>CAJQUN010000011.1:0-1240094 GCA_907163345.1 Haberlea rhodopensis
AACTCTCTGTTTGAGTATTCCTTGCCCAGACCATTCAGTTCATTGATGATACCAGTAACTCTTTCATCAAACTCATTTAGAGTTTCTCCAATCTTCATTTATGCTCTCAAATCTTTGAAGAGCAACAGTCAACTTGTTTTCTTGGTCTGGTCGTTCCCTTCAATAGCTGTGCTATTTTCTCCCAAATTTCTTTGGCAGTAGAGCACATTTTGATTTTGCTGAACATATTCTTGTCCAATGTCTTGAACAAGATGTCTTGGCAACGTTGTCGAGGTTTGCTTTCTTTCTTCTTCATTCGTCCAGAGGGATCTGTCATTCTCGACCATTTGGGGTTCACCACCAGTAATGGAAACTGCTGTGTTATTGACTTTCAGAATCTTCATTGGTCCATCAGTGATGACGAACCACATATCGTCATCATGTGCTGCCAGATGAGCTGCATTCTGATTCTCCAATCATCATAGTCTTCTTTTGAGAACATAGGAATTTTGTTGAATGATGCCATCAGCTCAAGTGTCTTTGTGCTGATTAAGACAACCTGCTATGATACACTTGTTAGGATCGGTACGGAGTGTTTAGGGGGGGGGGGGTGAATGAACACTCCTATAAAATTTAATCCCTTGTGATTTCTTTCGGATTAGTGAAAGAAATCTGTTTCTTAATCAACTCTGTTGCAGAACAGACCACTGAAAGTTTAGTGCGGAACGGTGTTCTTAGATTAGTAAGAACAGCTCGATGGCTTGAATAGTATAACGAGTGCAATGATAAAACACAGAATATGTTCTGGAAGTTCGAAGGTGGTGTAATCCTTCTACGTCTCCCCTTCTTCCAATTAAGGAAGGATTCCACTAGAAGACTTTGATTTATACAATCCTATTGTACAAACCCGATTCAGCTGGATTTACCTCACTACCAGACTGAAACTCCTAGTCTCTCGATCTGTTCAGACACACTCTGTCTGACAGTTACAATTGATTCTCACTTCTATATCTCAATACAGAATACACAAGATAGACTTTAGTCTATGCACACAATGATCCTAAATGATCAAATATTACAATATATTTGTGCTTATGAAGATTTCAGCTCGAGAATGTCTGAGCTTGTAAGCTTGTGCTGTTTTCTTTCTTTTGCGTTTTTGCGATTTTTCAGACTCTATCTTGAGCTCTTCTGTTGCATCCTTATATAGTTGCATGTACCAACGACATTATTTCCCTTAATGTGCAACTCTTGACTCTATTAAACTCTGAGTAAGTGCAGTCTTCTTCTTTAGGGTACTTGCCGTTCTGGTTCATGCTTTCAGCGACTGTCAGGTAAGCTCTTCTTTGTCTTCTTACCTTTTATGGTAATCTTAGTCTTTGGTCTTTTTCAGCATTAATTGCAACATTAAATGCTTCAATAAATAGCCGTTAATGATTCGGACTGAAGAACCAATCTTATTCAGCCTTGACTGCTCTGATCTGATAAAGGTTGAGATCGATCTGAAGCCTCGATCTGGTCAGTCTGATTTCCATCGATCCGATCTGATTTGCGATATACCATATCCGCTTGATCTGTTTTGAGTGATCGATCTGGTCAGTCTGATTTCCATCGATCCGGTCTGATATGTTTTGTCATCTTTAAAATCCGGAACTAACAAATTCCCCTTTTTGATGATGACAAAACCTAGCTTCTATATCTTTTTATCCAGTCTTTTAATAACTCTGAAGCGTATACTTGCGGATCGATTACTTCTTCTTGTTCAAAATAAATGAACATAGTTAAGTTGAATTTCGGATTGATTAAGTCATTTAGTTCAAAATAAATGAACAAGGACTAACTAAGAACTTAGATTTTTATTGATCAAAAATCTTATTACAATTACAGACGAGTCTGTCTAAATAAGAACTGCTACTTTCTTGCGGACGACTGATGTGGCTTGAAGTCTTTACTCTTTTCCCCCTTTTTGTCAGCAACAATGTTTTGAAGAAAATCGACAATCTGTGCTAGCTGAGCGCTGATAGCATCAAGACGAGTGTCTTGAGCACGAAGGGAATTTGCTACAGATGCTCGAACTTCATTGGCCAGCTCGATCTGCTCTTTTCTACTGTTGTTCTTGTAAGTAGCTTGCTGAGAGAACAGATCATCAGTCCTCGCTGAAGGCTGCTAATACTGGCTGTCATCTTCTCTTTAAATGAATCAAAGTCCAAAGACGTAGTCCTTGACTTTGATGAACCTCTATGACTCGTTGAGAGAGAGATAGACAGTTATCAGAGAGGTGCTGAAGGGACCTTGCCAGGGATGGAGCTGCATCAGATAAATGATCTGAAGAGTGATCAGATGACGACAAGGAGTGATCAGCTTCTGCGGCAACTGGTATAAGTGAAGATAAAGCAGCTTGGCGTGTGTCGGATTGGATCAAGGTGACCAAGTCCGAAGAAAAATCTTCTAAGAACGCAATCTCTTCAGCAGATTGGACTGGAGGAGTGTTGGGTCTTGAAGGCTCCTCAACTTGTAAGGCTGCGACAACGGTTGAGACCACCAGATCCGGATCGACGAACTCTGGTGAGGTAACTGTTGTAAGTGCGGCGGTTGGACTGAGTTGAACATGGGAGACTGATGATCCCATAGGAATAGACGTTGTTGGTGAGTCCAACAAAACATTCAAGGCTTCATCTTCTGCAGCAGACGGAGCATTAGTCATTGGCTGCTCCGCTGTCTGTTCTGCTGTTTGATCCGCTACTCCAGAGGGAATAGTCTCTATGAAAGGTTCTGCCAGAGTCTTGCTCCCAGATGGATGATCCGGGCTGGGTACAGGAGTGGATATGCTGATCTTCTGTCGTTGGAATCGGACAGCTAAGTGAAGAGCATGAATATCCATTTCCAGTTGGGCAAAACAACACCATCATCTTTGGCAGTTGGAGTGCTTGGATCAAATTTGCTTTCTTAGCGGCCAAGAGCAAATTTGCCAGTCTGAATCTTTGATTGGCCTGAAACAGATCTTTGCGCTGTACAGCAATTCTTACATCGCCTGTCACTGTCCCCTTAAGGACTTCTTCTTCCATTTTCTGTAGTCTTCTCAACTTGCCGAAGAACATATCAATGTAGTTGATCGTTCTGTACTCGACATATTCATCAAATACCACAATGAGCGCCTTGACCTTTTCTTCAACATCCTCCATAGCGATGTCGATGGCTGTTTGCGCGGTAGATTTGGGTTTGGAGGAGAGTGGTTCAGTGAGAATGGCCTTGCCCTTGCCGGTGGAAGATGGGGACTTGATCCCTGATTGGGTGTAGTCTCCCAATTCAGTTATAACAATCCCTTTGACCACAGGAATGGCAGAGGGGACTTTGATGGTTACTTTGGGTACAGTGGTTGTAGCTGTTGAAGGTTGGGTTGTAGTTTGGGATGCAGGGGTGGCTTTTGTGGAAGGCAATATGGGTAGTGTTTTGAGAGGTAAGGTTTTGATTGGCTTGGTGATCTGGGTGCGTGGCTTTTTGGGAGGGGGCTTGGCTGGTGATGAAGGAGCAGACTGCGTTTCCTGGAGTCAGTCTGAATAGTCAATTTGCGCTTGACTCGGTTTTACCAGCAGCAGTCTGTTCTGTTCCTTTCTCAATCTTGACAGCCACCAGATCGGTAGGAGTGGGTGGAGCACTTTTGGACTTCAGTAGTGCCAAACCCTTGGAGTTGAGAATTTTAAACGGACTTAGAGCAGACGGCTTCCCCATCTCGATGGTCCCAGCGTCTCCAGTAGTTTGCTAAAGGAACCGCAAAACAGACAGCCTGTTTGGAGGCAATGACCGTCTCAAGCAAAACTCCAAATAACATTGCAGACCAGTTCATCTTTTCCCCGGAGTGAATAGCAGCCATGGCCCGGAACTTCTCAGCAGTAACAGCATCATAGCTTCCGGCTTTGCCCAATAATGGCTTGCCCAACAATCTCGCACAACAACCTGGAAATGAGAAGAAATTCCTTCTTTTGAATGACGGCTGCAGACGGTGGCCAAAGATGGTACCCTACCCTGAAGATCTGTGAGAGTGGCCTGAGGAATATGGCCAAACTCAGTCAGTCCGGTGTTGGGAAGACCAAAGGTCTTTGCCAGCGTCGACGGAGAAATGTTCAAACGATTTTGCCCTTTACGGTGGTGGAGATGAACGTCTTCTGAGATACAGGCATGTGCGACACAGTTCTCGATCTCCGACTCGTAAACCCACCGTTCCACATTCCAGAAAATTCCTTAAACCGGAAGATTCTAAGGACTTGAATATTGAGACCATTTCTGGATCTTCAGCCCTGTAGATATCATGGAACTCAACAGAAAGAGAATTGTGGGTAATAGTAGCCATTTGAGTGTAATGGAAAAATACGAAGAGTTTGAAAAAAAATTAGAGAGTTAGAAAGCAGACAGCGGTAATTCATAAAAAGTGAATGAAAATGAAATGTTCAGCCCGCTAAATAAGAGAGAGAAGACACGTGTCTTTATCTCGAAGACTGATAATTAAATAATTCAAATAAACGGTCAGGATGAAAGAGAGATAAGGCGGTTAAAATTGCGATCAGTCCGGGGTGTTTTTAAATAATTATTTTATTTAGGGATTTGTTGACCAGACAGATCATGGGATAACATCAGATTTGGCATAGATCGGTCTGAAAGTTCGGACCGGTCTGTGTCGTTCTGATCATTGTATTATCGATCTGTGCCAGCATACAATCTTTAAAAAATAACTGAAAGAAAGATACTTCTAAACATCAAGATAAGTCTATTAAACCAAAATTTGACGAAAATAATTAACTTAGCCTCAGGAAGCGGTTTGGTGAAGATATCTGCTGCTTGCTGGTCTGTTGAAATATGCTCGATCCGAATTTTCTTTTGCCAACATGATCTCGAATAAAATGATGTCTTATATCAATATGCTTGTTCGAGAGTGCAAAAACTGGATATACGTTATAGCAATTGCACTTGTGGTTGTCACAAAATATCGGAGATTCAACAACTTGAATGCCATAGTCTTTGAGCTGGTGTTTGAATCCAGAGCATTTGAGCGCAACAGCTTCCAGCGGCAGATATTCTGCTTCAGCTGTAGATGTGGCAATGGATGTTTGCTTCTTGCTAAACCAAGAGATCAATCTTTCACCTAAGAATTGACATGTTCCACTGGTGCTTTTGCGATCAATCTTCAGCCAGCATAATCAGCGTCTGAATATCCTATTAAGCTGAAATTTGAATCTTTGGAATACCAAAGACCAACGTTCTGAGATCCTTTCAAGTATTTCAGAATACGCTTAGCAGCAATAAAGTGTGATTGCTTTGGTTCTGACTGAAATCTAGCGCACATACAGACTGAGAACATAATATCAGGCCGGCTCGCTGTAAGATACAATAGCGACCCGATCAGTCCTCGATACATAGATACTTCAACTGCTGTTCCCCTTCGTCTTTATCTAACTTGATTGTTGGACTCATTGGAGTTGATGCAGTTGAACACGTTTCCATTCCGATTCTCTTGAGAAGCTCTTTGGTATACATGGTTTGATTTATGAAAATGCCATTGCTGAGCTGTTTGACTTGGAGACCCAGAAAGAATGAAAGTTCTCCCATCATACTCATCTCAAACTGTCCCTGCATTAGCTTAGAGAATTTCTCGCATAATTTGGGGTTAGTTGACCCAAAATGATATCGTCAACATAAATTTGAACTAACAAAGTATGTTGCCCCTTAATAAATTTAAACAGAGTTTTATCCACTGAGCCGATCTGAAAATCATGGTTCACCAGAAATTGAGACAGAGTGTCATACCAGACTCTTGGAGCTTGTTTCAGTCCATATACTGCTTTATTCAATAGATATACATGATCTGGAAATGAGTGGTTCTGAAATCCAGGAGGTTGTTCAATGTAGACTTCCTCCTGAAGCTTACCATTAAGAAAGGCACTCTTAACGTCCATTTGATATACCTTGAAGTCTTTTAAAGCAGCATAAGCAAGAAATATTCGGATTGCTTCAAGTCTGGCGACTGGTGCAAAAGATTCATCGAAGTAAATTCCTTCTTCTTGTCGAATCCTCGAGCCACCAGTCTGGCTTTGTTTCTAACCACAACTCCATCTGCGTCTAGCTTGTTTCTGAACACCCATCTAGTTCCAATAACAGGCAGATCGCTTGGCCTGCGGGTTAGACTCCAAACTTGATTTTGTTCAAATTGATTAAGCTCTTCTTGCATGGCTTTAATCCAGTTGTAATCAGTCAAAGCTTCATCAATCTTTTTAGGTTCCAGATTTGATATGAAAGCTGCATGAGTGAATTCATCCATCATCTGTCCTCTGGTTCTAATCGGTGCAGAAGGGCTTCCAATTACTAGATCAGGTGGATGTCTCTTTGTCCATCATAACTCGATTCTGGATTGTCTGGTCCAGACGGATGAGTAGTAGTGGCATTATCAGCATCTGATTTAATATTCGAGTGAGAAACATCCGGATCGGCTCGATCTGAAGGAGCTTTCATTGCCATGATCCGGTCTGTCTGGTACTTCAGGTTCCGGTGGATTGTCTCTTGACCTGTTAGCTACAATCTCATCATCACTGTTAGCTTCGAGATGGATATTTTCCATCTGATTTGGAATTGATTCCTTGTTACCCTCAATACATAAAGATTCATCAAAAACTACATGAACTGATTCTTCTAATTTTAAAGTGCGATTATTGAAAACTCGAAAAGCTTTGCTAGTTGATGAATATCCTAAAAATATCCCATTATCTGATTTAGCTTCAAATGCTGTAAGATGATTCTTACCATTGTTGTGACGAAGCATTTGCAGCCAAATACATGAAGATGAGAGATAGACGGTCTGTTACCAGTCCATATTTCATATGGAGTGAGATTCAACTTCTTGTTAATCATAGACCAATTTTGAGTGTAGCATGCAGTATTTACAGCTTCTGCCCAGAACTTTTGCGAAATTCCAGAATCAGCAAGCATTGTTCTTGCTGCCTCTTTTAAGCGTTATGTTTCTTCGTTCAGCAACTCCATTTTGTTGGGGAGTTCGGGCGGGTGAAAATTCATGCTTAATTCCTTGATCTTCTAGAAATGATTCAAGATTCTGATTTGAAAACTCAGTGCCTTTGTCACTTCGAATCCTGTCTATGTTTGATGATATCTCATTCTGAGTGCGTTTCAGCAGCTTGATCAATTTCGGACCGGTATGATCTTTACTGCTCAAAAATATAGTCCAAGTAAAACGTGAGTAATCATCAATAACAACAAGAGTATACCGCATTCCCCCTAAATTTGTTATTGGTATAGGACCAAACAAGTCCATATGTAATGGTTCTAAGCAACGTGAGGAGGATTTGGCATTTTTGTTTTTGAAGGATGATCTGATCTGTTTGCCCATTTGGCAGCTTCACAGATCTTATCCTTGGCAAAGTCGATCTTGGGCAGACCGACAACTAAATCATTTTTACACAGGCTGGATATAGTCTTAAAGTTGAGATGATTCAAGCGTTTATGCCATAGCCAGTGTTTATTATCATTATTAGCGATGAAGCAAGTAGGATTATCAGGTTGAGCAAAATTCCAGTTAATCTTATATGTATTTCCATTTCTGATTCCTACTAGAATGGTCATACCGTCTGACGATTTAACAGTGCAAGTGTGTTTGTGAAATTCTACAGCGTAACCATTATCACATAGTTGACTTATACTGATCAGATTATAGCAAAGATTCTCAACTAATAACACATCATTGATAGTAATGTTACCATGGACAATCTTACCCTTGCCCACGGTCTTACCCTTTGAGTTATCCCCGAAGATGATCTTGAGTCCAGTACATTCTGTGACTTCAGACAGCAGCTCGATGTTTTCAGTCCTGTGACGAGAACACCCACTGTCTAAGTACCAGTCTGATGCAAGTTTCTTCGGTACCTGTCATCAAACATAATTATTGTTGGTACCCAATCCTACTTGGGTCCAGAACGGATTAGCCCTTTGGAACCCACACCTGTATCAGCTTTAATGGCTGTGTGTGTCTGGTGTGCTGTGAGCTGACCTGTTTCGATGTTGCGTGTGATAATGTGTGCGATATGGAAACCTTTGATTCTCATAGGGTAGTCTATATCTTCGTTGAACTGGTTTTGAATTATAGTAGTTGGATGGTCTTCCTTGCCTTAGATTCTACAATAATTTTAGGCAGAAAATTATTGTATGGGCAGTTAGATATAGGAGAAATTGTAAGGAGGTACAATTTCGGGAAACATAATTCATTTAAGTCTGAAAAAAAAAACAATAGTACAGAAAAATCCAAATTTTAAAATATTTTATTCAAATAGGTCTAATTTGAAAGTTTCAAATCAATTGTGTGTTTTGTTTTGACTCTTATACCCCTCAGTTGTTTAATAAGTTGCATTATACTCTCTTGGGTTTTATTTTGATAAAAAATAGGCCCAAGTATAATATTATATTACATATTACATCATTATATTTATAAAAAGATGTATTTCAAACCCTTCTTTTACGAGTCCCTTTATTTTTGGATCATTGGCACAAAATGGTATCAGAACCTTGGTTTATTCTGGAAAGTTTTAAAATAATATTCTGAATATTAACATTATCCATTAACGGGTGAGACAATACACGAGAATATGGATCAGAACGAATGTTCGAGGTGTCACTCATACAGGTGGTACTTTCAAAAATTGGAAGCACTAAATCAAAAGAATATGACGGAAGCTCAACGCTTCAACCATAAGTGGAAATTATTACGAGAGACATGATTATGCCTACCTGGCATAAACCATTACAAGAAACTGGAAATGATGGCTAAGAGGCTTCATCAAGTGAACCTTAAACTACAGTTCGAGTTAGCCGAATTTCAAGAAGACAATCATCCTGAACATGAGGACGTTATTCCAGACCCCAATGATCCAACAAGTTTAGGACCAGACAATTAAGATGGGAGAAACCAATCTTCCGAGAATCGAGCCGCATACTTCTAAGATATCCCAAGATCTTAGAGCGATTTAGAAGACAATGCAGCGTTATGGATACTTACAATATCATGTCCATGCACAGATCTATCAGATTCAAAGTCAGATGGAGATCATGATTAAACATTAGGAGGAAATTCTTGAAAATCTTCGAGATGTTCAAACCCTAGTTAAGGAGTTGGAGTCACGACCAAGTTCTTCAGGAAGAAATAAAGGGGGGTGGTTACCACCGTCCTATGGAACAAAACCGCTTTTACACCAAAAAGGAAAAACAGGGGAGGTCCGACGACCTTTGACGGAGACTGGATTGCAGTCCTACGATGAGATCCAATACTTCCTACAAAGCATTAGAAAGAATCAACCTAGAAGATCTACGGGCTTGTTGATTCATTTGCGGGATTGAATCTTGTAGACCTTAAAAAAATCAAGTTGGCGAATTTACTCGACTTCCACCACAGGAAAGTTTCGGGTCACACAATCCACCACCCGATGAAGATCAAAGAATGCCCCATCAAGAAGATTTTACTTCTGGAGCAACTTTAGTTCCCCAGTTGGAACAATGAGTCGTACCCGCAGGCCACACATATACCAAACGCCTTACGGGAAATCGCAGTTAGATACGATACATTCAACGAACTTACGCTCAACATGGATATCTTGAATTTTAAAAATCGAGAAGTTCTTATTGATGAATGAGCTTCAGCAATGAGAATCGCAGCAGAAACGCTTGATCTAAGCAAAGAATGATTCATATTACTCCTTAATACGAGTCTAGAAGGATCAACCAGAATTGTCTAGGAACTTGCAGACCCAGATACCAAGGAAGAAGTTCTAGCCGGATAGTCCCTGAAAGAAATTGTGGACAAAATGGCTAATTTTTTTAAAATCTGTTTCATTGGAGTTGGTTTACTTCGAAGGAATGGAGCAAGAAAATGCGAAAAAAATATAGACAAGTTCTATATAGCCTGGAACTACATGATATCTATTATGTAGACGAGTACATCAAACTCTTCACAGTGTACAGAAGGAAGGCAAAGATGACAGAAAAAGATGCAGCAGAACTATTCTTTGCCAAAATAGCGAGTCCATTCAGAGAAATGCTTATCCAGGAAACCACAAGAAATACAGACGGTGTCCATGAGAATGTCATTTCTTAAAATGAAGCTTGCGGAGTGGTGTTATCAATCAAAGCTCCAAAAGAACTACAAGAAGCTAAGAGGAATCAACAAGACAACTCCTATTTGTTGTACATGGAATGACATCCCTACTATCCTTGGAAACGACCCCCAAAGGCGGAAGGTGAAAAAAACACAGAAGTCATCTGTATGCCCAAGGAAGTAGTTTGAGAAGAAGTAGGTCTTCATGGAGACCTAGAAAGTTCCGGTCAAAGCAAAAAGCCCGAAGTTGCAGATCAGGGCAAAGATCAAGACCAACAAGGAGTAGAACCTCGCCAACGGGTTCTAATCAAGCAAGTTCTAGCAGAGCACCAATGAAGAAGACTTTCATACACACTCATACTCGTGCGAATGAGAGTTTCAAAGATTGTAATTGCTGGACATGCGGCGCAAGAGAACATATCTCTATAGATTGTCTAGAGAACCAAAACTGAGGAATAAGACTGTTCGAGCATACCAAAGAATTTGAGGACGCTGTTTATTTCCAGGATTTAGTGCAGGTGTATCAATTTGAGGATATTCCATCAGATGAAAGCATCTACGAAGAAAATATTTATTCTGACAATGGAGGTGAATCCAGTTCAGAATCAAAGTGAATGAGAGTTCCTTCAACACATGATAAAAGAAGAGCCGTCGGGATTTTTCTCTCATACCATTGTTTCTCATAAAACTCTTATGAGGATCATGAAGGAAGAACCAAGGCTTCAGATGTATGATGGATTTACAATTGGAGCAATGGAAAGATCCATGTATATGATTGGTCTTCGAAGCAGGGAAGCGTCAGATTATCCATAGGGTGACAACAGATGAATTTGCGATCCCGATGGAATTCATGGGAAACCAAATTGAGAAGCAGTTAATCCACTACAGATAAATTCAGGTGATTAAGAACAAGGTTAAAAGAGAAGTTGCTAATACACTCTTATGGATTCATATTGGAGCCAATAGAGTTATCATTAAGGCTACTTTCAAGGAAGGAATTGATTCACCTCTTAATCTGCGTTCTTTGACAAGAGAATCCTGAACCTTAAAGATTCTTGTTTGGGAGCAGTTGCCAGAAATTTGTATGCTGGAAAGATGGTCTTCAACATCTATCCCAGAATTGCATACGATTTGGGAGATCGAGATTTCAACAAGGTTCTTACTTTTCATCAGGATTTTAAGATAAATGATTTGATCAAAGAAGGGAATAAACCTTACTCGATCACATACAAGGTGTCTTATGCGCTCTAGTATACTCATCACTCAGAAGTATTATTGAGAAAGGAATTCATCGAAGTCCTCAGAATCTTCAAGGATTTCGCAAAAGCAGTGTTGCCGGGTATTATCAATACTCCGACAATTGGAGAGATTTATATGAGGATACAAGACCAGCCTGTTTTGAACAGAAGCATGAGCCTTATGATCGAGCCAAGAGGAATGTCTTTTCAACATGATAGGTTGATCAATAACTATCCCGGGGAAAGACGAAAAGCCGTTTCTAGCATGATTCAGAAAATCCCTGATGTATTCAAAACAACAGGAATGTTGAAATGCCCAGAATGCTGGAGAGAAGTACAGATAATCTTCGACATTACTGAGAAGAACAATATCGTCCCTTGTGATGTCCTATATTATTTATAACAACCTACAGTTGACAAGTATCAAGGAAACCTTCAAATTGGTGAAATTGATCTAACAATTGCAGGAACTGCAGGTATGATCCCAGAACAACTTATTCTTGGGACTGAGTTTCTTTAGGAACACCAACCTTGGGAAAGGTTGCAGGATGGAATGGAATTCACGGTGGAGGGAAAAGATACAGAATCTGATGACCATCAGTCCATTTTCTATATACATCTCAGTCGGGATGTTATACGAGAAATATCGAGTAGAATATTTTCTAGCTTATATTGATTCAAGAGCTGGAATGCACTGCCAAACGAGACATCTTCCATAAAGAAGTTGTTGAGAAATTACCAGTCATTGCCGGAAGAGACTTTTCCAAGGGGATTCTTATTCTTAATGAAGGAGTCCAGATGATGGAAATAATAATTGAAGGAGCAAGCGGTAAAGTCAAGACTCCGCCTATTATTTCCATGATACATGAGCTGATTTGCTGATAGGAAACAATTTCTTATAGAAATTCAAATGGTTTACACAGGAGAACGAGATAAGGAGGCTTATTTTCACAACCCTTTGTGATCATAAGATTATTGTCAATGACTAAGGGAGGCGTTTCACAAAAAAATCCCCATTAGTTTTCTCAGCAAGCATGGTGATGAAGGAAACCTTCGAACCTAAAGATGAAGGATCAGTGGTCAGCGGAAATTTGATGAAGCAATCCTTCAGTTTCGACAACAAGGTCCCAGTGAAAAGGATTCTCAAACTTTTGACTGAATTAATATAATGTCTTTCAGAGAACATGATGAGGAAGAAGTTACTCAGAAACCCTGTTGTTCTGAAAAGGGCATTACAAGATGAAGTTCCACAACCTGAAACTACCATCAAAGAACAAATCACTAAAGGATGTGGAAAAGAGGATTCAGAGGAACTACAACGAGGATCCCCCGGCATGGTGGAATAATAATGAGCTCAAAGCTACTTTGAAGGTAAAAGCCGGAAAAGAGAATGAGTTCGTCAGATTCAAACTCATCCCCATGAATATGGAAGATCGGAGGGATATGCAAATAATACTTAAGGAACATATTGACCTTAAGTTAATCTCAGTAGGTGTTTCTCCATATAGCAGTCCGGGATTTCTTGTTCGGAATCATGGAGAAGTTAAAAGGGGAAAACCAAGATTGGTGATCAACTATAAAGGGATTAACGAAATCTTGCAGTTCAATGAATATTTTATCCCAAACAGAGAACATTTGGTAAATAGCATGAAGAATGCCAAAGTGTTTTCTAAGTTCGATTGCAAGTCTGGATCTACCAGATTAAGATGGTGGAAGCTAGTAGAAAGTTCACAGCATTCTCCACATCGCATGGACATTATATATGGAATTTTATGCCAATGAGATTGGAAAATGCTCCCAGATATATCAAAGGAAGATAAATAATCTTTTCAAGGATTACTTCAGCTTCATGTTCGTGTATATTGATGACATCCTCATTGCGGAAGAAACATGAAAGAACATCTTAAACATTTGAAAATATTTTCAGATCTTTGTTACAAGGAAGGATTAGTGCTCTCTGAAAGGAAGACATTGATTGCCACAAGAAAGATCGAGTTCCTTAGAATTGAGATCGACGAATCTGGAATGATCTTGCAGAATCATATTGTTGAGAAAGTTCAACGATATCCAGATGGCCTCAAGGATTCAAAGCAACTACAGATTTTTCTAGAAGTTGTTAATTTGGCTGGGATGTTCATCAATAACCTAGTAGGCCATAGGAAGATGTTCATTCAACTACTCAAAAAAGATATTAAGTTTGAGTGGAATGAAGATCACAGACAAGCTGTCAAACAACTTAAAGAACTTTGCAGGCAACTACCAAAGCTTGCAATTCCAAATGACGGGGATGAACTGATATTATATACAGATGTCAGTGATCAATGGTGGCCTGCAGTTCTTATGAAGGCCACACCAGATGGAGAAGTACCATGCAGATATTGCAGCAGTCTATTTGACAGCAGCGAAGTTATCAGATGTCACATCAACGAGAATGAGTTCTTTGCAGTTCGAAAGGCTTTCAAAAAATGGCCATTATTTTTACTTGCAAAGAAGTTTATCTTAAAAATAGATAATACGAGTGTTAAGTATTTTCTGAAAATAAATTGAATCGAAACCAGAAAGGTTCGACTTTTAAGATGGCAAGTTGAATGCCAATATTATGATTATGATATTATCATTGTGAAATCTGATAAAAATGTTCTTCCAGATTTCTTGACACGAGATGGATGGATACATTGCTAGCTATACTCTCAAAGGAGTTACGCATTTCAGGGAAAACCTGGAGATCCTTGAACGAGTTTGGGACTCTTTGTCAATGCTGAGGTCGCAGGACGACTACAACAGGCAGATTGGACCCAGCTTCCTGTCATATACGAGGCTGCTTCCAGGCGCAAGTACGCTTGTTCGAAGTATTGAAGGGAGACATCCTCTAGGCCGCATCTCCAACGGTGCAAAAAGGATTGTTTAGAGAACGAGGGTCATCTAACTCGGAGGCAAGAGATTCACATACACAGGTGCTGTAGATGATGCATTCCTTGTGGATGTACAAGCTGTAGCGAATGTTGAGGGTCAGGTGTCATCACAATCTGAACCTTCAAGTCAACCTAGCACCTCTGGGTAAAAGAGGGAGAGTTGAACCTTAGGCCACAGACATGCATTTCTAGGGTTCAAATTAACGAGAATTTAGTTTCTTCTCCTATGCATGAATACCAACGTACTTGAGAGAAACTGATTACCAGACGGGTATCAACCAATACAAAACAATTGTTGATATCTCCGGAAAATATCCAAGGGTTTGGATGAAACCGGGTAGCCATCCAAACGAGGTACAAGCAATGGTATAATTTAGGAGCTCTGGCTTTGGTTTATACTGTTGCACCAGTATTCTCTGAAATCTCCAAATTATCAAAGTGGATCAGAGAAGTGGTTCACGAGACATGAGCCAATAATCCACATTTGGTTCGATGAGATATCTTGGAGTTGTATTTTTCAGTGCCGCTCCAGAACCAGCAAAGAAAGGAAGCTTTTCACTTTATCAAGCTCAGACGACCAGATGTGAACGCCTTAAAAAATATCAAAACGGTCCTACCAAAGGACGCGCCAGTATTAGTTGGAGCCATCACCGAAGATGAAGCTTCAACCAAACAAGCGTGGGGACTTTGGGTTTGTCTAACAAAAATGGACAAAGTCAAATACTCATTCAAGTTCTTTCAAAATTCAGCTAATAGAACTTTCATGCTGAATTCCATGACAAGAACAACAACATGATTTGCTGAAGAACTCTTCGAAGTAAAAGTGAGAATTCTTTGGGAGAACAAGATTTTGGTAAGCAAAGAAACTTACAGAAAATTTTGCAACATGGACATATTGGCCCATCCTGGACTTGAACCAGAGACCTCGCCCGTGAAGTAAATCATCGCACCTACGGTCCAACCAATTGGGAGAGAATCAATAGATTCCTTTTCGGGATTGAAAGATCGGATTTGCCAAGCATGCCCGGAGAAGAAAGAACCAGAATTTGGAAAAGGATTCCGATCCAAACCGACAGATCAGAGACAGGAAAAGAGAAAGGACCTACTGACAAGAGGGCACGTTTCCTAAATCTCGGGGACCGCAAAAGCCAATAATGTAAATATTCTCTGTTGGAATCGAAGAGGGGGGTGAATGAGATTCCTTGGCTACTTTAGCTTTTTAAAATGAGTTTGTAGAATAAAAATATTTTGCGCTTGCGGAAGCCTTTAGTCAATCGATAAATAAAAAGAATAAGTAAATAAATGCGTAATGTAAATTAAAGCAATAAATAACAAAAGGATTTGTTATAGAAGTTCGGCGATGAATCGCCTACGTCTCCTCTTCCCGGTTAGATAACCTCCAACCGAGGTTCCACTAGAACAATTTGTCTTGGCCTTGAGGGCTCCAAGTTAGCCACACAACAACTCTTCCCGAGTTACGACGCTCTTCCCGAGCACACTACTCTTCCCGAGTACACAAGCTCTTCCCGAGCACAATACTCTTCCCGAGTATACAAAACTCTTCCCGAGCTACCAAAACTCTTCACGAGTCTTCTTGGCCTTAAGGGCTCCAAGGTTAGCCACACACTTGCACCAACTAGACTAGTTGATGACTTTACAATTTTCCAACTTGCTTTGGTGTTGGAGGACCTTTACAATAACTCAACACACACCTTCACGGTGTACCAACACGAAGTGAACAAGACTCACACACAATAAAAGAATTACAAGCTCCAATACAATAACAATGTATGGAGATTGCAAAGCTTAAGTCAAATAATGATTATCAAGACTTTGGTATAAGTTGTAGGCTTGTTCCTTAGCTTCAAAATGCTCCAAAGCATTCATATTTATAGTGTAGAAGGCCTCAAAGGCTCCTACTAGCCGTTGCTTCAAATAAGGCTTGAATCACTCCAAGATCACCTCGGACATCGCCTCGGGCGATCGCCATCGCCGCGCCCCAACGGTCAGCAAAAATCACGGATTGCCTCAGGCGATCGGTGGATCACCTCAGGCGATCCAAATCAAATCCCAATGCCGTAGCTTCAGCAGCCTGAAATCTTGCATCGCCTCGGGCGAAGTCCACATCGCCTCAGGCGTTCCAGCCATCGCCTCGGGCGTTCAGCCCATCGCCTCGGGCGATATCCCTGCGCGCATGCCCGCGCCATGCCTCGGCGTCGCTTCAGTCGATGTGCAGGGGCGAAGTCCCTGTGGCTGCCATCGCCTCAGGCGTTGGTCACCATCGCCTGGGGCGATCTTCCTCGCATGCTCGCCTAGCCATCGCCTCTGTCGATGTGCGTGGCGATGCCCCTCCTGGCACCCATCGCCTGGGGCGATCCAATCCAGAATATGCACACTTGAATTTCTTCATTCCAATCCACCTTTCATCATTTAATCTGCACACTAAGTAGATGCATTAGTATAACAAACACAAGTTTTGTTGATCATCAAAACTCAAAGATTGATCGGGGATAATTTAACGCATTAAACGCAACCATGCGTTTAAGGCTCAACATTCTCGAACAAAGAAAAAAGGTGTGGACCATTAAACACACTCAGACAAAATAATGGGCCACTCACGAGAAAAGTTGGCACACTCGGACAAAAGATGCCAGACCACGAGAGACCACGAGATAAAGGCGCACTCACGGGCGCACTTAACATTGAACAAGAATTTGGAATCCACATTTGAAGTCCGGGTTCATGCCTATATAAGGCCAGACATAGAGGAAGCTAAGGACATCAAAAATTTTCCATTGTTTTCTCAGAAATAAATAATATAGTCTCCAAGCTGTAATCTTATCATCTTTCATAGCTTGGAAATTTCTTTATTTCTTTCCTTGTAATATTCAAATTTGTATTTTAGTTTGTGTTTCGAGTCCAGTCTCATCTTATAAGAGGCTAAACAGGTAGTCTCCTTCCAGAAGGAGATGTATTAATGTATAAATATTATAAGTAATTCCAGAATAAAATGAAGGCTTTTGACCATCTATCTCTCAAATTTCTTTAAATCTATTTATATGTTATATTCTATGGCTTAAGGTAGGAAACGAATTAAGGCTGTGTTGTTCGGTTTCTGAAGGAATCAAATAATTTGCAGACTAACCTCGCCTGAGGGGATGAGGTTGGATTGTGAGGAGCCATTCGTAAAACAGTCTGGGGCAGTAATTTTTCGACTTGTGGATTTGCCACCCACTTCACCCGGTGCCGTTATAGTCAAAAGGTATATACTGTTTTGTCACTTTTTTATTGTAATACGGAAGCATGATGTGTCTGTTATTTATTTTAACATGTTCTTTCAATAAGGGTTTGAATTATGTTTAGAAGGGTCTAAATATGAACCGCGAGTGCTTTGAAAAAATATGCTCTTGAAGTTCTTTTCAAGATGACCGAAACTTGAGGATCTCATGTTCATAAAATAATATTGTTTAAAAATAATAGGATGAATAAGATAATGAATGGTATACAGATGTATATTTCATCTTAAAATAACTTTCAAGGGGTAAGGGTGCAATTAAATTAAAAATTTGTTGGATCGCGTGGACCACTTGGACCACACAGACCACATGGGGTTATTAATGTCGTTTCAACCAAGAATGAACCTATATGAACTGATATTTTATTGCTAGACTAGGATGAATTATTATTCACTAAAGGATATCGACCTGAATTTTTCCCAAAATTTACTTATACTATGTTTTCCTCTGTTTAACACTATTTTTTATCCAAATAAAACTAATCGAAATAAATAAACTAAAGTAGCCTTAAATCTTTGAGATTTTTAAATGTTGTCGTTAAAGGCAGTATTTTTGGACATCTTCAAACGACATGTGTCTAGTTTAATTTTTTTTATTTCTTTTTACAAAATCAAATACACATCGCTTGTTGTTATGATGCACGTCAAACAAACCATTTTTTGATAAAAGTTGTCCTCATCCAGGGGCAAGTCTAGAACCTTCTCTTTTAAAGGGGTAAAATAAAAATTAAAAAAAAATTTAGAAGATCAAATTATATTTTTATTGGGATAAAATATAATTTTTAAAGAATAAAATATAATTTAAAAATAAAAATAAAAAAGGTCAGCTTTTTAGGGGATTATTTATCAAAATATTATAAAAAATAAAAAAATTTCACAAATACCGTAACAAAAAAAGTGTTTACAAAAATACAGTAACTCGCCACTTGAAGTGGCGGGTTCAATGCGGGTTCAACTTCAAAAAAGTTGAACCCGCCACTTCAAGTGGCAAGTTCAACATTTTTTTAAAAAAAGTTGAACCCGCCACTTCAAGTGACGGGTTCAATGGTTATTAATTTTTTTTAAAAATTTCGTTTTTTAAATTTTTTTTTTAATATTTAAATAATTTAAAAATAAAACAATGGATTGTGGTACATCTCTATATGCTGACAACATCGAATCACCGTAAGAATAGGAGATATAAAATTGCTAGTAACTGTTCAAAAATTTGCATTAAAATTAAAACCAGCATTTAAATTTATTATTTACTACATTATATATATATATAGTGTATATATATAATCAAACAAGGCATTGACATAGTGATTATCATATATTCTCAATATAAGACATCTCGAGTTCGAGTCCTCTCCACTACCCTAAAAAAAAATTTAGAAATAAATTGCTCCTGAAAGATTATTATAACTTGAATGGTACTTTTTAATTATGTTCTGATAAATTATCTAGATTTTATAATTTATGACATTATTTTTTACTATTTTCCTAAATACGAAGCCAAACCAAACATCAAACTTGGGAATATTCGAGAAATCGATTTTGTCAAATTTGAAATCAAAAATTGTTAATCAAATTTAAATTTAAATAAGAAAAATTATAATTTTGATTATGCATGTTTTACTTCTACATTATCATAATTGAGAGACGTATATATCATTGGACCGCAGGGAACCATAGCATGGGGGGACGTGCCGCCGCAAGGCTGGCTAATCTCAAGGCATCTGCTGTAAGATTAGCTTTTCCTGGATGATATTCAATCTCACAATCATAATCTTTCAACAGATCCATCCATCTCCTTTGTCTCATATTCAACTCCGCTTGAGTGAATAGAAATTTTAGACTCTTATGATCTGTGTATATGGTAAACGACGTACCATATAAATAATGTCGCCATATCTTCAATGCAAAGACAATGGCAGCCAATTCCAGATCATGTACTGGATATCTCATTTCATGTGGCTTCAACTGTCGTGATGCATAAGGCACTACATGTTTATCCTGCATCAATACACAACCCAAACCAAGTAATGATGCATCCGTATACAATGCAAACCTGTCATGCTCCGAAGGAATGATCAAGACTGGAGCTGTAGTCAATCGATGTTTTAATTCCTGAAAACTACGCTCACAAGCCTTTGACCATTGAAATGATACTTCCTTCTGTGTCAAATGTGTCAATGGTTTGGCGATCGCTGAAAATCCTTCAACGAACCGTCGATAATATCCAGCCAAACCCAAGAAACTACGAATCTCTGGCACAGAAGTAGGTGCTGACCAATTCAACACTGCTTCCACTTTCTTTGGATCAACTGATATACCTTTTTCTGAAATAACATGTCCTAAAAAGCCGACACTAGTCAACCAAAACTCACACTTACTGAGTTTGGCATACAACTGATGTGTCCTCAACAATTGCAATACCATATGCAAATGTTGAACATGTTCCGCATCACTCTGCGAATAAATCAGTATATCATCGATAAAGACAATGACAAATCGATCAAGGTATTCTTGAAAAACCAGATTCATTAAACTCATAAAGACAGCAGGAGCATTTGTCACTCCAAATGGCATTACCAGAAACTCATAATACCCATAACGAGTTCTGAATGCTGTCTTCTGTATATCTCCTTCCCTCACACGTATTTGATGATATCCTGACCTCAAATCAATCTTAGAATAAATCTTTGATCCCTGCAACTGATCAAATAAATCATCAATACGAGGAAGATGATATTTATTCTTTATCGTTACTTTGTTCAATTGTCTATAGTCTATACACAATCGCATTGTCCCATCCTTCTTCTTAACAAATAAAACCGGAGCACCCCAAGGCGATACACTAGGACGTATGTACCCCTTGTCCAATAAATCTTGCAATTGAGTTTTCAACTCTTTCAATTCAGTTGGTGCCATCCGATAAGGAGCCCGTGAAATTGCAGAAATACCAGGTATCAAATCAATACCAAATTCCACTTCTCGACTCGGTGGGAATCCAGGTATCTCATCTGGAAACACATCCGCATATTCTGCAACCACTGGTATCTCCTCCACTTTCCTTTCTCTTTTCTGTTCAGTTATATCCAGGGCATAAATCAAATAACCCGCATGCCCACGTTCTAACAAACGCGACATTCGGATTGCTGATATCAAAGGAATCCTTGCCCTCGATCCTTGGCCATAGAAGAACCATTGAGTTCCAGTATCAGACTGAAATCTCACTATCTTCTGACTACAATCCACAACAGATTGATATTTACTCAACACATCAATTCCAAGGATGCAATCAAAATCTGACATGTCTAACACAATCAAATCAATCTGTAGCCAATACTCAGTCTCAAACTGAATAACACAATCAGAAACACTCTGACAAGTCATCACAGTCGTTCCCATGGGTGTCGAAACATAAAGAGGCATCAACAGTGGAGACGAGCAGATATGATACCGATCAATAAATGCTTGTGCAATAAAAGAATGTGATGCAGTATACATCCTGGAGGGAAGAAAATGTATCATGATCTACGTACACAATTTTGGTGGAAACGTATGAAACAGGATGTATTGAGCTTTGTGAAACGGTGTTTGATCTGTCAACAAGTGAAAGCGGAAAGACAGAGACCAGGAGGTGAATTACATAGTTTGGAAATTCCTCAGTGGAAATGGGAACATATCACGATGGATTTTGTGACTCATTTGCCACGGACATCTTCTGGTTGCGATGCTATTTGGGTGATTGTTGACCGACTCACCAAAGTATCTGATTTTGTGCCATATTGTATGACGTTTACATATCTAAGAATGGCACAGTTGTATATTCAACATGTAGTGAGACTACATGGTATTCCAGTTTCCATTGTATCGGATAGGGATCCGAGATTTACTTCTCATTTCTGGGAAGGGTTACAGACAGCGTTGGGAACTGAAGTGCGGTTGAGTACAGCATATCATCCTCAGACAGATGGACAAACAGAGCGTACGATACAGACGCTTGAGGATATGTTGCGTGCCTGTGTATTAGAGTTTGATACTTCTTGGCAAGAGTCATTGCCATTAGTGGAATTTTCATATAACAACAGTTATCAGTCTAGTATACAGATGGCACCATTTGAGGCTTTATATGGGTACATGGACCAGATATGATTCATGAAATGGAAGAGAAAGTAAAGGTCATTCAATTGAAACTTAAAGTTGCTCAGGACAGACAGGCTGCGTATGCCAATAAGCGACGTAGACCACTTGAATTTCAAGTTGGTGATCGTGTGTTCTTAAAAATCTCACCTTTTAAAGGTGTAATACGGTTTGGTAAGCGTGGAAAATTGTCTCCACGGTATGTTGGTCCATATGAGGTGTTGCAACGTATTGGTACGTTGGCATATCGCTTGGCACTACCACCGGCATTGAGCAGTATTCATGATGTTTTTCATGTGTCACTGTTGAGGAAGTATGAACCAGATCCGAGTCACGTATTACAGTTACCAGCCCCATATGATATGCCTATTCAGCTCAATATGTCAGTGGAACCACATCCCATCTTCATATTAGCAGCACATATCATAGTACCATGCTCATCTGTGATAATAGCTAGAGCATATACCCACACCAAGTGTATATCTCTCAAGCCAAAGCATATGTAGTATATCTATCGTGGCAACGATCCCAGCCAAAGCATATACCACACCAGGCATATCTATCGAGGCAATGATCTCACCAAAGCATATACACATATCTATCAAGGCATCCATCCCAATCATATGAAATCCATGTATGAACATGCATATGAACTACCAATCATATGACACAAGATAACATAAATCATATGATATCAAAACCATAACATCATCATCGCATCATATCTATACTCCGTACGTCAACACGTACCTGTACGGCGACACAAACGAGATAAATTAGGCGTCACTGGCTAAGTGCCTCGTTGTCCTGTCCCCTGAGATGATGCTACAACAATGCCAACAATATATCATGTTATCATAGGCATTTCTACAAAAATATTTCATTTTTCAACATTCTGCCATCACCGATCGATCGCCCAGAATTCTCGATCGATCGCTGAACTGTTCACTCTTCACCGATCGATCGAACAAAATCACCGATCGATCGCCACATGCTCACCGATCGATCGCCTCAATTCACCGATCGATCGCCACAACTCATTTCCTATCATGTAACCATGATTCATGCACTCCCTAGTATCATATAAACATGTTCCTAACATCCTAGAATCCAATTCTTGGCAAAGAAACAAGTTATGATTCTAAGCATCAATAATTGATATTCCCCTTCACATTAATCAATACCAATTACATAATTCAAGTGTAAAACCATGAAATTCTTACCAAGATAGTAAGAAAGCACTTCACACACCTTCCTAGCTCAATTTACAAGTGAATCCCAAGCTCAAACCACAAGAAAGTTGAAAGAGATGGAGAGGAGCTTGGTAGAGATTTGTAGGTGTAAAGTGAGAAACTATGTGATTCTCCTCCCTAAAGCACCTTGATATAAGGTCATTAGTTTCTCTAACCACTTGTTATCATATTATTTGGAGTAAATAACATGTTATCTAACATGTACATGAAATGAACTCTAAATTCAAATTCCAATTGCAAGTAAATTCACATGCACATGTAATTCCCTTCAAACTCATGTCAAATGCAACTCACATGTACATTCTAATGCACCTTCAAATGCATGCTACATGTATTAATTTCCAAACCAGTGTCAGAGAATACAGTGCAGCAGAGACCACAGGGTGTACCACAGTCTGGTGGAGGACAGAGGATAGGAACACCTCAGGCTCAGGTGTATGCACTGAACAGGGAGGAAGCAGAGGCAGCTCCGGATACTGTGATAGCGGGTAAGTGTACTTTATTTACTTATCCTGCTTTAATGTTGATTGATACTGGTGCATCACATTCTTTTATTGCACAAGCATTTATTGATCGGTATCATATCTGCTCGTCTCCACTGTTGATGCCTCTTTATGTTTCGACACCCATGGGAACGACTGTGATGACTTGTCAGAGTGTGTCTGATTGTGTTATTCAGTTTGAGACTGAGTATTGGCTACAGATTGATTTGATTGTGTTAGACATGTCAGATTTTGATTGCATCCTTGGAATTGATGTGTTGAGTAAATATCAATCTGTTGTGGATTGTAGTCAGAAGATAGTGAGATTTCAGTCTGATACTGGAACTCAATGGTTCTTCTATGGCCAAGGATCGAGGGCAAGGATTCCTTTGATATCAGCAATCCGAATGTCGCGTTTGTTAGAACGTGGGCATGCGGGTTATTTGATTTATGCCCTGGATATAACTGAACAGAAAAGAGAAAGGAAAGTGGAGGAGATACCAGTGGTTGCAGAATATGCGGATGTGTTTCCAGATGAGATACCTGGATTCCCACCGAGTCGAGAAGTGGAATTTGGTATTGATTTGATACCTGGTATTTCTGCAATTTCACGGGCTCCTTATCGGATGGCACCAACTGAATTGAAAGAGTCGAAAACTCAATTGCAAGATTTATTGGACAAGGGGTACATACGTCCTAGTGTATCGCCTTGGGGTGCTCCGGTTTTATTTGTTAAGAAGAAGGATGGGACAATGCGATTGTGTATAGACTATAGACAATTGAACAAAGTAAAATATATGGCTGGATAGAAAAACATGCATAATGTTTTCTAGTAGAAAAACATGCATAATCAAAATTATAATTTTTCTTATTTAAATTTACATTTGATTAACAATTTTTGATTTCAAATTTGACAAAATCGATTTCTCGAATATTCTCAAGTTGGATGTTTGGCTTGGCTTCGTATTTAGGAAAATAGTAAAAAATAATTTGTCATAAATTATAAAATTTAGATAATTTATCAGAACATAATTAAAAAGTACCATTCAAGTTATAATAATCCTTCAGGAGCAAATTTTTTTTAGGGTAGTGGAGAGGAATCGAACTCGAGATATCTTATATTGATAATATATGATATGATAATCACTATGTCATTGAATTGTTTGATTTTGTATATATATATATATATATATATATATATATATATATAAATAATGTAGTAAATTATAAATTTAAATGTCGGTTTTAATTTTAATACAATTTTTGAACAGTTACTAGCAATTTTATATCTCCAATTCTTACGATGATTCGATATCGTCAGTATATAGAAATGTACCACAATCCATTGTTTTATTTTTAAATTATTTAAATATTAAAAAAAATAAAATTTTATAAAACGAAATTTAAAAAAAAATTAATAACCATTGAACCCGCCACTTGAAGTGGCGGGTTCAACTTTTTTTAAAAAAAATGATGAACTTGCCACTTGAAGTGGCGGGTTCAACTTTTTTGAAGTTGAACCCGCCACTTCAAGTGACGAGTTACTGTATTTTTGTTACGGTATTTGTGAATTTTTTTTTTTTATATAATTTTTTGATAAATAATCCGCTTTTTAGGGGCAGCCACGACCGACACTTATTCGCCCAATCCTCATCTACTTCTTTAAAATGTAAGCCACCGTTTTTAGTCGAGAGCAGAACAAGGTGATAACAGAAGGCCGGCGGAAGCTCTTTCAATGGCTGCTCCGGTGAAAATCTACGGCCCTCCTCTCTCTACGGCCGTGTCAAGGGTTCTGGCCTGCCTCCTTGAGAAAGATGTCAGCTTCCAACTCCTCCCCGTTAACATGGCCAAAGGGGAGCATAAGAAGCCCGAATACCTCAAGATTCAGGTCATCTTCCTTAATTTTGCTGTTCTTTGGATATTAAAGCACACTGATTAAAATGTAGTACATAATGGTGCTTTTTCTTGATGTGGGTTGTGATTTGTGGGCGCAGCCATTTGGGCAAGTGCCAGCATTCGAAGATGAGAGGATTGCTCTCTTTGGTAAAGATTGTTCTCACCTTTCTTGGGGGTTCTTCACTTGTCTACGCATCTGCATTTCACTGTTCTTTCCGTTTACAACAACCACTAGTTCTTCTATCAATAATTGGGAATTTTTTGATTCTACCCCGAGAGAGAGAGACAGTGTGTTGGGGGTGTATCAACCCTAAGTGTAGAATATTCCAAATCAAACATTTGATGTATACATAAGGGTGGTTTTAAACCGTAAAGTGTCAGCAATTCATCATCATCGTGAATTTTGAGTTATTGTTTGGTGGCAAATGATAAAAATTAGAGTGAAAAAAAATTTAGTGGTTCAAAGTATAATTTTGGGAGGAATATAATTTATTTTTTTAAATTTGTTTTAAGGGTATTAACAATTTTTCATTTTTTTTCTTTGAGGGGCAACTGCTCCACACCACATTCTAGCCATTCGCCCTTGATCATCATCAACGCTAACATGTGCTTTCATTGAATGTGGCTTGTCCATGCACGGACACACCTATTTTATAAGATTTATGTGCTGCATTATCTATTCTTTCCAAGTTTCCTAGATTCTATGTTCTCTTCTGTCTTCATGAAACCAGAATCGAGAGCCATAACTAGATACATTTGCGAAAAATACGCAAACCAAGGCAACACACGGCTATTCGGAACGAACCCTTTAGAGAAAGCATCAATTGATCAATGGATAGAAGCCGAAGGACAGAGCTTCAATCCCCCGAGTTCGGTTCTCGTTTTTCAACTGGCCTTTGCTCCACGAATGAAGCTCAAGCAAGACGAGAATCAGATCAAGCAGAACGAAGCAAAGCTTGCTAAAGTGCTAGATGTGTATGAAAAGAGGCTCGGTGAGAGTAGATTCTTGGCTGGTGATGAGTTCACGTTGGCAGATCTTAGTCACCTGCCTAACACACAATACTTGGTGAATGGAACTGATCAAGGGGAGATTTTTACATCGAGGGAAAATGTAGGTAGGTGGTGGGGTGAGATTTCGAGCAGAGAGTCGTGGATAAAGGTGGTCGAGATGCAGAGTTCGCCCCCTTCGAGTACTGCTTGAATGGAGATTTTCTTGGTCTTGTTGCTTTGCTTTATTTGGGATTCAAGTGTTCTTCTGTTTCCTCGATTTTTCAACCACGCTATATATTACATGCTTTACTACGTCTGAGTCGATGTTCGCCACATAATGTAGGAGAAGCATGTCACCAGATGTGCCTACTTCTCGAATGTGCTTTGTTCTTGAGAAGTTATATATATCTCTATCATGTTACATACTTGAGGGTCCTTTATAGGAATCTTTTTGCCTTCCCTAGACAGTTCTACTTTAATATTGTCGTCTATTGTAATCAAGTATTTAAATCAAGACATTTTATATCAAAAAAAAAAGTTAAAAAGAAAATGAGACAATATAATGCCTACATATCTTATGTGACAATCATGTTAGTATGTACTAAGCATCTCAAAGTGATCTATTTGGTGTATCATAAATGTAATGTAATGTTGTTTGATATATCTATATTACTACACTAAGCTGTTAATCCCAATATATTTAGCTAGGTTATATGAACCATAAAACAAATCAAGTTTGTTCGTGAACATATATCATATTTTTTCAAAAGCTTCTTTTGGTCAGGATATTCTCGTTAAACCCTTTGGACTCTATATCTTTGTATATAAAATTGAACCGTATTTTCTTTGGTCATTCCCTTACTCTCTCGAAAGGGTCGAAATCAATGAACTCCACTCGAGCACATATGCATTGATGTGCATATGTCATACGTGATCAAATCAACGTAAGTGAATTCATTGCATATTCTCTTATATACAAGCCACAACTAATTCATCTCGAGTGTATCATTCTTATTTTATCTATTCTAATCTTATCACAAATCCAACAGAATATATGCATCTCTGTCACTCTCCTCTTTTGGATGTGATTCCTGTTGGATGCCCATCATTCCATCCCATACAATATTCCAAGACTGGTGGAATTTCTAAGTTTTCCTCCAATTTCAGTGAGATTTACGATCATATAAAACTCCAGTGTTGTTTCTCCATTTCAAGCAACTCATCTGTATTTAGTGCCTAACGTCGTTAGCAGTCTCTCCAACCTATTGGATAATACAACCTAGATATTGAAACTCTACTCATTCGAGCATGGCCATACATTTTAGTCTCACTTGATCAAGGGCCAAACACTTCTCCTGTTATATAGGAGGGACAAATCCTATCTCGATCAATCAACATCCCTCTACATAATTCGTAGTGTATCCAATAGTTGTCTTTATAGTTTACCCTGTTACGGGTAACGTTTGACAATATCAAGATACATAATTCTTTATGTTGGGATCTCTGATGATCACAAGTCGTAAGGATTACATACATTATTATCACTATGAGAATTGCATATGACAATCATATAACTATCCATGTTGCATTCTCATGGTGGGTCTGTCCAGTACATCGTTCTCTAACATGTACCCATGTGTTGATTTGATATCTCATATCAATGAACAATTCATCAATCAACACATACTAGTCTCTATGTATTATCATTATCCCAATTCATGATAATACTTGACTAGGGACAATGTTTAAGAATAATACGATATTATTCTAAGGACATTAACATATACATTAATTCACATTGCACAGTTAAACGAATAATATATAATAATGAATTGACATTCATAAAATCATAAACTTTGTATGTCAAAACAATCATCCAATGACATGTCTTAGGGCATATCCCAACAAATCTCCCACTTGCACTAAGACCACTCAGACATATACCTAATGCCTAGAGATCTAGTATGACGATCATGCTTCTGCTGTGACAGTGGCTTCGTCAATGGGTCAGATACGTTATCATATGTTGGTACTTTGCATATTTTAACATCTCCCCTTTCAACGATTTCGCGAATGAAATGAAAGCGCCGAAGTATGTGCTTGGATCTTTGGTGAGATCTAGGTTCCTTAGCCAATGCGATCGCTCCATTGTTGTCACAATAGAGTTCTATCGGGTCTTTAATGCTAGGCACCACTCCAAGTTCAGAAATGAACTTCCTGATCCAAACAGCTTCCTTTGCTGCATCCGAGGCAGCAATATATTCAGCTTCCATTGTAGAATCGGCTACTGTCTCTTGCTTTGAACTCTTCCAGCTCACAGCACCTCCATTTAGGCAATACACATATCCAGATTGCGATCGATAATCATCTTTGTCGGTTTGGAAGCTTGCATCAGTGTAACCCATTACATTGAGCTCTTCCTCACCTCCATAAATCAAGAATGTATCCTTAGTTCTTCTCAAGTACTTCAGGATATTCTTGACAGCAATCCAATGACCTTCACCTGGATCAACTTGATATCTGCTCGTCATGCTCAAAGCATACGATACATCGGGACGAGTACATATCATGGCATACATGATAGATCCAATAGCTGATGCATATGGGATCTTACTCATGTGTTGTCTCTCATCTGGTGTTGAAGGACACTGTTCCTTCGAGAGATATATACCATGTGTCATAGGCACGAATCCTTTCTTTGATTCTTGCATGCTAAACCTTTTAAGCACTTTGTCTATGTATGTACTTTGACTTAGGCCAAGAAGCCTTCTTGATCTATATCTATAGATCTTGATTCCTAATACATAGGTGGCTTCTCCCAAGTCTTTCATCGAAAAGCAATTCCCTAGCCAAATCTTTACAGATTGTAAGGCAGGGATATCATTCACAATGAGAAGTATGTCATCTACATACAATATTAGGAAGATAATTATGCTCCCACTGACCTTCTTGTAGACACAAGGTTCATCTACGTTTTTGATGAAACCAAACTCTTTGACTGCATCATCAAAACGAAGATTCCAACTCCGAGAAGCTTGCTTCAATCCATAAATGGATCGTTGTAGCTTACCTACCTTTCCAGCATCCTTTGGATCGACAAAACCCTCGGGCTGTGTCATGTACACATCCTCGAGCAGATTTCCATTAAGGAAAGCTGTTTTGACATCCATCTGCCAGATTTCATAATCATGAAATGCAGCTATTGCAAGTAAGATCCTAATGGATTTAACCCTGGAAACTGGTGAAAATGTTTCATCATAGTCAATACCATGAATTTGTTTGAAACCTTTTGCAACCAGTCGACCTTTATAGGTTGTACATTACCATCCATGTCGGTCTTTCTTTTGAAAATCCATTTGCACCCTATGGGTCGTACCCCTTCAGGTGGGTCAACCAAAGTCCATACTTGGTTTGAATACATGGATTCCATCTCAGATTTCATGGCCTCTTGCCATTTCTCAGAATCAGTCCCCATTATAGCTTCTTGATAAGATGACGGCTCATCCTCATCAATAAGTAGTAAGTCACCTTGTTGAGTCACAAGAAATCCATATCTTTGTGGCTCCCGGTGTTTTCTTACAGACCTACGCTGGGTTTGTGTCTCTTGAGCAGGTACTTCTTCCACAACAGCTTGCGGTGCCTGCTCTGTTTCCATCTCAATCTCAGGTTCAGTGTTTTCTTGTGGTTGAACTTCACTAAGTTCTATTTTTCTCCCACTGGTTTTTCTAGAAATAAATTCTCTTTCAAGAAATACACCAGTCCGAGCAACAACTACTTTGTTCTCGGTAGGATAATAGAAATAGTATCCTTTCGTTTCCTTAGGATACCCCACAAATAAACACTTATCAGATTTGGGTCCAAGTTTGTTAGTGGTGTGACGTCTAACGAAAGCCTCACAACCCCAAATCTTCATAAAAGACATACTAGGACGTTTCCCAGTCCATATCTCATATGGTGTCTTTTCCACTGATTTAGATGGAACACGGTTCAGTAAGAATATTGTTGTTTCTAAAGCATGTCCCCAAAAGGATATCGGAAGATCTGCATGACTCATCATTGATCGAACCATGTCCAACAAAGTTCGATTTCTCCTCTCGGATACACCATTCCATTGTGGAGTATACGGAGGAGTGAGTTGTGGGACTATCCCACACTCCTTTAGATAGTCATGAAACTCTTGGCTTAAGTATTCACCTCCTCGATCTGATCGAAGGATTTTGATACCTTTGCCAAGTTGGTTTTGTACTTCATTCTTGAAATCTTTGAACTTTTCAAAGGTTTCATGCTTATGCTTCATTAGGTACACATACCCATATCTACTGAAGTCATCAGTAAATGTAACGAAGTATTGAAAACCACCTCTAGCTTGTGTACTTATTGGTCCACATACATCACTATGGATTAGTCCCAATAACACATTTGCCCTTTCAATATGTCCCTTGAAAGGGGCTTTAATCATCTTGCCCATTAAACAAGACTCACATGTTTCATATGATTCAAAATCAAATGAATCTAATATTCCATCCTTATGAAGTTTAGATATGCGGTTCTCGTTTATGTGGCCCAAGCGACAATGCCAGAGATAAGTCGGATTACAATCATTATTTTTAATCCTTTTAGTATTTATGTTATAGATAGGCATATCAAGATTTAATACATAAAGACCATTAATCATTTGTGCACTAGCATAAAACATATCATTTAAATAAATAGAACAACAGTTGTCCTTTATCATAAATGAAAATCCACACATGTCTAAACAAGAAATAGAAATAATGTTTTTGGTAATAGAAGGCACAAAATAGCAGTCTTTTAAAATCAACGATAAACCAGAAGGTAAAGCTAAACAATAATCTCCTATAGCTAATGCAGCAACTCTTGCTCCATTTCCAACTCGGAGATCAACTTCACCTTTCGCCAACAATCTACTCTTTTTGAGGTCCTGCACATTTACACAAATGTGAGATCCACATACAGTATCTAATACCCATGATGAAGAAGTAGATAAATTGACTTCTATAACAAAAATACCTGAAGCGGAAGTCACACTTCCTTTCTTGAGATACTCCAGATATACTTTGCAGTTCCTTTTCCAATGACAGGTCTCACCGCAATGGAAACAGTTCCCTTCCTTTGCTATCCCTCCCTTTGGTTTCAGTGCAGAAGACTTTGGCTTAGATTTAACAAAGACCTTCTTGTTCTTCTTGAAGCTCTTAGCTTTAGTCTTTCCTTTGCTCTTATTCACAATAAGAACATTTGTAGGTTTAGACTTCTTGCTATTTGCTTCAAAAGTTCTAAGCATGCCAAGTAACTGTGGTAGAGTCTTTTCAATTTCAATCATATTGTAATTTAAGACAAATTGACTGAAGCTTTCAGGCAACGATTGCAAGATCACGTCAGTGGCCAACTCTTGGTCCAAAGGAAAACCCAGCTTCTCCAGATTCTCAATATACCCAATCATCTTGAGTACATGAGTTCCAACCAGACTTCCTTCTACCATTCACACTGGAATAACGCCTTAGAGACGTCATACCTCTCTTGTCTTGCTTGTTGTTGGTACAGTTTCTTAAGGTGCTCGATCATATCAAACGCCTCCATTTCCTCATGTTGCTTCTGAAGCTCAGAGTTCATGGTGGCAAGCATAAGGCACCAAACATCAAGTGCGTCACTTTGATGCTTCTTGTAAGCATCTTTATCGGCTCTAGTAGCCGTTAGGGGACGTTCCTCAGCAGGTAAGGGTTCCTCTAGGACATATTGCTTCTTTTCTTGTTTGAGGACTATCCTCAAGTTCCTATGCCAGTCAGTCTAGGAAATTTGTCCCATTTAATTTGTCCTTCTCAAGGACTGATCGCAGTGATAATGTGCTTGTGACGTTGTTAGTTGCCATGGATATCTACAATATAAATATGCAAAATAAGTTTATGATTTTAATCATTTAATATGGTCTTATATTAAATGACACTCCCACTATTTTGTTTAAAATTATCAACCCTCGAAATCTTTAGTGGGCCAAGATCCATATTTCGCCTAATCTTGAGTTAGCTTTGGCTAATCGCCCAAGACTCGGTTATTTAGGTAGACAACACTTTGTCAATTACATCACATGTAATTCTTGGATAGTTGGACGAACAACGCTTTGTTCAATTCATCAAATGAATTATTATCCAACCCATGCTTCCATGTTCCCAATCCTATTGAGATAACCTAGTTAAGTCGTACTCAGTTTAAAGTATAACGGATATCACTATTATCCTTTCGCGCCTTACCAAGATTGCCACGGTGCTTTGCTTTGGCAAACCCACACATGTACAATCGAAGTTTTTGACGAGTACTTTTAATTTTGGAAGGCATCTAAAACTTAATATTTTAGAGGGATTTATTGATCTCATGATTAGTTTGATAATTTAAAATATGTCCACTACATATAAGCATATACATATATACATATATGTGTAATACAATTATCAATCTAAAACATAAGATAAATCATGCATCAACATACATAATTAAACGTGACATGGTTATAGCCCATACTAGCGATTTTCTCAAGCCAATGAGAAAATCATAAGAGTCAACCTAAGGTAACTTCACAAGCACCTTCCTTTGGCTCCAATTTGTGAATGACCTCCTCATCCTGGCACCATGCTCCATCTTCATTGATCACCATCAATAAATAAACTATACTATATAACATTTACAAATATAGAGAATTCCTCGATTCACATTCGAGGGGAACATAGGGGAGGGATAACATTTAGAATAAAATAGAGAAGGCACGACACGCAGGTCGTATTATAAATTACAAACATTCACAAATCCTATCTAATAGGTCAAAGGGCTATAACCATGCACCATGCTCAAACAACACATAAAACATGCTATATCATTTAATTAATTAAATTCTAAACATTTTAAAATTTAATTCTAATTAAAACTGTAAAATAAAATTTTGGAAACTTATCGTACGCTCGGGACATCACATGCCACAAACTAATGCGACTAAGCCACGAACCACCATGGTTCGAACCAACCAAACACCACGACTGGACCAATTATGGGCCTAGGGTTTGAGACCCTAGCCCACGACTTGTCCGAGCCATTGGCTTGGGTGCGGCGCCGCTAGGGTTCCAAACCCTAGCCGCCTTGCACCATCTTGGTTTCTATCGAGCCAACTTGTTCGAAACACCGGAATTCATGAGCCACGAATCATGGTCATGCCATGCACGGTGGTGGCTCAACCATCTCGAGCCAAGGGTTCGAAAACCCTAGCTCTCACGTGGTGAAGCCACTTATCCATGCATGCGTGAACCATTATCGAGCCAAAGAGTTCAAAACTCATCCACGTCTCGAAACCTCCATGCACGAACATGATCCACAACGACTAGGCCATCTCGAGCCAAGGGTTCGAAAACCCTAGCCCTCACGTGGCTAAGCCGTGGGTCAAGTGCACTAGGTGGTGGCCGAAACATCATGCAATTGATTCGATTATCCGCTTCGTGTATCATATACATCAAAAATCAATTGTATCAAATATAATTTCATGATAATTTCACAAACTTAATATTAACATATCATATATGTTCATACAGTTTTAAATAGCATGCAATATTAATTCTAATATGATTAAAACAATTTAACCACATAAATCCGATATGAGCCTTGTACACGGCTCTGATACCACTGTAAGTAATCCAACAAGCATGGTACGCATCGGAATAAAATTTTTATGGATTACAAGACACCAGATCTATACATAGGTTATCATATCGGATTAGGGATTACAAAAGCTCACACTCGTAGCGTGTTTGAGCAGATTCCACGAAGCAGCACCACGTCCAACGCCTCCTTCGAGTCACTAGCAAAACTTATCAAGTTTTGCCTCAACGGTATCCACACGATCAAATCAGGTGAAGGGATAGTCTAAGAACAAGTTGCTAGACTCGTTCTTAAATCGGAACAAGAAGCACACTCGATTCTAAATCGAAAGGATGGCCGGAATCAACAATTCTATCTTCGGCTATCAAGAAAAACCGAGAGCTCCTTGTGATCGGCGGCCGTGTGCTTTGTTGCTAGGTTGGAATGAATTGTGTTGTGTTAATCCCATTAATCACATTGTAATCAAATTATATATGATTTAATTAAAGTCTTTCACAAAGCCTCATGGGCCCAAACCCATGATTTAATTAAAACTTTATATTCATTTAATTAAGACTCTTCTTAATTAATTAATTCATCCAATGAATTTAATTCCCTTTATCGATTTAATCTTTTTTGCGACCCGATAGGATCTTGTAATGTTGGCAGTGGCATAAAATCTCATTTTACGTTACAAGCAAAGAGCGGTGTCTAGCAACACATCAAGGCTATCCAAATTACATTGATCCCTTTGTCCTTTGTGTTTAGATTGAACACGAGTCATGTAATAGTCATACTCGTATATTCAATCTTTATTTCTTGATCCGCAAGTTTAACTAGAATAAACGAATAAGCTCGATCACATATCGACTCATTCGAGCATGACCATGCATTTTAGTCTCACTTGATCAAGGGCCAAACAATTCTCCTGTTATATAGGAGGGACAAATCCTATCTCGATCAATCAACATCCCTCTACATAATTCATAGTGTATCCAATAGTTGTCTTTATAGTTTACCCTGTTACGGGTAACGTTTGACAATATCAAGATACATAACTCCTTATGTTGGGATCTCTGATGATCACAAGTCGTAAGGATTACATACATTATTATCACTATGAGAATTGCATATGACAATCATATAACTCTCCATGTTGCATTCTCATGGTGGGTCTGTCCAGTACACCGTTCTCTAACATGTACCCATGTGTTGATTTGATATCTCATATCAATGAACAATTCATCAATCAACACATACTAGTCTCTATGTATTATCATTATCCCAATTCATGATAATACTTGACTAGGGACAATGTTTAAGAATAATACAATATTATTCTAAGGACATTAACATATACATTAATTCACATTGCACAGTTAAACGAATAATATATAATAATGAATTGACATTCATAAAATCATAAACATTGTATGTCAAAACAATCATCCAATGACACGTCTTAGGGCATATCCCAACACTATGAGCCCTTAGTTATAGAGCTAGTATCTCATGAGTTTATGCAACTACGCTAGAACGAGTCAACTATTGACGAATCCTATGAGGAAATAGGATATGGTTTGACCTTTACTATAGCTTTAATGGCCCTACGGGGTTGGCTACTACATTGAGGCATCCTTTAGTGGTTTAATCAGTCATTATGGGGCCCCTATAGCGCTTTCCGTAAGCTCTTCAATCAAGATGGCTATGGTTGCAATATCGTATCCATTAGAAAAGCTTGTTTTGTCGGGTTGATTGGCAAAATGGATCCAAAGGCAGCTGACATTATGATATAGTCCACAACAAAATGGAGTTGCAGAGCAAAAATTGCAGTATAATAGAAATGGCACGAAGCATGATGAATGGAAGAGGACTACCATAGAGTTTCTGGGTAGAAGCAATAAATGCAACAATCCATGTTTTGAGCCATTCAACGACAAATATGGTTCCAAATAAGACCCCTTATGAAGAATGGCATCACAGAAAGCCACATGTCATCAATCTAAAGTATCTGGTTGTATTGTTGACTAGAACAAAAACCAAATAAGCTTATTATCTCTCGAGAGGAAGGTTATATATGTGTGCCCAATCCAACTATGCCTACATCAAATTTGCGAGATCGGCCTAGTACAAGTACAAGTTCATGTCCTAGCTCCAATCCACCTCCATTATCATAAGAATTCTATCAAGAATCAGAAATCCCAAATGAAAATATTCGAAGTCTAAAAGAGATATATGAATAATGTGATATGGAATTTTTCAACTATGAGCCACAAAATTTCGACAAAGCTATAAAAAGAAGAAATATGTATAGATGCAATGGATGAAGAAATTATTAGCATTGAAAATAATAATAATGGGAATAGTATATTTTCCAAATAGAAAGGTGTGATTGTTGGTAAATGGATTTGTGAAACATTATATAAAGAAGATGATTCAATCAAGAAGCATAAATGTAAGACCGCGTTGCTGTTTAATTATGATTAATCTGGTTACAATGTTGAAGCAAACCCGTGTGATTAAAAGTTGAGACTTTGTGTGATGTCCGGAATAATTATTAATTGTTAAAAGGATTTAATTATGATATTTATATGATATGTCGGGATTTAATTATTGAGTATCGGATTTTAGAACGGAGTTGGGATAAATGATTTCGAGATTGGAATAAATAATTTCGGGTTGAACTTGTGATGTAAATTAAAGTTAAGGTGGGGTTTCTTGCAATAATAAATTATTTTATTATATTAAAATGATAATTCAAAAGGATGAGATGATGATTAAATGGTGTAGATTTGATCTAAGTTAGAATAAAAGAAACACTCGCACCCCATTTCACACACTAGACATTGACCTCCACTCCTCTTCCCCCTCATTCACGTTGCCGCCAACTCCTTCACGCCCTAGAGAAGATTTTGGCTCGATTTGGATCGGACGTGTGTAAGGTTCGACTCCCTAGTTATTTACCCCCTTGTATTTCGATTTTTGCTTGATTACTAGGTGCGATTTTTGATGTTATGGGCTGCAAAATCTGCTACGTTTTTTGTCCGAAAAATTGTCATTTTAGGTTCTAAAATCTTGCTGTTTTTGGTGTTCGAAAATATTGTTGTTAGGGGGTTCAAAAATCATGCTGTTTTGGATAGATTATTCTGCTGTTGTGGGTCGATCTTTGCAGCTGTTGTGGGTCGAATTTTGCTGCTGATGTGGATTGATTTTGCAACTGATAGTGGTCGAATTTATTGCTGTCTTGGTCGACTTTTGTGGCTGCTGCTCATGAAATTTAGGCACTTGTTTAATCAACTCCCACTTAATTGTGGCTGCTGATAGGAGTTTAATTTTTGGGCTTGGTTCTTGATGTTGTTTTGAATTTATGGGCGGTCAACATGAATCATTTGCTTACCAAGCATTTTCATCTCATCATTAGTTGATTTAAATTCATTGTTGGGCTATGTTTTAGCTAGATTAATCAATAGTTAGAGAGATGAAAATTCCAAATGGTGTTTTGATAATGTAGAAGGCTAGCTTGGTTTGAGTAATGGGTTAAGGCGATTATGTGGCTATAATTTGAGTATGAACATCATAATTGGAAATTGGATAGCATGAGAAATGTTATTGATTTTTGGAAATTAATTAAAACTCACTTTGTTGAAGGTTGATTGTTGAAAGTGAATTGTTGATTTGAGCCTTGGCTAGTATTATTGTTGGTTAAAAGATAAAAGCTAAAATCATGCATGTAAGGTGTTTGTTAATATGCTTTAATGTAGTTCAAGTGTTGGTCAAAGCCTTGACCAATTGGTGGTGAGAAACCTACACATTCAAACTTTAAAACTTTATAGTGCCTTAGTGGGTGTTGGGGATTGAGATGAGATGTTTTACTTTTGAAGTATATGTAGTGTGTGAATGGATGAGTTAGATACATGTTAATATGTGTTATAACATGTAGTAAAGTGTTATGTACCATAGCATGACGTGGTGAATTGTATCACTTTAATGAATTATTAATGATAATATTGAGTTGTTGAATTAAGATATTGAATTCATATGATCGATATCGGTTGGATTGTAAATGAGCTAATATTGAGTGATGATTTCAATATAGATTCATCATGATTCTTCTGATGGCGGGATAGCTTATCATGTCGTCGATTTTAAGGTACGTGGTGACGTACGAGCAGGTATACCCATACTCATATATTCATGTATACATGTATTGTTGAATGTGATGTTTAAGATTAAGTATTGAGTATGAGAATTGAGTTTAATATGCGTGGAATGATGGATACGTAGATGTTCGTGATCCGGGTAATTGAGTTGAACATTGATGCATTTGGCATGATTGAAATGAGGAAATTATTGAGAACTGGGGTGATGGATAGGCATGATTGCCTTAAATATGTGTTCGGTTATGATTGAGCAAAATGATGTATTATGAGAATATCGATTTATCTTGGTGATGAGTTTCATATTTCAATTAACGATATTGAACTTGGTGATTGTGAAAATGTGAATTATGAAACAGGATCAGTTCAAGAAAGCTTATAATTGGTTCAGACTTATTCAGGGAGTGCATTTTATAATTTCCAGTAGCTTTATTTCGTTGAACTATGATTTAGTACATTGATATGATTGCGATGATTATGTCGGTTTGTGCTCACCCCGTGTGGAGGCTGTTTCTGTTGAAACAGGTACTACAACTACAAAGTTATTTTGGCGTAGCAAGCTCGAGTTTGGTTGGATAATATTGCTTCCTGAAGCGTAGAATGAGATTGGGTAAATGGTATACATTATTTATGCCACTAGATAGATGGGTGTTCATTAAACAGGTACTACAACTACAAAGTTATTTTGGCGTAGCAAGCTCGAGTTTGGTTGGATAATATTGCTTCCTGAAGCGTAGAATGAGATTGGGTAAATGGTATACATTATTTATGCCACTAGATGGGTGTTCATTATTTGTTGCTCGCATGTGAGCACCTGGAGTCGTGTATATGGACTGTAATAATGGTGTTGGGAGTCCACCTTTTTATATCTTCTTATTATTGTGTTTTCCCTGGCTGAGAACTTACTTATGGTGATTATTTCGTTTAGTATTACGTTTTTTCCTGGCTGGGAGTTGTTTTTAGTGATGTGTTATATTTTCGGATAGCCCAAATTATGGGGAGATTCTGCCCAAATTTTTATAAAAGTCGTGGGGATTATGTGAAGCATGTAATGATTCTTTAAAAGAAAAGAAATTTTTACATACACAAATGACGTCATAATTGCATTATTGACGTGTTGGGACGATAGGGTCTTACACTTTGAATTAAGGTGTTCCGGACTACGATGAGTCAACCAACTAGTGGAACATGTTTTTAGTGCTTGTGCATGTGTATGATCACATGTCACTTGGAGAACACATGCCACTAGTTAATTAACTCATGTTTAATGCATACCGAACCTAGACACGCGGGATGATGAGCACATCACATGATGATTCTCTTAGTGCAAAGTGTGTGTTGTCCCCCTCTGCTCGAGCTTGATATTGATTGATGATATCTTCCTTTGGACTCTTATTTTGGTATCTTGAGATTCGATTCTTTGTACCCATTTATACATCACTTTCATACATGGTATGCATTGCATGATACTTGTCATTCTTGACATGATTTATTGATTTCTCGTACTGGGGCACGGACCCCCATAGTGGGGGATGTTGTGTCTTTTGTTGTTCGGGAATGACAGGTGTTACAGGTAGACAGATGTTGGATGCTCGTGAGGAATCATCTTGATCGAGCTCAGGTTTGGTATGCTGAGTCCGAGTCCCAGTAATTGACAGAGTACTTTTTAACTACATTTTAATTACTGGGGTATGCTCCGAGTATCTGTATTTTCAGTATTCTATTACTGATTGGTTATATACTTGATGCTTATGTGATGAGCAACATGTTGAATTGAGAAACTGGAATTACATATTTTAAGTATCATTTTATATGTATCACCTAAAAGCGAAAAAAATTTAGGGCATTTGACAGGACATTTGAAATAAATATTCCACTGTTTACGCAAATTAATCATTATGTGATAATTAAACACCATATTAGGATCGGACCATCACAATAAAGCCCGCCTAGTTGCAAAAGATATACTCAACAATTAATAATCAATTTAATGATATTAGAAACAATTTTTATTGTAATTGCTTTAGCTACAAAGTTAGAATTTATGTTTATCATTAGATGCAAAATCAACATTTCTGAATAGAGAATTAGAAGAAGAAGTGTATATCAAGCAATCAGAAGGCTATGTGGTCGAAGGAAAAGAAGATCGTCTATTGACTCAAAAAATTGTTATATGGATTGAAGCAAGCACGAAGAGCCTGAAACATCAAAATTGATAAATATTTTTATCAAGTATGTTAGATAAAAATAAAATAAACTGGTTGGAAATGCTGATAATGATTGGGCTGGTTCAGTTGATGATCAGAAAAGAACATCTGGATATGTCTTTTGTTTGGGTACAAAAGTCATTTCTTGGGCATCAAAGAAACATAAGATAGTATCACTCTCATCCGTTGAAGCATAATATATTGCAGCTACCGATATAGCATGGGAAGCAGTTTTGCTAAGAAGATTCTAGCAGATTTGCAACAGAAGCAAAACACTAATACAACAATTTTATGTGATCATATGTCAACTATTGCAATGAAAAAGAATCCAAATTTTCATGCCAGTTAGAGGAGCTTGTTTTGTTTGGTTGATTGGCAAAAGGGATCCAAAGGAAGTTGACATTATGATATAGTCCACAACAAAATGGAGTTACAAAGCAAAAAAAACGTAGTATAGTAGAAATGGCAAGAAGCATAATGAATGGAAGAGGACTACCATAGAGTTTCTGGGTAGAAGCAATAAATGCAACTGTCCATATTATGAACCATTCAACGACAAATGTGTTTCCAAATAAGAACCCTTACAAAGAATGGCATCACAGAAAGCCACATGTCAGCAATCTTAAAGTATTTGGTTGTATTGCATACTCTCATATTCCTTCCCAGCAAAGAGAGGAATTTGATGACAAAGGAGATAAACTTATTTTTATTGGCTATAGTGACAAATCCAAGAGATATGGTTCATTGGCTATAGTGATGAGTCCAAATGATATCGTTTACTATAACAAAAAACAATTAAGCTTATCTCTCAAGACGAAGGTCATATATGTGTGTTGTGCCCAATCCAACTATGCCTACATCGAATATGCGAGATCGGCCTAGTACAAGTACAAGTTCATGTCCTAGCTCAAATTCACCACCATTATCATAAGAATTCTATCAAGAATCAGAAAGCCCAAATGAAAAAGTTCGAAGTCTAAAAGAGATATATGAATAATGTGATGTGGTATTTTCACCTATGAGTTCGAAGAAGCTACAAAAGAAAAAAAAATATAGATTGCAATGGATGAAGAAATTATTAGCATTGAAAAGATGAAGAATGAGACTATGAGATTTGTGATGCCCTGAAATAATTATATTTATTGAATTATTTGTTGAAGAATAATATGAGAGTAGGAGATTAAATAAAGGATAATAATTTTCACTATTTACTCATATCCTTTACTTAATTAATTATTCTGCAATTTCAATCCCAGATGCCAGTATTCTAATTTCAAACTCAATTTATAAATACAAATATTTAATCCCACGAATATATCATATTATTCCTTAACAAATAATTCAATAAATATAATTATTTCCGGGCATCGCAAGATTTTCCAAAAGGAAAGGTGTGATTGTCGTTAAATGGATACAAAGAAGATGATTCGATCAAGAAGCATAAAGCCCACCTAGTTGCAAAAGATATATTTCAACCGTTAGGAATCGATTTTAATGAGACATTGCTTCTATTACTCGAATTAAAACAATTTTTATTGTATTTACTTTAGCTACACAATTAGAATTGTATGTATATCAGTTAGATGCAAAATCAACATTTCTGAATGGAGAATTAGAAGAAGAACTGTAAATCAAGCAATCAGAAGGCTATGTGGTCGAAGGAAAAGAAGATAACGTCTATTGACTCAAGAAAGTGCTATATGGATTGAAGAAAGCACGAAGAGCTTGAAACATCGAAATTGATAAATATTTTCAAACCAGTGGATTTTGAAAGAATTCAGAATAAGCCATCATTATACATAAAGAAACAAGGTACACAAGATTTTCTTATCGTCTATCTTTATATAGATGACTTGATATACACTAGCTATGGTGTAAGAATTCAAAGAAGCTAAAATGATGGAGCAGTCAAAGTTGACAAAAGAAATATATTGAAATTTAGTTGGATCCTTGATCTACTTGACAAACACAAGACCATACATTTTTATCCAGTCAGCTTGATAACAAGATTTATGCAAGAACCGAGCATGTTACATTACGCATTAGCGAAAACAAACTGGTTGGAAACGCTGATAATGATTGGACTGGATCAGTTGATGATCAGAAGAGTACATCTAGATATGTCTTTTGTTGTGTACAAAAGTCATTTCTTTGACTAGTTTATCATCCTTCCCTAATGAGCCTAAATATGAGTTCTATCCATACATTTGAAGGGAGTATGATGTGTTTCATTCACATGCACTTAAGTATTCAATGATTAAAATGTTTGTGAGCTTCATAAGGAAAAGAATGAAATGCATGAAAGAAAAGGGATGCCTTGAGAATAGATAAAAATATGACTCCAATGGGAGCCAAGGCACAAAAGAAGAAAAATGTTGAAACAAAAGTTGAAAAATTCAAGCAAGAAGAGAAGCTTTTAGTGTGCATATCATCATACTCTCTTGTTTGACATGTCTTTTTCCTTTCTTTCATAAGCCAATACCTAGGCCAAGCTACAAGCTAATAAAGACCTACTGGATTTGTGTTGGCAAAGTGGCTAAGATAGTGGAGAAGAGTGTGCAAGTAAGCTTATACTTGTGTTAGTGTATGACTTGAACTATTGTGGATTTGCATATTTTGGATCTATAATTTGTACACAACACTTGTTTATGACCACACACGCACGTTCACTGCTTTGTTAAGTATGAGATGTCTAGGGATTGAACTTGTTCCACTGTTAACTTTTCACCGTCTTTCATTACTATGCATGTTTATAATTGTTGAGGCATAAAAGTGAGGACAAGTTAGTTTGTTATGATGCTATGAGCCAAGCAAAAAAATAATGTAGTTTTGTCTGATTTACTCGAGGTCGAGTAAAGAGTAAGTATGTGGGTGTTTGATGTGACTAGAAATAGACACATCTATTGCGCTTAATTGTCTACGATTTGGTATATTTTGATGGATAAATTGATACATATGCTATCTAATCGTATATTTGTGTAAATGTAGGGAAAGGTGAAGAGATCAAGCTAAAATGATGAAAGAAGCAATAAAGTTGAAGAAAAGAGGAAAAATCAGAATCCAAGACACATGTTGCTATTTCTCCTCAAATTTCTATATGTTCGAGCCATGTTTTGGAAATGTGGTCCATATAAAAGTTGTAGAACTTTGAGTTATCTTCGCGTGGACAGCTGGTTCATTGAATTCGAAGTTCGGACGAGAAAGTTACGGCCAAAATACGAAACTCGCCAGAAAAATGGAAGACAGGCATAATTACGCCATTATCAGGCGTAATTACGCCAATGCTACGGCATAGACAGGCGTAATTACGCCATTCGGAGGCGTAAATACGCCAGAAACGCGGGAAGCCATATTTTTGACACGTCAACAGGCGTCTTGGTTGAGGAAGATAAATCCTTGGATTTTATTTATCTTGGGGAGATTCTTACGCTTTAATTATCAATTTTATTGAGTATCAAGAGTTTTTCTTGTTTTATTGATATGATTGTTGTGTTTGTTTATTGGATTGACAACCTAGTAACTTGCATAAAATCTAACGCTAAATTAGATATCAAATACGGAATCGTTTGATCCCTCTAATTTACGAAGCAACTAAGATTGATAATTGCATGTTGTTGATGTTATTAAATTCTTAGGAAAAACGATTGGATGATTAATTCTAACGGCTGTAGTTTTTATTGATTAGATTCATCAAACTTCCTAGTTTTGAAACTATCATTGATTTAATCTTAACGGCTGTAGTTTTGGTTAAAGATTTGATAAGAGTTGAATTGAATGTTGTTTTCTATTTGACTACAATTAAGGTAAGGGAGGAATTAGATTTCCAATTGATGAATATTCAAGTAAAATTGAGTTTTTTTTTTGTGAATCGATGAAATAGATGATAATTCCAATGAAGAGTCGACTGATACCAAGAATCGCTTTCATTAGTTAATCTTTGTTTTTAATTTTAATTAGTATAATTCAACTTCACAACCCCATCTTTTATTGTTTTGATTTTGATTTTCATTAACACAAAGATTCACACCTCCTCGTGGGATCGATCCCTACTCACGCTACTACATTTATAATTGTTATTAACTTGAGAGGGTTAATTTGGGCGTACACGATAAACGCTACCAAATTTTGGCGCCGTTGCCGGGGAGGCATTGTATATTTTTGTGTTAATATTTTTTGTTTTGTTTCTTTCTCTTTCTTTTCCCCCACCGCTACTCTTGTTGTTCGTGCTTACAGGTTGATTTCTTAGAAATCGGATCTTTTCATGGAGGACTATAGGCGACTAGACGAATTGGAGTATCTTGTGCACCAACTTGGCGTAGGGAGTGGACAAAGTGCATCAAACTCTAGTTGGAGTGATCATCCCAATCTCAACTATGATAATCAATGGATGAGCCCACCTCCACCTTACAGGCAGTCCAACATACCACAATACCCGCCATGGCCACAACAACCTCAATACCATACCCCTAGTGAGTCTTTAGAGGATCTTGTTTCAACACTTAATGATAGAACTTTGCAATTCCAACAGGAATTCAGGGCTAGCACTCAGAATTTGGGTAACCAAATTGAGCAACTAATAAGATCGGCTGATCGGATAGCAGCACAAAAGGAGACAATGATTGCATTCGAATCATGGAGTGATGAAGAATAGGAGACTATGGAGAAGGTGGTACTGATACCACCCGAGCTAGAAGAGGAGACACATGTGCCAATAGAAGAAAATGAGCTTGTACATCCTACAACTCCGAATGGTATGTTTCCAACTGAGAGCTATGTTGATTACTTAGATGAATCATATGCTGTGGAAGAGGAATCGGCGAAAGAATACTGTGATGAAATGGATCCTTGGGACTATTTTTTTGAAGACAACATCACCTTGGACAGTGGCATAGAGACAGAAAGTCCAAAAATGATGGTACTGAGGCCATCAATATTTGAAGAACAAACAGAGGTCGAGGTGGTTGACAAGGACTCTCACCAGAATGAGATTCCCAAAGGCGAGCATAAGGGACAACAAGTTAAAGGATGCAATGAGGTATATCTTGATCGACCTCAACTGACTTCTTTGGAGGAAGGCTACATAGTGAAAAGACAAAAACCCTCCAAGAGGTGCAAGGCGAATAGGCATCACCTTAAGCGAGAGAACTGGCGTAGGGCCACCGACGTTAAACAAAGGCGCTGCTTGGGAGGCAACCCAAGGGGAGTTAGTTTCCTTTCTCCCTTTTATTTATTTTTTTTGCTTTAGTAGTTAGATTCTCTTTTCTTGTATTTTTGTCTTACATTGGGGACAATGTAAGATTTAAGTATGGGGGAGGGATTAGTGGTGTGTTATTGTTTTTCTTATTTTAAAAAAATACAAAAAAAATCAAAAAATTTGAAAATTTTGAGCTTATAGTTAGTAATGAACACATGCTTAGAATCACTAGCCCATGATGAAATCTAATTGATATCATGCATGTTTTTGAACATAGATGAATTGTTAACCTTGGAACACTTTGAACTCTAATGAAAATTTTACTTTAACTTAGTAGTTGAATATTTTGAGCACGTTATTGTCATGACTTGTGAAGTGTGCATAGCTTAGTGAAGATTGTGTGAACTTTGTGATAGTCTTAAGAAGTCTCTAATACATGCTAGAACTTAACTACATGCTCTTTGAGGCGTATGTCTAGACTGCTTGCAAACATGAAAGTGATATAGGCAATCTTTGATGCGTTTGAGCCTTTCAAGCCTACAATGTAAAGAAAATCAATTACTAGTACCCTTTTTGAGCCTTAATGCAAAAGAATGGTTGTATGTTAAGCATACAAACAACCACCATTCGACATTCTTTGACTAGTTTATCATCCTTCCCTAATGAGCCTAAATATGAGTTCTATCCATACCTTTGAAGGGAGTATGATGTGTTTCATTCACATGCACTTAAGTATTCAATGATTAAAATGTTTGTGAGCTTCATAAGGAAAAGAATGAAATGCATGAAAGAAAAGGGATGCCTTGAGAAAATAGATAAAGATATGACTCCAATGGGAGCCAAGGCACAAAAGAAGAAAAATGTTGAAACAAAAGTTGAAAAATTCAAGCAAGAAGAGAAGCTTTTAGTGTGCATATCATCATACTCTCTTGTTTGACATGTCTTTTTCCTTTCTTTCATAAGCCAATACCTAGGCCAAGCTACAAGCTAATAAAGACCTACTTGATTTGTGTTTGCAAAGTGGCTAAGATAGTGGAGAAGAGTGTGCAAGTAAGCTTATACTTGTGTTAGTGTATGACTTGAACTATTGTGGATTTGCATATTTTGGATCTATAATTTGTACACAACACTTGTTTATGACCACACACGCACGTTCGCTGCTTTGTTAAGTATGAGATGTCTAGGGATTGAACTTGTTCCACTGTTAACTTTTCACCGTCTTTCATTACTATGCATGTTTATAATTGTTGAGGCATAAAAGTGAGGACAAGGTAGTTTGTTATGATGCTATGAGCCAAGCAGAAAAATAATGTAGTTTTGTCTGATTTACTCGAGGTCGAGTAAAGAGTAAGTATGGGGGTGTTTGATGTGACTAGAAATAGACACATCTATTGCGCTTAATTGTCTACGATTTGGTATATTTTGATGGATAAATTGATACATATGCTATCTAATCGTATATTTGTGTAAATTTAGGGAAATGTGAAGAAATCAAGCTAAAATGATGAAATAAGCAATAAAGTTGAAGAAAAGAGGAAAAAACCAGAATCTAAGACACATGTTGCTCCTTTCTCCTCAGGTTTCTATATGTTCGAACCATGTTTTGTAAATGTGGTCCATATAAAAGTTGTAGAACTTTGAGTTATCTTCGCGTGGACAGCTGATTCATTGAATTTGGAGTTTGTACGAGAAAGTTACGGCCAAAATACGAAACTCGCCCGAAAAATGGAACACATGCGTAATTACGCCATTATTAATTACGCCAATGCTATGGCATGGACATGCGTAATTACGCCATTCGGAGGCGTAAATAAGCCAGAAACGCGGGAAGCCATATTTTTGACACGTCAACAGGCGTCTTGGTTGAGGAAGACAAATCCTTGGATTTTATTTATCTTGGGGAGATTCTTACGCTTTAATTATCAATTTTATTGAGTATCAAGAGTTTTTCTTATTTTATTGATATGATTGTTGTGTTTGTTTATTGGATTGACAACCTAGTAACTTGCATGAAATCTAACGCTAAATTAGATATCAAATACGGAATCGTTTGATCCCTCTAATTTACGAAGCAACTAAGATTGATAATTGCCTGTTGTTGATGTTATTAAATTCTTAGGAAAAACGATTGGATGATTAATTCTAACGGCTGTAGTTTTTGTTGATTAGATTCATCAAACTTACTAGTTTTGAAACTATCATTGATTTAATCTTAACGGCTGTAATTTTGGTTAAAGATTTGATAAGAGTTGAATTGAATGCTGTTTTCTATTTGACTACAATTAAGGTAAGAGAGGAATTAGATTTCCAATTGATGAATATTCAAGTAAAATTGAGTTTTTTTTTGTGAATCGATGAAATAGATGATAATTCCAAGGAAGAGTCGACCGATACCAAGAATCGCTTTCATTAGTTAATCTTTGTTTTTAATTTTATTTAGTATAATTCAACTTCACAACGCCATCTTTTATTGTTTTGATTTTGATTTTCATTAACACAAAGATTCACACCTCCTCGTGGGATCGATCCCTACTCACGCTACTACATTTATAATTGTTATTAACTTGAGAGGGTTAATTTGGGCGTACATGATAAACGCTACCAAATTTTGGCGCCGTTGCCGGGGAGGCATTGTATATTTTTGTGTTAATATTTTTTGTTTTGTTTCTTTCTCTTTCTTTTTCCCCCACCGCTACTCTTGTTGTTCGTGCTTACAGGTTGATTTCTTAGAAATAGGATCTTTTCATGGCGGACTATAGGCGACTAGACGAATTGGAGTATCTTGTGCACCAACTTGGCGTAGGGAGTGGACAAAGTGCATCAAACTCAAGTTGGAGTGATCATCCCAATCTCAACTATGATAATCAAAGGATGAGCCCACCTCCACCTTACAGGCAGTCCAACATACCACAATACCCGCCATGGCCACAACAACCTCAATACCATACCCCTGGTGAGTCTTTAGAGGATCTTGTTTCAACACTTAATGATAGAACTTTGCAATTCCAACAGGAATTCAGGGCTAGCACACAGAATTTGGGTAACCAAATTGAGCAACTAATAAGATCGGCTGATCGGATAGCAGCACAAAAGGAGACAATGATTGCATTCGAATCATGGAGTGATGAAGAAGAGGAGACTATGGAGAAGGTGGTACTGATACCACCCGAGCTAGAAGAGGAGACACATGTGCCAATAGAAGAAAATGAGCTTGTACATCCTACAACTCCGAATGGTATGTTTCCAACTGAGAGCTATGTTGATTACTTAGATGAATCATATGTTGTGGAAGAGGAATCGGCGAAAGAATACTGTGATGAAATGGATCCTTGGGACTATTTTTTTGAAGACAACATCACCTTGGACAGTGGCATAGAGACAGAAAGTCCAAAATGATGGTACTGAGGCCATCAATATTTGAAGAACAAACAGAGGTCGAGGTGGTTGACAAGGACTCTCACGAGAATGAGATTCCCAAAGGCGAGCATAAGGGACAACAAGTTAAAGGATGCAATGAGGTAGATCTTGATCGACCGCAACTGACTTCTTTGGAGGAAGGCTACATAGTGAAAAGACAAAAACCCTCCAAGAGGTGCAAGGCGAATAGGCATCGCCTTAAGCGAGAGAACTGGCGTTGGGCCACCGACGTTAAACAAAGGCGCTGCTTGGGAGGCAACCCAAGGGGAGTTAGTTTCCTTTCTCCCTTTTATTTATTTTTTTTGCTTTAGTAGTTAGATTCTCTTTTCTTGTATTTTTGCCTTACATTCGGGACAATGTAAGATTTAAGTATGGGGAGGGATTAGTGGTGTGTTATTGTTTTTCTTATTTTAAAAAAATACAAAAAAATCGAAAATTTTGAAAATTTTGAGCTCATAGTTAGTAATGAACACATGCTTAGAATCACTAGCCCATGATGAAATCTAATTGATATCATGCATGTTTTTGAACATAGATGAATTGTTAACCTTGGAACACTTTGAACTCTAATGAAAATTTTACTTTAACTTAGTAGTTGAATATTTTGAGCACGTTATTGTCATGACTTGTGAAGTGTGCATAGCTTAGTGAAGATTGTGTGAACTTTGTGATAGTTTGTTATGATCCTATGAGCCAAGCAAAAAAATAATGTAGTTTTGTCTGATTTACTTGAGGTCGAGTAAAGAGTAAGTATGTGGGTGTTTGATGTGACTAGAAATAGACACATCTATTGCGCTTAATTGTCTACGATTTGGTAATTTTGATGGATAAATTGATACATATGCTATCTAATCGTATATTTGTGTAAATGTAGGGAAATGTGAAGAAATCAAGCTAAAATGATGAAAGAAGCAATAAAGTTGAAGAAAAGAGGAAAAAACCAGAATCTAAGACACATGTTGCTCCTTTCTCCTCAGGTTTCTATATGTTCGAACCATGTTTTGTAAATGCGGTCCATATAAAAGTTGTAGAACATTGAGTTATCTTAGCGTGGACAGCTGATTCATTGAATTTGGAGTTTGGACGAGAAAGTTAACGCCAAAATACGAAACTCGCCAGAAAAATGGAAGACAGGCGTAATTACGCCATTATCAGGCGTAATTACGCCAATGCTACGGCATGGACAGGCGTAATTACGCCATTCGGAGGCGTAAATACGCCAGAAACGCGGGAAGCCATATTTTTGACACGTCATTAGGGCGTCTTTACGCCATTTTCCGGCGTAGCTACGCCTGCAGAGTTTTGGAAAGTGTAAAGACTTGATTTCTTTCCTTCCCACATGGATTCTAACCTACTCCATCAGCCTCCCTATACATATATGGATGAAAATCAGACTAAAGAAGATCTAGATAGTTAGGGTAGAGTATTTTAGGATAGTTTTTCAATTTTTTTTCAATTTTGTTGAAGACGGCTACGAAGATCGAAGCGAAGGCGGGATTGACACCTCGACGAGCGGAGATCGGATTAGTTTTCTTTCCCTTGTTTTTATTTATAGTTTTGTTTTAATTATGTATAGCTAGTTTTAATTCTTGGTTGAGGAAGACAAATCCTTGGATTTATTTATCTTGGGGAGATTCTTACGCTTTAATTATCAATTTTATTGAGTATCAAGAGTTTTTCTGATTTTATTGATATGATTGTTGTGTTCGTTTATTGGATTGACAACCTAGTAACTTGCATGAAATCTAACGCTAAATTAGATATCAAATACGGAATCGTTTGATCCCTCTAATTTACGAAGCAACTAAGATTGATAATTGCCTGCTGTTGATGTTATTAAATTCTTAGGAAAAACGATTGGATGAACGGCTGTAGTTTTTATTGATTAGATTCATCAAACTTACTAGTTTTGAAACTATCATTGATTTAATCTTAACGGCTGTAGTTTTGGTTAAAGATTTGATAAAAGTTGAATTGAATGCTGTTTTCTATTTGACTACAATTAAGGTGAGGGAGGAATTAGATTTCCAATTGATGAATATTCAAGTAAAATTGAGTTTTTTTTTGTGAATCGATGAAATAGATGATAATTCCAAGGAAGAGTCGACCGATACCAAGAATCTCTTTCATTAGTTAATCTTTGTTTTTAATTTTAATTAGTATAATTCAACTTGACAACCCTATCTTTTATTGTTTTGATTTTGATTTTGATTTTCATTAACACAAAGATTCACACCTCCTCGTGGGATCGATCCCTACTCACGCTACTACATTTATAATTGTTATTAACTTGAGAGGGTTAATTTGGGTGTACACGATAAACGCTACCAAATTTTGGCGCCGTTCCCGGGGAGGCATTGTATATTTTTGTGTTAATATTTTTTGTTTTGTTTCTTTCTCTTTCTTTTCCCCCCCACCGCTACTCTTGTTGTTCGTGCTTACAGGTTGATTTCTTAGAAATCGGATCTTTTCATGGAGGACTATAGGCGACTAGACGAATTGGAGTATCTTGTGCACCAACTTGGCGTAGGGAGTGGACAAAGTGCATCAAACTCAAGTTGGAGTGATCATCCCAATCTCAACTATGATAATCAATGGATGAGCCCACCTCCACCTTACAGGCAGTCCAACATACCGCAATACCCGCCATGGCCACAACAACCTCAATACCATACCCCTGGTGAGTCTTTAGAGGATCTTGTTTTTACACTTAATGATAGAACTTTGCAATTCCAACAGGAATTCAGGGCTAGCACTCAGAATTTGGGTAACCAAATTGAGCAACTAATAAGATCGGCTGATCGGATAGCAGCACAAAAGGAGACAATGATTGCATTCGAATCATGGAGTGATGAAGAAGAGGAGACTATGGAGAAGGTGGTACTGATGCCACTGGTGTGCGCTTATCGTGTACGCCCAAATTAACCCCACTCAATCCTCAAGATTGATAACAATAATGTAGTAGCGTGAGTAGGGATCGATCCCACGAGGAGGTGTGAATTCTTGTGTTAATGAAAATCAAAATCAAAAGAATAAAAGATGGGGTTGTGAATGAATTATACTAATTAAAATTAAAACTAAAGATTAAAGTAACGAAAGTTATTCTTGGTATCGGTCGACTCTTCCTTGGAATTATCATCTATTTCATCGATTCACAAAAGACTCAATTTTTCATATGAATATTCATCGTTGGACGTTTAATCCAATAATCAAAGTCCTATCTCACCTTACGTGTAGTTAAGTAGCCCAAGCGTTCTAGTTTAACCCTTATCAAACAATCAATCAAAATACAAGCGATTAAGATTTAAATTGATGATAGCATATGAACTAGTGAGATCGATGAAGCTAAACAACATAATCCAAGCGTCTATGTTTAATCTAGTCAAGTGTTCTTCCTAAGAATTTAACAAACTCACAAGCGGAATTTAATTAATCTTAGTTGCTTCGTAAATTAGAGGGATCAAACGATTCCGTATTTGATATCTAATTTAGCGTTAGATTTCATGCAAGTTATTAGGTTGTCAATCCAATAAACAAACACAACAATCATATCAATAAAATCATAAAAACTCTTGATACTCAATAAAATTGATAATTAAAGCGTAAGAATCTCCCCAAGATAAATAAATCCAAGGATTTGTCTTCCTCAACCATGAATTAAAACTAGCTAGACATAATCTAAGATAAAGCAATAAATAAAAACAAGGGAAAGAAAACTAATCCAATCTCCGCTCGTCGAGGTGTCAATCCCGCCTTCGCTTCGATCTTCGTAGCGTTCTTCAACAAAATTGAGAGAAAAATTATAAAACTATCCTAAACTACTCTACCCTAACTATCTAGATGGTTAAAAGGTCTGAATTTCGAGTATATATGTATTGGGAGGCTGATGGAGTAGGTTAGAATCCATGTGGGAAGGAAAGAAATCAAGAATTTTAAACTTTCAAAACTCTCCAGGCGTAAATACGCGTAGAATGGCGTAGCTACGCCTGTCAATGCCGTAGCGTTGGCGTAATTACGCCTGTGAATGGCGTAATTACGCCTGTCATCAAAGTTTCTGGCGAGTTTCGTATTTTGGCCGTAACTTTCTCGTCCGAACTCCGAATTCGATGAATCAGCTGTCCACGCGAAGATAACTCAAAGTTCTACAACTTTTCTATGGACCACATTTCCAAAACATGGCTCAAACATATAGAAATTTGAGGAGAAAGGAGCAACATGTGTCTTGGATTCTGGTTTTTTCCTCTTTTCTTCAACTTTATTGCTTCTTTCATCATTTTAGCTTGATTTCTTCACCTTTCCCTACATTTACACAAATATACGATTAGGTAGCATATGTATCAATTTACCCATCAAAATATACCAAATCGTAAACAATTAAACTCAATAGATGTGTCTATTTCTAGTCACATCAGCCACCCGAGCTAGAAGAGGAGACACATGTGCCAATATAAGAAATGAGCTTGTACATCCTACAACTCCGAATGGTATGTTTCCAACTGAGAGCTATGTTGATTACTTAGATGAATCATATGTTGTGGAAGAGGAGTCGGCGAAAGAATACTGTGATGAAATGGATCATTGGGACTATTTTTTCGAAGACAACATCACCTTGGACAGTGGCATAGAGGCAAAAAGTCCGAAAATGATGGTACTGAGGCCATCAATACTTGAAGAACAAACAGAGGTCGAGGTGGATGACAAGGACTCTCACCAGAATGAGATTCCCAAAGGCGAGCATAAGGGACAACAAGTTAAAGGATGCAATGAGGTAGATCTTGATCGACCTCAACTGAATTCTTTGGAGGAAGGCTACATAGTGAAAAGACAAAAACCCTCCAAGAGGTGCAAGGCGAATAGGCATCGCCTTAAGCGAGAGAACTGGAGTAGGGCCACCGACGTTAAACAGAGGCGCTGCTTGGGAGGCAACCCAAGGGGAGTTAGTTTCCTTTCTCCCTTTTATTTATTTTTTTTGCTTTAGTAGTTAGATTCTCTTTTCTTGTATTTTTGCCTTACATTGGGGACAATGTAAGATTTAAGTATGGGGGAGGGATTAGTGGTGTGTTATTGGTTTTCTTATTTTAAAAAAGTACAAAAAAAAATAAAAAATTTTAAAATTTTGAGCTCATAGTTAATAATTAACACATGCTTAGAATCACTAGCACATGATGAAATCTAATTGATATCATGCATGTTTTTGAACATAGATGAATTGTTAACCTTGGAACACTTTGAACTCTAATGAAAATTTTACTTTAACTTAGTAGTTGAATATTTTGAGCACGTTATTGTCATGACTTGTGAAGTGTGCATAGCTTAGTGAAGATTGTGTGAACTTTATGATAGTCTTAAGAAGTCTCTAATACATGCTAGAACTTAACTACATGCTCTTTGAGGCGTATGTCTAGACTGCTTGCAAACATGAAAGTGATATACACAATCTTTGATGCGTTTGAGCCTTTCAAGCCTACAATGTAAAGAAAATCTATTACTAGTACCTTTTTTGAGCCTTAATGCAAAAGAATGGTTGTATGTTAAGCATACAAACAACCACCATTCGACATTCTTTGACTAGTTTATCATCCTTCCCTAATGAGCCTAAATATGAGTTCTATCCATACCTTTGAAAGGAGTATGATGTGTTTCATTCACATGCACTTAAGTATTCAATGATTAAAATGTTTGTGAGCTTCATAAGGAAAAGAATGAAATGCATGAAAGAAAAGGGATGCCTTGAGAAAATAGATAAAAATATGACTCCAATGGGAGCCAAGGCACAAAAGAAGAAAAATGTTGAAACAAAAGTTGAAAAATTCAAGCAAGAAGAGAAGCTTTTAGTGTGCATATCATCATACTCTCTTGTTTGACATGTCTTTTTCCTTTCTTTCATAAGCCAATATCTAGGCCAAGCTACAAGCTAATAAAGACCTACTTGATTTGTGTTTGCAAAGTGGCTAAGATAGTGGAGAAGAGTGTGCAAGTAAGCTTATACTTGTGTTAGTGTATGACTTGAACTATTGTGGATTTGCATATTTTGGATCTATAATTTGTACACAACACTTGTTTATGACCACACACGCACGTTCGCTGCTTTGTTAAGTATGAGATGTCTAGGGATTGAACATGTTCCACTGTTAACTTTTCACCGTCTTTCATTACTATGCATGTTTATAATTGTTGAGGCATAAAAGTGAGGACAAGTTAGTTTGTTATGATGCTATGAGCCAAGCAAAAAAATAATGTAGTTTTGTCTGATTTACTCGAGGTCGAGTAAAGAGTAAGTATGGGGGTGTTTGATTTGACTAGAAATAGACACATCTATTGCGCTTAATTGTCTACGATTTGGTATATTTTGATGGATAAATTGATACATATGCTATCTAATCATATATTTGTGTAAATGTAGGGAAAGGTGAAGAAATCAAGCTAAAATGATGAAAGAAGCAGCAAAGTTGAAGAAAAGAGGAAAAAAACCAGAATCTAAGACACATGTTGCTCCTTTCTCCTCAGGTTTCTATATGTTCGAGCCATGTTTTGGAAATGTGGTCCATATAAAAGTTGTAGAACTTTGAGTTATCTTCGCGTGGACAGCTGATTCATTGAATTTGGAGTTTCGACGAGAAAGTTAAGGCCAAATACGAAACTCGCCAGAAAAATGGAAGACAGGCGTAATTACGCCATTATCAGGCGTAATTACGCCAATGCTACGGCATGGACAGGCGTAATTACGCCATTCGGAGGCGTAAATATGCCAGAAACGCGGGAAGCCATATTTTTGACACGTTCAGGCGTCTTTACGCCATTTTCTGGCGTAGCTTCGCCTGCAGAGTTTTGGAAAGTGTAAAGACTTGATTTCTTTCCTTCCCACATGGATTCTAACCTACTACATTAGCCTCCCTATACATATATGACAAAAATCAGACTAAAGAAGATCTAGATAGTTAGGGCAGAGTAGTTTAGTATAGTTTTACAATTTTTCTTTCAATTTTGTTGAAGACGGCTACGAAGATCGAAGCGAAGGCGGGATTGACACCTCGACGAGCGGAGATCGGATTAGTTTTCTTTCCCTTGTTTTTATTTATAGTTTTGTTTTATTTATGTGTAGCTAGTTTTAATTCTTGGTTGAGGAAGACAAATCCTTGGATTTTATTTATCTTGGGGAGATTCTTACGCTTTAATTATCAATTTTATTGAGTATCAAGAGTTTTTCTGATTTTATTGATATGATTGTTGTGTTTGTTTATTGGATTGACAACCTAGTAACTTGCATGAAATCTAACGCTAAATTAGATATCAAATACGGAATCGTTTGATCCCTCTAATTTACGAAGCAACTAAGAATGATAATTGCCTGCTGTTGATGTTATTAAATTCTTAGGAAAAACGATTGGATGATTAATTCTAGCGGCTGTAGTTTTTATTGATTAGATTCATCAAACTTACTAGTTTTGAAACTATCATTGATTTAATCTTAACGGCTGTAGTTTTTGTTAAAGATTTGATAAGAGTTGAATTGAATGTTGTTTTCTATTTGACTACAATTAAGGTAATGGAGGAATTAGATTTCCAATTGATGAATATTCAAGTAAAATTGAGTTTTTTTTGTGAATCGATGAAATAGATGATAATTCCAAGGAAGAGTCGACCGATATCAAGAATCGCTTTCATTAGTTAATCTTTGTTTTTAATTTTAATTAGTATAATTCAACTTCACAACCCCATCTTTTATTGTTTTGATTTTGATTTTCATTAACACAAAGATTCACACCTCCTCGTGGGATCGATCCCTACTCACGCTACTACATTTATAATTGTTATTAACTTGAGAGGGTTAATTTGGGCGTACACGATAAACGCTACCAATTGGCGCCGTCCGTGGGAAGTGAATCCACGACGATGGGATCCACCAAGTTCGATATAGAAAAGTTTTCTGGGCAGAAAGATTTGGACTATGGAGAATCAAGATGCGAGCAATCTTGGTGCAACAAGGAACGGTAGACGCACTGAAGGGAATGAACGTACTCCCTGCCACCCTATCTGAAAAAGAGAAGTCGGATATCCTAGACAAGGCTCATAGTTCAATAATATTGAGTCTTGGTGATTAGGCGCTCCGAGAAGTTGTGAGGGAAATGTCAGCAACCGCAGTATGGACAAATTTAGAGCAGCTGTATATGACGAAATATTTGGTGAATCGACTCTACATGTAGCAAAGGCTTTATTCATTCAAGATGACGGAGGAAAAATCAGTCTCGGTACAGATTGATGACTTCAACAAGATCATTGATGATCTTGAGAACATAGATGTGAAACTTGAGGATGAGGACAAAGCTTTGCTGTTATTGAACTCAATTCCAAAGTCATATGATCATTTCAAGGATGCCATGCTCTATGGAAGGGATCAGACAATATCCCTTGAGGAAGTCTAGTCAGCGGTAAGAGCCAAGGAATTGCAGAGGAAAATCGATGGGAAGGAAGAAAGTACCGGGGACGGTCTGTTCACGAGGGGCAGACCGGAAAAACGTTACCAACACAGTCAGAAGTGGACCAAGAAGGCTAGATCGAAATTGAAATCTAGTCTTGCTAAAGGTGGCAATGGAAAAGCAGGATATAAGTGCTATAATTGCCATAAGGAAGGTCACTTCAAGAGAGACTGTTCGGAAAGGGAAAAAGACCAGGAAAAATCAAGTTACGGGGATAATGCATCTGTAGTGTCAGATGAATATGATTCAGCAGATGCATTAGTAGTGGACCAAACAGAGGCCAATAAAGAATGGATACTAGATTCAGGTTGCAGCTTCCACATGTGCCCCAACAATTGAGACTCTCGACCGAGTCGAGGGTGAACTAGTGTTGCTTGGGGACAACAAAGGCTGCAAGGTTATTGTGATTGGTTCTATTAGGCTAAGAATGCATGATGGTACAGAAAAACTCCTGGAAGAAGTGAGATACATTCCAAAACTCAAAAGAAATCTAATTTCCTTAGGCACACTAGAGATGAACGGATACGCCTTCAAGGCTGAGAATGGATCACTAAAAGTGTTAAAGGGATCCCTAGTGGTGATGAAAGGAGTTAGAAAAAATGGATTGTATTCACTGTTAGGAAACACGGTAAAATGTCACTCAGCCACCGTAAGTAAAACTAATCTCAGTGAAGCCAAACCGTGGCACAAGAGATTAGGACATGTGAGTGAGAGAGGTCTTGTAGAATTGTCCAAGCAGAATCTTTTATGTGAAGATAAAGTTGAAAACTTGGAATTCTGTGAACATTGTGTGATAGGTAAAGTCAAAAGGGTTAAGTTCAACACTTGAATTCATAAGACAATTAGACCTTTTGATTATGTGCATGCAGATGTTTGGGGACCTACTAGAACTCAAACTCATGGTGGTGGGTGGTACTTCATGTCCATTGTGGATGACTACTCGATGAGAGTCTGGGTCTTTGTATTGAGAAATAAATCTGAGGCATTTGGAAGATTTAGGGAATGGAATACACTGACCGAGACTAAGATGGGAACAAAGCTTAAGCATCTTAGGATGGACAATGGACTGGAATTTGTTTTTGAGGAGTTTAAAGAGTTCTGTAGAAAATCTAGCATTACCAGGCACAAGAGTGTGGCCAATACCCCTCAACAGAACGGCCTAGCTGAAAGGATGAATAGAACTCTGTTGGAGAGGGTTAGATGCATGTTACTGAACGCTGGTCTTCCTAAGACTTTCTGGGGTGAAGCTGTGTTTACAGCTTGTTATTTGATCAACCGGTGTCCGTCTGCGGCCAATAATTTTAAGACACCGGTGGAGCTTTGGTATGGGAAACCAGCAGACTGCAGCACTTTGAGAGTCTTTGGTTGTATGGCATGCGCTCACATAAGGAAGGACAAGCTCGAGCCACGTGCTAAGAAATGCGTCTTCATAGGCTATCCACCTGGTGTGAAGGGGTACAAGTTGTGGTGCCTTGAACCAGGAGAACGGAAGTGTTTGATTAGTAGGGATGTGGTCTTTGATGAATCAAAGATGGGATATCCAGCTACTAAAACACTAGATGAATCTAATGGCAAGAAGCGTCAAGATAAATATCAGGTTGAGGTGGAGTTTCAGAAACACAAACTCCTTTGGATGTTTATGATGAAACTCAAGAAGAACCTCAAAGAGATTAGGAACAGGGGTCAAGAAGCTGTTAACCAGACGAATGGATTAGATTCATATGTTCTTGTTAGGGATAGGAAAGAAGAGCGGTTAGATCACCATTGAAGTATGGACACGCTGATCTTATCTCTTATGCATTTCACGTGGTCGAGGATATAGCTTATGTGAAGCCTGAGACATACAAGGAAGCCATGAGTGAGAAGGACAGAGACCAGTGGACTGGAGCAATGCGAGATGAGATGACTTCCTCATACAAGGATCAGACTTGGAGGCCTGTGGATCGGCCTAAGAACCAGAGAGTTGTGGGGTGTAAATGGATCTACAAGGAAAAGGAAGGAATCCCAGGGATAGAGAAGGAGAGATGTATGGCCAGGTTGGTGGCCAAAGGATCTGCTCGAATTGAAGGGATAGGCTTCAATGAAATCTTCTCGCCCATGGTCAAGCATTGCCGGATAAGGTCGTTAATTGCCTTGGTTGCTCATTTAGACTTGGTGCTGGATCAACTAGATGTAAAAATGGGGTTTTTACATGGAGAGTTGGAGGGCACTGTGTCATATGCGAGTACGGTGGATAGTACATTGTATGGCATGGTGGGTTATAGACCTGGTTTGGCTTATGCTGTGAGTGCCATCAGCAGATTCACGCCAAATCTAGGGAGAGACCATTGGGAGGCACTGAAATGGGCTCTGAGATATAAGAGAGATTTCGTTGGACTTGGGATAATACCCAAGGGGAAAGAAAACGGAAGTGGCCACATAGTAGGATATGTGGACTCGGATTTTGCAGGGAGGATAGACACCAGGAAGTCCCTAACAGGTTATAAAAGCTGGAAGGCCAATCTTCAATCAGTGGTAGCGTTTTCCTCATCAGCTGAGTATATTGGTGTCACTGAAGCAATAAAGGGAGCTATGTGGCTACGTAAGATGATTGAAGAGTTGGGTTGGCATCGAGATGCTATCAATAAGGGATTGGTGACTATGATGAAGATCCCTACAAAGGATTATCCGATAGATATGCTTACTAAAGCATTGCCCCCAACTAAGTTCAGATTTTGTCTGGACTTAGTGATTATCCGAAGGAATTGATGCCCTTAGGGGCTGGTTGGAGGGGGGTGATTTCATAGGATAGTTAATTAGAAGTCAATGTGCAGATTTCTTATATTTGACTTGAATAATTAACTTGTGTCATATTACTTCTTTGCCCCTATTTGCCTTGTCTTTGTTTTTGTTTTCAGGTTCAATCTCAACCATTAAAAATGGAAGCAAGATTCAAGGGTTGGGATCATTTCTTCTTCTTTTGGCTATTAAAGGAATACAATGCTGAAAATCGAAATTGAGGGAGAGAAAAGAAAGCGGCGGTTTCCTTGGAGGAAGAAGAAGCTGTTCTTCTTGGCAGAAGCTTCCTTGAGGCAGAAGTGCTAGCATCCAGAGGAACAAGAGTGGGGAAGTCTGATTAATAGAATACACTTAGATATATCTTGTGAGAATTTCTTGTAGATTGAGAGATATTGAGTGTGGTGTAATCAGATACAATTCTTGGATTGATGCTAATGAAATCGCCCCCTCCCGTGGATGTAGGCTGAAAAGATTGCCGAACCACGTAAATCCGGTGTACTTCTTTCCTTGCTATTTCATAGTTTTCCTGCTATTATCGTATATACTTCCAGTGCACTGGTCTTACGTTTATTGCATGATATTGATTCATAAGCTCTGTATGGTTTTCATACTGATATTGGTCAATTTATCATTGCTTGAGAAGTGGACAGTGTGCGTGAATTCTTGAAGGATTATGATGTGTGCGTGAGGAAATCGATGTGTGCGTATCTTATCCTTGATATTGTTTTGCATTCTGATGTGCGTTGAATTGAAAGTCTGTGCGTGAGCAAAGAAAAATCTGGCATAGATAAAGAATGTAATTGGTTTACAAGGAATTATTGTATACAGTTTACAAGGAGTTGATCAAATTGGTTTGAGTTGATTGATTGAAATCACATAATGTCTCTTGTGATTAGTTCTTGGTCTTGAATGTGGATTTATTTTTGTTGCTAAGAATGTATAGCTATATCGAATATAATTGGTGGATTGGGGTAGATTCACAACAGAAACATTATGCAATGATGAATCCAACTCATTTTGTTTTGAGTAGGATATGGGCTAAATGAATTTTTGTGTGCCAAACGCGAATCGAACTCAGGTATGTACAAATGGGTACGAGCACTTATCCATTCCGGTAAGGCCGGAGAGTTCAACCCAACTCGTTTTTATCAAGAGACAACGTGAAGAATTTGAGCATGGCTGACAAAGCAACTAATGTAAGGAAGCACATTTATATTTGAACAATGATTTCATGTCTTATTTCATTTACTTTCTCCTATATCATAACATATGTATTGTAATGATTTTAATGTGAAAATAAACAAGAATTCTCTACGGCACGAGGAAAAAAGAAAATTGACAGCACCAATTTAGAGTTAGTGGATTTTATCCAAAATTCATTGAATTGTAATGCAAAAATATATTAATAGTTTGAGTATGTATTCGGTTCAGTCACTCACTTTGTCCACGTACTGATTTAGTCCCTAAATTTTTTTAAAAAATTCCCGGTCTGGTCTAGTCCTCGGTGTTAAGTTAGTCTTCACAATTACATGTGAAAATCACGTGGCTTCAAAATCATACTCGGATAATACATTAAGACATCTCTATAGTTTGGGTCTATTCCTGGTTCAGTCCGTTACTTTTTCGACGTATAGAACTTAAGGCCGGGCATGGAGCCGGAATGCCAACCCAGAAAGTGGTAAACAAAGATATGCATTTGTTTTTATATCAATCATGACTTGTGATCCACTAGACAATGCTTGCGAATGTCTTTTGGGAGGGGAAGAAAAATATCTCAAATTTCAGAGGTTACTTTCAATCCTTTGGCGAATACATTGCATCGGCAAATTTCTTGCCGATTATAGTTCCTTGCTTGCCCCTATTGAAATTTCCTATGCAGATGCAGACCAATGTTGTTCCTTTCATAAGATTTGATAATTTTTTGTAGGAATCCTAGTAATGATGTGTATCTTAGCAATAATAGCAAACGAAGTAACAAGTGGTTTTATGAATGTTTGTCGATGCGAGATTTGGAACTCTGTTCTTGAAACGATATTGCCCCGTTATGATGCTTAAGGTTAGCGGCATTCGTTTCCCAAGATACAACGACCATGACTTGTGATAAGAGCACCTTAAATCACAAGTCCTCAAACCACAAAGGTTTAAAGGCACTTCACAAGAACAAGGGATGGACAATATGTTTATCCAGATTTTTCTCTCAAAAATGACCTGGATTTTCACCGGGCATTATTTTTTCGTCTATTTTTGCTCGTTTTGTCATTTATCAAGTATTCGACTTTTCCCCGTGTCCAACTTGCTTAATTTAAATTCATTAAGCATTTTTTCCATGAATTAAAATTAATGCATGAATGCAACGAGTGCCTTTAATGAATCCTTATAGCATCTGGAGAGGTAGCTTGCGGCTTTGAACCTTCCGTAGTAGTATTCAATCGGATTAACTGACTTAATAGTGAACTTAAAGTCTTGAACTATTTAGTCGTTTGTGTAAACTGAGACAATTGAACTCACACCATAGCAACTCTAACCACTGATTTTTACGGTTGTGTCCATTACGGTCTTGGATCACGCTTGGTTTCATAAGTGATTTTCATTTTTGAAGAGGTCATACTTCGCACTCACGTAGAGGATCTCCTAGAAGAGTATCTCGCTATACTCCAACATATTCTTATATGTCTTAGGAATCATTGAAGGCCTTTTTACCTATCCTCGTACCCTTTTTGCAGGCTACACCCCTTATCATAGGAATGAGTTGTAGAGTGATCTCCAAGGTGTTTATACAGTCTCATAATTTTGTTGTCCCTGTTGAATCTAGACTTGGGATCTCCAGTCAACAAGGTTGAGTATCCACTATGAGATTTTGATTATAGGGTTTTAACCTCATTCCCCTCAATAAACTTCCACATGATCTCTCGGTAAACCATTTCATATGCGGATCCGCGGTTTCACGTAATCACTCATGATTATGCCACTAGAGATCATTTTGTCATATAGCATTAACGCAACATATTTTAGTTGCATGCACAAATTTTTTCTCTAACTTATAAAGCCAATCGGCATAAGAAGCTTTATATGTTTTGCATAGAGAATTCTCCACAGCAGTCTTCAGTTTTGGTATTCACATTACCTCATTTGCATCATTTTATCCTTTTAGGATATTTTCATCATCGAATTTAAAGCATTGTTAACTCGTTACTTACAAAATTCGAGACCAGAGGAAATACTCAACTTTAATTCACAATTCATATTTAAGCGCATAGATTCTTAAAAATTACAAGTTCAAGATTATATTTCTTGCAAACTTGAAATGTAAGTGCAAAGCTTAAAATTTAAAACTCGAACCCTTGAGATTTCATTCTTCAAGTGTCTTGGAAACTTTAATTCCAAGTACTGTTCTTGATGCACACATGTCAAAAATGTCTCGTCAACATTTTTCTTTGTTACTTGATGATTTCTAAATTGCTTCTTAAATGAGCATATCATCAACACACAAGCATACATATGCTTAGGTGTGTACACATTTGTCACACTCGTTAACATGATTTGTCAAACTCTTCATGCCATTTATTTGGCGTTTTTTTATGATTTCACTTTGGCCTTCATATTTCTAGTTTAGCCAAGCACCGACACATTTCAAATACTGTAGGAAACTCTCTTTTCCTTCAATCACAAGGTTTTCGTCATTGCCTAAATGTAGTACTTAGTATGTGATTGGCTCATAGAAATGCAACCCCCCACAACTTCGAGATAGTCATGAATTGCACTGGCGTTCAAACTTTCCTGTTTCAAGTTCTAAGCGTATCGTCAAATCCAAATTCAAGATTTTATTTCTTGAAGATTTCGGATTTAAGCGTACTTGCTTACAAAAGTTGAAACTTGGATAATATTATCAAACTCGGTTCACAATTTACAATTTAAGCATACTCTTAGAAAATTTGAATTCAAGATTCATGTTATAAGCGTACTGGCTTAGAAATTCAGAATGAATCAAATGCGATATTACAACGCCTAGTCAAAATTTGTGGCTTCGATTCATCACTTGTGTTTAAGCGTACAAAACTTAGAAACTCGAATTCAAGATTTTATTGTCTTGTAAATTCAAGCTTAAGTGTCAAATTCTTAGACAATACAAGTATAATCTACTCACAATTTCCCATAGCAAACATCATTTGCTAAATTTGATTGCAATCTCATTCTTGAAATGTTCAAACATCTCATTGGCCTCGGTTTTGCTTCATACAAAGAAGTCACAACAATATCATGTGCAAATATTGATAAAGTAACAAATTAATTTTCTCACATCTCTAGTTTGCACAATCTTTCCATCACAAACATCATTGTGAATTAACTCTAGAGACGTTATGATTCTTCTAGCAAATGAAGAACGATTTTGTTAACTTAGTGCACACACAAGCAATAAATTTTAACATTACAATTTGTGTTGCGGGCCATGGTTTAAATGATCTAACAATCACGTCACAAACCATAAGATTCAATCCAAGAAGTAATAACATAAATTTTATTGTCTTCAACAATATCGTCATTACATTTGGTTATAATCACTCCATTCTTGAGTTTACAACCTTTAAAGATACACAATCTAATTAAGCGGTAAGCACTAGATCATCAAAATCATTTGAGATACGATCTTCTTCGGTCACGTTTACTTGATCCATAGTCTTCCCACGATCGTCTTGATTGCGACAATCATTCGCCATCTGATTGGGTTTTCCACATTTGTAGCACTTGCCTTTGAGCTTCTTCGCTTTTCTAGATTTGGAGGTCATGCCGTCAAACTTGCGCTTTGTTCCGGCTGGTTTTTCCACTAAGTTCACTCGTGCTTGGTGCCGATTTTCCTTCCTTTTGGAAATTCTGTTTTCCTCTTCGATTCTCAAGTGAACCATCCTTTCGAAAATTCTGTTGTCCTCTTCTATTCTCAAGTGAACTACAATGTTTTCAAGATCCATCTCTTTCGTTTATGCTTGCGATAATTCTTGAAGTCCTTCCATGATGGAGGCAATTTTTCAATCATTGTGGCCACTTGGAATGAACCACTTAGAATCATTCCCTTCGTATGAATTTCATGCATGATTACTTGCAAATCTTGCACTTGCGTTATCACGGGCTTAGTATCGACCATCTTGAAGTCTAGGAATCGTCCAACGATGAATTTCTTCATGCCGGCATCCTCGATACTTCTTCTCCAAAGAATTTCACAGTTCTTTGGTCGCCTTCACTAGACAATACACATTGTACAATGTGTTATCCAGTCCATTGAGAATATAATTCTTGCACAGGAAATCGCTTTGATTCAACACATCAACTGCAACCCTCTTTTGATTGTCGGTTTCACTCTCCATGACAGTAGGATCATCATCATTGAGAAACCTTGCCAACCCAAGGTTGTCAAGTAAAACATCTTTTGTTGCCACCGTTTGAAGTCGTTTCCATTGAACTTCTCTGGCTTTTCACCATGATGAGCAGGAGTCATTGTTGTACTCGAAAAAGCCATTTGTTGCTAACTATCGTTTCAAGATTGTAGGAATCTTAGTAATGATGTGTATCTTAGGAATACTATCAATCAAAGTAACAAATAGCTTTATGATTGTTTGTCGATGCAAGATTTGGAATCTCTGTCCTTGAAACGATATTGCACTGCTATGGTGCTTACGGTTAGCGGCATTCGTTTCCTAAGATACAACGATTATGACTTGTGATATGAGCACTCCAAATCACAAGTCCTCAAACCACAATGATTTAAAGGCACTTCACAAGAACAAGGGATGAACAATATGTTTATGCAGATTTTTCTCTCAAAAATGAATTTGATATTGCATAAAAAATGTTATGAATTTCGAAATTCAATATCCAATTCAAGTGATGGATGTTATATTTATAGTATGAAAGAGATATGTCCAAAAAGACACCATTTGGATGTGTTTATTCATTAAAAACGCACCTTGACGTGAAGGGACACACCCGTTCACGAAAAAACCTCCACAAACTTTTTTGGCAGAAAAGGATCGGTCAAATCGTCTGCAGGTACATAAACTGCTTGAATAGAAGTTATGGACCCTTCTTTAGCGGTTGCCCGAGCAGTCAGATGCGGTGCTTGAGCGCCCAGCTGGCTGCTCGGATTTTCACCGGGCAGTATTTTTTCGCCCGTTTTTGCCCGTTTTGTCATTTATCAAGTATTCGACTTTTTCCCTGTGTCCAACTTGCTTAATTTCAATTCATTAAGGACATTTTTCCAACATTTGTTTCCAAATATCAACCATAAATTTCAATTGGGACAGTGAGCACTGTTAGAAATTCGGCCAGCTTTTTGCACACATTTCCTTACATATGGTATCATTGCCGCCTGGAATCAGTCAACAATGGAGGATGCCAAATTCAATACGATAATCATCTCTTTGTATGGCTATATAAACCCATTAACCATTCTCTGTAAATTAATCATTCACCTGGTTCTCTAAGTTTTTAAGCTTCTGTATCTTTATTTGTGAGATGTGAGGTGGTCCGAGAGTTAATGTAATTCTCGTCTGAAAATATAAAATAAAAAGTTTACACCTAATGGTTTTTAAAATAGAAAGCTTATCTCATGTGTTTTGAAAATAGACATTTTATCTCCTCGTGGTTTGTGAGATGCAAAACATCCACATGTAAGGGGCAATATGTTATGCATATTTTCAAAACAACATGGGTGTAAACAGTAGTACAAAAGTTATGGGTGTGTATCTTAGGAAAGTTGATAAGTGTATTTTATTCACTTTTATTTCTTCATATTTTACATGGTTTAGTGCTAGTTTTCGATCAGAATTACGCTTTTGGTTTTGTTCTGTTTTGTCTTGCAGGAATCCAGGCAATTACATGATTTGTGGACTAAAAGGGTGCAAATGGCGGATTGAAAGGATGAATTGAGGCCAAAAGTCTAAGCTTTCCATCAAAGTACTTGGCGTAATTACGTCTGATTCAGGCGTAAAGACGCCAAGCTCACGGCAATTCAGAATTTGATGAATTACATTTGGCGTAACTACGCCTCATTTAGGCGTAGCTACGCCAACGCTACGGCTTTTGAGAATTTTTACAGGCGTAAAGACGCCACTTTGTGGCGTAATTACTCCAGTCACGCGGGAGGCCATGCTTTTTGACACATCACCATGCGTAATTACGCCAGTACAGTAGGCGTCATTACGCCAAACGAATTTTGGAAATTCTGGCTGCTTTCCTTTTCTGATGCACGATATTTTAAAAGGAGATTTACCAAGGAATAGAGGATTATTCAGATTTACACATTCAGAGTGAGAAAGAAGGAGGCTAGGGTTGAAGAAGGAGAAAATAAACGACGACGGCTCGGAGCAAAAAGTAGAGATTTCATCACGAGACGGCGGCGTTCATCGGAGATCGAAGAATAGCTTCTAATTCGTTTTGTATCTCTAAATTTTTATCAGTTTTTATGGATTATTTAAACATGTCTATGTGTTTAATTAATTCTAGCATGAGTTAATTCTATTTTCTAGGAGACGATGTAGCTTGTTTTGAACCTACACTTATTATGAATTGATTGAAGTTTATTTGGATTTCCATATGGTTTATTTATGTTTTCCTGTTCTTAATGCTTTTAATCTACTGGCCATGGATTGAATGATGTTATATTTGTGATCTATCACTCGAGAGAGGGGGTTGTGAATAGGAAAGAAGGGATTCATATCGTGGTAGTTATATTGTTCGAGAGGCCTATAACTCCATAGAAGTCGTTAAAGGAATTATTGTGCTTCTACAATTGTTTGATAATTGATCTTAGATAGAGATATCAAGATTGATGTTAGATGATTACTGCTGCTTAACACTCGAGAGAGGGAGCAGAAAATAATATAGAATTCTCGGCTAGTAAACTAAGAAAATCCATAACATGGAAATCAAGGAATAAGTGTAGTGGATGAACAAGTGAAATCGTACTCCTAGATTCGTCTCTAATTGATTTCTTTTCAACCCAATATTTGATCATCGTTAGTTAATTGATTTTTATTATTCGCTTAAAACACTCAACCATTCGATTCTCTAAATAAAGCAAAGATTATTTTAATTCAGTTCTTAGATTTAACTATATATTCAATCTCTGTGGGTTCGACATCTTTTATACTAAAACTTGATTACCGTGCGCTTGCGGTAAAGGATTTTACGCAACAAAAGTAGCAAGCTAAAAACAACAAATGGCTTTGTATTAGAATTGTCGATGCGAGATTAATAATCTCTGTCCTTAAGACAATATTGCCCCACTATGATGCTAACGGTTTACTATGACAATTTGTCTCACAAGATACAACGACTATGATTTGTGATAGGAGCACTCCAAATCACAAATCCTTTAAACCACAAAGGTCTAAAAACGTTCAACAATAAATGATTAAGACTCACAAAACTACTCAAATTTTGATCTTCATTGTTATAATCGGTCCGGAGTGTTTAGAGGGGGGGGGGGGGGGGGGGTGAAAGAACACTCCTATTAAAAATTAATCCCTTGTGCTTTCTTTCGGATTAGTGAAAGAAATCTGTTTCTTAATCAACTCTTCTGCAGAACAGACCACTGAAAGTTTTAGTGCGGAACGGTTTGTTCTTAGATTAGTAAGAACGGCTCGATGGCTTGAATAGAGAATGATAAAACACAGAATATGTTTCTGAAAGTTCGAAGGTGGTGTAATCCTTCTACGTCTCCCCTTCTTCCAATCAAGGAAGGATTCCACTAGAAGACTTTGATTTATACAATCCTGTTGTACAAACCCGATTCAGCTGGATTTACCTCACTACCAGACTGAAACTCCTAGTCTCTCGATCTGTTCAGACACACTCTGTCTGACAGTTACAATTGATTCTCACTTCTCTATCTTAGTACAGAATACAAAAGATAGACTTTAGTCTATGCACACAATGATCCTAATATGATCAAATATTACAATATGCTGCTTATGAAGATTTTCAGCTCGAGAATGTCTGAGCTTGTAAGCTTGTGCTGTTTTGCTTTCTTTTGCGTTTTTCGATTGATCAGACTTCTTTTTGAGCTCTTCTGTTGCATCCTTATATAGTTGCATATACCAACAACATTATTTCCCTTAATGTGCAACTCTTGACTCTGCTTAAACTCTGGGTAAGCTACAGTCTTCTTCTTTAGGGTACTTGCCATTCTGGTTCATGCTTTCGGCGACTGTCAGGTAAGCTCTTCTTTGTCTTCTTACCTTTTATGGTAATCTTCAGTCCTTGGACTTTTTCAGCATTAATTACAACATTAAATGCTTCAATAAATAGCCGTTAATAATTCGGACTGAAGATCAATTCTTATTCAGCCTTGACTGCTCTGATCTGATAAAGGTTGATATTGATCTGAAGCTTCGATCTGGTCAGGCTGACTTCCATCGATCCGATCTGATTTGCGATATACCATATCAGCTTGATCTGTTTTGAGCGATTGATCTGGTCAGTCTGATTTCCCTCGATCCGGTCTGATTTGTTTTGTCATCTTTAAAATCCGGAACTAACATTCATATATGATGTGAATTTCGAAATTTCATATTTAAAATAAGTGGGGTTATGTTATATATATATATAGTAAACCAAAAACAAGTCCGGATGGACACCATTTGGAGGCACTATATCGCCAAAATCGCACTCGAAACGTGAATGGACATACCATTTCACAAAACAGATACAGTGCTCGATCGATCGAGCTACTGTTCAAAAGGGCACGAATTTTTCTGGCCCACTCGATCGATCGATCAATTAATTTTACTTCACAATTTTCCAACAATCCCCTACACGAATTAAATTAATGCATGTATGCAAGTGAGCACTTTTAACGAACTATTATGGCATCTGGAGAGATAACTTGCGGCTTTGAATCTTCCGTAGTAGTATTCAATCGGATTTATTTGACTTAATAGTGAATTTATAGTCTTAAAATATTTAGTTGAAACTTGGATAATAGTCTCCAAATTCAAGTTTTTATTTCTTGAAGATTTCGGATTTAAGCGTACTTGCTTACAAAAGTTGAAACTTGGATAATATTCTCAAACTCGATTCACAATTTGCAATTTAAGCCCACTAACTTAGAAAACTTGAATTCAAGATTTTAAATCTTGCAAAATTCATGTTATAAGTGTACTAGATTAGAAATTCAAAATAAACCAATTTGAGATATTACAACGCTTAGTCAAAATTTGTGGCTTCGGTTTATCGCTTGTGTTTTAAGCGTACAAAGATTAGAAACTCGAATTCAAGATTTTATAGTCTTGCAGATTCAAGTTTAAGCATCAAATTCTTAGACAACACAAGTATAATAATCTACTCACAATTTCCCATAGCACTCATTTGCTAATTTTATTGTAATCTCATTCTTGAAGTGTTTAAATACCTCACTGGCCTCGTTTTTGCTTCATAGCAAAAAAGACAACAATATCATGTGCAAATATTGATAAAGTAACAAAGTATTTTATTCACATCTCTAGTTTGCACTATATTTTCATCACAAACATCATTGTGAGTAAATTCTAGAGACGTTACGATTCTTCTAACAAATGAATGTTGATTTTTTTAACTTAGTGCCCATATAAGCAATAAATGTAACATTACAATTTGTGCTGCGAACTGTAATTTAAATGACAAAACCTAGCTTCTAAATCTTTTTTATCAGTCTTTTAAGAACTCTGAAGCGAATACTTGCGGATCAATTACTTCTACTTGTTCAAAATAAATGAACATAGTTAAGTTAAAGTTCGGATTGATTAAGCCATTTAGTTCAAAATAAATGAACAATGACTTAACTAAGAACTTAGATTTTTATTGAACAAAAATCTTATTACAATTACAGAGCCGTTTGTCTTAATAGGACGGCTACTTTCTTGCTGAAGACTGATGTGGCTTGAAGTCTTTACTCTTTTCCCCCTTTTTGTCAGCAGCAATGTCTTGAAGAAAATCGACAATCTGGGCGAGCTGAGCGCTGATAGCATCAAGACGAATGTGTTGAGCAAGGAGGGACTTGGCGACGGATGCTCTAACTTCAGTGGCCAGCTCGATCTGCTCTTTTCTCAGACTGTTTTTATATGAAGCTTGCTGAGAGAACAGATCATTCAGTCCACGCTGAATGCTGCTAACACTGGCGGTCATCTTCTCCTTGAAAGATTCAAAATCCAAAAAAGTAGTCCTCTGACTTTGATGAACTTCTATGACTCGTTGAGAGAGAGATAGACAGTTATCAGAGAGGTGCTGAAGGGACCTAGCCAGGGATGGGGCTGCATCAGATAACGGGCTTGGAGAGTGATCAGATGACGACAAGGTGTGATCAGCTTCTGTGGCAATGGGTATAAGTGAAGACATAGCAGATGTGCGTGTTTCGGATCGGATCAAGGTGACCAAGTCCGAAGAAAATCCTTCTAAGAACGCCATATCTTCAGCAGTTTGGTCTGGATGAGTGCTAGGTCTCGAAGGCTCCTCAACCTGTAAAGCTGCAACAACGGTGGACACCACCAGATCCGGATCGACGAAATCTGATGAGATGACTGTTGTATGGGCTTCGGTTGGAATGTGTTGAATTTGGGAGACTGATGGTGCAATGGGGATGGAGGTTGTTGGAGAATCCAACAATACATCCATTGCTCCAGTTTCAGCTTCAGACGGAGCATTAGTCAGTGGCTGCTCCGCTGTCTGCTTCACCGTCTCAGAATGAATTGGCTCAATGAATGGTTCAGCCAAAGCCTTGCTTGCAGACGGGTGATCCGGGCTGGGAACTGGAGTGGATATGTTAAGCTTCTGTCGTTGAAAACGAATAGCCAAATGGAGAGCATGAACATCCATTTCCAGCTGAGCAATGACGGCACCATCATCTTTGGCAGTCGGATTGCTCGGATCAAAGTTCGCCTTCTTAGCTGCAATCAGCAGATTTGCCAGTCTGAATCTGTGGTTGGCCTGGAACAACTCTTTGCGAAGCACGACAAGTCTTACATCGTCAGTCTCGGTCCCCTTAAGGACTTCTTGTTCCATATTTTGTAGGCGTCTCAGCTTTCCGAAGAACATATCAATGTGGTTGATCGTTCGGTATTCGACATACTCATCAAACACCACAGTGAGCTCCTTCACTTTTTCTTCGACATCTTCCATTGCGATGTCGATGGCTGTTTGAGCGGCAGATTTGGGTTTTGAGGAGAGGGGTTCAGAGAGAATGGCCTTGCCCTTGCCGGTGGAAGACGGGGACTTGATCCCTGATTGGGTGTAGCCTCCCAATTCAGTTATAACAATCCCTTTGACCACAGGAATGGCAGAGGGGATCTGATGGTTACTTTGGGTACAGTGGTTGGAGCTGTTGAGGGTTGGGTTGTAGTGTGGGGTGCAGGGGTGGCTTTTGTGGGAGGCAATATGTGTAAGGTTTTAATGGGTAGGGTTTTGATTGGCTTGGTGATCTGGGTTCTTGGCTTTTTAGGATGGGGCTTGGCTGGAGATGAAGGAGCAGACTGAGTTTCATCGGAGTCAGTCTGAATAGTCAATTTACGCCTGACTCGAGTCTTTCGAGCAGCAGCCTGTTCTTCTCCTTGTTCGATCTTGACAGCTACCAGATCGGAAGAAGTGGGTGGAGCACTCTTGGACTTCAGTAGAGCCAATCCCTTGGGGTTGAGAATTTTGAAGGGACTCAGAGCAGACGGCTTCCCCAGCTCGATGTTCAGCGTCTCCAAGAGCTTGCTGAGGGGAACTGCAAAACATACAGCCTGTTTGGAGGCGATAACCGTCTCAAGCAAAACTCCAAATAAGATCGCAGACCAGTTCATCTTCTGCCCTGAGTGAATAACAGCCATGGCCCGGAATTTCTCAGCAGTAACAGCATCATAGCTTCCGGCTTTGCCCAGTAGTGGCTTGCCAACAATCTCGCATAACATTTGGAAATGAAAGAACATTTCCTTCTTCTTGAATGACGGCTGCAGGCGGTGGCCAAAAATGGATACCTTCCCCTGAAAATCGGTGATAGTGGCCTGAGGAATGTGGCCAAAGTCAGTCAGTCCGGTGTTGGGAAGACCAAAGGTCTTTGCCAGCGTCGACTGAGAAATGTCAAATGAGTGGCCCTTGAAGGTGGTGGAGATGAACGTCTTCTGAGACACAGCATTTGCAAACAATTCTCGAATCTTCGATTCGTAAACCACCGTCCCGTATTCCAGAAAATTCCTTAATCCGGAAGACTCTAAGGATTTGAACATGGAGACCATTTTCGGATCTTCAGCCCTGTAGATTTCATTGAACTCAACAGAAAGGGAATTGTGAGTGATAGTAGCCATTTGAGTGTAATGAAGAGTACGGAGAGTTTGAAAATTTTTGAGAGGTAGAAAACAGACAGCAGTAATTCGTAAAAAGTGAATGAAAGTGAAATGTTCAGTCCGCTAAATAGGAGAGGGAAGACACGTGTCTTTATCTCGATGACTGATATTATAATAATTCAAAATAAACGGACAGGATGAAAGAGAGAGAAGGCGGTTAAAATTGCAATCAGTCTGGGCTGTTTTAAATAATTATTTTATTTAAAGATTTGTTGACCAGACAGATCATGGGATAACATCAGATTTGACATAGATCGGTCTGAAAGTTCGGACCGGTCTGTGTCTTTCTGATCATTGTATTATCGATCTGTGCCAGCATATAATCTTTAAAAGCGAAAAGAAAGATACCTCTAAAACATCAAGATAAGTCTATTAAACCAAGAATTTGACGAAAATAATAAAACTTAGCCTCAGGAAGTGGTTTGGTGAAGATATCTGCTGCTTGCTGGTCTGTTGAAATATGTTCGATCCGAATTTCCTTTTTGCCAACATGATCTCGAATAAAGTGATGTCTTATATCAATATGCTTTGTTCGAGAGTGCAAAACTGGATTATATGTCAGCAATTGCACTGGTGTTGTCACAAAATATCGGAGATTCAACAGCTTGAATGCCATAGTCTTTGAGCTGGTGTTGAATCCAGAGCATCTGAGCGCAACAGCTTCCAACGGCAAGTTATTCTGCTTCAGCTGTAGATGTGGCAATAGATGTTTGCTTCTTGCTGAACCAAGAGATCAATCTTTCAACTAAGAATTGACATGTTCCACTGGTGCTTTTGCGATCAATCTTACATCCAGCATAGTCAGCGTCTCCGATTAAGCTGAAGTTTGAGTCTTTGGAATACCAAAGACCAACGTTCTGAGATCCTTTCAAGTATTTCAGAATGCGCTTAGCAGCAATAAAGTGTGATTGCTTTGGATCTGACTGAAATCTAGCGCACATACAGACTGAGAACATTATATCAGGCCGGCTCGCTGTAAGATATAAGAGCGATCCGATCAGTCCTCTATACATAGATACTTCAACTGCTGTTCCCCCTTCGTCTTTATCTACCTTGATTGAAGGACTGATTGGAGTTGATGCAGTTGAACACGTCTCCATTCCGAATCTCTTGAGAAGTTCTTTGGTATACTTGGTTTGATTTATGAAGATGCCATTGCTGAGCTGTTTGACTTGGAGACCCAGAAAGAATGAAAGTTCTCCCATCATACTCATCTCAAACTGTCCCTGCATTAACTTAGAGAATTTCTCGCATAATTTGGGGTTAGTTGACCCAAAAATGATATCGTCAACATAGATTTGAACTAACAAAGTATGTTCCCCTTAATAAATTTAAACAGAGTTTTATCCACTGAGCCGATCTGAAAATCATGGTTCAGCAGAAATTGAGACAGAGTATCATACCAGGCTCTTGGAGCTTGTTTCAGTCCATATACTGCTTTATTCAGTAGATATACATGATCTGGAAAAGAGTGGTTCTGAAATCCAGGAGGTTGTTCAATGTAGACTTCCTCCTGAAGCTTACCATTAAGGAAGGCACTCTTAACGTCCATTTGATATACCTTGAAGTCTTTAAAAGCAGCATAAGCAAGAAATATTCGGATTGCTTCAAGTCTGGCGACTGGTGCAAAAGATTCATCGAAGTCAATTCCTTATTCTTGTCGGAATCCTTGAGCCACCAGTCTGGCCTTGTTTCTAACCACAACTCCATCTGCGTCTAGCTTGTTTCTGAAAACCCATCTGGTTCCAATAACAGGCAGGTCACTTGGCCTGGGGGTTAGACTCCTGACTTGATTTTGTTCAAATTGATTAAGCTCTTCTTGCATGGCTTTAATCCAGTTGTAATCAGTCAAAGCTTCATCCATCTTTTTGGGTTCCAGATTTGATATGAAAGCGGCATGAGTGAATTCATCCATCATCTGTCCTCTGGTTCTAATAGGTGCAGACGGACTTCCAATTACTAGATCGGGTGGATGCCTCTTTGTCCATTGATAGCTTGATTCCGGATTGTCTGGTCCAGAAGGGTGAGTAGCAGCAGTATTATCCGCATTTGCTTTAACATTAGAGTTAAGGGCATCCGGATCGGCTCGATCTGAAGGAGCTTCATTGCCTTGATCCGGTCTATCTGGTACTTCTGGTTCCGATGGATTGTCTCTTGACCTGTTAGCTACAATCTCATCATCACTATTAGCTTCGAGATGGATATTTTCCATCTGACTTTGAATTGATTCCTTGTTACCCTCAATACATAAAGATTCATCAAAAACTACATGAACTGATTCTTCTACAGTTAAAGTGCGATTATTGAAGACTCGAAAAGCTTTACTATTAGATGAATATCCTAAGAATATTCCATTATCTGATTTGGCTTCAAATGCTGTAAGATGATTCTTACCATTGTTGTGAACGAAGCATTTGCAGCCAAATACATGAAGATGAGAGATAGACGGTCTGTTACCAGTCCATACTTCATAAAGAGTGAGATTCAACTTCTTGTTAATCATAGACCGATTTTGAGTGTAGCATGCAGTATTTACAGCTTCTGCCCAGAACTTTTGCGAAATTCCAGAATCAGCAAGCATTGTCCTTGCTGCCTCTTTAAGCGTTCTGTTCCTTCGTTCTGCAACTCCATTTTGTTGAGGAGTTCGAGCGGCTGAAAATTCATGCTTAATACCTTGATCTTCTAGAAAGGATTCAAGATTTTGATTTGAAAATTCAGTGCCTTTGTCACTTCGAATCCTGTCTATGCTTGATGATTTCTCATTTTGAGTACGCTTCAGCAGCTTGATCAATTTCGGACCGGTCTGATCTTTATTGCTCAAAAATATATTCCAAGTAAAACGTGAGTAATCATCAATAACAACAAGAGTATACCGCCTAAACTTGTTATTGGTATAGGACCAAACAAGTCCATATGCAATAAATCTAAACAGCGTGAGGAGGATTTTGCATTCTTGTTTTTGAAGGATGATCTGATCTGTTTGCCCATTTGGCAAGCTTCACAGATCTTATCCTTAGCAAAGTCGATCTTGGGCAGACCGACAACTAAATTATGTTTACACATGCTAGAAATAGTCTTAAAGTTGAGATGATTCAAGCGTTTATGCCATAGCCAGTGTTTATTATCATTATTCGCGATGAAGCAAGTAGGATTATCAGGTTGAGCAAAATTCCAGTTAATCTTATAAGTATTTCAATTTCTGATTCCTACAAGCATGGTCATACCGCCTGACGATTTAACAGTGCAAGTGTGTTTGTGAAATTCTACAGCATAACCATTATCACATAGTTGACTTACTAATCAGATTATAGCATAGATTTTCAACTAGTAGCACATCATTGATAGTAATATTACCATGGACAATCTTACCCTTGCCCACGGTCTTACCCTTTGAGTTATCCCCGAAGATGATCTTGGGTCCAGTACATTCTGTGACTTCAGACAACAGCTCGACGTTTCCAGTCATGTGACGAGAACACCCACTGTCTAAGTACCAGTCTGATATTAGATTCCTCTGTACCTGTCATCAAACATAATTATTGTTGGTACCAATCCTACTTGGGTCCAGAACGGATTAGCCCTTTGGGAACCCACACCTGTATCAGCTTTAATGGCTTGTGTGTGTCTGGTGTGCTGTGAGCTGATCTGTTTCGATGTTGTGTGTGATAATGTGTAGCGATATGGAAACCTTTGATTCTTATGATGTAGTCTATATCTTCGTTGAACTGGTCTTGACTTGTAGTAATTGGATGGTCTTCCTTGCCTTAGATCTTGCACCTTTAGATTTGGTCTGATAGACACAAAGCTTGCTGGTGCCTTTTCTTTGGCTTGGTTAACGTACCCAATTCCTCTTCTCAAACCTTGATCCCCGAAGGAGACTCCCGTTTGAATTGTAGGTGCTTCAGTTTCATATACTGTGCTGGATTTAACAAATGTCATTTGTTTGATTTTGTTCTTTACGCTAACAGTTCAGATTCATCTTTGGTGCAGTCTTTGACATCAAAACCTATACCGGTGACATCACCGACATTTCTTTGTACCTCTTGCAATTCTTCCAATGATGGTCTTGATTTTGTCCATGTTTTGAAGATATGAGAAAGCTTAGCATTTTGTGTGCTAATTCTCTTGTTTTCTTCATGGAGCTGATCATAAGAGATTTTCAGCTTGTTCAGCTCGATCTGTAGATTACTGCACTCACCTAGCTCAGAGCAGCTTGGTTTGATGTGCTCATCCATTTGATCATTAGCTTTAGCTTTAGTTTTCTCAAATGATTCAGCTAAGATTCTATAATCATTAGCCATGTCTTGCAGTGCGGACATAAGCTCTTCACGTGTAAAATTATTTGAGTCAAGATCGAATACCTCGTCTGTTTGACTCATTTCTTCGTCTGCCATTAGACATTGAATATCTTCTTCGCTTTCGCTGGAAGAATATTCGGAGTTTTCTGAATCTGAATCAGTCTGAGCCCACTTGTTGTTTCCTTCCTCTGCTACTAGGACCTTTTGGGACTTTCCATGATTTTTGCGGTCTTTGTAGTGCTTCTTTTTCTTGTCATCTCGATGCTTTTCTTTACGTTCTTCTTTCTTCGGTCTGGTGATCAGTTCGAACTCATAAGCCTTAAGATCTGCGAATGGATCATGAAGTTCAACTTTGTTCAGATCTTTAGATTCCCTCATTACAATGGTCTTTACATCCCATTCTTTTGGCAGAGCTCTCATTACTTTCAGAGCGATCTCTCTGTTTGAGTATTCCTTGCCCAGACCATTCAGTTCATTGATAATACCAGTAACTCTTCATCAAACTCATTTAGAGTTTCTCCAATCTTCACTTTTATGCTCTCAAATCTTTGAAGAGCAACAGTCAGCTTGTTTTCCTTGGTCTGGTCGTTCCCTTCACATAGCTGTGCTATTTTGTCCCAAATTTCTTTGGCAGTAGAGCACATTTTGATTTTACTGAACATATTCTTGTCCAACGTCTTGAACAAGATATCTTTGGCAACGTTGTCTATATTTGCTTTCTTTCTTTCTTCATTCGTCCAGAGGGATCTGTCCTTTTCGACCATTTGGGGTTCACCACCAGTAATGGAGGCTGCTGTATTGACTTTCAGAATTTTCATTGGTCCATCAGTGATGACGAACCACATATCATCATCCTGTGCTGCCAGATGAGCTTGCATTCTGATTCTCCAATCATCATAGTCTTCTGTTGAGAACAAATGAATTTTTTTGAATGATGCCATCAGCTCAAGTGTCTTTGTGATGATTAAGACAACCTGGCTCTGATACCACTTGTTAGGATCGGTCCGGAGTGTTTAGAGGGGGGGGGGTGAATGAACACTCCTTTTAAAAATTAATCCCTTGTGATTTCTTTTGGATTAGTGAAAGAAATCTGTTTCTTAATCAACTCTTCTGCAGAACAGACCACTGAAAGTTTTAGTGCGGAACGGTCTGTTCTTAGATTAGTAAGAACGGCTCGATGGCTTGAATAGAGAATGATAAACACAGAATATGTTTATGGAAGTTCGAAGGTGGTGTAATCTTTCTACGTCTCCCCTTCTTCCAATCAAGGAAGGATTCCACTAGAAGACTTTGATTTATACAATCCTGTTGTACAAACCCGATTCAGCTGGATTTACCTCACTACCAGACTGAAACTCATAGTCTCTCGATCTGTTCAGACACACTCTGTCTGACAGTTACAATTGATTCTCACTTCTCTATCTTAGTACAGAATACAAAAGATAGACTTTAGTCTATGCACACAATGATCCTAATATGATCAAATATTACAATATGCTTGTGCTTATGAAGATTTTCAGCTCGAGAATGTCTGAGCTTGTAAGCTTGTGCTGTTTTGCTTTCTTTTGCGTTTTTCGATTGATCAGACTTCTTTTTGAGCTATTCTGTTGCATCCTTATATAGTTGCATATACCAACGACATTATTTCCCTTAATGTGCAACTCTTGACTCTGCTTAAACTCTGGGTAAGCTACAGTCTTCTTCTTTAGGGTACTTGCCATTCTGGTTCATGCTTTCGGCGACTGTCAGGTAAGCTCTTCTTTGTCTTCTTACCTTTTATGGTAATCTTCAGTCCTTGGTCTTTTTCAGTATTAATTGCAACATTAAATGCTTCAATAAATAGCCGTTAATAATTCGGACTGAAGAGCAATTCTTATTCAGCCTTGACTGCTCTGATCTGATAAAGGTTGATATCGATCTGAAGCTTCGATCTGGTTAGGTTGACTTCCATCGATCCGATCTGATTTGCGATATACTATATCAGCTTGATCTGTTTTTAGCGATTGATCTGGTCAGTCTGATTTCCCTCGATCCGGTCTGATTTATTTTGTCATCTTTAAAATCCGGAACTAACATTCATATATGATGTGAATTTCGAAATTTCATATTTAAAATAAGTGGGGTTATGTTATATATATATATAGTAAACCAAAAACAAGTCCGAATGGACACAATTTGGAGGCACTATATCGCCAAAATCGCACTCGAAACGTGAATGGACATACCATTTCACAAAACAGATACAGTGCTCGATCGATCGAGCTACTGTTCAAAAGGGCACGAATTTTTCTGGCCCACTCGATCGATCGATCAATTAATTTTACTTCACAATTTTCCAACAATCCCCTACACGAATTAAATTAATGCATGTATGCAAGTGAGCACTTTTAACGAACTATTATGGCATCTGGAGAGATAACTTGCGGCTTTGAGTCTTCCGTAGTAGTATTCAATCGGATTTATTTGACTTAATAGTGAATTTATAGTATTGAAATATTTAGTCGTTGGTGTAAACCAAGACAATTGAACACACACCATAATAATTCCAACCTTTGTATTGGTTTCTTACGGTTGTGTCCGTTTCGGCCATGGATCATGTTTGGTTTCATAAGTGCTTTTCATCTTTGAAGAGGTCACACTTCACACTCACGTAGGTGATCTCCTAGAAGAGTATCCCGATATACTCCAACATATTCTTATATGTCTTAGGAATCATTAAAGGCATTTTGTCTATCCTCGTACCCCTTTTGCAGGCTACACCCCTTATCATAGGAATGGGTTGGAGAATGATCTCCAACGTGTATATACAATCTCATAATTTAGTTGTCCCTTTTGAACCTAGATCTTAGGATCTTCAGTCAACATTGTTGGGTATCTACTATGAGATTTTGATTATAGGGTTTTAACATCATTCCCCTCGATCAACTTCCACATGATCTCTCGGTTAACCATTTCATATGCGGATCCGCGGTTTCACACAATCGCTCACGATTATGCCATTATAGATCATTTTGTCATATAGCATTATCGCAACACATTTTAGTTGCATGCACGGGTTTTTCTCTAACAATTTATAAAGCCACTGGGCCGAAGAAGCTTATATGTTTTGCATAGAGAATTTTTCACAGCGGTATATCTTCAGTTTTTGTAATCACATTACCTCTTTGCATCTTTTATTCTTTTTAGGATATTTTCATCATAAAATTTTAAGCGTTGTTAACGCGTTATTTCTTACAAAATTCAAGACCATAGGAAATACTCAACTTTAATTTACAATTCATATTTAAGCGCGTAGATTTTAAAAATTACAAGTTCAAGATTCTATTTCTTGTAAACTTTGAGATTTAAGAGCAAAGTTTAAAATTTTAAACTCGGATAATCCTTGAGATTTCATTCTTCAAATGTCTTGGAAACTCTAATTCCAACCAATGTTCTTGATGCAAAAATGTCGTCAACTTTTTTCTTTGTTACTTGATGATTTCTAATTCCTTCCCCAATGAGCATTTCATCAATACACAAGCATACATATGCTTAGGTGTGTACACATTTGTCACACTCGTTGACCTTTTTGACAAGATTATTTGTCAAACTCTTCATGTCACTCATTTGACGTTTGTTATGACTTCACTTTAGCATTCATTTCTAGCTTAGCCAAGTACCCCATTCATTTCAATATTGTAGGAAATCTATTTTCCTTCAATCACAAGGTTTTTCGTCCTTGCCTAAATGTAGTAAGTGATTAAATCCTAGAATTGCAACCCCACAACTACGGTTCACTGGCGTTCAAAATTTCGTGTTTCAAGTTCTAAGTGTTATCATCTTACAAATCCAAATTCAAGTTTTTATTTCTTGAAGATTTCGGATTTAAGCGTACTTGCTTACAAAAGTTGAAACTTGGATAATATTCTCAAACTCGATTCACAATTTGCAATTTAAGCCCACTAACTTAGAAAAGTTGAATTCAAGATTTTAAATCTTGCAAATTCATGTTATAAGCGTACTAGATTAGAAATTCAAAATAAACCAATTTGAGATATTACAACGCTTAGTCAAAATTTGTGGCTTCGGTTTATCGCTTGTGTTTTAAGCGTACAAAGATTAGAAACTCGAATTCAAGATTTTATAGTCTTGCAGATTCAAGTTTAAACATCAAATTCTTAGACAACACAAGTATAATAATCTACTCACAATTTCCCATAGCACTCATTTGTTAAATTTTATTGCAATCTCATTCTTGAAGTGTTTAAATACCTCACTAGCCTCGTTTTTGCTTCATAGCAAAAAAGACAACAATATCATGTGCAAATATTGATAAAGTAACAAAGTATTTTATTCACATCTCTAGTTTGCACTATATTTTCATCACAAACATCATTGTGAGTAAATTCTAGAGACGTTACGATTCTTCTAACAAATGAATGTTGATTTTTTTAACTTAGTGCCCATATAAGCAATAAATGTAACATTACAATTTGTCCTGTGAACTGTAGTTTAAATGATCCTAACAATCATGCCACAAACCATAAGATTCACTACAATAAGTAATAACATAAATTGTAATGCTTTCAACAAATATCGTCATTACATTTATTTAGAATCACTCCATTCTTGTAGTTTACAACTTTCAAAGATACGCAATCTAATTTAAGCGGTAAGCGCTAGATCATCCAAATCAACTGAGAGACGATCTTCTTCGATCACATTTACTTGATCCATAGCCTTCCCGCGATCGTATTTATTACGACAATCTTTCGCCATGTGATTAGGCTTTCCACATTTATAGTATTTTCCTTTGAACTTTTTAGCCTTGCCATTGTTGGAGGCCATACCGTCAAACTTAAGCTTTAATCCGGTTCTTTGTTCAACTAGGTTAGCCCGTTTCCATTTGAAACCTACCCGCCTTTCTCTCGAAAACTTTGTTGTCCTCCTCGATTCGTAGTCGAACCACAAAATCTTCAAGACTCATCTCCTTTTGTTTGTGTTTCAGATAGTTCTTGAAGTCATTCCACATAGGAGGCAATTTTTCAATCATAGCGGCGACTTGAAATGAATCACTTAGACTCATTCCCTCCGCATGAATGTCATACAAGATCACTTGTAGATCTTGCACTTGCGCCATCACAGGCTTGGTATCAACCATCTTGAAATCCAAGATCTGTCCAACTATGAATTTCTTCATGCCGGACATCCTCGAATTTGTACTTCTTTTCCAGCGATGCCTAGAGTTCCTTTGGTGTTTTCGCAAGACAATAAACGTTATACAAGTTATTGTCTAACCCATTAAGGATGTAGTTCTTTCATAGGAAGTCGCGTTGATTCCATGCATCCAGTAACGTCCTCTTTTGGGTGTCAGTCTCTCCTTCAACCGTAGGAGGCTCCTCGGTTAATAACCTTGCCAAATTCAGTGTGATCAAGTAAAAGAGCATCTTTTGTTGCCACCGCTTGAAATCGTTCCCGTTGAACTTTTCAGGCCTCACACCATGATGAACGGGAGCCGTTGTTGCACTCGAAAAAGCAATTTGTGCCGAATATTGTCTTAAGATTGTAGTACAAAATTTATGGGTGTGTATCTTAGGAAAGCAGCAAGAAAAAAACAACTAATGGCTTTGTATTAGAATTGTCGAGGCGAGATTTATAATCTCTGTCCTTAAGACAATATTGTCCCGCTACGGTGCTAATGGTTTACTTTGACAATTTATCTCCCAATATACAACGACTATAATTTATGATAGGAGCACTTCAAATTACAAATCCTTTAAACCACAACGGTCTAAAAACGCTCAACCATAACAATGATGAAGACTTACAAAATTACTCAAATTTTGATATTCAAAATGATGTGAATTTCGAAATTCCATTTCTAAAACAAGTGGGGTTATGTTATATATATAGTAAACCAAAAACAAGTCCAAATGGACACCATTTGGAGGCACTGTATTGCCAAAAATCGCATCCGAAACGTGAATGGACATACCATTTCACAAAACAGATATAGTGCTCAATCGATCGAGCTACTATTCAAAAAGGCACGAATTTTTCTGGCCCGCTCGATTGATCGAGCAATTAATTTTTCTTCACAATTTTCCAACATAAACTACATATTAACAAAACACATAGGGTAAAATGCACAATAACAATACCATATAAGGATAAATTGTCAGTGACTCCTTTAAAGCGAATTGTTGAGTAGCAAAACGAATGATAGTATGATCATCTTGCTTGTTAGTGGTCCAAGATGGGAGCATCAGAGATTGTTTGAGGAGTTGTGATACGGCCTTCGATTTATATGAGTCCGTTGGGTCCTTCAGTCTCTCTCAATGATTTATATGAGTCCGTTGGGTCCTTCAGTCTCTCTCAATGCACAGTTGCACATATTACTTTTTTTTTTTTTTTCTCTCTTATGCATAGTTGAACATATTACTTTTTTTTTAGCAACTATTACAACTACTTGGGCATGGGAACGGAGACTCGAACACGAGACATTCGTGTCGCAATTGCGATCGGGGCCAAACGGGCTACAAGTCATCGACATTGAACATATTACCTTCATGTATTATTATCACCAGAAATTTTTAGAAAAAACTTTATGCATCGTGCTAAAGGGAACTCACATTTCGCAACAATTTGGGATCATAGTTCCCGTATACTTCTTCTTTCAAAACAACTTTAAAAGAAATCTTCTTTGTCATAAGATTATCATCTATGCTACGAGCTCGCATAAATTGAGAAAAACGCAAATCAAACAAAAAATATAGCATTAAATATATGCTTCTATCAAATAACAATTCAGTCAAACCAACAATCAAATTAATTAAGAGATACCCAATTTAGAATCCCATGTCAGGTGCAAAAACAGTCTTGAAGTTCCCATCTGTTTCATAGTCTGTCCGCTTAAAATCCTCCTTCCAACCAAACCAGACTGTTTACATGAGCTCGAAAATGGTGTGATCTTGTACTGGGGTCCAACTCAAGTGATTGAATTTCTCTCGTCTTAACATTATAAGCTACGCAATATCTCTGAAAATGATAAGTACTGAAGAACAACACCTCCCTAACTGCTAGCCAACCTATGGGAATTAATGATCTCGCATTAAATCTGCATCCCAGAGGTTCCAAATCAAAGCTGAGCGACAAGGTCCATTCTCCAGTTTCTGGATTCATTTCCCAAACATCCCTAAAAAACTCATGGGACTCAGAAACAAAGGATAAATTACTGCCCATTGGTAGAAATCTTCCGCATATTTCAGGCAATTGAGGCTTAGGAAACCGCCAAAAGGTTTCAGTCTCTACATTCATTGTCAAAACAAAACTTTTGTGAATCCAGTGCACATAGCCCCCAGTAACCAACGGCAAATCACTGTACGTGCCCTCACTTGTGAGAAACAAGTGTTTTATGTCAATAAGCCTCCAAACTTTATCGACTCCAATAGTTAACACAGCAATTTGTGTCTTAAAACCAATGTGTTCCCCATAGCACGCATGTACCACTTTATACTCCATGGAAGCCTCAACAAATGCTAAACCAAATTCTGAATGGCATCCCATCTTACGAAAATATGGAGGAAGAGTGGTTCCGCTGCTTTGTCAAGGGATTAATAACATAAAGAAAACGTCGTCGTCTGAAATTAGAGGAATAGGAGGGGGCCAATACTAAACCATTACTGCTAGTCCACACCAGACCTTTTAATCCACAGTGAAACTTACATATCTCGAGAGAACCTCTTCGCATTTCCACATAAGTAGCATCGCTACTAGAAAAATGCGCCTGAATTATAATTCCACTAGTTGAATTCCTAAGATGGTGATGGATGAAAATTTTGGAACGGATCATGAGGTTCCATTCTCTGCAAACAAGCCTCATCACATAGTGTAATACTTGAGCTGGACAACGTAAAAGAAGATTGAAAACCATATCTTGAGGAAGATATCTTGTTTGTCTCTTCCTAGCACGCATCTTGCAACAATGGTAGGTGTCAGGATTGCAACAATGGTAGGTGTACAGGATTGATACACTGAGTTTAACATAAAAAAATCTCCTTCTTTGTCCCTCAAATTCAAAACAAATGAAGCGGCAAAATCACTTCCCAAGAAAGTTTTTATCCATATTCCAAATTATCGCAAAATAATATGTGGGTTTAGATATTTTGTGCAGATTATTGACAATTTACGCAAAAGGATTCAACCTTCAGTAAGATAAAGCAGAATGTAGAATCAACACAGCAGAAAAGAAGAAGATTCGGCAAGAAACAAAAAGATCGATTAATGTTCTTCTTTGTTTTCAGGTAACAAAACGCTAATTATTCATCGTTACCTTAGTCTTTGGTTCACAGGCATCATCTGCGTCGGCCATCACAGCGCCCAAGAATACCCTGATAGAGTTTTAACCTAAAAAAATTGGATACGAATATCAATGTTAGAAATTGAAGAAATTTAAATATGATAGATTTCTAAAAATGGTCAGGGGATATGAGAGGTTATCGTAACGAGGATCGATACGGGAGCACGTGGCTGCAAGCATTTCGAGATCGTCATTTTGGAATTGTGTCAATATTATTCACCTACAACAAAATATGAGATCTGCACAAGATTTTGAATTCTCACAACTACTTCTGCGAATAGGTGATGGTGTACAACCTACAGTAAATGGTGATTTTATAAAACTACCTGAATCCATGATTGTACCTTGGGACGAAAAACAATCAATTTACCAATTGATTTATTCAATTTTTCCATGTATGACAGAACATGTGAATGATGCAAATTATATGGTTGACAGAGCCATATTAACTCCAAAAAATGTCGACGTGGACAAAATCAATGAGATCCTCATTTCAATATTTCCTGGTGAGGAAAGAGTATACATCTTGGGACTCTGTAGAAGAAGACAAAAACAACATGTTCCAAGAAGAATTTTTAAACTCACTTGGTCCAAACGGTTTGCCACCGCATAGAATTTTATTGAAAAATGGTTGTCCTATTATGCTATTGAGAAATGTTGCACCTGAACTTGGTCTATGTAATGGGACGCAATTAATATGTCGCAATCTAAGAAGAAACTTCATAGATGCAGAGATTATAACTGGGCCACACAAGGATATAAGATATTTTCTGCATCGAATGCCTTTGAAAAGTGAAGATGATTCTGGATTGCCATTTGAGTTGACATGCAAACAATTCCCAATAAGATTGAGTTTTGCTCTCACAATAAACAAGGCTCAGGGTCAAACAATACCAAATGTCGGAATCTTTCTACGCAATCATGTTTTCAGTCATGGACAACTATATGTGGCACTTTCAAGAGGAGTTTCGCAACAATGCACAAAAATATTGGTAAAAGATGGCAAATTAGAGCGAAGGTCTGGTGTGTATACTAAAAATGTTGTTTATAAGGATGTTCTTTTGCCAAACAATTCACCATAAAAAGGGCAGCAAGAAGACATGGAGTAAAGTACATTATTCAGGTACAAATATTACTATATTATATTATGTATTTTACAATAGATTAAATGATATATTTTCTTATATTTACAATATGAAAATTTAAGTCATGCAAATTATTTTTAATTCCACAAATCACATTACTTCAGTACTAAGAAAAATGTTAGACAAATGGTAGCGCTCATTGTAATTAAAATGGCCTACAGAAGCCGCATCTATTTAGTCTCTTTTCTTTTTGGTATCTTTATTGCCTCAACTGCTTTCTTTCTTTTGTTTATCTGGTAATTGTTGGATACAACATTGGATTTAAACATATTAAACAATGTGTACACTTTATGTCTTTCGTTACACAATCAGTTGATTAATAAATTTAAGTTCGAATGGTGCAGATCCCCAAATGTCTTAGCAGAAACGTAAGTAATCGGGACCGGCAACACTCAAAAGATGTGTGGATATATGTTTATAAGTCAAATGTCTTGAATTATTTGAATCATAAATAGTAGCGAGATATCTATCTTAATCTGAAATGAACAATAGATTTGGTTTTGATGTATTTTGATCTACACATTTTTCACATGTTTCTTAAAAAGAATAGGCTAATTGTCTTAATGCCTATATATATCTTGAAAAACCTTAAGATTAATCCTTTTGAAATGAAGCGATTAATTAGGTTTTATCCTGATACCAGATAGAATTTACTCAATTAAAACTATGTTTGTAGTGAATGACAGAGAGGATTGTGTATATAATCTTGGGTGGATAATGTATTTTCCTCCTATTCAATGAAGAAACTAACGGATAAAACTATTATGTTACACACGCAACGCGTGTGCGTCGGCCGCTAGTTATAATAAAAGGGTTGAGGGGCCGGGGCTCCGTCTTTAAATTAAACCAGACATATAATATAAATGACGCTATTAAGAGTTTAGAGAGAGAGAGAAGCAGCTTCCTCATTTATTATTACTAGCAGATGACGCACACGCGTTGCGTGTGTAACGTAATATATAGTGCATACGAATTGATACGTGTAATGAAATAAATGAGACATATACATTGAATAATATTACAATTCAAAAGATGCAACAAAGAACCACAACAAACCATTGGAGGGATAGTTTGGTAAATTCAAATTTGCCATACCAAGGTAGTTAGTATAAGGGGCTTAGGCATTATAATATAGTAAGATATATATCTCAAACTTTTCTCATAAAAATTATTTTTAATTAAAAATTACCTCAATTGTTTTTTTCTAATTTTATCCTCTATTTTGTCGAAAGTGAGGCTTAGGCACATGTTTTTTTAATTTTTTACAATTTTAGTCATTTGTCTTGTAATCTTAATCTTTTTTTCCTGCGGAAGTCCTCATCGGATGCCGAATACATTAGTACTGTTAGTTCCGGATTTTAAAGATGACAAACAATCAGACCGGATCGAGGGAAATCAGACAGACCAGATCGATCGCTCAAAACAGATCAAGCTGATATGGTATATCGCAAATCAGATCGGATCGAGGGATATCAGCCTGACCAGATCGAAGCTTCAGATCGATCTCAACTATTATCAGATCAGAGCAGTCAAGGCTGAATAAGATTGGTTCTCAGTCCGAATTATTGACGGCTATTTATTGAAGCATTTAATGTTGCAATTAATGCTGAAAAAGACCAAAGACTGAAGATTACCATAAAAGGTAAGAAGACAAAGAAGAGCTTACCTGACAGTCGCCGAAAGCATGAACCAGAATGGCAAGTACCCTAAAGAAGAAGACTGTAGCTTACTCATAGTTTAAGCAGAGTCAAGAGTTGCACATTAAGGGGAATAATGTCGTTGGTACATGCAACTATATAAGGATGCAACAGAAGAGCTCAAGAAAGGGCTGATCAATCGAAAAACGCAAAAGAAAGCAAAACAGCACAAGCTTACAAGCTCAGACATTCTCGAGCTGAAAATCTTCATAAGCACAAGCATATTGTAATATTTGATCATATTAGGATCATTGTGTGCATAGACTAAAGTCTATCTTTTGTATTCTGTACTAAGATAGAGAAGTGAGAAGCAATTGTAACTGTCAGACAGAGTGTGTCTGAACAGATCGAGAGACTAGGAGTTCCATTCTGGTAGTGAGGTAAATCCAGCTGAATCGGGTTTGTACAACAGGATTGTATAAATCAAAGTCTTCTAGTGGAATCCTTCCTTAATTGGAAGAAGGGGAGACGTAGAAGGATTACACCACCTTCGAACTTCCAGAAACATATTCCGTGTTTTATCATTCTGCATTCGTTATACTATTCAAGCCATCGAGCCGTTCTTACTAATCTAAGAACAGACCGTTCCGCACTAGAATATTCAGTGGTCTGTTCTGCAGAAGAGTTGGTTAAGAAACAGATTTCTTTCACTAATCCGAAAGAAATCACAAGAGATTAATTATTAATAGTAGTGTTCATTCACCCCCCCTCTAAACACTACGGACCGATCCTAACAAGTGGTATTAGAGCAGGTCGTCTTAATCATCACAAAGACACTTGAGCTGATGGCATCATTCAACAAAATTCCTATGTTCTCAAAAGAAGACTATGATGATTGGAGAATCAGAATGCAAGCTCATCTGGCAGCACAGGATGACGATATGTGGTTCGTCGTCACTGATGGACCAATAAAAATTCTGAAAGTCAATACAGCAGCCTCCATTACTGGTGGTGAACCCCAAATGGTCGAGAAGGACAGATCCCTCTGGACGAATGAAGAAAGAAAGAAAGCAAATCTGGACAACGTTGCCAAAGACATCTTGTTCAAGACATTGGACAAGAATATATTCAGTAAAATCAAAATGTGCTCCACTGCCAAAGAAATAAGGGAGAAGATAGCACAGCTATGTGAAGGGAACGACCAGACCAAGGAAAACAATTTGACTGTTGCTCTTCAAAGATTTGAGAGCATAAAAATGAAGATTGGAGAAACTCTAAATGAGTTTGATGAAAGAGTTACTGGTATTATCAATGAACTGAATGGTCTGGGCAAGGAATACTCAAACAGAGAGATCGCTCTGAAAGTAATGAGAGCCCTGCCAAAAAAATGGGATGTAAAGACCATTGCAATGAGGGAATCTAAAGATCTGAACAAAGTTGAACTCCATGATCTATTCGCAGATCTTAAGGCTTCTGAGTTCGAACTGATCACCAGAGGTGAAGCAGAGCCATTCATCTCTCAACCAAACAAAGCACTGTCAGCCATTCCAGACCAGACCACACCCACAACAGATCAATCTATCGAACAGATAAGTAATGATGCTATGTCATTATTTATCAAGAAATTTGGTAAATTTATTTCTAAGAATAAAAGGAACTTTAAACCCTCTCATCATTATAAATCAAGAAAAGACGATGCTGTTAATGATCAGGCTTGCTACAATTGTGGTAAGACCGGACACTTTATTGCAGATTGCACCAGACCAAAAAAAGAAGAACGTAAAGAAAAGCATCGTGATGACAAGAAAAAGAAGCACTACAAAGATCGTAAAAGTCATCATGGGAAGTCCCAAAAGGTCCTACTAGCAGAGGAAGGAAACAGCAAGTTGGCTCAGACTGATTCAGATTCAGAAAGCTCCGAATATTCTTCCAGCGAAAGCGAAGAAGATATTCAATGGGGTTTTGAATAAGACGACCTTCTCATTTTTCATTTTTTTCGTTGAAAAAGTAATAAGAATGAGAGGTTGTCTAATGGCAGACGAAGAAATGAGTCAAACAGACGAGGTATTCGATCTTGACTCAAATGATTTTACACGTGAAGAGCTTATGTCCGCACTGCAAGACATGGCTAATGATTATAGAATCTTAGCTGAATCATTTGAGAAAACTAAAGCTAAAGCCAATGATCAAATGGATGAGCACATCAAACCAAGCTGCTCTGAGCTAGGTGAGTGCAGTAATCTACAGATCGAGCTGAACAAGCTGAAAATCTCTTATGATCAGCTCCATGAAGAAAACAAGAGAATTAGCACACAAAATGCTAAGCTTTCTCATATTTTCAAAACATGGACAAAATCAAGAGCATCATTGGAAGAATTGCAAGAGGTACAAAGAAATGTCGGTGATGTCACCGGCATAGGCTTTGCTATCAAAGACTGCACCAAAGATGAATCTGAACTGTTGCTGGTAAAGAACAAAATCAAACAAATGACATTTGTTAAATCCAGCACAGTATATGAAACTGAAGCACCTACAATTCAAACGGGAGTCTCCTTCGGGGATCAAGGTTTGAGAAGAGGAATTGGGTACGTTAACCAAGCCAAAGAAAAGGCACCAGCAATCTAAAGGTGCAAGATCTAAGGCAAGGAAGACCATCCAATAACTACAACTCAAGACCAGTTCAACGAAGATATAGACTACCTCATAAGAATCAAAGGTTTCCATATCGCACACATTATCACACACAACATCGAAACAGATCAGCTCACAGCACACCAGACACACACAAGCCATTAAAGCTGATACAGGTGTGGGTTCCCAAAGGGCTAATCCGTTCTGGACCCAAGTAGGATTGGGTACCAACAATAATTGTGTTTGATGACAGGTACAGAAGAATCTTATATCAGACTGGTACTTAGACAGTGGGTGTTCTCGTCACATGACTGGAAACGTCGAGCTGCTGTCTGAAGTCACAGAATGTACTGGACCCAAAATCATCTTTGGGGATAACTCAAAGGGTAAGACCGTGGGCAAGGGTAAGATTGTCCATGGTAATATTACTATCAATGATGTGCTACTAGTTGAAAATCTATGCTATAATCTGATTAGTATAAGTCAACTATGTGATAATGGTTATGCTGTAGAATTTCACAAACACACTTGCACTGTTAAATCGTCAGACGGTATGGCCATGTTTTTAGGAATCAGAAATGGAAATACTTATAAGATTAACTGGAATTTTGCTCAACCTGATAATCCTACTTGCTTCATCGCGAATAATGATAATGAAAACTGGCTATGGCATAAACGCTTGAATAATCTCAACTTTAAGACTATTTCTAGCCTGTGTAAACATAATTTAGTTGTCGGTCTGCCCAAGATCGACTTTGCTAAGGATAAGATCTGCGAAGCTTGCCAAATGGGCAAACAGATCAGATCATCCTTCAAAAACAAGAATGTCAAATCCTCCTCACGCTGTTTAGAACTATTGCATATGGACTTGTTTGGTCCTATACCAATAACAAGTTTAGGGGGAATGTGGTATACTCTTGTTGTTATTGATGATTACTCACGTTTTACTTGGACTATATTTTTGAGCAGTAAAGATCAGACCGGTCCGAAATTGATCAAGCTGCTGAAACGCACTCAGAATGAGAAATCATCAAGCATAGACATGATTCGAAGTGATAAAGGCACTGAATTTTCAAATCAGAATCTTGAATCCTTTCTACAAGATCAAGGAATTAAGCATGAATTTTCAGCCGCTCGAACTCCTCAACAAAATGGAGTTGCAGAACGAAGGAACAGAACGCTTAAAGAGGCAGCAAGAACAATGCTTGCTGATTCTGGAATTTCGCAAAAGTTCTGGGCAGAAGCTGTAAATACTGCATGCTACACTCAAAATCGGTCTATGATTAACAAGAAGTTGAATCTCACTCCATATGAAGTATGGACTGGTAACAGACGTCTATCTCTCATCTTCATGTATTTGGCTGCAAATGCTTCGTTCACAACAATGGTAAGAATCATCTTACAGCATTCGAAGCCAAATCAGATAATGGAATATTCTTAGGATATTCATCTAATAGTAAAGCTTTTCGAGTCTTCAATAACCGCACTTTAACTGTAGAAGAATCCGTTCATGTAGTTTTTGATGAATCTTTATGTATTGAGGGTAACAAGGAATCAATTCAAAATCAGATGGAAAATATCCATCTCGAAGCTAACAGTGATGATGAGATTGTAGCTAACAGGTCAAGAGACAATCCACCGGAACCAGAAGTACCAGATAGACCGGATCAAGGCAATGAAGCTCCTTCAGATCGAGCCGATCCGGATGTTCTAGACTCTAATGTTAAAGCAGATGCTGATAATGCTGCTGCTACTCACCCTTCTGGACCAGATAATCCGGAATCAAGCTATCGATGGACAAAGAGGCATCCACCCGATCTAGTGATTGGAAGTCCTTCTGCTCCCATTAGAACTAGAGGACAGATGATGGATGAATTCACTAATGCCAAATCCTCCTCCCGCTGTTGAGAATTATTGCATATGGACTTGATTGGTCCTATACCAATAACAAGTTTAGGGGGAATGCGGTATACTCTTGTTGTTATTGATGATTACTCACGCTTTACATGGACTATATTTTTGAGCAGTAAAGATCAGACCGGTCCGAAGTTGATCAAGCTGCTGAAACGCACTCAGAACGAGAAATCATCCAGCATAGACAGGATTCGTAGTGACAAAGGCACTGAGTTTTCAAATCAGAATCTTGAATCCTTTCTAGAAGATCATGGAATCAAGCATGAGTTTTCAGCCGCTCGAACTCCTCAACAGAATGGAGTTGCAGAACGAAGAAACAGAACGCTCAAGGAAGCAGGAAGAACAATGCTTGCTGATTCTGAAATTTCGTAAAAGTTCTGGGCAGAAGCTGTAAACACTGCTTGCTACACTCAAAATCGGTCCATGATCAACAAGAAGCTGAACCTTACCCCATATGAAATATGGACTGGTAACAGACCATCTATTTCTCACTTTCATATTATTGGCTGCAAATGCTTCGTTCATAACAATGGTAAGAATCATCTTACAGCATTTGAAGCTAAGTCAGATAATGGAATATTTTTAGGATATTCATCAACTAGCAAAGCCTATCGAATTTTTAATAATCGAACCTTAACTGTAGAAGAATCTGTTCATGTAGTTTTTGATGAATCTTTATGTGTTGAGGGCAACAAAGAATCAATTCAAAATCAGATGGAAAATATCCATCTCGAAGCTAACAGTGATGATGAGATTGTAGCTAACAGGTCAAGAGACAATCCACCAGAACCAGAAGTACCAGACAGACCGGATCTAGGCATTGAAACTTCTTCAGATCGAGCTGATCCGGATGTTCTTCACTCAAATGTTAAAGCAGATGCTGATCATGCTGCTACTACTCATCCGACCGGACCAGACAATCCAGAGTCAAGCTATCGATGGACTAAGAAGCATCCACCCAATCTAGTGATTGGTAGTCCCTCTGCACCGATCAGAACCAGAGGACAGATGATGGATGAATTCACACATTCTGCTTTCATCTCTACTCTGGAACCTAAGAAGATCGATGAAGCTCTAACTGATTTCAACTGGATTAAGGCCATGCAAGAAGAGCTAAATCAATTCGAACAAAATCAAGTTTGGAGTCTAACCCCCAGACCAAGCGATCTGCCAGTCATTGGAACCAGATGGGTTTTCAGAAATAAGCTGGACGCAGATGGAACTGTGGTTAGAAACTGTAAGGACCCCATATACTTAACCCTTGATTAGTGTATTAATCATTATGTGTGGCACATGCTTTCCATAAAATCATTCGGGAAACTCAGATGATACTTTACCATTGAATGGCAATTACAAAGTTTTCTTTAACATACAATGTTATAAGTTCATCATCCTAACAACAAGGGACTCATAGAGTTCGCCCATTACACCCCTTTTTACATTGTGGACTTTTATAAAAATTTGGGCAGAGTCTCCCCATAAATAGAGCTATCCCGAAATAAAAGTACAACACATAACATAATTCCCGGCCAGGGAAAACATAATACTCATCAGAATACAACAATATCAAGTAAATTCCCAGCCAGGGAAGACACCACACATATGGCAACAAAAGTGGGTTTCAACACCCACAATACACCAATGACTCTCATAACCTTTAGCAATTCTACCTCTAATTGCATGCAACATAGAATGAAAGAGAGAAAGGCTCATGCCTTTATATACAACCCATATACAAGTATAATCGTGCTCACATACGAGCATCATGAATATGTATATAATCCTCAGGGGTATATAAGTACTCTATACGATACCGTGCTCCATCAAGCCCTGGTACCACGATCCTGGGAGTACATCCAATCAACAGCTCGAGCTCATCTCCAAAGCCATCGATATACCTGTTCACCTGCCCCAACAGAGACAGCCCCCAACGGGGTGAGCATACCAATTCCACAATTTCATAATCATAATGACATAATACATAATTTACGAAAATGTAAATATTGTGGAACATATGTGACACTTCCTGGATGGTATCATCCTCATCCTAGCGTACCCCTGTAATAACCCTGTTCTCAAAACAGATAAATCATCAAATCCTGAATATGCAGTTAATCATCATATTGGTTAACCCTAACCAGTTTCGAATTAACAACATTTCATAACATCTTTCTTTATCTAGCAATTATCATAATTCTAGATATCATATTGAGATTTCCTTAACTTCCGATACTAGTTAATCACTTCTCTGATTAACTACGTCTCTGTTCCTATTCATTACCAATAGGGAATAAAATACAGATATCCTAGATATCTAATCGAATACCACATTTTCATTTCTTACTTCAAAGTAGCGTCATACTACCGGTGTTCGCTCCGTAGCAACCACACCCATCATTTGCTCGCTTCATAGCGGCACCAAGCATTTCACCATGTGAATCAAAATAACGTAACCAAGTCCCGGTGCCATCATAGTAAAACATTTCATGTATTTTAAATCATGCATCGTACTTATAAAACATCATTTAAGCTATGCTCGTACGCTAAACGTACCTTAAATCCTCGAAGTCCGAGCCAAACCTTGCTCGAGTTCCATGTCCCGAGGAATGATGTGCTAACACGATAAATAATTCACAATTATTTACGAACATGAAACCCATGCTCAAGCACACCCATATCCCTCAAAATATTGTCAACACACGACAATTAACCTTTAAAAAGACCCGGGGCAGGGTACATGCAGGGAGGGAACAAATGAGACAATATCGAAAATTGTTCAAGAACACCCTACAAATTTTCGAACCCTTATCTCACAAATCGAACCTAATTAAACACCATAAATCATCTAAAAAATGTGAATTAAACCATCAATAGCAAGAATCATCATCCTTGCCAAAAACCCCCAAATTTTCGAACTCAAGCCCTTAAATTCGAACCCAATAAGCATCAATAATACATCTAAAACATGTAATAATCGATCACTAACAAGAATCGTCACACCCCTGCCAAAAACCCCCCAAAATTCGAACCTTATTCACGCAATCAGCGCTCAAATCGAACCAACTCACGCCAACAGCAATAATTCGAACAAATTGAACACAAAAATGGCAGGGAATTACACAATAACGACGACAAAGGGGCAAGGGAGGTTACCCAATCGAAAATCGGAAGAAATCGGACGAAAATCGAAGAACCCTAGAAATTGGGGATCGGCGCTTTCTGCCAAAATCCGAACGAGAAACGCGACCAAACTTCAAATTGCCGGAGGGGATAGCTGCGCCTCGACGAGACGAAGCCGGCGGCGGGTCGCACGCGCCGAACGGCGACCGGACGGCGGCGAGCGAGGCGTTTTCGTGCGCGGGGCTGGGGGGAAAGTCGGGAATCGGCGGGAGAGAGAGAGGGAGGCGGGTTGGGGGCTAAAATGGGATTTTTAATAAAAATCTCGGGTTCAACTTGTATTTATAGCAAAATACCCCGAAATACTAATAGCCCCACAAATACATCGTGATTCATTAAAAATCATCTGTTTTCAAAAACTCTCTCTCTAACCCCAAAACCCCCTACCGGTGCTCACACAAGCACCCGAGATTCCGAGACACATTAAAAACCCAACTCTTAGGTTTTACACCGTAATGTGAATACAATCTCATCCTCGGGATCCAACGATCCCAACTACCCAAATAAACGAGTCCGGATGGCCCAACACCTCGATTAAACTCCAATTGCCACGTAAAACAACTTTAGGGGTTATTAACACTCCGGGATTAACATCTCCAATCCCAGGTCATCACAATATCCCCCACTAAAAGAATTTTGTCCTCGAAATTAGCACCGATGTATCACGTAACACCCGGGCTACACAACAACATGGAGCCATAATCTCGATTCTTGATCATAACAGAATCGTATTAATAAACGCGAGGATACTTACCTCTCATCAAACTCTGAAACAGGGCGACTTACCCAAAACCAATATATCACCCAAGAGGCAAAACGTACCTCGATGCGGGTCATCCCAAAAGTCAGTCCCTCATGACTGCAAAACAACCGATACTTACGACTGTAGATCGGACAGTCATCCTTAGTTCTAATACAACTAGTAAGAACGCATCATAAATGACACCTCAACCGTGAGAATGTTGACCTCGTGTCAACTCTGAAGTGGAATAGACTTCCAAATCCATCATAACGTCAAAAAGCGTCAGCGCAACCCAACGCTAACAATCCAAAAGCAGTTAGTCAACTGAAACTGCGAGGATCTGAATCGCTCCCGATTCCATCGTAGATATCATTCAATGACATCTCTTATCATGACTCATGATGTCTAACATACATCGTTACGAGGGAAACACTAGTATTCCACGGTGTACACACACCAAACCTGGTTTCCACTTTCAAACCTCCTCTATCGAAGGAGCAGTCGCATCATTGCAACTCAAATTGGGCAACTCACGGCCACAGATTCACACAAAAGATATCTCATAAGATGTCCACCTCTGGATATCCCAAGAACCACATCCTGGTCATAAACAAACAATCGAGACTCCTCAGAGTTTCAAACTTGAAAGGACATGCAATAAACCCATTGCATCCCAAATACATGGATTCCCAGATCGAATCAACGACGACTTGATGACTCTCTTGTTGGTACTCCAACATCATGAGCTGTCACAGACAAGTCTCACCAAGATTAAACATAACGTATACACGTTTCAGTGAGGCATGCACAACCTCAACCTCGATGACATGGTGACTACTAGAGTCCACCACAATCCACATCGTATCACCTTACGATTTGCCACACTTGGTTCCTACGAGCAGTATAACGGCTCTAACAAGCCCCTCTTGGTGCTGCACACACACGGCAGACAAACTAGTCGCTGCCTCTCTAGGTTCACCTCAAACCTACCAATAAGATGGACGTTTCCGCACGGCATACCATACTGTGGGAAGAAAATCAATAGAGTAGTGGGTCTTTACCCAACATTCCTCTAATGCATATACACTCTGGACACTCCAATGTCCCTGTTTCATAGCCATGCATATAGTCATTAATTCTTGACATGAATGATTAAAATCATCATCTTATAATTATCACCATCTTATAACATCTTCATCATATGAGCATCATCATTTCATAAATATCATCATCTTATAACATCATCATCACATAAGCATCGTCATCTTATAGCATCATCATCTTATACATCATCATCATATAAGCATCATCATCTTATAGCATCATCATCTTATACATTATCATCTTATAAGCATCATCATCTTATACATCATCATCATATAAGCATCATCATCTTATAGCATCATCATCTTATACATCATCATCATATAAGCATTATCATCTTATAGCATCATCATCTTATACATCATCACCTTATAGCATCATCATCTTATACATCATCATCATATAAGCATCATCATGTTATACATCATCATCTTATAAGCATCATCATCTTATACATCATCATCATATAAGCATCATCATCTTATAGCATCATCATCTTATACATCATCATCTTATAAGCATCATCATCTTATACATCATCATCATATAAGCATCATCATCTTATAGCATCATCATCTTATACATCATCATCATATAAGCATCATCATCTTATAGCATCATCATCTTATACATCATCATCTTATAGCATCATCATCTTATACATCATCATCATATAAGCATCATCATCTTATAGCATCATCATCTTATACATCATCATCATATAAGCATCATCATCTTATAGCATCATCATCTTATACATCATCATCATATAAGCATCATCATCTTATAGCATCATCATCTTATACATCATCATCTTATAGCATCATCATCTTATACATCATCATCATATAAGCATCATCATCTTATACATCATCATCATATAAGCATCATCATCTTATAGCATCATCATCTTATACATCATCGTCATATAAGCATCATCATCTTATAGCTATAACAGTAAATGTACGAAATCATAGTTGAGTAAGCCTGCTGGTTATTCATTAACTTCTTTTCATTTTCCCTGGTTCATATTCATGCACATGGGCATCTTACCCCGTGGCATCTTACCACATAATAACATCGTATGGCCTCTTACCATATGGGCATCTTACCCCGTGGCGTCTTACCACATAATAACATCGTATGGCCTCTTACCATATGGGCATCTTACCCCGTGGCGTCTTACCACATAATAACATCGTATGGCCTCTTACCATATGGGCATCTTACCCTGTGGCGTCTTACCACATAATAACATCGTATGACCTCTTACCATATGGGCATCTTACCCCGTGGCGTCTTACCACATAATAACATTGTATGGCCTCTTACCATATGGGCATCTTACCCTGTGGCATCTTACCACATAATAACATCGTATGGCCTCTTACCATATGGGCATCTTACCCCGTGGCGTCTTACCACATAATAACATTGTATGGCCTCTTACCATATGGGCATCTTACCCTGTGGCGTCTTACCACATAATAACATCGTATGGCCTCTTACCATATGGGCATCTTACCCCGTGGCGTCTTACCACATAATAACATTGTATGGCCTCTTACCATATGGGCATCTTACCCTGTGGCGTCTTACCACATAATAACATCGTATGGCCTCTTACCATATGGGCATCTTACCCCGTTATATGGCATCTTACCATAACATAATCATCGTGTGGCATCTTACCACATGGGCATCTTACCCAATCATATGGCGTCTTACCATATCATAAACATTGTGTGGCATCTTACCACATGGGCATCTTACCCAATCATATGGCGTCTTATCATATCATAAACATTGTGTGGCATCTTACCACAGGGGCATCTTACCCACTCTCATATACGTCATCATAAACATCATCATGATCATCATCATCGTAAACATCATCGTAAACATCATCATCATAAACATCATCATAATCATCATCATCGTAAACATCATCGTAAACATCATCATCATAAACATCATCATAATCATCATCATCGTAAACATCATATCATCTTTACTCATCATAAACATCATCATAAACTTACTTATCATAATCATCATCATAAACATCATATCATCTTTACTCATCATAAACATCATCATAAACTTACTTATCATAATCATCGTATAGAAGCATGGTTTACCGTCCGATGCCCGTACGTTTCTTAGGTACCTTCCTTGCTTGAACATTACATGAACAAACGCATTAGTATATTCAATAATAATTGAGACCATACCGAAGTATTCACTGTCGGTTGTCTACCCAGTCTGTCCTCAGACAATACGTCATATCTTTCTTTTCCCTGATTTTCTTCCAAAATCAGATTCCTTGGCACGTAGCATATAGAGTGTTAGACATCACTATTAATGCCATCCTATCGTGTTCCACACGATTCCTGCAACCACAATGGTTAGCAATACCACTTTTCATATCATAAAAGCACATAAACAATTAGTCATGTCGTATAACATTAATGCCATCATGCATAAATATGTGCTATCAATAACTTCCTAGGCCCTCAACAGCCCCAATGAGCAACCACTGCTCTGATACCACTAATGTAAGGACCCCATATACTTAACCCTTGATTAGTGTATTAATCATTATGTGTGGCACATGCTTTCCATAAAATCATTCGGGAAACTCAGATGATACTTTACCATTGAATGGCAATTACAAAGTTTTCTTTAACATACAATGTTATAAGTTCATCATCCTAACAACAAGGGACTCATAGAGTTCGCCCATTACACCCCTTTTTACATTGTGGACTTTTATAAAAATTTGGGCAGAGTCTCCCCATAAATAGAGCTATCCCGAAATAAAAGTACAACACATAACATAATTCCCGGCCAGGGAAAACATAATACTCATCAGAATACAACAATATCAAGTAAATTCCCAGCCAGGGAAGACACCACACATATGGCAACAAAAGTGGGTTTCAACACCCACAATACACCAATGACTCTCATAACCTTTAGCAATTCAACCTCTAATTGCATGCAACATAGAATGAAAGAGAGAAAGGCTCATGCCTTTATATACAACCCATATACAAGTATAATCGTGCTCACATACGAGCATCATGAATATGTATATAATCCTCAGGGGTATATAAGTACTCTATACGATACCGTGCTCCATCAAGCCCTGGTACCACGATCCTGGGAGTACATCCAATCAACAGCTCGAGCTCATCTCCAAAGCCATCGATGTACCTGTTCACCTGCCCCAACAGAGACAGCCCCCAACGGGGTGAGCATACCAATTCCACAATTTCATAATCATAATGACATAATACATAATTTACGAAAATATAAATATTGTGGAACATATGTGACACTTCCTGGATGGTATCATCCTCATCCTAGCGTACCCCTGTAATAACCCTGTTCTCAAAACAGATAAATCATCAAATCCTGAATATGCAGTTAATCATCATATTGGTTAACCCTAACCAGTTTCGAATTAACAACATTTCATAACATCTTTCTTTATCTAGCAATTATCATAATTCTAGATATCATATTGAGATTTCCTTAACTTCCGATACTAGTTAATCACTTCTCTGATTAACTACGTCTCTGTTCCTATTCATTACCAATAGGGAATAAAATACAGATATCCTAGATATCTAATCGAATACCACATTTTCATTTCTTACTTCAAAGTAGCGTCATACTACCGGTGTTCGCTCCGTAGCAACCACACCCATCATTTGCTCGCTTCATAGCGGCACCAAGCATTTCACCATGTGAATCAAAATAACGTAACCAAGTCCCGGTGCCATCATAGTAAAACATTTCATGTATTTTAAATCATGCATCGTACTTATAAAACATCATTTAAGCTATGCTCGTACGCTAAACGTACCTTAAATCCTCGAAGTCCGAGCCAAACCTTGCTCGAGTTCCATGTCCCGAGGAATGATGTGCTAACACGATAAATAATTCACAATTATTTACGAACATGAAACCCATGCTCAAGCACACCCATATCCCTCAAAATATTGTCAACACACGACAATTAACCTTTAAAAAGACCCGGGGCAGGGTACATGCAGGGAGGGAACAAATGAGACAATATCAAAAATTGTTCAAGAACACCCTACAAATTTTCGAACCCTTATCTCACAAATCGAACCCAATTAAACACCATAAATCATCTAAAAATGTGAATTAAACCATCAATAGCAAGAATCATCATCCTTGCCAAAAACCCCCAAATTTTCGAACTCAAGCCCTTAAATTCGAACCCAATAAGCATCAATAATACATCTAAAACATGTAATAATCGATCACTAACAAGAATCGTCACACCCCTGCCAAAAACCCCCCCAAAATTCGAACCTTATTCACGCAATCAGCGCTCAAATCGAACCAACTCACGCCAACAGCAATAATTCGAACAAATTGAACACAAAAATGGCAGGGAATTACACAATAACGATGACAAAGGGGCAAGGGAGGTTACCCAATCGAAAATCGGAAGAAATCGGACGAAAATCGAAGAACCCTAGAAATTGGGGATCGGCGCTTTCTGCCAAAATCCGAACGAGAAACGCGACCAAACTTCAAATTGCCGGAGGGGATAGCTGCGCCTCGACGAGACGAAGCCGGCGGCGGGTCGCACGCGCCGAACGGCGGCCGGACGGCGGCGAGCGAGGCGTTTTCGTGCGCGGGGCTGGGGGGAAAGTCGGGAATCGGCGGGAGAGAGAGAGGGAGGCGGGTTGGGGGCTAAAATGGGATTTTTAATAAAAATCTCGGGTTCAACTTGTATTTATAGCAAAATACCCCGAAATACTAATAGCCCCACAAATACATCGTGATTCATTAAAAATCATCTGTTTTCAAAAACTCTCTCTCTAACCCCAAAACCCCCTACCGGTGCTCACACAAGCACCCGAGATTCCGAGACACATTAAAAACCCAACTCTTAGGTTTTACACCGTAATGTGAATACAATCTCATCATCGGGATCCAACGATCCCAACTACCCAAATAAACGAGTCCGGAAGGCCCAACACCTCGATTAAACTCCAATTGCCACGTAAAACAACTTTAGGGGTTATTAACACTCCGGGATTAACATCTCCAATCCCAGGTCATCACAGAAACAAAGCCAGACTGGTGGCACAAGGATTCAGACAAGAAGAAGGAATCGACTTCGATGAATCATTTGCACCAGTCGCCAGACTTGAAGCCATCCGAATCTTTCTTGCATATGCTGCCTTTAAAGACTTCAAAGTATATCAGATGGACGTTAAGAGCGCTTTTCTTAATGGAAAGCTTCAGGAAGAAGTCTACATTGAACAACCACCTGGATTTCAGGACCATTTGCATCCCAATCATGTGTATCTACTGAATAAAGCAGTGTATGGTCTGAAACAAGCTCCAAGAGCCTGGTATGACACTCTATCTCAATTTCTGCTGAACCATGATTTTCAGATCGGCTCAGTAGATAAAACTCTCTTTAAATTTATTAAGGGGGAACATACCCTATTAGTTCAGATTTATGTTGATGACATAATCTTTGGGTCAACTAACCCCAAATTGTGCGAGAAATTTTCTAAGTTAATGCAGGGACAGTTTGAGATGAGTATGATGGGAGAACTTTCATTCTTTTTGGGTCTCCAAGTAAAACAGCTCAACAATGGTATTTTCATCAATCAGACCAAGTATACCAAAGAGCTCCTCAAGAGATTTGGAATGGAAACATGCTCAACTGCATCAACTCCTATGAGTCCAACAATCAAGTTAGACAAAGATGAAGGGGGAACAGCAGTTGAAGTAACCATGTATAGAGGACTAATCGGATCGCTATTGTATCTTACAGCGAGCCGACCTGATATTATGTTCTCAGTCTGTATGTGCGCCAGATTTCAGTCAGAACAAAAGCAATCACATTTTATTGCTGCCAAGCGTATTCTGAAATACTTAAAATGATCTCAGAACGTTGGTCTTTGGTACTCCAAAGATTCGAACTTCAGCTTGATCGGATATTCCGACGCAGACTACGCTGAGTGTAAGATTGATCGTAAAAGCACCAGTGGAACATGTCAATTTCTAGGTGAAAGATTGATCTCTTGGTTCAGTAAAAAGCAGACATCGATTGCCACATCTACAGCTGAAGCAGAGTATCTCGCCGCTGGAAGCTGTTGCCCTCAAATGCTCTGGATTCAACACCAGCTCAAAGACTATGGCATCCAAGCTGTTGACTCTCCGATATTTTGCGACAACACAAGTGCAATCGCTATAACGTATAATCCAGTTTTGCACTCTCGAACAAAGCACATTGATATACGCCATCATTTTATTCGAGATCATGTTGGCAAAAAGGAAATTCGGATCGAGCACATCTCAACAGAGCAGCAAGCAGCAGACATCTTCACCAAACCGCTCCCAGAGGCTAAGTTTAATTATTTTCGTCAAATTCTTGGTTTAATTGACTTATCTTAATAGTTTAGATGTTCTCTTACTTTCGCACTTAAAGATTTCTGTTGCCACAGATTGATAATACAATGTTCAGAAAGACACAGACCGGTCCGAACTTTCAGACCAATCTATGTCAATCTGATGTTATCCCATGATCGGTTTGGTCAATACATCTTTTGTACAAAAACAGCCCGGAATGATCGCATTTTAACCGCCTTAACTATCTGTTATCCTGACCGTTTATTTTTGAATTTCTTTTCATCAGTCATCGAGATAAAGACACGTGTCTTCTCTCTCCTATTTAGCGGGCTGAACATTTCATTTTATTTCACTTTTTACAAATTACCGCTATCTGTTTTCTTATTCTCTCACTCTCCTAAATCTTCGCACTCGTTTATCTTCACTCCAATGGCTACCATTACTCACAACTCTCTCTCCGTTGAGTTCAATGATATTTACAGGGCAGAAGATGCAGAGATGGTATCTATCTTCCAAGCTTTGGAATCTTCTGGTATGAGAACCTTTCTGGAGTGCAGCACAGTTGTTTATGAATCAGAAATCCGCGAACTATTCGCCAATGCCGTCTCCAAGAAGACATCCATATCTAGTGGAGACATCCATATCTACTAGTGTCAAGGGCAAATCATTTGAGATCTCGCCGATGACGCTGGCCAAAACCTTTGGCCTCCCCAATTCCGGACTGACGGAATTTGGACAGATTCCTCAAGCGTCACTCTCAGATCTTCAAGGGAAGTTATCTATTTTTGGCCACCGCCTGCAACCATCGTTTAACAAGAAGGAAATGCTCTTTCATTTCCAGGTGCTGTGCGAAATCGTTGGCAAACCTCTGTTGGGCAAAGCAGGAAGTTTTGACGCTGTAACCGCAGAGAAGTTCAGGGCTATGACGGCTATAATATCCGGACAGAAGATGAACTGGTCCGTGATTCTGTTTGGAGTTCTGATGGAAACGGTGATTGCATCCAAGCAGGCCGTATGCTTTGCTGTTCCTCTCAGCAAACTACTGGAGTCCTTAGACATCGAGCTGGGAAAGCAATCCGCTCTCAGTCCCTTCAAGATTCTAAACTCCAAAGGACTCGCACTGCTGAAGTCCAAGAGTGCTCCGCCTACTCCTGCCACTCTGGCTGCAGTCAAGATTGAGAAGGGCGAAGAACAAGCTGTTGCGCGCAAACCTCACGTCAAGCGCAAACTGACCATCCAGACTGATTCGGAAGAAACTCAGTCTGCTCCATCGCCACCAACCAAGCCACTTCCAAAGAAGCCCAGAACCCAGATTACCAAACCAATCAAAACGCTACCCCTACCCATTTTGCCACCAACTAAAGTCACCCCTGCACCCCAATCTTCAAAATAAATTTCAACCACTTCAACCCCTGCACCTCAACCTTCAACCCAAACTTCAACCCCTGTACCTCAAGTCACTATCCGAGTCCCCTCTACCATTCCCGTGGTGAAAGGGATTGTTATCACTGAGTTGGGCGACTATACCCAATCAGGGATCAAGTCCCATTCCTCCACCGGCAAGGGAAAAGCCATTCTCTCCGAACCAATCTCCTCTAAACCCAAATCGGCAGCGCAGACAGCCATCGACATTGCTATGGAGGATGTTGATGAGAAGGTGAAGGCACTCATTGTGGTTTTTGATGAGTACGTCGAGTACCGGATTGTCAACCACATAGAGATGTTCTTTGGAAAGCTGAACAGACTGAAGAAGATGGAAGAGGAAGTTCTCAAAGGAACAGAGACCAATGATGTTCGGATTGCCGTGCAGCGCAAAGACCTATTTACAGCAAATCAAAGATTCAGTCTGGCCACTCTGCTCCTAGCTGCTAAGAAAGAGAACTTTGATCTGATTGCTCCAACTGCCATAGATGATGGGGCCGTTATTGCTCAATTAGAGATGGATGTTCATGCTCTTCACTTAGCTGTCCGTTTTCAACGGCAGAAGCTCAGTGTATCCACTCCCACAACCAGCCCGGATCATCCATCTGCAAGCAAGACTCTGGCAGAACCTTTCGTTGAGGTTATTCATTCTGATACAGCAGAACAGACAGCCGACCCAGCAGCGGATCAGACTGCAGAGCAAATACCAGATCAGACTGCAGAGCAAATACCAGACCAGACAGCGGAGCAGCCTTTGCCTAATGCTCCGTCTGCGACAGATGATGAACCCTTGAATGTCTTGTTGGACTCTCCAACAACATCTATTCCTTTGGGGTCATCAGTCTCCCTCGTTCAAATCAGTCCAACAGCAGAACTGGCAACAGTTGGCGCTCCAGAATTCATCGATCCGGATTTGGTGGTGTCCACCGTTGTTGCAGCTCTCCAGATTGAGGAGCCCTCCAGACCAAGCACTCCTCCAATCCACTTCGATGAAGATATGGCTTTCATTCAAACATTTTCTTCGGATCTGGTCACCTTGATCCGGTCCGAAAGTCACCAAGTTGCTGTATCTTCACTTGTCCCGTTTGCTGAAGACGATGAACAGGCCTTGTCCTCATCAGATCGCTCTCCCAGCCGATTATCCGATGCAGCTCCATCTCTGGCACGGACCCTTCAGCGCTTATCTGACAACTGCCTGTATCTCTCTCAGCGTGTTCAAGAGGTTCATCAAGGCCAGCGGGTTACATCTCTGGACTTTGATTCATTTAAAGAGAAGATGACAGCCAGTATCGGCAGCCTTCAGCGAGGCTTAAATGATCTGTTTTCTCAGCAAGCCACTTATAAGAACAGCCTGAGAAAAGAGCAGATCGAGCTGGCCACTGAAGTCAGAGCATCTGTTGCCAATTCCCTCCGCGCTCAAGACGTTTGTCTTGACGCTATCAGCGCGCAGCTCGCACAAGCTGTTGATTTTCTTCAAGAGATTGCTGCTGACAAAAAGGGGGAAAAGAAGAAAGACTTCAAACCGCCTCCAACTTCAAGAAGATAGCAGTCTCGTTGATTAAATTTTTAGACTGACTGTATGCGAGATTTGTTTCATCAATAAAAATCCTTCTTTATTAAGTCCTTGTTCATTTATTTTGAACTTTAATAAAGGCTTAATCGATCCAACTTAATAATGTTCATTTATTTTGAACAAAAAGAAAGTAATCGATCCGAAAGTTTTCGCTTCAGAGTTCTTATCAGACTGGTTAAAAAGACTTAGAAGCTAGGTTTTGTCATCATCAAAAAGGGGGAATTTGTTAGTTCCGGATCTTATCGATGAGATTTTAAAGATGACAAAACATATCAGACCGGATCGAGTGAAATCAGACTGACCAGATCAATAGCTCAAAACAGAACAAGCTGATAAGGCATATTATATATCAGACCGGATCGATGGATTTCAGACTGACTAGATCGATGCTTCAGATCGATCTCAATCTTTATCAGATCAGAGCAGTCAAGGATACATAAAGAATGGCTCCTCAGTCCGAATCATTAACGGCTATTTATTGTAGCATTTAATGTTGTAATTAATGCTACAAAGGACCAAAGACTGAAGATTGCCATAAAAGGTAAGAAGACAAAGAGTAGCTTACCTGACAGTCGCCGAAAGTATGAACCAGAACGGCAAGTATCCTGAAGAAGAAGACTGAAGCCTACTCAGAGTTTAAGCAGAGTCAAAGTTGCACTTTAAGGGAAATAATGTCGTTGGTACATACAACTATAAAAGGATGCAACAAAGGGAATATAATAACTCTTGCTGATCAAATTGAAAAACACACAAGAAAGCAAAAACAGCCCAAGCTTACAAGCTCAGAAGCTCTCGAGCTGAAATCATTCTTAAGCACGTTTACTTTGTAACATTTGATCATTTAGGATCACTGTGCGAGTCTTGTGTTTTCTGTGTTGAAAAATAGAAGTGAGAAACTTATTGTAACTGTCAGACAAAGTGTGTCTGAGCAGATCGAGTGACTAGGAGTTTCAGATTGGTAGTGAGGTAAATCCAGTCTGAATCGGGTTTGTACAACAGGATTGTATAAATCAAAGTCTTCTAGTATAAACCTTCCTTAATTGGAAGAAGGGGAGACGTAGAAGGATTACACCACCTTCGAACTTCCAGAAACATATCCTGTGTATCTTATTTCTGCACTTGTTCTTTCATACTAGCCATCGAGCCGTTCTTACATATACAAGAACAGACCGTTCCGCACTTATACTTTCAGTGGTCTGTTCTGTACAAGAATTGATTAAGAAACAGATTTCTTTCACTAATCCGAAAGAAATCACAAAGGATTAATTTTTAGAAGGAGTGTTCATTCACCCCCCCTCTAAACACTCCGGACCGATCCTAACAAGTCTGCTAAAGATATGGCATTTTTAAAAGAATTCTCTTCGGACTTGGTTACCTTGATCCGATCCGAAATCCGCCAATCTGCCATTTCCACAATCGTACCAGTTGAAGCCGCAGTTGATTCCCCTGAGTCATCTTCTGATCACTCTTCAGACCACTTATCTGTCGACGCTCCATCCCTGGCCAAGTCCCTTCAACATCTTTCGGATAACTGTCTATCTCTCTCTCAACGAGTCATAGAAGTTCATCAAAGTCAGAGGACTACAGTCTTGGATTTTGACTCTTTCAAAGAGAAGATGACAGCAAGTATTAGCAGCATTCAGCGCGGACTGAATGATCTGTTCTCTCAGCAAGCTTCTTATAAAAATAGTCTAAGAAAAGAGCAGATCGACTGGCCACTGAAGTTAGAGCATCCGTCGCCAAGTCCCTCCTTGCTCAAGACACTCGTCTTGATGCTATCAGCGCTCAGCTCGCCCAGATTGTCGACTTTCTTCAAGAGATTGCTGCTGACAAAAAGGGGGAAAGAGTAAAGACTTCAAGCCACCTCAGTCTTCAGCAAGAAAGTAGCAGTCCTTATAAGTCAGACTTGTCCGTAATTGTAATAAGATTTTTTTTTGCTCAATAAAATCTAAGTTCTTAGTTAAGTCCTTGTTCATTTATTTTGAACTAAATGACTTAATAAATCCGAACTTCAGCTCAAATATGTTCATTTATTTTGAACAAGAAGAAGTAATTGATCCGCAAGTATATGCTTCAGAGTTCTTAAAAGACTGAATAAAAAGATATAGAAGCTAGGTTTTGTCACATCAAAAAGGGGGAATTTGTTAGTTCCAGATTTTAAAGATGACAAAACAAATCAGACCGGATCGAGGGAAATCAGACTGATCAGATCGATCGCTCAAAACAGATCAAGCTGATATGGTATATCGCAAATCAGATTGGATCGAGGGATATCAGCCTGACCAGATCGAAGCTTCAGATCGATCTCAACTATTATCAGATCAGAGCAGTCAAGGCTGAATAAGATTGGTTCTTCAGTCCGAATTATTAACGGCTATTTATTGAAGCATTTAATGTTGCAATTAATGCTGAAAAAGACCAAAGACTGAAGATTACCATAAAAGGTAAGAAGACAAAGAAGAGCTTACCTGACAGTCGCCGAAAGCATGAACCATAATGGCAAGTACCCTAAAGAAGAAGACTGTAGCTTACTCATAGTTTAAGCAGAGTCAAGAGTTGCACATTAAGGGAAATAATGTCGTTGGTACATGCAACTATATAAGTATGCAACAGAAGAGCTCAAGAAAGGGCCGATCAATCGAAAAACGCAAAAGAAAGCAAAACAGCACAAGCTTACAAGCTCAGACATTCTCGAGCTGAAAATCTTCATAAGCACAAGCATATTGTAATATTTGATCATATTAGGATCATTGTGTGCATAGACTAAAGTCTATCTTTTGTATTCTGTACTAAGATAGAGAAGTGAGAATCAATTGTAACTGTCAGACAGAGTGTGTTTGAACAGATCGAGAGACTAGGAGTTTCAGTCTGGTAGTGAGGTAAATCCAGCTGAATCGGGTTTGTACAACAGGATTGTATAAATCAAAGTCTTCTAGTGGAATCCTTCCTTAAATGGAAGAAGGGGAGACGTAGAAGGATTACACAACCTCCGAACTTCCAGAAACATATTCCGTGTTTTATCATTCTACATTCGTTATACTATTCAAGCCATCGAGCTGTTCTTACTAATCTAAGAACAGACCGTTCCGCACTAGAATATTCAGTGGTTTGTTCTGCAGAAGAGTTGGTTAAGAAACAGATTTCTTTCACTAATCCGAAAGAAATCACAAGGGATTAATTATTAATAGTAGTGTTCATTCACCCCCCTCTAAACACTACGGACCGATCCTAACAAGTACTCTCATGGTAAAAAGTAAAAAAGAACTAAAATTGTAAAACAAAGTAATAACAGGCTAAAACTGAAATTTGACAACTTAAATTACCAAAATCACAAAAAAACACTTTATTGCATCTTCTCCTATAGAAAAATACATATTTTGAGACTCAAGTCTTCTATTAAGATTAGTATAGATTTTTGGAATATTTTATTTATGGTTTTAAGATCTATAAAAGAACACCTTTTTCCTTATAAATCCAACAAAAATTGGGCAGCATCTCGATTGTATTTTGACTATCCCACAAAATAAATACAAGTACAAAAAAAAAAAATACGGTCTCATTAGTCATTATCATAATGACAACATTTCTAAATCCTAAGGAACTAAAATTTCTCACCTCATTTTAGATATTGCTTAAATCAAAATAATGCATCACGTTATCAATGCATGCCAAATTCTAAATATTGGGATACAACCCAATAATTTAAATTAAAATGCTTCAAAATGTTTTCTTTGAAAGTGTAACTCAAAATGATAAGGGATGTCGACTCCAAAATAAGAAGACCAGGGATCTCAAAACTCTAAGCCCTGCATATCATAAAACTGCTCGTTGGTTCCTCGAGCCTCAATTCACATATTGTATGCACATAAATAGAATACACAATAGCCCCGATGGGTGAGCACATGGGTCACAATATTGGTCGGGAACCAGCCGGAACGGCAGCCTCCAGGCTAAAACAGATGTGTAACTATAATGGCGATTTCGCAGCCAACATGGCATGGAACGTTGACTTCACAGTCTAGAACTGCGATTTCACGACTATAGCGCCCGTTGCGGAAAAATTTTAATTGAAACAGTTGCCTCCGCGATTGTGACGACGAACCATGGTGAGCAAAGCACAGTATAATGACTTAACTGAAATTGAAATTGTATCTTAGATTAATGAACTGCAATAGTATATTTAACTTTTAATTGTTATTTTTAAAAAAAATAATCCATTTAAATACTCATGTGTCATTTATGTATTTCGAAATTTGTTCAAAATTTTGTGGATCTTTTTAGTCTTTTCTAAAAATCTAAAGCTGTTGAACGAAATATCAATGGAACTAGACTGATAGCCTCCACGATGCTTTTTGCGACCATTCCGGCAAACAATGCCATGAAAATGAAACATGAGCAAATAATATGAAAATTTTATTTGAAGTGCATGTATTTTTTTTGCCCTTACATATTTTTCTTTTATTCGTTTTTTATATACAAATTATTTCCTTAAAACTTTTGTCACCCCTTTCATCTATCACTCTAGCAGGAAAATAGAATATTGCAACGTCCCACTACAAGCTATTGGTGCAGCACCTGCACATGTTTTGATTAAAATATTTGAATGTCACTCTTTTTGTATATTTCACTGCAAGATCATTAAAAATTTAATGATGAAGGTCACGGTTTCGAGTTGTTGAAAATGTCATCTTTATTGTAAGGAAAAACTGCGTACATTAAAAGACCAAAGTGGCTTAACCATTTCCCGGACCCTACACATAATAGGAAATTTGTGCTCTGAGTTTGGCCTTTTAATCAAGAAGCGTTGTTGTCACCTATTAATTATGATCACCAGTTCACCATCCATGCTGTACAATATTCATCGCTGCTTTTGAACAAATCCTCTCCAGAATAAAAATTACTAAAGATATACGTATACCAAGTTATGGTGTTATCCCATGATTTATATCAGGAACAAAAAAAAAAAAAAAGAATGGGTAGGGAAAAATACTTGCATATATACACACATTTTACTTTATATCGACATGGCTTTGAAGTGGGGTTTTTGGCAACGGACCATAATGTGATTTTCGAAATATGTAGTTTACACCCCTTGTGGTTTTTAAAATAGACAGTTTACACCCCTTATGATTTTTAAAATAGACAGCCTACCCTCCGTGTCTTGAAAATAAACAGTTTACCTTCTTGTGATTTGTGAATATGTGAAAAACATCACTTTCGTGTAAAGGGATAATGCATTATATTTTGCAAACCACAAGATGTAAAATACCTGTTTCGAAAATCACAGGGGATAAACTGTTTATTTTCAAACCACATGGGATAAAAGCGCCCATTTGATAGCAAAGTAGGATAAATTGGCAGCGACTTTTTTAAAACCACCGGAACCGTCAAGGAAGGTTAAGGTTAAGGGTCGATGTTTTTTGAACCGTCGAACCGGCGGTTCTGAACCGTGGTCAGGTCTACCGTAGGGTCCCTCTCTTTAGTCTCTCTCATGCATAGTTGAACATATTACTTTATATATATATTTTTTTTTTGGAGCAACTATCACAAGGGGAGAGGGGACGGAAAATTGAACACGAGACCTCCGGGTCATAATTAAGACTGATGCCAGAAGGGCTACACGCCATCGGCGTTGAACATATTACTTCATGTATTACTATCACCACAAATTTTCAGAAGAAACTTTATGCATCGTGCTAAAGGCAACTCACATTTTGCAACAATTTGGGATCATTGTTCCGTTCAATACATTCAAGTTCCAACACAAATGCTTCTCATTTCAAAACAACTTCAAAAGATATCTTCTGTCCTACGATTATCATCTATACTACGAGTTCGCATAAACTGAGAAAACCGGAATTCAGATTTTATGCTTCTATCAAATAAGAATTCAGTTAAACCAACAATCAAATTAATTAAGAGATATTCAATTTAGAATCCCATGTCAGGTGCAAAAACAGTCTTGAAGTTCTCATTTGTTTCACAGTCCTTCCAACCAAACCAGACTGTTTACATGAGCTTGAAAATGGTATGTGTCTGCACCGCGGTCCAACTCAAATGACTGAATTTCTCTCGTCTTAACATTATAAGCTATGCAATATCTCTAACTGAAAATGTTCAGTACACAAGAACAACACATCCCTAACTGGTAAGCAACCTAATGGAATTATTTTTTTGTCAATATTTGGATAACAGAGGTTCCAAATCAAAGCTGAGCAACATGGTCCATTCTCCAGTTGCTGAATTCATTTCCCAAACATCCCTAAAAAACTCATGGGACTCGGAAACAAGTGATAAATTACTGCCCACTGGTAGAAATCTTCCACATATTTCAGGCAATTGAGGGTTAGGAAACCGCCGAACGATTTCAGTCTCTACATTCATTGTCAAAACAAAACTATTGTGAATCCAGTGCACATAGCCCCCAGTAACCAACGGTAAATCACTGTCCGTGCCCTCAGTTGTGAGAAACAAGTGTTTTATGTCAAAATATGCCTCCAAACTTTATCGACTCCAACAGTTAACACTGCAATTTGTGTCTTAAAACCAATGTGTTCCCCATAGCACGCCCTGTAATTAAAAGCTCACATAGCGCGCGCTAAAGCTCAAGGCGAAGCGAGGCGCGGGTCTTGCGCCACGCAGCGCCATGCGCCTCTTGTTTTGGCAAAGCGCGTGCTATGTGAGCTATCTGCGCTTTTTCAATTAGCCAAGGCATGCGCTATAGCGCACATTTACTAAGGTTGGGCTTTAAATTTAAATTTGGGCTTATTAAAAATAAGCCGAAGTTAAAGATATTAGGGTTAAGTTAGAGAGTATTAGAATTACCGTTACATAAAGTCTTGTTGCATAAACACTCCAGCCTTTTGTCGCCTCCAAAGGATAAACAGGTTGATGTGTTCAAGTGCTCTATTTTTCTTTTCTTCAAGATTACATTGCATTATTTCATTTCCTTTTTTCGTCTCAAAATATTATTTATTTTTGGATTGATTCTCCTTTCTTGTTTTATATTTTCTTTCCTTCTTGACAAAGTTCATCAGTCATCACAATCGTCAATGAGTCCATTCAATCAAAGTTTGACAAACACTTGAGAATATAGCAAAATATAAATTGCTAAGCTATTAACATTGCTAAAGCATACTGTTAAGTGTTGCTAATGAGTTTGATTAAATTTTATGGATGCTTCTGATGTATTAAAATATATAAGCTATTGCGCTTTACTTTAATAAAGCGCGCGCTTCGTATCGCGCTATGCGCTATAGCCCCAGGACCCCTTTGCGCTTTAGTGCGGTATGCGCCTTTAATAACTATGCCATGTACCACTTTATACTCCATGGAAGCCTCACAAATGCTAAACCAAAATCTGAAGAGCTTCCCAAATATGGAGGAAGAGCGGCCCGCTGCTTTGTCAAGGGGTTGATAATATAAAGAAAATGTCGTGGTCGTAAAACAGCGGAATAGGAGGGGCCAATACTAAACCATTACTGCTAGTCCACACCAGACCTTTTAACCCACAGTTAAACTTACATATCTCGAGACAACCTCTTCGCATTTCCACATAAATAGCATCACTAGGAGAAAATCATTCTTGCATTATAATTCCACTAGCTGAATTCCGAAGATGGTGGTGGGTGAAATTTTTGGAACGGATCATGAGGTTCCATTCTCTGCAAACAAGCCTCATCACATAATGTAATAGTTGAGCTGGACAACGTAAAAGAAGATTGAAAACCATTTCTTGAGGAAGACATATTGTTTGTCTCTTCCTAGCAGTTTGTCTCTTCCTAGCACACATCTTGCAACAATGGTAGGTGTCAGGATTGTGTAGTTATACAGAAGAGATACACTGAGTTTAACATAAAAAAATCTCCTTCTTTGTCCCTCAAATTCAAAACAAATGAAGCGGCAATCACTTTTCAGCGTTATCCCAAGAAAGTTTTTATCCATATTCCAAATTATCGCAAAATAAGATGTGAGTCCCTATTCAATTATGTGATTACTTTTGTTAAAAAAATAATTTCAATGGGACTACTTTTGCTAAGAATATTTATGTGAGACTATTTTTGGTTAAAAACAATTTCTATAGGATTATATTTGATTAGTTCTAAAAGTTTGGAAACAGTATTGAAAAAAACAGGCCTTCCACTTAGGCCTTTGTAGCTTTATGAAATGGAAGCTAGGATGAAGGTTTTTTCCTGTAATTTCTGGGGCTGCAGTTAAAAATTTAAGCACTAGAATATCCCTTCGTCCGAGTGTATGATTATTTTGCCATGTGTCATACACTCCTTCATAGATCCAATCCGGTAATTTTGTGATTTCCGGAAAACTTGGTGCTGTGGTAAAGACTGAGGCTAGGCAGCCAAAATCAAACCACTCCCGAACACTTTCTGGTTTGACACCAGGATGCATCCACATTCTTGGGTATTTTCCTGACCAGTCTGCTGTAATTTTTCCAGGAATTATACCAACTCTTGTACAAAGTTTTTCCCAATTTCTCTGATATTCCTGCAAAGGGGGAGTTGGGGAAACTTTATTTTCGTTAGTATTAACCTTAGATTTGTCCGCCGATGGCCTAAGATTAATCTCCTCCTCTTTAACCCCTGAGGTGCTGGGTTGGATTGATTCTTCAGATATCCTAGATACCTGAGAATCAATTTTTCCTTCGGTATCTTCCCCGAATGGATCAATACTAGGACTTGTAGTGGTGGTACTTGAATCCCCCACACCGGTTGATGAGCCTGGCTCTCTGAAACACGACTTTAGCTTCATTGCTGAAGCATCCCGTCGGATGGGAATATAAAGACTGTCACATAAACAGGTGTGTGCCTGCATGGTAGCCTTCATAGCTTGTTGGACCTTCGTGAGATCCAGTTCATGTACTTGACCCACAACCTGGGAATTGATCACCAGGCCGTTGATCTTCTTGTCTAGCTCCTCCAGATTTTCTCGGAGGTGCTTTGATCTTGTTATGATGGAATTAGCTTCACTCGCTTCCATCTATCGTCAAGAAATCTGGAATTATCCTGCAGATTTCATAATCATAATATTGGTATTCAGCTTGCCATCTTAAAAGTCTAGCATTTTCTGGTTTTGATTCAATTTTATTTTTTAAAAAGGACTTGACACTCGTATTATCTATTTTCAAGATAAATCTCTTCGCAAGTAGAAAAAGTTGTCATTTCTTAAAAGCCTTTCGAACAGCAAAGAACTCCTTCTCGTTGATGTGCCATCTGATAACTTCGTTCTTATCAAATAGCCCACTGCAAAATCTGCATGGCACTTTTCCTTCTAGTGTGACTTTCATGAGAACTGCAGCCCACCAATGATCACTGGAATCTGTGTATAATACCAGTTCATCCTCATCGTTTGGTATTGCAAGCTTTGGTAGTTGCTTGCAAACCTCCTTAAGCTGTTTGACAGCTTGTCTGTGATCTTCATTCCACTCAAACTTAACATCTTTCTTGAGTAGTGGACTGAACACCTTCCTGTGGTTTGCTAGATTGTTGATAAACATCCCAACGAAATTAACAACTCCTAAAAAACTCTGAAGTTATTTTAAATCCTTGAGGTCATCCGGATATCCTTGTACTTTTTCAACAATATGATTCTGCAGGATAATTCCAGATTCGTCGATCTCTACTCCAAGGAACTCGATTTGTCTTGTAGCAATCACTACTTTCTTTTCGGAAAGCACTAATCCTTTCTTGTAACAAACATCTGAAAAGATTTCCAAATGTTTAAGATTTTCTTTCATGTTTTTTGACGCTATAAGGATGTCGTCAATATACACGAACATGAAGCTGAAATAATCCTTGAAAAGATTATACATTCTTCTCTGATATATCTGGGGAGCATTCACTAATCCCATTGGCATAACATTCCAGATATAATGTCCTTGTGGTGTGGAGAAGGCTGTGAATTTTTTGCTTGCTTCCTCCATTTTAATTTGGTAGAACCCAGACTTACAATCGAACTTAGAAAATACTTTGGCACTTTTGATGCTATTTACCAAATGTTCTCTGCTTGGGATAAAATATCTCGAATTCCAAGATCTCGTTGATCCCTTTATAGTTGATCACCAATCTCGGCTTTCCTCGTTTAATTTCTCCATGATTCCGAACAAGAAATCATGGGCTGCTGTATGGAGAAATATCTGCTGAGATTAACTTAAGGTCAAGATGCTCCTTAAGTATGATCTGCATATCCTTATGATCTTCCTAGTTCATGGGGATCGGCTTGTACCTAACAAACTCATTTTCTTTTCCAGTTTTTACTTTCAAAGTAGCTCTGAGCTCATTTTTGTTCCACCATGCTAGTGGATCCTCATTGTAGTTCCTACGAATCTTCCTTTTTACATCCTCTAGAGTGATTTGCTCTTCGAGGGTAGTTTCAGGTTGTGGAACTTCTTCTCGTAATGCATTTTTCAGTAGGGTTTCTGGAGTCACTATTTCCTCATCCTGTTCTCTGAAAGACATGATATTAAACCAGTCAAAATTTTGAGAATCCTTTTCACTAGGACCCTGTTGTCGGAACTTAAGAATTGCCTCTCCAAATTTCCGCTGATCTTTCATCTTTGGGTGTTGAAGTTTTCCTCATCACCACGCTTGTTGCGAAAACTAATGGGGAATTTTCTGTGAAACGCCTCCCATAATCGTTGTACCATAATCTTATGATCACACAGAGTTGTGAAAATAAGTCTTCTCGTTTCATTTTCTTGAGTGAATGTCTTGAATGTCTGTAGGAAATTGTTTCCTAACAGCATATCGACACTTGTATCATGGAAATATATAAGTGGAGTTTTGACTTTGTACCATGGGGTACCGCCTGCTCCGCTAATAATTATTTCCGCTCCCCGGACTCCTTCATTAAGAATAATGATCCGTTTGGAAAAGTCTCTTCCGGCAATGGCTGGTAATTTCTCACCAACTTCTGTGGGGAAGATATCTCGCCTGGCAATACATATTCCAGCTCCTGAATCTATGTAGGCTGCAAAATATTCTGCCCGGTACTTCTCATATAACATTCCAACGGAGATGTATATTGAGAATGGACTGGTGGTCATCGAATTCGATATCACTTTCCATCGACCGTGAATTCCATTCCATCTTGCAATCTTTCCCAAGGTTTATGTTCCTCGAGAAATTCAATCCCTAGAATAAGCTGTTCTGGGATCCTTCCGGCAATTCCTTCAATTGTGAGATCAATTTCACCAATTTGAAGGTTTCCTTGAAATTTGCCAACTGTAGGTTGTTGCAAATAATATAGGACATCGCAGGGGAAGATATTGTTATTCTCGGTGATGTCGAAAATTATCTGCACTTCTCTCCAGCCTTCTGGGCATTTCAGTTTTCCTATTGTCTTGAATATATCATGAATTTTTTGAATTCTGCTTGAGGCTGCCTTCTGCTTGTTCCCCCAGATAGTTGCTGATTAACCTATCATGTTGGAAAGACATCCTTCTTGGCTCGATCATAAGGCTCCTGCTTCTGTTCAGAACTGGTTGATCTTGTATCCTCATGTCAATCTCTCCTATTGTCGGAGTATCAATGATGTCCAACAATGCTGCTTTGGCGAAATCTTTGAAGATTCTGGGGACTTCGATGAATTCCTTTCTCAAGAATACTTCGGATTATGAGTATTCGAGAGTGTGTATGACACCTTGTAGCTGATCGAGTAAGGCCTGTTCCCTTCTTTCATCAAATCGTTTCTTTTAAAATTTTGATGAAGAGTGAGAACTTTGTTGAAGTCTCGATCTCCTAAATTGTATGCAATTCTCGGATAGATGTTGAATGACATCTTTCCTGCATACAGATTTCCTGCCACTGCTCCCAAACATGAATCTTTGAGGTTCGGGATTCTCTTATCAAAGATCGCCAGAGGGGCGAATCAATTCCTTCCTTGAATGTTGTTTTAATGATCTCCGATATGAATCCATGAGAGTGTTTATCAACCTCTCTTTTCACCTTGTTTTTAATCTCCTGGATTTCTCTGTAGGGGATTAATTGTATCTCAATTTGGTTTCCCGTGAATTCCATCGGGATAGCAAATTCACCTGTGGTAACCTTATGGATAATCTGATGCTTCCTGCTTCGAAGACCAATCATATCCATGGCTTTTTCTATCGTTCCAACTGTAAATTCATCATACATTTGAAGTTTTGGTTCTTCCTTCATGATCCTCATAAGTGTTTTATGAGAAACAGTGGTATGGGACAAAACCCCGATGGCTCTTCTCTGATCACGTGTTGAAGAAACTCTCATTCACTCTGATTCTGAGCTGGATTCACCTCCATCAGAATAGATCTCTTCTTCGTAGACGCTTTCATCTGAGGGAATATCCTCAAATTGATACACCTGTACCAAATCTTGAAAATAGACAGCATCCTCAAATTCTTTGGTACGCTCGAACTGTCTTACTCCCCGGCTTTGAGTTTCTGGACAATCTGTAGAGATATGTCATCTTGCTCCGCATGTCCAGCAGTTACAATCTTTGAAACTCTCATTTGCACGAGTATGTGTGCATCTGAAAGTTCTTTTCATTGGTGTTCTGCTAGAGCTAGCTTGATTAGAACCTGTCGATGAGATTCTACTCCTTGTTGGTCCTGATCTTTGCCCCGGTCTGTAGCTTCGGGCTTTCTGCTTTGACCAAAACTTTCTAGGTCTCCATGAAGAGCTACTTTTTCTTGAACTACTTCCTCGGGCATATGGATGACTTTTGTGTTTTTCATCTTTCGCCTTTGTGGGTAGTTTCCAATGATTGTAGGGATATCATTTCCCGTACAGCAAAGAGGAGCCATCTTGTTGATTCCTCTGAGATTCTTGAAATTCTTCTGGAGCTTTGCTTGGTAGCACCACTCAGCAAGCTTTACTTTAAGAAATGACATTCTCCTGGACACCGTCTCGATTTCATGAGGTGTATACTCCTGGATAAGCATTTCTCTCCATGGGCTCAGAATTTTGGTAAAGAACAGTTCAGCTGCATCTTTTTCCTCTATCTTCGCCTTCCATCGATATTCTGTAAAAAGTTTGATGTACTCGTCTACATAACAGATATCATATAGTTTCAGGCTAATTAGAGCTTGTCTATATTTCTTAGCCTTCTCTTCTCCAATCCTTCGAAGTAACTTACTCCAATGAAACAGATTTTAAAGAATTTTGCCATATTGTCCACGATCTCTTTTAGGGACTCTCCGGCTAAAACTTCTTCCTTGGTACATGGGTCTCCCATATCCCAGGCAATCTTGCCTGATCCTTCCAGACTCATTTTAAGAAGTAAAATGAATCTTTCTTTACTTAGATCAAGCGTTCCTGCTGCTATTCTCATTGCTGAAAGCCCATTCATCAATAAGAACTTCTCTGTTTCTGAAATCCAAGATATCCATGTTGAGCATGAGTCCATATGGATGGATTGGAACTAACTGAGATTTCTCGTAGGGCGTCTGATGTATATATGGCCTTCGGGAACGATTCCTTGTTCCAACTGGGGGATCTAAAGATGCTGAAGAGAAATCTTCCCTGTGTGGCATACTTTGATCACCTTCGAGTGGGTTGTGTGACCCGAAACTATCTTGTGGTGGATGTCTTTGTACAAGCTCTCCTGCCTTGACTTCTACTAGATTTAATCCCGCAAATGAATCAGCAAGATCACGTAGATCTTCCAAGTTGATTCTTTCCATTACTTTGTGGGAAGTATGGGTTCTCCTCGTAGGACTGCAATCATTTTTTCAGTCTCCGTCAAAGGTCTTCGGACCTCCTCTCCTTTCCCTTTTTGGTGTAAAAGGGGTTCTGTTCCGTAATGTTGGAACCGAAGAGGGGGGTGAATAAGGTTCATTGGCTACTTTAGCATTTTAAAAGGAATTTGCAAAAAGTCGAGTTTGCGCTGCGGAAGACTTGATGTCAATCGAACAATAAATAATAAGAAGTAATAAATAAATGCGTAAAGTAAATAAAGCGATAAACGACACAAATATTTGTTATAGAAGTTTGGCGATGAATCACCTACGTCTCCTCTTCCCGGCTAGAAAACGTCCAACCGAGGTTCCACTAGAACAACTTTGATCTTGCCCTTAAGGGCTCCAAGTTAGCCACAACTTACTCTTCCCGAGTAACACACTCTTCATGAGTCTTCTTGGCCTTAAGGGCTCCAAGGATAGCCACACACAAACTCTTCACGAGTTACCCACACTCTTCACGAGTCTTCTTGGCCTTAAGAGCTCCAAGGATAGCCACAACCTTGCACCAACTTCACTTGTTGATGTCTTATACAATTTCCAACTTGCGTCGATGTTGGAGGACCTTAAAATAAATCAAATAACACATTCACGGTGTAACAACATGAAGAATCAAAAGACCTCTCACAAGAAATGAATTACAAACTTCAATACAACGCAAATGTATGAAGTTTGCAATGCTAGAATGATTTTGATTGAGCAAAGTTTTCTTTTAGTGCACCCTCTTGTTTCTTGTCTACAAATTGCTCCAAAACATCCATATTTATAGTGTAGAAGGCCACCAAGGCTCCTACTAACCGTTTCTACACTTAAGGCTTGAATCACTCCAAGATCGCCTCGAACATCGCCTCGGGCGATCACCATCACCTCGTTCTAATGGTCAAATCTGGCCCAGATCGCCTCAGGCATTCCTTGCATCACCTGGGGTGATCGCCCTTTGAAAACTTGTCGTAGGTAAGCTTCTGGATCGCCTGGTGTGACTATGCCATCGCCTGGGGCGATCTGGTTCACCAGGCGCGCAGCGTGCCATCGCCTGGGTTGATGGTGCGCGGCATTGGCACGCGTGGCTCGGATCGCCTGAGGTGATGGCCCGGATCGCCTGAAACTATCTGCCAGATTTCAACACTCTCAAACTTTGCACTTTTCGACCATCTTAAGCTCGTTTCTGGGAAAAGTGGTAAACATGAAAGTTGTATCCCTTCCTCTTAGCTATGTGCGTACAAATGCATTTCATTAAGGTATGAAGAAGTTATGCCCAAAATGCTACAGCCGCTCAAACATTGCTAATCTGCACTTGCTATGACTTCCATGCCATTTTACTCCATGATGCAATCCGAATTGGAATGAGATGTTTCAATATGAAATCTAGCATATTGAGTTGGATTTCCAACCTCTTTAGATTCACATTATTCGGAGCATCGAGCCAAGAGATATAATCAAAACATTGCACTGCGCTCCAAGTGGCTTCTATATGAATTTGCCCACCAATTGTCAACTGGTTTGTGGGTTTTCATATCATCATAAAATACTGTTTCAAAATCATTTCACACATGTTGAACACTAATTATCGTCGTTCATAGATGTCTTTCCTCTCGCTAGCTTCCTTGATAAAATCCACGGTGTCCTATGAACTCGCAAATGTCATTGTGTAACTTGGATCCTCTTTCATTGGTCTTCCCGACCAATTTATCAATCTAACCCTGTACACTAAGTAGACATATTAGTACAACAAATGCAAGTTTTGTTGATCATCAAAACTCATAAATAATTCGGAGATAAATTTAGCATTAAACTCAACAATGTGTTTAAGGCTCAACAATCTCCCCCTTTTTGGTGATCACAAAACTTGATAAACTTGTAGATGAAATGCATGAAATGTGAGTAAACAAGACTCCCACTAAACAAATGCATAGCACATACAAGTTTTACCAAGTACAGCATAATACAAAAACTCTCCCCCTCAAAACATGCATGTATTAAGCTTCAAGTTTATCACAAAATTCTCCCCCTTTTTGTGATAATCAAAAAGCACAATGTTCCAATAAACATAGCATAATTATGTTGACACAAAGCCATAGTCTAACAATTAGCACATGTTCTTCATCAAGCATGCAATAGCCATAACAAACATAATATTAAATCATTGAGAGGAAGACATAACATGCGTTTAAGACAATTTACAACAATGAATTCTAAATTTTGCAAAGTGTGCATATGTTCTACCAAGAGTTCATGCACTCATGCCCAATAAACATTAGATTGCTCAAAGCATCATTATAACAATTGATAAGTTAATGAGAGTAAGATCATCGAGGCCATAGAAACAATAAAGTTATATGAAAATCTTAAGCCATATTTCTATGAACCAAGATTGAGCATCTAAACAATTAAAGTATGCTTAATCACATTTAACTATATTGCACAATTCATATTCAAAGTGGACTCATGGCACATCAAGATATTTACCATAATGAGATAAGCATAAATCATGCATTAAAACAATTAAATATGCATATGCTAAGGGGAAATGCATTTTACTACCAATAAATATTGAGCTTCATTATTTATTGGTCACAATTAATTTGTGCCAATGAAATTTTGAAATTTCTCTATATAATTAGCTCCCCCTAAATATGATATCATAATAATGTACTTGAAATTCAATTTCTCAAAGATCACCTTCAAAGTAATTGAATTTCACCACATAATTATAACATTCAATTCAAGGGATATTAACCAAGCAAAAGAGCTAATTATGCTACTATGATGCTCAAAATAAATTTACCTTGGATGATACGAATGAGTTCATATCATCGGTCCTTTACCTTGTGCTTCCTCTATTGTGGTGCATAAGATGATTTCCTCCCTTGAGGTGCTAGTTCCTTCATCATCTCTCCCTTTGTTGTTCCTACAAAACAAGTTAATAATTGGAGGATCTTTGGTACCCTTTTTTTTTTGGGTCCTTGCGGGTTAGCTTTCATCGGTGCTTTTGGAATTCATTTCCACCTCTTGTTTTGTTGGTATTGATTTTTAACAAATCTACATTTATTTCTAACATGACCAACCTTACAACAATAGGTGCAAGTTGGTGAATTATGCTTAGCTTTAGCCAATAAGCCTGAAAAAGTTTTTGATTTGCTAGAAAAGCCTAGTCCGGCTTTATCGACGCTATATTGTTGCAAGCCAAGCAATTCTTCCAACTTTAAGCTACTTTCACTAAACTTGCAAAATGATTTCTTCAAAGAGCTTAATTCATTTTTCAATGAATTATTTTCTTCATCTATCTTGGATATCTCAAGTTTGAGCAATTTGTTACTCATCTTGGTTTTGCCAAGAACATCAATTAGCTCATTATATGTTTCTAATAACTCATCAAATGATGGTACCTCATCGTCGCTTTCCTCTTCCTTGTCATTTGCTTAATCATTGGCCATGAGACAAAGGTTTGTTGCTTCTTCTTCATCGGAGTCACTATCAATCCATGTGGTCATTAGAGCTTTCTTCTTCCCTTTATCCTCATTCTTCTTCCTAGGACATTCATTAGCACAGTGACCTTTATATTGAAAATTATAACATGTTACCTCTTGTTTGGAATCATGTTTTGTGGCACCGGAGGTCTTTGGCTTGTTGTATTTGTTGTAGAATTTCTTGAACTTTCTTGTGAACAAGATCATCTCTTCATCATCTTCATAATCGGATTGTTATTTCCTCCCAACCAAGGCTATCCCCTTTCTTATGGATTTATCTTCCTCCTTTAATCCCTTCCGGGTTGATACTTTAAGCTCATGAGTCACCAAGGTACCATGAAGTTCATCAAGTTCACATGATGCACTATCTCCTTTGTTGGATTCAATGATAGCCGTCCTCTTGGCATCCAATTCTTGTGGTAAGGCTCTAAGGGCTCTTCTTGATAGGGTTGAATATTACGTGTATTTATGCTATGATATGTATATGTTTTTGTGTTGATTCCTGGATTATTTTACGGTTTATGATATATATTTCTATATTTCAGGAATCAATGTTGAAATTCATAAAAGTAGAGGAAATGAGCCAAAAATGATGAAAAAAGGACCAAACCGAGCGAACGCGTCAAAGCCGGGAAAGGAAGAGAAAATTAAAAAGAAAATAAAATAAAAATAAAAAGCATCTCGATCGATCGAGACTCAAGTCTCGATCGATCGAGGCTGGCAGAACTTTGGCGATCGATCGAGCAGTCAGTCTCGATCGATCGGCCAAAGGAGTTTTCTGAAAAATAAATTCCTTTTAGAGTTTGGGTCCAACAAGGAAGTCCATGATTCCCTTCCATCTACATATTTTGACGAAAATTACACCTAATATCAGACATTGTAACCTAGGAAATAGCCTCCACACCTCCATACTCCATATCACCTTCATCCACCATCACATTTTCATCCTAGGAATTGGAACAAGCCAACAAGAGAATCGAGGAGCACGATCGAGAAAGAAGCGAGGAAGGATCGAGAATCAACGAAAGAGTCGACTTGGGAGTTTGCTTTTACTGTTCTATTATTTGTTTTGATTTATTATTTGATTTTATGTGTTTTGAATGATTGAGAAATATCTTAAACATTGTTTTCCTTTAATATTATTGATTCATTGAATTCATACATCTTCTATGAGCATGTGTTATTGTTTTTAATGCTTTTGAAGGATTGATCATCTTTGAATGATATTTATAATTGAAATCGAGAGATGAAATTATAATACGATATAATAATTCATGCCGTGTGTTAAAGATTGAGATCGAGAGATAAAATCGCATACGAGTGATAGCTTTGGGTTGTTTAATCTAAAGTTAGTGGTTTTCATAAAGCGCATTCAACATTAAATTGTTAATTACGTGAGCGAGAGTTACTAGTTGCAATTTGATGTTAGACTTAATATAGCTCGAGAGAGTATATTTAATAAATTCAGAAAACCCGTCACCTTAGAAATGTATGAAGAAAAGAATTGTAAGAGTTGGGTTAGGTGAATAATTGTCTTGATAATTCTTTATTGTGGACTTTTCTCGTGATCGTCGATTGTTTTGGTTGGATTAGATTAGTTTAATTATTGATTAATTATCGTAGGTTAAATATAGTTAAAAGAAATCTTATTTGGTAATTGCTTGTTACTCCCTGTGGGTTCGACAATCCGTATCTTCCTATCTATACTAAAATTTGACACCGTGCACGTGCGGTCTAAAATCGCTAGATTGGAATTAATTGTTTAAAATAAAAGCAATCAAGTTTTTGGCGCCGTTGCCGGGGACTAACTTTAGTAATATCATAATAGGTTCTTTGACTGTAATTTAACCATTTTTGTATATATTTATTTTATTTTTGTTTTGTTTGTCTTGTGAGGTACTTGGAGATGATACATCAACAAGCCTTCACAAGCTTTGCCCAACAACGTTCCGAGCCGTTCTACGCTGTTTGGGAGAGATTCAATGAATTGGCCAACATATTCCGGTATCACAATTTTTCGAACTATACTCTCATGCAATATTTTTTCAAAGGGCTGGATGCACAGACACGAGAATGGGTATTGAGCGGAGCACTGATGACTGGGAGTCCCTTGGTTGATAGAGATGAGGACAGTGTGGTGCACCTGCTCAATGATATGGTGGACTTCGATCATCACTGGCATTGTGATCCTTCACTACAAGGTTGGAGTCACCAATACCCACCGGAGCCTCACTACTATATTGATACGCCACAACCATTTGAACATCACGAAGAGAGGAGAGATAGTTCTGCAAACGTCACGACTCAGTTAGAGTATACCTTAGCAAGATTCATGGCATCAACTGAGAACAGTTTGGAGTGCCAAACCAACTCTATGCGTCACCTGGAGTAGCAAATGGCGGTCCTCATGGAAACAATTTCAACTAGCTGCCAAGAGGAAGAGATGTGGGCTACAAATCAAGAGGCGACAAATCGAGTTTGGTTATATGATGACGATCACTCAACCAACCAAGTTTGGGGGAGTGATCCTACTAGCGTGGAAGAGTCAAGGGAACTTGAGCCTCTTCAAGAGATTGAGACTACTTCAGAGATGTCATCCGAGGAGTTCCCATGTGAAGATGAGTCGAGTGTGATGTTGGAGAAGGAAGAGACTTTTGAAGATTCCTATTTGAGCCCATCAATGGAGACATGTTCTATGCCATATGTGGATCCGTATTTTCCATCGATGCCAACCTCACCGCACTACATCCTCCCAGATATGAAGCCAAGTCAAGAATCATTCTCACATGCCTACCATTTCATGAAGAAAGTTGTTGGAGCGACGAGCTTACACTGTTACAATCTTGCCAATCTTGAGGGCATACTGAATGAAGACCCATTAGTGGTATCATACGATACTTAGTATGGGCGGCAGTCGCTCTTTGATGGGTGCTTCTGATGGTCAAGCCGAAGACTAAATATCAGCGCTTCTTGGGAGGCTACCCAAGCATATCCTTTTGTTATTTAGTTTTGTTTTATTTTTCAGTTTTTGCATTTTAGTTTGTTTATCTCTCAAGTCGAATATTTTACTATTTGCATTCTTCTCTTGCTAGGTACTCAGTTGGAGCAACGAACCCCTACAACAGTGGAATTTTCAAGTGCAAATCTTCCTCAACCCTCATGCAAGCGTCTTGACCAGGGGAGTTTTTTTTTTTCCCTTTTGATTCATTTTAACACTGAGGGCAATGTTTGATTTAAGTTTGTGGGAGTGGCTTGCATGTTTTACTTGTTTTAACCACATGTTGTGTGCTTAAATGACACTTGAATCGTCCGATTATTATGAGCTAAATTTTTTTTGATGAGTTCAAACTTGAGAAAAGAATGAATTATAGTAGTGACTATTTAATGAAGATTTTGATCAGACTATGCATATGAACTTGATTTTTATTGGACTTGTACATGAATATCCTAATTTGAGTTAGCATGTCAAGAATGAGGAATATATTAAGCACAATGAGTCATGATCTTGTGGATTGCATGTTGAATAGTGATAATTGTTGTGAACTTAATGATTTGTCTTGAGCATCTTAGAGTACCTTAGAACTTATTTGATGATGACACTTTGAGGCGAAATTTTATAGTTTCAAACTTGACTTGGAAATGATCTAGGCGATCTTTGACATGTTTGAGCCTTTCAAGCTTACCATGATTTATATCAATCCCTAGTGTCCCATTTGAGCTTTATTGAAAAAGAATGGTATATGCATTGCATATAATTAGACCCCATTCAACATTCTTTGGCAAACTCATTATACCCACATTTATGAGCCTAAATTGAAAGAATTATCTTTACCTAAAGGGAGTATAATGGTTCTCATTAGATGCACATAATTTGCTATATTTTGATGAGCTAATTGTTGAAAAAAATTGATGAATGAGAAAAGAAAAAGATAGATAAAGCCTTGAGGAAAAAAGTGACTACATAAGACCCAAAGTGGCCAAGGCTATAAAAGAAAAAGAAGAGAAGCTCAAACTTGTGCTAAAAATTTGAACTTTCCATGATTATACTCTCTTCTTTGTGTTACCCTATCTTTTCTTTGAAGCCAACACCAAAGGCCTTACATTACAAGCTTAAAAAGTCATTTTGATCAAAGTCTAGGGAGTAAATATCATTAGTGGAGAAGTTGTTTGAAAATAGGTATATGGGATGCTTGATGATAATCTTGACTTTGAGTTGATTAACATGATTTGAATATGTGCATGAAACTTGAGATTGACTATAACACACACACGTTCCAATTTTGAGATGTATTGCTTGAATTAGGAGAAAACATGTCTTGTAAACTTTTGAATATGTGCATGAGATTTCTGAGAATAAGCAAGTCATGAAATACTTGTTTCAAATATCAAGAATGAACTCTACCTTATGATTTTAATGCTTAATCGATGACGATTAAGTGATAAGTTTGGGGGAGTTGATAGGGTTGAATATTACGTGTATTTATGGTATGATATGTATATGTTTTCGTGTTGATTCTTGGATTATTTTACGGTTTATGATATATATTTCTATATTTCAGGAATCAATGTTGAAATTCATAAAAGTAGAGGAAATGAGCCAAAAATGATGAAAAAGGACCAAACCGAGCGAACGCGTCAAAGCCGGGAAAGGAAGAGAAAATTAAAAAGAAAATAAAATAAAACTAAAAAGCATCTCGATCGATCGAGACTCAAGTCTCGATCGATCGAGGCTGGCAGAACTTTGGCGATCGATCGAGCAGTCAGTCTCGATCGATCGGCCGAAGGAGTTTTCTGAAAAATAAATTCCTTTTAGAGTTTGGGTCCAACAAGGAAGTCCATGATTCCCTTCCATCTACATATTTGGACGAAAATTACACCTGATATCAGACATTGTAACCTAGGAAATAGCCTCCACACCTCCATACTCCATATCACCTTTATCCACCATCACCTTTTCATCCTAGGAATTGGAACAAGCCAACAAGAGAATCGAGGAGCACTATCGAGAAAGAATCGAGGAAGGATCGAGAATCAACGAAGGAGTCAACTTGGGAGTTTGCTTTTACTGTTCTATTATTTGTTTTGATTTATTATTTGATTTTATGTGTTTTGGATGATTGAGAAATATCTTAAACATTGTTTTCCTTTAATATTATTGATTCATTGAATTCATACATCTTCTATGAGCGTGTGTTATTGTTTTTAATGCTTTTGAAGGATTGATCATCTTTGAATGATATTTTATTATAATTGAAATCGAGAGATGAAATTATAATACGATATAATAATTCATGCCGTGTGTTAAAGATTGAGATCGAGAGATAAAATCGCATACGCGTGATAGCTTTGGGTTGTTTAATCTAAAGTTAGTGGTTTTCATAAAGCGCATTCAACATTAAATTGTTAATTACGTGAACGAGAGTTACTAGTTGCAATTTGATGTTAGACTTATTACAACTCGAGAGAGTATATTGAATAAATTCAGAAAACCCGTCACCTTAGAAATGTATGAAGAAAAGAATTGTAAGAGTTGGGTTAGGTGAATAATTGTCTTGATAATTCTTTATTGTGGACTTTTCTCGTGATCGTCGATTGTTTTGGTTGGATTAGATTAGTTTAATTATTGATTAATTATCGTAGGTTAAATATAGTTAAAAGAAATCTTATTTGGTAATTCCTTGTTAGTCCATGTGGGTTCAACAATCTGTATCTTCCTATCTATACTAAAACTTGACACCGTGCACTTGCGGTCTAAAATCGCTAGATTGAATTAATTGTTTAAAATAAAAGCCATCACTTCTCCATATTTGCTTTGGAGGATACTTTTCTCCAAGTTGGGCAAGCTCATTGATGATTTGAGTGAGCCTTCTAAATATTGAATCAATATTTTCTCCGGACTCCATCTCAAAGGTTTCATACTTGAGTTGCAAGAGATCGATCTTTGTCTCCTTCACTTGATTGGTTCCCTCATGACAAATTTGAAGTTTGTCCCAAATCTCCTTGGCGGTTGAGCACATCGAAATCTGGTTGTACTCATTCATATCTAAAGCACAATGCAAAATATTAATAGCTTTAGTATTTTGAGAAATTAAAATCATATCCGCCCTTGTAAAGTCGTCCATTTCTTTGAGAACATTCTTTCCCTCAACTTCCTTCAAAGGAATATGTGGACCTTTTACAATAATCTTTCATAGGTCATAATCTACGGATTGCATATACAGAGAATTCTATTTTTCCAATATCCGTAGTTATCTCCCGTGAAGAGCGGCGGTCGATTGGTCAATTGACCTTGAGCAAACTCATTTGCTAGATTAGCCATAGAAAATTTTGATTTAAAAAAAAAATCAAATGGATCTGATACCACTTGTTGGAACCGAAGGGGGGTGAATGAGGTTCCTTGGCTAATTTAGCGTTTTAAAATGAATAAAAGTCAAGTTTGCGCTGCGGAAGACTTGATGTCAATCGAACAATAAATAATAAGAAGTAATAAATAAATGCGTAAAGTAAATAAAGCGATAAACGACACAAATATTTGTTATAGAAGTTCGGCGATGAATCGCCTACGTCTCCTCTTCCCGGCTAGAAAACGTCCAACCGAGGTTCCACTAGAACAACTTTGATCTTGGCCTTAAGGGCTCCAAGTTAACCACAACACACTCTTCCCAAGTAACACACTCTTCACGAGTCTTCTTTGTCTTAAGGGCTCCAAGGATAGCCACACACAAACTCTTCACGAGTTACCCACACTCTTCACGAGTTACCCACACTCTTCACGAGTCTTCTTGGCCTTAAGGGCTCCAAGGATAGCCATAACCTTGCACCAACTTCACTTGTTGATGTCATATACAATTTTCAACTTGCGTCGGTGTTGGAGGACCTTACAATAAATCAAATAACACCTTCACGGTGTAACAACATGAAGAATCAAAAGACCTCTCATAAGAAATAACTCCAATACAACACAAATGTATGAAGTTTGCAATGATAGAATGATTTTGATTGAGCAAAGCTTTCTTGTAGTGTACCCTCTTGTTTCTTGTCTACAAATTGCTCCAAAACATCCATATTTATAGTGTAGAAGGCCCCCAAGGCTCCTACTAGCCGTTGCTACACTTAAGGCTTGAATCACTCCAAGATCGCCTCGAACATCGCCTCGGGCGATCACCATCACCTCGTTCTAACGGTCAAATCTGGCCCAGATCGCCTCAGACATTCCTTGCATCACTTGGGGCGATCGCCCTTTGAAAACTTGCCGTAGGTAAGCTTCTGGATCGCCTGGTGCGACTATGCCATCGCCTGGGGCGATCTGGTTCACCAGGCGCGCAGCGTGCCATCGCCTGGGTCGATGGTGTGCGGTGTTGGCACGCGTGGCTCGGATCGCCTGAGGTGATGGCCCGGATCGCCTGAAACTATCTGCCAGATTTCAACACTCTCAAACTTTGCACTTTTCGACCATCTTAAGCTCGTTTCTGGGAAAAGTGGTAAACATGAAAGTTGTAGCCCTTCCTCTTAGCTATGTGTGTACAAAAATTCATTGCATTTCATTAAGTATGAAGAAGTTATGCCCAAAATGCTACAACCGCTCAAACATTGCTACAATCTGCACTTGCTATGACTTCCATGCCATTTTGCTGCATGATGCAATCCGAATTGGACTGAGATGTTTGAATATGAAATCTAGCATATTGAGTTGGCTTTCCAACCTCTTTAGATTCACATTATTTGGGGCATCGAGCCAAGAGATATAATCAAAACATTGCACTGCACTCCAAGTGGCTTCTATATGAATTTGCCCACCAATTGTCAACTGGTTTGTGGGTTTTCATATCATCATAAAATATTGTTTCAAAATTATTTCACACATGTTGAACACTAATTATCGTCGTTCATAGATGTCTTTCCTCTCGCTAGCTTCCTTGATAAAATCCACGGTGTCCTATGAACTCACAAATGACATTGTGTAACTTGGATCCTCTTTCATTGGTCTTCCCAACCAATTTATCAATCTAACCATGTACACTAAGTAGACATATTAGTACAACAAATGCAAGTTTTGTTGATCATGAAAACTCATAAATAATTCGGAGATAAATTAAGCATTAAACTCAACAATGCGTTTAAGGCTCAACACGTAAGATGGTGGCAACCATCCTCCGTTCGTTCTTCCTGTCGGACTTTGCCTTGACTCCAATTCCTTAACTCGGGATTGAACATCTTGAAGGTTTTCAAGAATCTACTTCTGATGCTTAGTCATAATCTTCATCTGACTCTGAATCTGATGGATCTGTGCAGGGACATGGTATTGAAGGTAGCCATAACACTGCACTGTCTTTTGAATCTCTCTAAAATCTTGGGATATCTTAGAAGCTCGATTTCTCGAAAGATTGGTTCTCCCACCCTAATCATCTGGTCCGGACCCTGTTGGATCATTGGGGTCTGGAACAACGTCCTCGTGTTCAGGATGATTGTCTTCCTGAAGTTCAGCCAACTGGAACTGTAGTTTGAGGTTTACTTGATGAAGCTTCTTAGCCATCCTTTCCAATTTCTTGTAATGATTTTTGCCTGTGTGCATAAACCTGTTCCTCGTAATTGTTTCCACTTATGGTTGAAGAGTTGAGCTTTTGCCATATGCTTCTGATTATGTGCTTCCAATTTCTGGAAGTACCACCTGTATGAATGACACTTTGAACATTCATTCGTGTCCATATTATCTTGAATCGTCTCCTCCGTATATGTTACCAATTAATATTCAAGATAATATTATAGTATTTCCAGAATAAACCTAGGCTCTGATACCATTTTGTGCCAAGGATCGCAAAAAATGGGGACTTGTAAAAAGACGACGTTAAATGTTATTTTTCTATAAATATAAGGATATAAAAGATAATTAAATACTATATATGGACTTCTTTGTAATTTAAACAAAAGCTTAAGGGATAGAATGCAATATATCAAACCATTGAGGGGTAAAAGAGTCATCATAAAACACCTAATTGATTGAAAATTGGACTTAATTCAACAAAATTGTTTCCAATTTGGTTTTTTATGCACTAAGATTTTTTTCCAAGACTGAAGTAGATTTTGTGTCACAAAAGTGTACTTCCTTGTAATTTCCCCATAAAATTTCGCGTATCGATTATACCCGACATCCGATTTTTTTTTTATAGTTACCCGATATCCGAAAAAAATACCCACCCGACCCGAACGTACTCACTATCCGATAAATTTTAAGCTTTTAGGTTCAATGTTAAATATTTCAGTAATATTTAATTTTTGTTTAATATAATAAAATATTAGGACTTTCACATTCATTTTAAACAATCTAAAATTATTTTTCCCATAAGAAAGCTTACTTCATTTATTTTTCTCCAAATAAATCCAATAAAAAGAGTTTATTTCGAATCAGAATCCAACAAATGCTAGACAGTGTTTATACTTTATATATATTTCAAAATATTGTAAAGAAAAGAGACTCAATTCAAACAACGTTTGACTATATCTTTTAAAAACATAATTAGTAAGTTTTGTAATTTATTTTTTAATTTATAATACTTAATTAAATACCCCGATGATTGATCATTTATCACAAAATAAACTACTAAAACAACTATGATATAAAAGCTTAGCAATCAATATTTGGTCATATACTATATTATTCTATGGTTACCCGAGACACGGGATAAATAACTAAAATTATGGTTCACCTCACAATATAAGGTACCCTATAGAACATATTTTTAGACAAATGTTTGTCAAAAATTCTCAACAGACCGGAGTCAAAATCATAATCTCGGCCTGTAATAAATTCCATAAAAAAATTAAGAAAAGTATTTTAAATTATATTTATGTTATTCTTGATAATATTAAAAATTAAATAGCTTATACATCAGCTACAGAACCGTTTGGTATTATAGATGAGCTGAAATAAATGAGTAATTAAAGATCATAATTCTTCACATCTTCATCAAATGTATAAAAAAGTACGCTAGAGAACATATTTAGACAAAAAATGTTTGTCAAAAATTCTCAAAACAGATTGGAGTCAAAATGCAATGCGTTTGCTCGATAATGAAATGCATCACCTTCGCAACATAACAGCTCAGGATCTACACTCCACAAATAATCAGCACCCAATTCAGTAGCAAGAGTTTTTCACAGATAAAAAACATTCATAATTTTCTTTTCCAGAAAAAAAAGAGAAGCCAACAGCGCCTAGGCGGGAGTTGCACATCTAAAATTTGTTTCTTTTGGTGGATAGACCAATTGCGTCCTTCACATTCTGTCTTCTCTCTTTCGTGGGGCGCAAGTGATGATTTCGTCGACCCTCAGAATCATCTCAGCAGCTTCGGTTGCAGAGAGCAATACAGCTTGTTTCACTTTGAAAGCTTCTGATATCCCCAGCTCACCCATATCACCTACCTGAATTGGACACAGCATTAACAGAGAGTGTAGGGGGGCATTAAGTCATACATGTATTACTGCAAATTTCTTCTACTTCTCTGAGGTAAAATCATAGAAAAAAATAACCGAAAGGCGAGATCAAGCAAGTGGAAGGGCATGCCCAGAAGTGATACACACTATGATTCACATGTATATATAAGAACCTTTGTAAAGTCGGAATGCCAACTTTAACTTAGTTAATAAAAGCTCAAAAATCACACAAATCATGGCGAAGCAATGACAAAAGCACACGCTCTTCAATCAACTGCGTGCCTTTTGTCACCTTTAAAGGCTGTGCAGCAAGCATCATCAGGCTACTACGTTCTACCTAATTACTATTTACTACTATGGATGAATGCAGCTTCATAAAAAACATAATAAGGGAAAAAGAACAAATACAAAATCAAGTTTATTTCAAAAATTGAAGAGAGTTACTCACTGATCCAGAGATGACATCAATCCCCGCATGGCTTTCCTCCTTATGGTGCTCTGCACGAAGTTGTGCAATCAATTCAGCGCTGTCCAAACCTGCATTATCTGCAATGGTAGTTGGAATGGCCACCAGTGCACGAGAAAAAGCTTCGATGGCATGAGATCTCTTTCCAGGAGTCCTCTTGGCAAGTTCATCGACTGCTTTTGCCATCACCATCTCTGGCCATCCACCTCCAAACAAAACTCTGCTGTCATTTACTGTTTGAGATAGCACACATAGAGCATCATGCAGAGATCTTTCAGCTTCATCCAACATGTGAGGGCTGCCAACAGAGAGTGATTTATTTTAACATCAATTTAATACCACTTAAATTCAAGAGCAAACAAATTTAAATTTATATTCACTCATTGCACAATGAGTACACAAAACAAGCATCAGTTATCAGCACCACCTTGAATGTTTGACAATATCATGGTGCAAAAACTATAGAGACTGCATTCAGCATGGCACTTGGCTCAAAATCAAAATGAATACAAGAACCGTTAAATGGACTAATAATTAGTTCAAACCAAATGAGAACCTGTTGAGAGTTGTCTCACGTTGGGAAACTAGAAGCTATGTTAGCTCTTTATAAGATACATGGGTCACTCACTCATTGCCAATTGGTTTTGAGCTGGAACCCTATGTATTCTTAACATGGTATCAGAGCAGGTTTTTCATGTGATTGGTTATTCAGTCCGCATGCTCACCGTCACGCGTTTGACTTATATAATATCGCACGTAAGGGGGTGCGTTGAGAGTTGTCCTACATTAGGAAACTATAAACTATGTTAGCTCTTTATAAGATACATGTGAGTTACTCTACTCATTGCTAATTGGTTCTGAGTTGGAACCCCATATATTCTTAACAAAACCAACTAAAAGATTACATGGTCTTAGTTATGCTTTCTATTGACCTTATGTTCCTAGCCATGCAGAGTTTCCCAAAAGTGTTTGTTTGAAAATAATAAACAGCGTATTTCATCGATCAAGAAAAAAAAGCAGCACTTACGAATCATAAGCGAAATTAAGACAAAAAATTACTAGCAGAGGAAACTTGCATTAAGCCAAACAGAAGTTTTGGAAATTGTGTTGCATTTTTCATGTCAATAGCATTTCATTAAATAAACTTGAAAAGCAACTCAATTCTTATAACAGACCTGATTCAGCAAATAATAAAATTTCCAATCTAATATGAACCAGAACTAAAAAATTGTGCCTATCCTTAATCTAATGGTCGACGACAATGACAAAAGAAAAGACTGAAAAGATGAAGACAGTCAAATACAGTACCTTGCACCTCTAAGTACGATCGTGCATGCTTGACCCATTTCAACCCCAGAAAAGTGGATCAACTTGTCTTCACCAATCATAATTTCCTCAATGAGCTTGCAGTATCCAATCTTAACAGACTCTGGATTATCAAAGGTTGATGCTATTTCACCACCAGTAACAAGAGCCAACCGCTCTATACCATCAAAATCAGCATGCTCTATTGCAAGCACTCCAGCATCAGCAAATAGTTCCTCTGGGAAATTGTAGATTAATTGTCGGTTAACAAAGCAGTTTATCCCATGATTAATGATCTTCTGCACTTTCTCCCTCATCTTTTCCTTTTCAGCCGTTTCAATTTCAGCAACCTTGGCCATTGAATCAACACGGACACGTGCCCCATAAATCTTCACTTTATCTGTATCCATTGCAGTATTTGCCACCAAAATCTTAGCATTCTCAATCCGTTTTGGTTGGCCAACACCAATTTTCTTGTCTAAAATAAATCTGAAGTAAAAGAACGTCAACTAAAGAATCAATTGTTTGACGAAGTGTCCGGTCAAATGCAGCAAAAAAAGGGAAAAAGAATGGGATTCTATTGCTCAATTTCTTGATTAGAAGTATGGAAACAGATACCAGAAGTAACAATAATATTCGTTTTCAAATAAAGAACTGCAGAAAAAACTTAGGAATTTTATGGTGCAACGAATAAAAAGGACAAAGATAAGAACAACTCGAGAACAAAGTTACCTAAATAGGAAGCTCGACATGGATAGATAATCCCCGACTAAACTAAACTGGCTTTAATAAAGTGTATAACTAACATGGCTGAACTGTCAACGTGTTTTAAAGGGTCTTTGCTACACATTGTTCCACATTGAAAAAGACCATATGTATCAATATTTGCCTACTGAAAGGCATCTAGAGAAGGTGAGCCAGCAACTTAAGAAGATTGGTTGACTTAATACAGCATTTAGAGTGACAACTGACACATAATTATAAAAAAAATTCTGTCCGCACATCCTTCAGAATTATAAAATTCATAGATCATAATCCTATTGTCATCAGACTTTTGGATGCAAGTAATAGCATCAATGTCGTGTCAAGTATCAGTCAAATTTCGGCAAGCAAAGATCGATTTTCTCTCTTCTAAATAAAGAACACTTTATATTCAACATAAACATCAAATAAGGGAAAACAAGGAACTTAAAACACACGATGATATGTAAAAGAACTGATTTTTTACTATGTTCAGCTGCCTTACCCCTCATCCAAAAATGAATCTTTCAGCGAACCTCCAGGCTTCTTGATGATCTGAATAGACTCCAAATTGGTGCTTCCCTGTTATTTTAGACCAATCAGTTAAATTGATAAGAACGAATGTCCGACAAAATGTGGAAATATTCTTCAAGGTAATGCAATTACCAATACAGGTAGGCAAAGAACAGGAAAAAAAGAAAATTTTCACTTGCTCTATACATACCTAAGAGAAACATCTTGAACACTATAAACATGGAATATTTCATGCAGAATACACACTAACGTAAGCAAATTTACAGAACACCAACAACGAACCCACCTTTGTACCATTAATTTACTAAGTCATTCTAACACCAAAATTTGGCAACAAGTCCAAGCGTCCCACCAATCAAATAACTATTCTACAAAGATAAGAGATCTGAAAGAAAGAGAAATCCAAGTATGTAATCTTATTTTAGCGTCATCATCATCATTGGCTAATAAATTCGATTATAGTTGTGCAGCTACAAGAAGCAAGAGGAATACATATAACAGATTGAAAAAGGTTTCTCGCAAAACTTTTCAGCATACGCGAAAGACAGATTGTTCTTACCAACCAAAACTAGCAGAGTGATCTAAGACAATCACTCTTTCATTGAAATGGTAAAATTTCTTCTCGTCAAGATTTTTACAAGGTCAAATATTTGGAGATCAGAAACCCAAAGGGGTTTTAAAACATTCTTTCTGAGGCCCCCGAAATCTGAAGCTAACTATGTACCAAGTGAGAGGTTGAAAATACCTTTAGCCTCATAACTGCATCAACTGCTAGTTTCGCAAAATGCTCTTTATCCTGAGATAGAATTTTGGAGCTCAAAGTAGTCATTGCAATCTTCATCAAATCTTCTTTAAATTTCTCTGCGTGACAAACTCAAAATTAAAACAAAGAATCATGTGAACTTAATCAAACATATAACCTAGTGCTAGACTCCTTTTTTATAGTGTCGAATCATTTTCTTAAAGAAAGTGAAAAATATCCACCCTTTTTACAATAACATTTTGTTGACTTTCAAAACAATGCCAGTGGGACAGTTCTGGTGAATGGTCGACATTAGGCATCAAATGATTTACTACATTAAATTATGAGAAAAATACTAAAGAATCACCTGCATCCAGTTTATGATCTGCAACTCTTTCCAGCAATGCATTTCTGGCACATTCAGATGCCATGCGAAATCCTGATGGAAATTTACATAAATAAATATACCTTTCAATTTCAAAAGATACAGATCCGGAATAGAGCTACCTTCATAATTTTTTAAACAAGAAAGTTAAATTTGATTATTTATGTGCCATTATCTTACTAGTGGGAAGAGACGTATACATAAGCAGTCACAACGGCACAAAGATAATCTACCTAAAGATAACAAATCACCAATTCTTATACAGGTTCAGCTTCCATGTTAATGAAGACCAATAAAAAAATTTGAAGTGCATTTCTATATATTCGAGAACACAACCAAGGATGCACCGAGTAAAAAATGTAAATACAAGTGCATAAACTGAGTAGCATAAGACACACCTGAAATAACAGTCATGGGATGAATCTTTGCATTGACCAGCTTCTCGGCCTCCCTCAGAAGTTCCCCAGCCAAGACAACTACTGAAGTTGTCCCATCACCAACTTCATCATCTTGAACTTTCGAGATGTCTGACAATGAAATTAAAGTTTTTCCAATGCACAGAATGATATGGTGATATGTTATATATGCTATATATCTTCTCAACAAAATGTTGCCTCCTAACCAACACGCTGCTTATAAAGATTCATGCCAAATGATTTTACCTTTCTGAAATTAGAAAGCTTCTTTAGGAAGTGACTAACAAAGAGGAAAATGAGCACAGACCAAAATATTAGAAATATATTACTTGGTCATCCATAAAATTTAAAAAAATAATCATAATGTAACCATTACATAACAGCACATAGCAATCAATAGCAAGATCACTCTACAAAAGCGTAAGGCACAAAACAGGTAGATCAAACTAAAAGGCCAAGGAAGCTGAAAAAAAAAAGAAACAATTGTAAGGATACCAACAAGGACTTTGGCTGCAGGATTGTCAATGTGCAAAGACTTTAAGATGGTTGCTCCATCATTCGTGACAGTGACGCTGTGACCTCTACCAGTTGACTGCAAGATCTTATCCTGCATAGGAAAATGTTCCAACGATGCAACACTTCACCAAAATATTTCAGATAAACTTGGTAACATCTGAGAACAGGTTCCTTACCATTCCCTTGGGTCCCAAGGTTGTCTTCACCAAGTCAGCAATCGCCATTGCTCCAACAAAGGAGGCCTAAAATTGAAGAGACCATACCATGTCAGTAAAAAAAGATCAATTGGAACTTACATATAAGACAAATTACTCCAAAAAAGTGGTGATTGGTTGGCAGAGTACAGAGATAATGTTGGAAAAAACTAGCAACGCAAATAAACACACACCATGCCATGTACCAGCCTTCTTTGGTGTCTTTTATACTCAAGACTTTGATAACAAGATTCAAATCATGTGCATTAGAAGGTAAAAGACTCACCATTCTAGCACGCTCACCCTTCTCTTCTGTAGCCTCATCTTTAAAGAGATTCTCAACCTAGAGACTCAAAAACAAAGTGATCACAAACAACTCATGAGGTAAGAAATACACAAGAAAGTAATCTCAGCGTCAGAAGTGCAGAGGCATCTGACATACCGCCATAGGAACAAATGTTGATGATGAATATGAAATTACAGATGCTCAAAGTCAATGATTCTCTGGAGAAAAGAGAGAAGTATCTTCGTCAGACACCACAAAAAAACTGGCAAATCATGAATATCAATCCCATCTCAGGGTCAGAAATCCCATTGATATAGGAAAACATCTTTCAATACTTCAATTAATACCAGCATAGCTAACCACATTCTTCTCAGCTAAACTAATTACTTGAAAGGCTACAATATGTTGAATCCCACAATACAACACCAATCGAGAATGAACTCATCAAAGGGAAAACAATTGAACTAATTTTTTTTTGATCATACTACATGACCACATAAAGAGGTAAATGCAATGCAATGACCATCATACATGTATTCCTATAACTACAATATAAAACCACATGAAATGAGCCATAAACTGTTGAAACCCCCATATAATAACTTCAAATACCATAAAATGTAATAGTGAAAAGTACCATCTAACATCAGTTGCTAAAATTTCGAGGATCGGACTTGAAGCCGAGAATAGAGCAAATAAATAAACTTTTAAGTTCGAAAACGAACCTTCAAGCTGCGAACATGGTTCTGTCGTGGTAAAATTCTAGGTTAAAACGGATGTGTGATTATAACACAATTTTTTTTAAGGAATATTAGTGATTTCACGGTCGTTGCAGAACGGAACGGCAATTTTGCGGAACGTTTTATACATTTTTTTTCCAATTTTTTTTGATTTTTTAATTAAAAATTTGTCCGAAATTTTCCAAGTTATGTAATTATTTTCTAACTCCGCCAGTGATATACATCACTTGTGATATGTATCACTGTCTGTCTCAAGCCAGGTAAATGAGGAGGGTGGTGGTAGACCTGTGACAGCCAGTCGGATAAATTAGTCACATCTCAATGACATGAACTATAAGATGAGTTGCATTGAGACGTTCCCTACACAGCGACGCGCTGCACCGGATCCCGGATATAGTGATAAGTGGGCAAGGGTTGCTAGGTCGTCGCCCAGAAGCGGCGCGCCACATCCACGCTTGGGTGTGGTGTCAAATGAGCAAGGGTTCCCTCACCTCGACGAGTGGGGGTAAAGAAGTTAGCTCGAAACCAAGACCATAGGATTCGTTTAGCCTCTTGGAATGTAGGTTCCCTTACCGGTAGATTAGCAGAGTTAGTAGAGACTATGAGTAGAAGAAAAAAATAGTATTATATGTATGCAGGAGACAAAATGGGTAGGTGAGAAAGCTAGAACTATAGCTCCTTGGGGCTATAAACTTTGGTACATAGGTAAGGATAAGAATCGTAATGGGGTAAGCATAATCGTAGAAAATAAACTACTCGAGTATGTAGTTGAAGTTATGAGGAATGGAGATAGGATAATATTAGTTAAACATTTTTAATATCATTAGCGCCTATGCACCCCAAATTGGTCTAGAGGAGCTATTAAACAACCAAATTGGTCTAGAGGAGCTATTAAACAGAAATTTTGGGAAGATCTAGACGACGTGGTGCAAAGAATAGCCCTTAATGAGAAAAAATTTGGCATGTCATATGACTTAGTCCTAGCGAATACCTGGTTCAACAAGAGGTCCTCTCATCTAGTTACTTTTAGAAGTGGGTCTAGTGCAACCCAAATAGATTTCTTTTTGGCTAGAAGGATAGATAAAGTTAAATGCTTAAACTGTAAGGTAATTCCAAGAGAGAGTGTAGCTACCCAACACCGACTTTTAGTTCTAGATGTTAGGGTTAAGAATAGGATTACTAGAATTAGCATAAGTTAGAACACAGAATTAAGTGGTGGCGGTTAAAAGAAGGTACCTTTGGAGCTTTTGTAGAGAAGGTAGTCGAGGAAGTTAATTGGATGCCAAGAGATGATCCTGATACCACCTTGAACAAAATGGCTCGTGGCATTAAGATGGTAGTTAAAGAGCTCCTTTGTGATTCAAGAGGATATGCTCCACCAGGTAAGGACGCATTATGATGGAATGAAGACGTAAAGAAGGCTATCCGAATCAAGAGGGATGCCTACAGAGAGCTGAAGAATAACAACAAAGGGGCAACCTTCGAATGGTATAAGCTTGCCCAAAAAGAAGCGAACAGCGAGTCGAGATGCTAGAGCTAAAGTCTACAAAGAAGTGTACGATAAATTGGATACCGAGGAGGCAGAAAAAGATATCTACAGGATTGCCCGAGCGAGGGAAAAGAAGACCAGAGACTTATGTGCAGTGAAATGCATAAAGATGAAAACAATAAAGTCTTGGTTAGAGATGAAGACATCAAAACAAGATCGAAAAATTATTTTAACAGCTTGTTCAACGGTGGCTTTAGCCAAGATTTAGGTGATCTTAACATCCATCAACATGATGTAAACCGTGAGTTTACTCGAAGAATTAGAGAATCTGAGGTTAAAGAAGCTTTGAACAAAATGAAAGCACGAAGAGCAGTTGGTCCTGATGGAATCCCTATTGAAGTATGGAAGTATGGAGATGTTTAAGCCGACGGGGATAAAGTGGCTAACAGATCTATTTAAAAAGATTTAGAAGAGTAACAAAATTTCAAATGAATGGAGAAAGCGCACTCTCATCTCTATCTATAAGAACAAGGGTGACATTGAGAGTTGCGCCAACTATCGTGGTATAAAACTAATGTGTCACACAATGAAGCTTTAGGAGAGGATAATTGAATGTCGTTTAAGGAGGGAGGTTAAGATATCGGAGAACCAATTTGGGTTCATGCCAGGACGGTCAACTACTGAAGCTATCCATTTACTTCGTCAACTTGTCGAGCACTATCGTCAGAGGAGTAAAGATCTGCATATGATCTCTATAGACTTGGAGAAGGCCTACGATAAAGTACCAAGGGAGATATTATGGTGGGCTTTGATTAAGAAAAAATTCACATCAAGTATGCCAATATAATCACGGACATATACGACGAAGTAGCATCCAATGTGAGAACGTGCAGTGGGGGTGACAAGTGAGTTCTCAATCACTATTGGATTGCATCAAGGTCTGCGTCGAGTCCTTTCCTGTTCGCCCTAGTGATGGATGAGATAACAAAACACATAAAGACTGAATTACCTTGGAACATGCTTTCTGCTGACAATGTTGTGTTAATCAACGAGACAATGGCAGGCGTAAATGCCAAATTCGAGTTATGGAGAGCGACAATGCCAAATGCCAAATTTTAAATGCCAAATGCCAAATTTTAAATTAAGTAGGTCTACACGGAACATATGGAGTGCAGATTTAGTGGTCGTTCCTTTCGGGATTCCGGTGTTGTAGCACTCGGTGGTCAAGAGGTATCGATGAGCAGCAAGTTTCGATGCCTAAATTCAGTTATCCAAAAAGGATGGAGAGATTGACAGTGACATTAACCACATGATTCACGCTGGCTGGTTGAAATGGAGAAACGCCACCGGAGTTCTATGCGATTGTAATATCCCACTTAAATTAAAGGGGAAGTTTTATAGAATTGCGTTAGACCCGCCATGTTGTATGGAACGGAATGCTAGGCACCCAAGAGGAATCACATCCAAAAGATGAGTTTGGCAGAGATGTGTATGCTTTGTTGGATTGGATGTGTGGTAAGACCAGAAAAGATAAAATAAGGAACGAAGATATTCGAGCTGAAGTATGTGTAGCTTGTATAGAAGAGAAGATGCAAGAAAGCCGCTTACGTTGGTTTGATCATGTTCGGCGTAGGCCCAGCAGTGCACCTGTGCGTCGAGTGGAGTCCGTGGATTTCGGCCAGTTCACGAGAGCTAGTGGACGACCGAAGAATACATGGCGCGAAGTTATACACAAAGACTTGGAGTGCAAGGGGATTACAGAAGATATGTTGACCGATAGAAGGGTTTGGAGAAGACTGACGCATGTATCCAATCCAATTTGATTCTCTCTATTGTTCATATAGCCTACCCTAATTAATTGAGATTAAAGACTTAGTTATTGTTTGTTTGTTTTTTTTGTAATTATTTTCTACTTGTTATTTAAAAAAATTACGCGACAATAACCGCGACCATTTCGTGAAATGTCAATAGAACTGAAACAACAGCCTCAACGACACCTTCCACGACGTAGTTAGATTCTAGCCGTAGAAGAGTCTCGAACCGAGAATGGAGTTTTGTAGAAGTCCATAATCTAGATTCTAGCCATAATGAGTGCGCGTGATCATAGGAGACCATAATCTAGATTCTAGCCGAAGAAGAGTCTCAACCGAGATGGAGGTTTTGTTGAAGAAACTCCTTCGTTCTTCAGAGACGAATTTGAGGGGGAGAAAACAGGTTCTGAATGAACAGCGGATTTTCAAGAATGAGGCCCACATGTTTGTATCATGACGCAGAAGTTGCACTATAACTAGGGGTGGGGCATCAGGTTTGGTTTTTCGGGTTAGGATTTTTTTGGGTCGGGTACCCCAATTTTCCGATAGCATTTTTATTAGCCGAACCAGGGGAAAAAAAAGAATTACCCGACTGTTGGGTACCCGAAAAATGTCGAGTAGTGTCGGATTCCCGAAATTTATGTGTAAAACCAAACACCAAATACCGAAATTTGGGTTGCACTTCCCAAAACACATGCCCATAAACATGGTTTACCGATTCGGTATCGTTCCGGCCGTTCTGGAACCGGAACAAGAGCAGTCGTTCGAAAGTTCCACTTTGTGACGGAACGACGGTAAAATGCCCTGAACCCTAATTTTCCCGTCGATGTTGCAGAGTTGTGGGTGTTGTGGATGAAGAAGAGGCGTGTTAGATCCAGAGAAAATGAACATAGCAATGGGCCCAAAGTTTTTGGTAGCAAGGCCAACTATTTTTTAAAGACTATCAATATTTCCTAAATAATTTTTTTGAATTTTTAATAATTTTTTTTAAATAAATCCGTGCTGTTACTGTTCTGTGTAATGTCATTAGAATTGGAACGGAGGTCTCTGTTCCCGTTCCGGGCACCGCGACCGCGAACCATGCCCATAAAACATATTGAAGGACCAACTAGAGTCAACTAATATTTAAAACAACTGGCAATCATATGAATAAACCGTTTCGTATTTTCATATGCAGGCTCTGGAAGAAGATGATGTGACCCGCCCTAAAACATGCACGAAAAATCACAGTGAAAATAAGCTTTATGCTATAATTGGATGAGTATATGCCCAAAGTCACCAAGAATATTAAGTTCATTTCAGTAGAATGCAACATGTTCCTACAGGGGCTCGGTTTGTGCGAGTGATGAATTGGGCCGTGAAGCGTGTTAGGCATTTGGGACCTCTGGTGTGTGTTTTCTGTGTGAGAAAGAGAAAAAATTACCAGCAATAATACATTCAAGGTCTGTGTGAGGAGGAGAAGAAATCACCTGCTGCGAGAAGCGCAAATGCAACAGCAAAACTTCAGGCTGGAAAAGGAGTCAAAGCACAAGAAAAGTTGGAAGTTGGAGTCGGCGACTTGCGTAACTGCTCAAGGGTTGGAGAAATGAAGTCTGAACATGAAGAATGAAGTAATAATTGGGCTTTAAATTGGGCTCGTTCATCAAATGATCTTTGGGCCAGCCGGCGGTTGTATATTTCGGAGTACCCAAAAACTTTTCAGGCAATAATAAAAGGGGAAATTACATGGAAGTCCACTTTAATGACATAAAATCTACTTTAGTCTTGAAAAAAAATCTTAGTGCATAAAAAGTCAAATTGGAAACAATTTTGTTGAAATAGGTCCACTTTTCAAATTTTCAAATCAATTGGGTGTTTTATGATGACTCTTTTACTCCTCAATAGTTTGATATATTGCATATATCATTTAGGCTTTTATTTAAATTACAAAGAAGTCCATATATAATATTTAATTATCTTTTATATCCTTATATTTATAAAAAGCAACATTTAACATCGTCTTTTTACAAGTCCCCGATTTATGCGATCATTGGCACAAAATGGTATCAGAACCTAGGTTTATTCTGGAAATACTTTGATAATATCTTGAATATTAATTTGTAACCTATACGGAGGAGACGATTCAAGAAATTCATACCGAACGAATGTTCGAAGTGTCATGCTTACAGGTGGTATTTCCAGAAATTGGAAAAACTAAATCAAAAGCATATGGCAGAAGCTCAACGTTTCAGCCATAAGTGGGAACTATTACGTGGAACAGGTGTATTAGACACACCCAGTATAAACCATTACAAGAAACTCGAAAGGATGGCGAAGAGGCTCCATCAAGTGAACCTCAAACTACAGTTCGAATTAGCAGAACTTCAGGACGACGATCATCCTGAACATGAAGATGTGGTTCCAGCCACCAATGATCCAACAGGGTCTAGACCAGATGATTAGGATGGGAGAACCAACCTTTCAAGAAATCGAGCCAGATTCTTCTAAGATATCCCAAGATCTTAGAGAAATCCAGAAGACAGTGCAGCGCTATGGTTACCTTCAATATCATGTCCCTGCCCAGATCCATCAGATTCAAAGTCAGATGGAGATTATGATTAAACATCAGAAGGAGATTCTTGAAAACCTTCAAGATGTCCAATCCCGAGTGAAGGAATTGGAGTCAAGGCCAAGTTCGACAGGAAGAAGGAACAGAGGATGATTGCCACCATCTTACGGAACAGAACCCCTTTTACACCAAAAAGGGAAAGCAAAGGAGGTCCGGAGGCCTTTGACGGAGACTGAAAAAATGATTGCAGACCTACGAGGAGAGCCATTACATCCCACAAAGTAATGGAAAGAATCAACATGGGAGATCTACGTGATCTTACTGATTCATTTGCGGGATTAAATCTCGTAGAATTCAAGACATGAGAGCTTGTACAAAGACCTCCACCACAAGAGAGTTTCGGGTTACACAATCCACTCGAAGGTGATCAAAGTATGCCTCACAGGGAAGATTTCACCTCAGCAACTTTGGATCCCCCAGTTGGAACAAGGAACCGTTCCCGAAGGCTAGATATTCATCAGACGCCCTACGGGAAATCGCAGCTAGATCCAATCCATCCATATGAACTTATGCTCAACATGTATATTTTGGATTTCAAAAACAGAGAAATTCTTATTGATGAATGGGCTTCAGCAATGAGAATAGCAGCAGGAACACTTGACTTAAGCAAAGAAGGATTAATTTTACTTCTAAAAATGAGTCTGGAAGGATCAGTCAAGATTGCCTGGGATCTTGGAGACCCAGGAACCAAGGAAGAGCCAAAGCTTCAAATGTATGATGGATTTACAATTGGAGCAATGGAGAAAGTCATGGATATGATTGGTCTTCGAAGCAGGAAGCATCAGATTATCCATAGGGTTACAACAGGTGAATTTGATATCCCAATGGAATTCACGGGAAATCAGATTGAGATGCAGTTAATCCCTTACAGAGAAATCCAGGAGATTAAAAACAAGATCAAAAGAGAAGTTGCTAACACACTCTCATGGATTCATATTGGAGCCATTAGAGTAATCATCAAGGAAACTTTCAAAGAAGGAATTGATTCGCCCCTCAACATGGCGATCTTTGACAAAAGAATCTCGAACGTCAAAGATTCTTGTTTGGGAGCAGTGGCAGGAAATCTGTATGCAGGAAAGATGGCATTCAACATCTATCCAAGGATTGCATACAATTTAGGAGATCGAGACTTCAACAAAGTTCTCACTCTTCATCAAGATTTTAAAAGAGAAGATTTGATGAAAGAATGGAACAGGCCTTACTCGATCACCTACAAGGTGTCATACGCACTCTCAAATACTCATCATTCCGAGGTATTCTTAAGAAAGGAATTCATCGAAGTCCCCAGAATCTATGAAGACTTCGCCAAAGAGGTATTGCCGGATATTATTGATACTCCGACAATAGGAGAGATCGACATGAGGATACAAGATCAACCTGTTCTACACAGAAGCCGGAGCCTTATGATCGAGCCAAGAAGGATTTCTTTCCAACATGATAGGTTAATCAGCAACTATCCAAAGGAAAAGCAGAAGGCAGCCTCAAGCAGAATTCAGAAAATTCCTGATGTATTCACAACAATAGGAAAACTGAAGTGCCCAGAAGGCTGGAGAGAAGTGCAGATAGTTTTCGACATCACCGAGAAGAATACTATCTTCCTCTGCGATGTTCTATGTTAGTTCCGGATTTTAAAGATGACAAAACAAATCAGAACGGATCGATAGAAATCAGACTGACCAGATCGATTGCTCTCTGCAGATCAAGCTGAAATGGTATATCGCAAATCAGAACGGATCGATGAACATCAGCCTGACCAGATCGAAGCTTCAGAACAGCTCAACTATTATCAGATCAGAGCAGACAAGGCTGAATTAGATTTGCTCTTCAGTCCGAATCATTAACGGCTATTTATTGAAGCATTTAATGTTGCAATTAATGCTGAACAAGACCAAGGACTGAAGATTACCATAAAAGGTAAGAAGACAAAGAAGAGCTTACCTGACAGTCGCCGAAAGCATGAACCAGAATGGCAAGTGCCCAAAAGAATAAGACTGTAGCTTATTCAGAGTTTGAGCAGAGTCAAGAGTTGCACATAAAGGGAAATAATGTCGTTGGTACATACAACTATATAAGGATGCAACATAAGAGCTCAAGAGTCTGAAAAATCGAAAAACGCAAAAGAAAACTAAACAGCACAAGCTTACAAGCTCAGACATTCTCGAGCTGAAAATCTTCATAAGCACAAGCATATTGTAATATTTGATCATCTTAGGATCATTGTGTGCATAGACTTAAGTCTATCTTTTGTATTCTGTACTAAGATAGAGAAGTGAGAATCAATTGTAACTGTCAGACAGAGTGTGTCTGAACAGATCGAGAGACTAGGAGTTTCAGTCTGGTAGTGAGGTAAATCCAGGGGAATTGGGTTTGTACAACAGGATTGTATAAATCAAAGTCTTCTAGTGGAATCCTTCCTTAATTGGAAGAATGGGAGACGTAGAAGGATTACACCACCTTCGAACTTTCAGAAACATATTCTGTCTCTTATCATTCTGCACCTGTTATACTTTTCAAGCCATCGAGTCGTTCTTACTAGCCTAAGAACAGACCGTTCTGCACTAAATTATTCAGTGGTCTGTTCTGCAGAAAAGTTGATTAAGAAACAGATTTCTTTCACTAATCCGAAAGAAATCACAAAGGATTATTTTTAATAGGAGTGTTCATGCACCCCCCCCCCCCCCCCCCCGCTCTAAACACTCCGGACCGATCCTAACAAGTGGTATCAGAGCAGGTCGTCTTAATCATCACAAAGACACTTGAGCTGATGGCATCATTCAACAAAATTCCTATGTTCTCAAAAGAAGACTATGATGATTGGAGAATCAGAATGCAAGCTCATCTGGCAGCACAGGATGACGATATGTGGTTCGTCATCACTGATGGACCAATGAAGATTCTGAAAGTCAATACAGCAGCCTCCATTACTGGTGGTGAACCCCAAATGGTCGAGAAGGACAGATCACTCTGGAAGAATGAAGAAAGAAAGAAAGCAAATCTAGACAACGTTGCCAAAGACATCTTGTTCAAGACGTTGGACAAGAATATGTTCAGTAAAATCAAAATGTACTCTACTGCCAAAGAAATTTGGGAGAAGATAGCACAGCTATGTGAAGGGAACGACCAGACCAAGGAAAACAAGCTGATTGTTGCTCTCCAAAGATTTGAGAGCATAAAAATGAAGATTGGAGAAACTCTAAATGAGTTTGATGAAAGAGCTACTGGTATTATCAATGAACTAAATGGTCTGGGCAAGGAATACTCTAACAGAGAGATTGCTCTGAAAGTAATGAGAGCGTTGCCAAAAGAATGGGATGTAAAGACCATTGCAATGAGGGAGTCTAAAGATCTGAACAAAGTTGAACTTCATGATTTGTTCGCAGATCTTAAGGCATATGAGTTCGAACTGATCACCAGAGGTGAAGCAGAGCCATTCATCTCTCAACCAAACAAAGCACTGGCAGCCATTCCAGACCAGACCACCCCCACAACAGATCGATCTATCGAACAGATAAGTAATGATGCTATGTCATTATTTATCAAGAAATTTGGTAAATTTATGTCTAAGAATAAAAGGAATTTTAAACCTTCTCATCATTATAAATCAAGAAAAGACGATGCTGTTAATGATCAGGCTTGCTACAATTGTGGTAAGACCGGATACTTTATTGCAGATTGCACCAGACCGAAGAAAGAAGAACGTAAAGAGAAGCATCGTGATGACAAGAAAAAGAAGCACTATAAAGATCGTAAAAATCACCATGGGAAGTCCCAAAAGGTCCTAGTAGCAGAGGAAGGAAACAACAAGTGGGCTCAGACTGACTCAGATTCATAAATCTCCGAATATTCATCCAGCGAAAGCGAGGAAGATATTCAATGACTTATGGCGGACGAAGAATGAGTCAAACAGACGAGGTATTCGATCTTGACTCAAATGAATTCACACGAGAAGAGCTTATGTCCGCACTGCAAGACATGGCTAATAATTATAGAATCTTAGCTGAATCATTTGAGAAAACTAAAGCTAAAGCCAATGATCAAATAGATGAGCACATCAAACCAAGCTGCTCTGAGCTAGGTGAGTGCAATAATCTACAGATCGAGCTGAACAAGCTGAAAATCTCTTACGATCAGCTCCATGAAGAAAACAAGAGAATTAGCACACAAAATGCTAAGCTTTCTCATATTTTCAAAACATGGACAAAATCAAGAGCATCATTGGAAGAATTGCAAGAGGTACAAAGAAATGTCGGTGATGTCACCGGCATAGGCTTTGATATCAAAGACTGCACCAAAGATGAATCTGAACTGTTGCTGGTAAAGAACAAAATCAAACAAATGACATTTGTTAAATCCAGCACAGTATATGAAACTGAAGCACCTACAATTCAAACGGGAGTCTCCTTCGGGGATCAAGGTTTGAGAAGAGAAATTGGGTACGTTAACCAAGCCAAAGAAAAGGCACCAGCAAGCTCTGTGTCTATCAGACCAAATCTAAAGGTGCAAGATCTAAGGCAAGGAAGATCATCCAATTACTATAACTTAAAACCAGTTCAACGAAGATATAGATTACCTCATAAGAATCAAAGGTTTCCATATCGCACACATTATCACACACAACATCGAAACAGATCAGCTCACAGCACACCAGACACACACAAGCCATTAAAGCTGATACAGGTGTGGGTTCCCAAAGGGCTAATCCGTTATGGACCCAAGTAGGATTGGGTACCAATAATAATTATGTTTGATGACAGGTACCGAAGAATCTAATATCAGACTGGTACTTAGACAATGGGTGTTCTCGTCACATGACTGGAAACGTCGAGCTGCTGTCTGAAGTCACAGAATGTACTGGACCCAAAATCATATTCGGGGATAACTCAAAGGGTAAGACCGTGGGCAAGGGTAAGATTGTACATGGTAACATTACTATCAATGATGTGCTGTTAGTTGAAAATTTATGCTATAATCTGATCAGTATAAGTCAACTATGTGATAATGGTTATGCTGTAGAATTTCACAAACACACTTGCACTGTTAAATCGTCAGACGGTATGACCATGCTTGTGAGAAATGGAAATACATATAAGATTAACTGGAATTTTGCTCAACCTGATAATCCTACTTGCTTCATCGCGAATAATGATAATAAACACTGGCTATGGCATAAACGCTTGAATCATCTCAACTTTAAGACTATCTCTAGCCTGTGTAAACATGATTTAGTTGTCGGTCTGCCCAAGATCGATTTTGCTAAGGATAAGTTCTGCGTAGCTTGCCAAATGGGCAAATAGATCAGATCATCCTTCAAAAACAAGAATGCTAAATCCTCCTCACGCTGCTTAGAACTATTACATATGGACTTGTTTGGTCATATACCAATAACAAATTTAGGGGGAATGCGGTATACTCTTGTTGTTATTGATGATTACTCATGCTTTACATGGACTATATTTTTTAGCAGTAAAGATCAGACTGGTCCGAAGTTGATCAAGCTGCTGAAACGCACTCAGAATGAGAAATCATCAAGCATACATAGGATTTGAAGTGACAAAGGCACTGAATTCTCAAATCAGCATCTTGAATCCTTTCTAGAAGATCAAGGAATTAAGCATGAATTTTCAGCCGCTCGAACTCCTCAACAAAATGGAGTCGCAGAACGAAGGAACAGAACGCTTAAAGAGGCAGCAAGGACAATGCTTGCTGATTCTGGAATTTCGCAAAAGTTCTGGGCAGAAGCTGTAAATACTGCTTGCTACACTCAAAATCGGTCTATGATTAACAAGAAGTTGAATCTTACTCCATATGAAGTATGGACTGGTAACAGACCGTCTCTCTCTCACCTTCATGTATTTGGCTGCAAATGCTTCGTTCCCAATAATGGTAAGAATCATCTTACAGCATTCGAAGCTAAGTCAGATAATGGGATATTCTTAGGATATTCATCCAATAGTAAAGCTTTTCGCATCTTCAATAATCCCACTTTAACTGTAGAAGAATCAGTTCATGTAGTATTTGATGAATCTTTATGTATTGAGGGTAACAAGGAATCAATTCAAAATCAGATGGAAAATATACATCTCGAAGCTAACAGTGATGATGAGATTGTAGTTAACAGGTCAAGAGATAATCCACCGGAACCAGAAGTACCAGATAGACCGGATCAAGGCAATGAAGCTCCTTCAGATCGAGCCGATCCGGAAGTCCTAAATTCTAATGTTAAAGCAGATGTTGATAATGCTGCTACCACTCATCCTTCTGGACCAGATAATCCAGAATCAAGCTATCGATGGACAAAGAGGCATCCACCCGATCTAGTAATTGGAAGTCCTTCTGCACCTATAAGAACCAGAGGACACATGATGGATGAATTCACTCATGCCGCTTTCATATCAAATCTGGAACCTAAAAAGATTGATAAAGCTTTGACTGATTACAACTGGATTAAAGCCATGCAAGAAGAGCTTAATCAATTTGAACAAAATCAAGTCTGGAGTCTAACCCCCAGGCTTAGTGATCTGCCTGTTATTGGAACCAGATGGGTTTTCAGAAACAAGCTAGACGCAGATGGAATTGTGGTTAGAAACAAGGCCAGACTGGTGGCGCAAGGATTCTGACAAGAAGAAGGAATTGACTTCGATGAATCTTTTGCACCAGTCGCCAGACTTGAAGCAATCCGAATATTTCTTGCTTATGCTGCTTTTAAAGACTTCAAAGTATATCAAATGGACGTTAAGAGTGCTTTTCTTAATGGTAAGCTTCAGGAGGAAGTCTACATTGAGCAACCTCCTGGATTTCAGAACCTGTAAGGACCCTAAACCTTAACAGTGAATTCAAGATATAAATAGGGCTAAATATGTATTAAAGACATCTTAGGGTTCTGGTTTGATGTGAGCTCAATTAGGTTACAGGCCAAAATAAGACTTCAACAATTATTCAGTTACATTCCCAATCATGAATGTTTAAGTGATAGCATTAAACTACTTCTAGAGTAGAGACTATCCAAAATTTCCTGTACTCTATCTTCCTTTATGCTTTCAACAGCTCACAGTTCAACCGACCCTCAGCCCCCTTGGTTCAAAAGCGTACCTACAGGAACAACTCACCATGAGCATATATATATATTATCACTTGACACAATTCAACTTAATAAAGTAATTAAGCGTATAAAACGATTAATTGATATGCTCCTCGATTACCACATTAGCACATTTCATTGTCGTTCCTGTTTCACAAGCTTATGCACAAAATCATTAGTTCACGATATAATGATCGATAACGCGTTTCCAATTATAACCGCAATATTTCACTTTAACCACTAGAATTGTGACTGTTCCGGTCCCAATACAACAGCGGAATTTTAGGACCCCTCGCTTCGACATATAGCGGCATCATATGATATCCCTCGCTTCGACAATGACAGCGGCATGTTACCTCGTTTAGACATGACAGTGGCAAATATCATATTACCATCGCTTCATATGACAGCGGCAAGTACCTCCCTCGCTCGGAGATAAAGGCTACCGGAACATTCATCAATTCCATCACATTAATCAAACACCATAGTTGATTCCATTATCACAGTAAATCACAGTCATTTCACATATACCATCACGTATAAGGATTCACTATCCACAATATACATAATCAAAGGTATGGCACGTTTTACCGTCCGATGCTCGTACGTCTCACTACGTACCTTGGTTCCAAAAGTGGAGCTATCGTGGACTTTATCTCCTAGGCTGTGTGGCTACCTGGGATGGTTCTACATAATCACATGAATCCATATTAGAAACCAATAAATGAACCATTATCAAAAACATCACCATATAGAACAAAATCCCAAAAATCCAAAATTTAAGCCTTGCGATCGATCGGTCCTAAGCCCCGATCGATCGCCAAGTTAAGAAAAATAAGTATCCAGGTACTGCCTCCACCAATCGATCGAGCCGTTTTACCGATCGATCGAGACGTCACACCGATCGATCGGTAAAAATCGCCAATCGATCGGTAAGCTCATTTCACGCCTTTTTCAGGCTCTGCCTTGCTCGATCGATCGGACCCATTTCCCGATCGATCGAGAAGTCCTGTTTCTGCGAGAAACTTCCCTGAATGAGCTTCCCTCAACACATACACTCATGAACAACCAAGAACAACTGCCATGCTCAACATATAACCACAAAACAACATGGAAATGCATCCCCCAAGTATAAACAACATGATGGAACAAGATCCACCCTTATATCCCCAAAAACAAGACACAAACCCAACCAAAACTCAACAAAACTCTACCAAGATGGAAGCTTACCACTTGAGCTCCAAGTTTCAAGTAAGAAAAGCACAAAAGACTCCTTTTTCCAAGTTTACTCTTCCACTCTAGTTTCAAAAACGAAAATGGCAGCTTCTGGATGAGTGGATGGGGTTTAGGGATCAAAAAGTTGATGGAGAGGGGGGTGATGTGATGCAAAGCATTGCAAGTGGCTCCTTATCAGCTTTGGAATAAATAAAATGTGTATCATAATATAAGCATGATATGTAGAATACTCCAACATGATATTTTAAAGTGTTTCACTACAATGCACCACAATTGCCATTAAAACATGCTTTACCAAAACTACAACCCAACACATATCTAATTATCACCAATGTCACATAAACATAATTAACGCCCAAATTGCAATTAATTATCTCGGGGATATCACAGAACCACTCATTTCCAGATCATGTATATCTACTGAATAAAGCAGTATATGGACTGAAACAAGCTCCAAGAGCCTGGTATGAAACTCTGTCTCAATTTCTGCTGAACCGTGATTTTCAGATCGGCTCAGTGGATAAAACTCTATTTAAATTTATTAAGGGGGAACATACTTTATTAGTTCAAATTTATGTTGACGATATCATTTTTGGGTCAACTTACCCCAAATTATGCGAGAAATTCTCTAAGTTAATGCAGGGACAGTTTGAGATGAGTATGATGGGAGAACTTTCATTCTTTCTGGGTCTCCAAGTCAAACAGCTCAGCAATGGCTTTTTCATAAATCAAACCAAATATACCAAAGAGCTCTCAAAAGATTCGGAATGGAAACTTGTTCAACTGCATCAACTCCAATGAGTCCTTCAATCAAGCTAGATAATGACGAAGGGGGAATAGCAGTTGAACTAACTACGTATCGAGGACTGATCGGATCGCTCTTGTATCTTACAGCGAGCCGGCCTGATATAATGTTCTCAGTCTGTATGTGCGCTAGATTTCAGTCAGATCCAAAGCAATCACACTTTATTGCTGCTAAGCGCATTCTTAAATACTTAAAAGGATCTCAGAACTTTGGTCTTTGGTATTCCAAAGATTCAAACTTCAGCTTAATCGGATATTCAGACGCTGACTATGCTGGCTGTAAGATTGATCGCAAAAGCACCAGTGGAACATGTCAATTCTTAGGTGAAAGATTGATCTCTTGGTTTAGCAAGAAGCAAACATATATTGCCACGTCTACAGCTGAAGCAGAATATCTTGCTGCTGGAAGCTGTTGCGCTCAAATGCTCTGGATTCAACACCAACTCAAAGACTATGGCATTCAAGCTGTTGAATCTCCAATATTTTGTGACAACACCAGTGCAATTGCTATAACGTATAATCCAGTTTTGCACTCTCGAACAAAGCATATTGATATCAGACATCATTTTATTCGAGATCATGTTGGCAAAAAGGAAATTCGGATCGAGCATATTTCAACAGACCAGCAAGCAGCAGATATCTTCACCAAACCACTTCCTGAGGCTAAGTTTAATTATTTTCGTCAAATTCTTGGTTTAATAGACTTATCCTGATGTTTTAGAGGTATCTTTCTTTTCGCTTTTAAAGATTATATGCTGGCACAGATCGATAATACAATGATCAGAAAGACACAGACCGGTCCGAACTTTCAGACCGATCTATGTCAAATATGATGTTATCCCATGATCTGTCTGGTCAACATCTTTAAATAAAGTAATTATTTAAATATCAGTCATCGAGACAAAGACACGTGTCTTCTCTCTCCTATTTAGCGGGCTGAACATTTCACTTTCATTTCACTTTTTACAAATTACTGCTGTCTGTTTTCTAACTCTCATATATTTTCAATTTCTCCATATTCCTCATTACACTCAAATGGCTACTATCACTCACAATTCTCTATCTGTTGAGTTCAATGAAATCTACAGGGCTGAAGATCCAGAAATGGTCTCCATGTTCAAATCCTTTGAGTCTTCTGGATTGAGGAACTTTCTGGAATGCGGGACGGTGGTGTACGAGTCGGAGATTCGAGAGTTGTTTGCCAATGCTGTATCTTAGAAGGCGTTCATCTCCACCACCGTCAAGGGCAAATCATTTGACATTTCTCAGTTGACGCTGGCAAAGACCTTTGGTCTTCCCAACACCGGACTGACTGACTTTGGCCGCATGCCTCAGGCCACTATCACCGATCTTCAGCGCTCAGCTCGCCCAGATTGTCGATTTTCTTCAAGAGATTGCTGCTGACAAAAAGGGGGAAAAGAGTAAAGACTTCAAGCCACCTCAGTCTTCATCAAGAAAGTAGCGGTCTATATATAAGTCAGACTTGTCTGTAATTGTATATAAGATTTTTGCTCAATAAAAACCAGAGTTCTTAGTTAAGTCCTTGTTCATTTATTTTGAACTAAATGGCTTAATCAATCCGAACTTCAACATAACTACGTTCATTTATTTTGAACAAGAAGAAGTAATTGATCCGCAAGTATACGCTTCAGATTTCTTAAAAGACCGAATAAAGAGATATAGAAGCTAGGTTTTGTCATCATCAAAAAGGAGGAATTTGTTAGTTCCGGATTTTAAAGATGACAAAACAAATCAGAATGGATCGATAGAAATCAGACTGACCAGATCGATCGCTCTCTGCAGATCAAGCTGAAATGGTATATCACAAATCATAATGGATCGATGAACATCAGCCTGACCAGATCGAAGCTTCAGAACAGCTCAACTATTATCAGATCAGAGCAGACAAGGCTGAATTAGAATTGCTCTTCAGTCTGAATCATTAACGGCTATTTATTGAAGCATTTAATGTTGCAATTAATGCTGAAAAAGACCAAGGACTGAAGATTACCATAAAAGGTAAGAAGACAAAGAAGAGCTTACCTGACAGTCGTCGAAAGCATGAACCAGAATGACAAGTGCACAAAAGAATAAGACTGTAGCTTATTCAGAGTTTGAGCAGAGTCAAGAGTTGCACATAAAGGGAAATAATGTCGTTGGTACATACAACTATATAAGGATGCAACAGAAGAGCTCAAGAGTCTGAAAAATCAAAAAACGCAAAAGAAAGCTAAACAACACAAGCTTACAAGCTCAGACATTCTCGAGCTGAAAATATTCATAAGCACAAGCATATTGTAATATTTGATCATCTTAGGATCATTGTGTGCATAGACTTAAGTCTATCTTTTGTATTATGTACTAAGATAGAGAAGTGAGAATCAATTGTAACTGTCAGACAGAGTGTGTCTGAACAGATCGAGAGACTAGGAGTTTCAGTCTGGTAGTGAGGTAAATCCAGCTGAATTGGGTTTGTACAACGGGATTGTATAAATCAAAGTCTTCTAGTGGAATCCTTCCTTAATTGGAAGAAGGGGAGACGTAGAAGGATTACACCACCTTTGAACTTTCAGAAACATATTCTGTCTCTATCATTCTGCACCTGTTATACTTTTCATTCCATCGAGCCGTTCTGACTAGCCTAAGAACAGACCGTTTCGCACTAAATTATTCAGTGGTCTGTTCTGCAGAAAAGTTGATTAAGAAACAGATTTCTTTCACTAATCCGAAAGAAATTACAAAGGATTATTTTTAATAGGAGTGTTCATTCACCCCCCCTCTAAACACTCCGGACCGATCCTAACATTCTATATTATTTGCAACAACCCACAGTTAGGAAAATTTCAAGGAAACCTACAAATTGGTGAAATTGACCTCACAATTGAAGGAATTGCCGGAAGAATCCCAGAACAGCTTATTATAGGGATTGAATTTCTCGAGGAACATAAACCTTGGGAAAGATTGCAAGATGGAATGGAATTCACGGTCGACGGAAAGAGATACCGAATCAGATGACCACCAGTCCATTCTCCATATACATCTCCATCGGGATGTTATGAAAAATATCGGGCAGAATATTTTGCTGCTTACATTGACTCCGGAGCTGGAATATGCACTGCCAGGAGAGAAATCTTCCCCAAAGAAGTTGGTGAGAAATTACCAGCCATTGCCGGAAGAGACTTTTCCAAACGGATCCTTATTTTTAATGAAGAAGTCCATCGAGCGGAAATAATTATCGGAGGAGCAGGCGGTACCCCATGGTACAAAGTCAAAACTCCACCTATATATTTCCATGATACAGGTGCGGATATGCTGTTAGGACACAATTTCCTACAGACGTTCAAGACATTCACTCACGAGAATGAAAACCGAGACTTATTTTCACAACTCTGTGTGATCATAAGATTATGGTACAGCGATTACGGGAGGCGTTCCACAAAAAATTCCACATTTGTTTTCGCAACAAGCGTGGTGATGAAGGAAAACTTCGACACCCAAAGATGAAAGATCAGCGGAAATTTGGAGAGGCAATTCTTCAGTTCTGACAACAAGGTCCTAGTGGAAAAGATTCTCAAACTTTTGACTGGGTTAATAGCATGTCTTTCAGAGAGCAGGATGAGGAAAGAGTAACTCCAGAAACCCTGTTGCTACTGAAAAATGCTTTACGAGAAGAAGTTCCACAACCTGAAACTACCGCAGAGCGAATCACTCTAGAGGACGTGAAAATGAAGATTCGTAGGAACTACAACGAGGATCCACTCGCATGGTGGAATAAAAATGAGCTCATAGCTACTTTGAAGGTGAAAACTGGAAAAGAAAATGAGTTTGTTAGGTACAGGCCGATCCCCATGAACCAGGAAGATCTGAAGGATATGCAGATCATACTTAAGGAACATCTTGACCTTAAGTTGATCTCAGCAGGTATTTCTCCATACAGCAGCCCAGGATTTCTTGTTCGGAATCATGGAGAAATTAAACGAGGAAAGCCGAGATTGGTGATCAACTATAAAGGGATCAACGAAATCTTGGAGTTCGATGGATATTTTATCCCAAGCAGAGAACATTTGGTAAATAGCATCAAGAATGCCACGTAGTTTCTAAATTCGATTGCAAGTCTGGGTTCTACCAGATTAAAATGGAGGAAGCAAGCAGAAAGTTTACAGCATTCTCCACACCACAAGGACATTATATCTGGAATGTCATGCCAATGGGATTGGCAAATGCTCCCCAGATATATTAGAGAAAGATGGATAATCTTTTCAAGGATTACTTCGGCTTTATGTTCATGTATATTGATGACATTCTTATTGCATCAAAAAACATGAAAGAACATCTTAAACATTTGGAAATCTTTTCAGATGTTTGTTACAAGGAAGGATTAGTGCTTTCCGAAAAGAATGCAGCGATCACTACAAGACAAATCGAGTTCCTTGGAGTTGAGATCAACGAATCTGGAATTATCCTGCAGATCATATTGTTGAAAAAGTACAAGGATATCCGGATGACCTCAGGGATTTAAAACAACTTCAGAGTTTTTTAGGAGTTGTTAATTTCGCTGGGATGTTTATCAACAATCTAGCAAACCACAAGAAGGTGTTCAGTCCACTACTCAAAAAAGATGTTAAGTTTGAGTGGAACGACGATCACATACAAGCTGTCAAACAACTGAAGGAGGTTTGCCGGCAACTACCAAAGCTTGCAATACCAAACAACGATGATGAACTGATATTATACACAGATGCCAGTGATCATTGGTGGACTGCAGTTCTCATGAAAATCACACCAGAAGGAGAAGTGCCATGCAGATATTGCAGTGGGCTATTTGATAACAACGAAGTTATCAGATGGCACATCAACGAGAAGGAGTTCTTTGCTGTTCGAAAGGCTTTTAAGAAATGACCACTTTTCCTACTTGCAAAGAAATTTATCTTGAAAATAGATAATACGAGTGTCGAGGCCTTTTTAAAAAAAAAATTGAATCAAAACCAGAAAAAAGCTAGACTTTAAGATGGCAAGCTGAATGCCAATATTATGATTATGATATTGTCATTGTAAAATCTGATAAAAATATTCTTGCAGATTTTTTGACGAGAGATGGAAGCGAGTGAAGCTAATTCCATCATCACGAGATCAAAGCACCTCCGAAAAATCTGGAGGAGCTAGACAAGAAGATCAACGGCCTGGTAATTAATTCTCAGGTTGCGGGTCAAGTACAGGAACTGAATCTCACGAAGGTCCAATAGGCTATGAAGGCTACGATGCAGGCTCACACCTGTTTATGGGACAGTCTTTATATTCCCCTCCGACGGGATGCTTCAGAGAGCCGGGCTCATCAACCGGTGTGGAGGATTCAAGTACCGCCACTACAGGTCCTAGTATTGATCCTTTCGGGGAAGATACAGAAGGAAAAATTGATTCTAAGGTATCTGGGATATCTGAAGAATCAAGCCAACCCAGCACCTCAGGGGTTAAAGAGGGAGAGATTAATCTTAGGCCATCGACGGGCAAATCTAAGGTTAATACTAACGAGAATATTGTTTCCCCAACTTCCCCTTTGCAGGAATATCAAAGATCATGGGAGAAACTTTGTACAAGAGTGGGTATAATTCCTTGAAAAATTACAGCAGACTGGTCAAGAAAATACCCAAGAATGTGGATGCATCCTTGTGTCAAACCAGAAAGTGTTCTTGAGTGGTTTGATTTTGGCTGCCTAGCCTCAGTCTTTACCACATCACCAAGTTTTCCGGAAATCGCAAAATTACCGGACTGGATCTATGAAGGAATGTATGACTCATGGCAAAATAATCATACACTTGGACGAGGAGATGTTCTGGAGCTGAAATTTATTACTGCAGCCCCAGAAATCACAGGAAAAGGTCTTCACCCTAGCTTTCATTTTGTAAAGTTACAAAGACCTAACTAGAAGGCGATGGATCAAATAAAACCACCGCCTGAAGGAACAACATTAGTTTCCCCGCTCACCGAAGATGACATATCTACCAAAAGAGCTTGGGGATTATGGGCCTGTCTTACTGAGATGGACAAAGTCAAGTATCCGTTCAAAATCTTCCAGAAAACAGCGAACGGGTCATTCATGGTGAACTCCATGACAAGCCATACTACAAAATTTGCCGAGGACATCTTTGAAAAGAAGAGGCAAATATTATGGGAAAACAAGATTCCGGCAACCAAAGAAACTAGCCGGAAGTTCTGCAACATGGCTCATGTGGGAAGATGGCAAGACTACATCTGCCCGAGCTGCCCAGAACAGAAAGAGCCATTGTTCGGGAAAAGGATTCCCTGTCAAAAGGGACCAAAAGAAAGAGGACAAAGCAGGACCGGGCAAACGTGGAAGATTCCCACGCGGACTGTAAAAATCAAATTTCTAGGGACCACAGGGAGACAAGAGTCATGTGACTTTGACGAGGACCACTACCATTTGCAAAAGAAAACAAAATGGTAGGACCGATCTTCGGCCGAAAGACGAAGGGACCACAAGATACCAAACAAGAGAGAAGACGCATGCAATGACGTCTGATTATAAACAAGAATTGAAGTCCGGATTTCACATCCACCTCCAGACTTCTATAAATACCAAGGCATTCATAAAGCTATGGACATCGAAAATTCTCCATAAATAAATATTGTAGTCTCTAAGCTTTGTAATCTTCAGCTTTCTTAGCTTGGTAATATTTCTTTTCTTTCTTTTTCATAAGTGTCTGTAATATTGTTCTGTTTGTTTCAAGTTTATGTGTTCTTGAGTCAAGCCTCATCTATATGATAGGCTAAACAAGTCCGTCTCCTCCCAAAAGGAGACGTTTTAATGTAATAGATGTTATAAGTATTCCAGAATAAAAATAAGGCTGTTGCCCAGCTATCTCCCAGATTTCTTTAAATATTTTTTATATCTTGTTTATACCTTACGCCCTAAGGTAGGAAACGAATTAGGGCTGTGCTGCGCGGTTTCTGAAGGAGTCGGATAACTGGCAGACTAACCTCGCCTCGCCCGTGAGCTGAGGTTGGATGGTGATGAGCCATTCATAAAACAGTCTGGAGGCAGTAAGTTTTCGACTGGTGGAAGTTGCGACCCACCTCACCCGGTGCCGTTATGGTCAAAATGGTATATTTCAGTTTGTTAAAATTTTATTGTAATACGGAAGCATGTTGGGCCTTTTATTTATTTTTATCATGATCTTCAAATCGGGTTTTGAATTATAATTAGACGAACGTTATATAAACTGTGAGTCCTTTGCAAAAGTATGCTCTTGGGATTCATCTCGAGATGACAGAAACTGAAGGATCTCATGTTCATATAATGTTTCTGTTTGGTAAATATTATGATGCAAACGATGATGAATAGTATATTGTGGCATATTTTGTTCTTTAGACATTTTCTAGGGGCTAAGAATGCAAATTTATTAAAGATTGGTTGGACCGCGTGAACCGCTTGGACCACATGGACCACATGGGGTTATTATTGCCATTTCAACCAAGAATGGATTTATATCAACTAATGTTTTTTCGCTGGACTAGGATAGATTATGTTTCACGAAAGTGTACCGGCCCGTAATTTTCCCATAATAAAAATACTACCTGAACCCGAACTGACTAATAATTTTGGGTTTGGGCATATCAATACACGAATTTTTTAAAATTATCCAACCCAATCGGTCGGGTATCCGATTCCTGAAAAAAATGCTCACCCTTAGATATAACTTTTCCATAAAAATTATTTTAAAAGATCAAATTTTAAAAATATAAAATAGATAATCGTCAATCAAGTCTTTACCTACTAAATAGATCGACTATACATATTCTTCTTATCCATACATCTTTCCCTTGGTTCTTGAAATGTTCACTCAATTTGGTCGCCTTGAGAATATGGACCCCATGTCTGGATAAACTCTTTATAAAAATTAGGCCGCATAGATAAACATATTTGCACTCCATACTTATAATTTGATAGTTTGGATATTATACTTTGTCGAATATATTTATATAATTCTAATATTTTTATCAATAGATTCATTTACTGACAGACTATTCATTCCAGAGGTCGAAAGACATAAGATTTATTTACATATTTTTTATTAAGGCAAACAAAATAGGGATTGGAGTAAACTTCAAGATAACAGTGCATAGGAGGCATGGAAGAATTCACCCACTTTGGAAAGCTACTCATTAATAAAGGGATAAACCCGATGTACGAAACATCTGTTATATGTGGGTCCGAAAATGGGTCGGCCCCAAAAAATTCAAACATTTCAGTCAGTTGGTGACACTTGTCAGCAATCATTCAGTCCATACCAACCATTTCAACAGTCAAAAGCAGCAGCAAAAGTTCGGAAGCCTGTTTCCAAAATTTGGAGCTATATCTGTAAAGTTAGATACAACATTCTGTTTCCAATTACATTAGAACACTTTAAAATGCAAGAATCAAGGACAAAGCGATAACAAATCCACGAAAACCAACCTCGTTTAAGAATCTAGAAACACGCTGTAACTCGGAATTAAATCCTATGTTCTTACAATCCCTTGTCATTCTCGAGTCTCCGAGAAACATCAAGGTGGAGCATCTCAACGAACTCCTGTGAAGTATCACCAGGAAGAGATTAGTGTTGAAATTATTCGTGGACGTAGGAGAGTGAAACATCAACTGATGCTCACCAAAAACCAGCGCCAGTATCACCAAAAACGTCTGATGCTCGCTAAAAATGAGATGTCTTTTTCCGCCGGATGGAGGGTGTTGGTAGCAACTCCGATAATAGCTCCGGGTGCTGGTGAGGCCTGAAATCATGAATAAGTGTGAGAAGGGAGCCGGAAGGATGTCCCGGCGGTTCCCCTCCGACGCTCAAGTCAGAAGTCGGAAAAGAAGGACAGAGTAACGAGATGAACTTGAAGTTATGAGTAGAGTGAATACCTTTTTCTCGTCAACAAACCTTGTATTTATAGGGAGATGGAAGGGAGACAACCTTTAACCACATGCCAGGAGCCTATGGGACATCTTCTGAAGCTAATGGTGGGGACCAGGGTCTCAGAGCCAGGGACAAGTAGGTGTCACTCTCCTCTTACGATATGCTCGCAGCCTTTAGGATCTGATTTATGCCGGGGACCAGTAGGATGTCACTTTCCCCGTACGATATGCTTGCAGCTTTTTGTGATCCGATGTACTTGGAGATATGAGTTGTACATTGGATCTAATTTGTGAGGCCATGCTATGAAGTTTAGCTCGTCCATACCAACTAGGATCTTAGCTCCCCAACATGCCCACCAGGAAATTAGGTTCTCACCGTGAGTGATACTACCTGAGGGGAACACCAGGGGACCACACTAGATGCCATACGGAACCATCATATGAAAATAGGTGATGGACCATTACGCGTGGTGATTTCATATCACTACTGAGGTCACTCAAGATCTTTGTCGGACCTTTAAGGCTTATTTCCCTAGAGGAGACGTATTAACACTTGGTAGGTTTTATTTTAAACAATTAATTTCAGTGTAGCGATTTTAGACTGTAAGTGCACGGTGTCAAGTTTTAGTATAGTGATATAAAAGAAAGGATGTCAAAACCCACAGGGACTAACGTATAAGTACTAAATAAAATTAGCAAAATATATTTAGCCTACGAAATAAATGATTAATTATCTAATTAAACTAAAAACTTAAAAACTCAAAAATAAAACAACTCCTTTGAAGATGCGAAGGAATTCCACTCATGAAATTTATCAAGATGTTGGTTCAATTGTGTTATCGTCAATGATTTGTTTGCAAAAACAATTACTAATCAATCAATTCTTAAGATGACGGATTTCCTAATATAATCAATATACTTTCTCAAGCTATATTGAAACTAATATTAAATTGAAGCAAGTAACTCTCGTTCACTTAAACCAATTTAATATCGAATAAATCTCGATGAAAACCGTTAACTTTACATCTTTCAATTCAAAGTGATCACGTATGTGATTTAATCTCTCGATCTAAATCTTTAACATACAACACGAATTATTATAGCGTATTATAACTTTATCTCTCGATCTCAATTATAATTCACAAATTCAATCAAAGTTAGCTAGGCTTTGATATCATTAAGATTATAATTCATGCACAAAAGAATTAATCCACTCAAGCACATTCAAATCAATGATTCAAGCACAATATTCCCTAACCTTGATAAAATAAACTTAATTATATTCAAATCAAATTAACAAGATGTATAACCGTTTCTCAACCTCATAAACATCAATAAATCTGAAAATCAAAATAACTAGAGTTTAGAAATACGATAACGTAGGAGCGAATCCGTGCGTTGAATGATACTTCTTCTCTTGCTTCCTTCCTTGCACTTCAAAAGATTTCTCTAAATTTGTCTTGTTCTTCGAAATGAAAGGCGGCTGAAAAATATGATATTGGGTCTGATTATGCTCTGATAATTCTCCTCCAATTCGTGCCATAGTTCCCTAATTTATAGAAGATGTGGTGGATGGAAGTGTTTCCAAAAATAACCAAATCAAGTCTTTAATTTTCTGAAAATTCTGCGTCTCGATCGATCGGTGCAAATGTCTCGATCGATCGCGCACCTTCAACTCTCGGACCTGATTTTCTCTGCCTCGCTCGATCGATCGAGCCTAAGCTGCTTATCGATCGAGATTTCTTCATTCTCGCTTGTCAAGTCTCCGCCATGCTCGATCGATCGAGCCTGTGTTTCCGATCGATCGAGCTCTGCTTTTCTTTGTTGGCAAAAACTTCTGTCTCCTTCGATCGATCGCCCTCCATGTCCGATCGAACGGTCATGCCAGAATCCAAATTCTTCATTTCTTGCCTCGGTTTGATCCGTTTTCTCCCTTCTAGCTCAATTCTTCCACTTTCCACCTAGATTCCTGAAATAACCAAATAAATACCAAAAAGCATAACATCTTCCCGGAATCTACACGAAAATATATACATATCAAAGCAAAAATACACGTAATAATCAACCCTATAAACTCCCACAAACTTAGATTTGATCGTCCTCGAGCAAACATTAAGATCAAAATGCAAAGTTCATCATCAATACTTTAAATGAATTAACTTAGCAACTCAAACGTAAAAGCTCAGAAATCCCACTAACACTTCAACCATAAGTCAATCCAAAAATCACAAGAAGTGTTTTCTCCTAAGCCAAGCAATATATCGCAAAATCGGAACGTGCGTGTGTGTTCATGTCAATCTTGAGTTTCATATATACTTTTAGGATCAAATAATGCTATTAAACCAAAAGTCAAGATTACTATTAAACACTCCATAAGCCTACTTTTCAAGCACTTCTCCACTAATGTAATTCTTCCTTATACTTGGATTAATAGGTCTTTTAAAGCTTGTAATGTTTGGCCTAGGTGTTTGGCTTCAAAGAAAAGATAGGGAAATACAAAGAAGAGAGTATAACTTATAAAATTCATTTTTAGCACATATATTCGAGCTCCTCTTCTTTTTTTCTAGCCTTGGCTACTTTGAGTCTTATTTATTCAATTTTTTCTCAAGGCTTTATCTATCTTTTTCTTTTCTCATTCAACAATTTTTTTAACAATAATCTCATCCAAATGTAGTAATTCAAGTGCATCTAATGAGAATCATTATACTCCCTTAGGGTTAAGATAAAAATATTCAATTTAGGCTCATGTTGGTGGGTATAATGAGTTTGCCAAAGAATGTTGAATTGGGCTAATATTATGTTAAACATACTCTATTCTCTCTTTTTTTTTAATTAGGCTCAAATTAGGGAACTAGAGATTGATATCATCACATCTTATTTTCTAATGACTCTTGTGCTTATCACATTCTACACTTAAAACGTTTCCTAAAAATACTTTTAAATGATAAATATAGTTTCACCTTTGAAAAATTTTCCAAACACACATGCAAAAATATAAATCAGAATAACTTTTAAGGCACGACCATACACATTCAACACATTCGAGATACAAAAAGTAACACAAGCATCTCTCAGAGTGTAAGAATGTATAATCTTCTCACATTAATGTACAATTTTCTCCATCACAACACTCTCAAACCAAACATGCTGCGCATTGTGATTACAACAGCATCAATCAAACCGTAAAATCCTTGCCTTCAACTGATCCATGCAATCATTTTCCACCTCTTTGTTTCTTTTCTTCTAGCATGGCAGCCTCATTCAACATGTCGGCCGCATCCTTGTGCATGTCGAGCTTGGCAAGTGCCACTGCCTGTATGTAGAATGCTGTCGACCAATCCGGGTTAATGCACTGCGCTTGCATTGCATCTCGAAGGGCAGCATCTGGCTGATCGCACATTAGATAACAAAGGCTTCGTCGTGCGTGAACAGTTGGGGAAATCATGGTCCCGACATTTATAAACTGGACTTACATTAAGATTTCAGTATCAGTTCAACTAGAGAAGGTTTTAGTAGTTAAATACTGTAGACTCAACCAAATCGAAGACAGCAGCAGAGCTGAAAAATCCTATATTATTATCACCCAAGTATTAAGAAAAAGTGAAGACAGAGGGCCAACTGTCCCTACTGACTTCCCTTTCCCTCCACCAATGATCTAAGATGCAAGGAATTTGTTTCCTTGAATCCTTTTTCTCATGAGTTAAATAGGCACCGCCAAATCTATATGCACAAACAAATTAAAATGGCCCAATTTGCACAACCAGCAAGATCCATGGATATTTTTTTGTGCGAGGGAGAGATGCAAGAAGCTGCTTGGTCAACAAATTGATGGGACTTTAATGACATTCGAGAGGAACCGGGTGATTTGAAGAAATCCTTCCAGCTTGAATATTATAAAAACAGACAACAAAAACCAGGCACTTATAAACAGCTAGTTATGAACACTAGATGAATAGGCATGGTATATGTGTGCATGTGTGAAAAATACCTGAGAATAGCAATCAATAGCAGTTTTGAAATCTTTGTCCCGAAAGGCGAGGTCTCCTCTTTTCCTTGCGTCCAACATATCTCTCATTTGTTGAGTCCATTCTTGGAAAGATAGCTAAACAGTAAACTTGACTATATTTTAGCATAAATACATTATCAAAGATTTACTAAAACATCTTTCGCGCGACAAGTTTACCTCATTGGTTCCCTCATCATCTTTGTAGTGTTGCATCACCAAAAACTGATGGATAGCAGTGAGATCCATTCGGGAACAGGCATCACCCATTGGAGAGAGAGGGTGTGGTGGAGTAGACGGTGCTTCTTCACCCTTTGGAATGCCCAGCATAACATAAGATGGAACCTAGAATTAGGAAGTTTTTTATTATTCTCAAGAACCAATATCATGTAATCCACTCAGACACCTTGCCACTCCCAACTACAAGCCTACGAAATATATGAAATGAGAAGAAAATATGTGTTGTGTAGCATGATAGCAGCCAGCAACAATCAAAATGGTATCAACACCATTTACATTAAACTGATTCACAAAGTGCTGACACGAAGAATCTAATAAGCATTTGAAATTGAATCTTTGAACATTATTATATAGCTGTTCGGTCCAGCTAATAAAATCATTGGCTTAATGCACCGTAATACATGTCTGCTTACTGCGACTACAAAAAAAAAAAAGACACCTAGACTTGATATCAAATAGAGCCAGGATAACATCAATCTGGTATTATCATTGCCAGAATATGCTTCAGAATACACTGAAGATGATATCCTCGACATATAATAGATTGTTGGATTGTTGGTTGAATTTAATGTGCCCTAATCAAGTCATTAATCTTTGTCACTTAAAAGTAAAGAAAAAGAATATAATAGAACTTGCATCAGGTTTATTTTGCAATGCGGAAAGGGTAGAAACAAGATCTTTGGTCTTTGGCCTCTCTCTTGGTTCATACTGTAAACATTGTGAAGCAAGATCAAAGACTACAGTAGCCTCTTCGGCTGAGAAATTCCCCTCCAAATGGGAATCCATCAAAAGAAGAATATTTTTGCCCCGTATCATATCCAGAGCCTGCATGCAAAAAATGAATGTTATGTACATTTTAAATAAGTTAAATAGTATGTTGGCAACCGAAAACTGGAAACCAGAAACGACGTGAAAACACGTCCAATAAAGCCCGGTTATTTTTTGTTATATGCTCGGTCTGGCATATGACTAAGCAAGTATTTTTCTCATTCTCAGGTAACCTGATTCAGCATAGTTAGCCAATATTACGTAACCTTTTTTTTTTTTTATGTTATTTTAATTCATTTTTTTTTAAATTTGTATATTTTAGTAACAAAAACACTTGAATTATGTTCATTAAAAATTTCTAGTTTTTTGGCAATTTCATCTCATTTTATTTTAACTTTATTTAATTTAAAAAATTATATATCCAGACCACTAAGCCAGGCAAAATTGGTATGGAGCATGACCCCGCTGCTCCCCCCGAGTAGATAGTGCATAAGTTGAAACACGGCAACCAGATTAACGCAAATTCTATTCATGAAGAATTCAAGTGAAAATAAAAGGGCCATTTTTCCTGTTGGGATCACAAGTTATATCAGCTGAAAATTCACGACTTAATTAAAAAACATGACATAAACCTTTAAGGTTACACAAGGAAGGAAGAGCTAGTTTCATTACTTCTTTTGTATCGATAGCACCTAAAGCAAGTTCACAACTATTTCCTTACCATAAATTGAGATTCATTGTGTTAAGCAAGCACGTAAGTTATATAAATTAGCATATTTGACCAGAAACACGTGGAGAAATTTTTTCAAAAACCTTCCTTTTTCTAATAGTGGTTATACAACGGAAATTAACTTCCTAGAAATGTCCAATGAGTTAATGCAGCAGGTAAATGGCAAGTTCACAGCATTAAAGCTAATTTAAAGAGCAGCAGCCAGGATGAGACAGGTTACAAAGCTAATAATTAGAATTGCATAAACAACTTACATGAGTTGGAGGAATATGCTTTCCACTAAGAAGATCCAAAAGGACAGTTCCAAAGCTGAACACAACACTTTCTGGAGTTACCCTTCCTACAAGAGATTACAAACTCAAGCTAATTCTTGAAAGCAACCCGAAGCTCAAGAAATAGACACATTAACAGAGCACATGATTTACCATTTCTTAAGTACTCAGGAGGTGTATATGCAAGATTGGTGCTATAACTTTTGCCATCCCTGCTATTTTTCATCAATCCAAAACAGGAAAGACGTGGATCCCCATTCTGTAAAAAAAAACTTTATCAGCACTTAATATAAACCTAGACAAAATGGCATGGAAGGGGGGAAAAGCACGGTGAAAAACAAACTATCCCTTTCACCATATTTAGTGGGTAACAAAAGCACGGGTTAACGAAAAAAGACTAATTAACCTCATCAAAGAGAACCCTATAGGCATTCAAGTCATGGTAAAGTGGGCGACCTTCGTTGCTGCAATAATCCAAGGCTTCAGCAATGTACAAAGCAACTCTGAGACGCATCGCCCACTCAGGGGTTTGATTCTCCCCTGCAAGTACAAAAGAATATTCAAGAAAAAAATCACAAAATAGGAAGATCTATGGTGAATGTTATGGATAAAGTTAACAAGAAGATACACCAATAATTGCAAATAAGCAAGCAATTTAGATGCTGGTGTTGGTACAAAGGAAAAACCTCCCTCCCCTAACGGGATGCCAGAACACCGACGTCTGAGGCGTGAGCGTTGGGTCTTCTTGAAGAAGATTGATTAATCGACAAGTTTTTCCAAAAAAAAAAAAAAAAAAGAATAGCCAAATGTATGCACTTAATAGATATAATAACATGTTGAATATACTTTTCAAATTCAGCAATTTTATGACCCCAAAACTTGAGCAAACGTCAATTCTTTGATCAAATCATGCAAAATTCTAAACTTTCAACTAGCAAATAACAACCCCAGATGCAAGCTACAGCTCAAAGCTTATGAAAAGAGAGAATATCAAAATCGCATGGAAGTGCCACAAACATACAGTGAAACAAATGCTTAGCAAGGGTCTCATTAGGCATAAATTCAGCTACGAGAAGCCTCTCATCTCCATTACAACAGTATCCAATCAGATTAGCCAGCCTCTTGTGCTTCAGCTTCGCCACTTCCTTTGCTTCCTCCTTTCAAACACAAACAGTTAAACATGTTCAATAACTCTAAACTAATAAGCCCCAAACTGAATCCCCACCTATAAAAACCAAAAAATTAAAGAAGAGATTTGAATAATATTTTTGAGTATTATTATACATACGGCAAACTGTTTATGATCTGGCCAGGCCAACTTGGTAAATTTCTTGACGGCGATCCACCGTTGGTTCTGCAGACGGCCTTTATAGACGACATTAGGCGCCTTCTCGCCGCTCTCCGATACAATATTGTCGGAGCTGAAGTTGTTGGTAGCTGACTTCAGCTCCGGTAGCGAGAACTCCGCAAACCCAGTTGACCCTCCACCGTTAACAGAAGAGCGGCTGTGGCCGTGATGCTGCTGTCGCCACTGACCCTTCTCCGCCCCGCTCTGCGGATTCTCCTTCGATTCGCAGCAGCCCATTACTCAGTTGAGTTGCCTCAGCTCCAACACCTAGCTCACCCCCTTAAAACACTCAAAAGTTTTATGCATAAAATAGTAAATTATTGTGATAAGTTGAATAATTTTGACTCAGAAACATAGTTATCTATTCATTTCTGCTCAATTCTTATTCTAAAAGATGGGAATAATGGAATTAAAATATAGGTTTGACTCGAAGTAGCACGTGTGCGCGGGTTATGGGAAAGAAAGTGGAGGTGCTGAGAAGAATAGAAAAACCAAATCAATGTGTCTAAACTCTAAAGTGGCTTCTAGGGTTTCTAGATTGGGAATTAATTTCATAACCAATTTAGCTTTTGAATTCAACAAAAATTGATCGAGTGAATGTATTTTAGTGGTAGTATTGAAATTCTCTGCTCTATTTCATGTAGGGGTGATCATGCGATCGTTTAGTTCATCGATCGAATCAAATTTTCAAAAATTGAATTTCTTTTTGTAATAACAGAATCGATCGAAATTTTGTTATATTTTTAAAATATGTATAAAAAATTTGAGAATAAGATAACTTGATTTTTTAAAATTAAAATAATAAAAAAAAAAACAAATAAGAGAATGAGATAAATTTAAAAAAAATCGGTTATTTAGGTTTTCTGACATTTTTAAAACGAAAACTGAATATAATTAACTGAACCAAATTTTTAAAAATCAAAACCAAATTTTCGGATTAATTTAACCAAAATTTTCCTTCATCCCTAACTTTATGTGGCTAATTTAATAAAAGAATATTAAAAAAATAAAAAATTTAAAAAATAAAAAAAAATGTTACGTTTATAGCGTGATTCGCGATCCGGGTTCGCGTTTCTTCAGAAACGCTAACCAGGATCCCGATTCTAGCTGACAACCGAAATTTTTTTTTTAAATGAGGAGAGAGAAACGTGGTCCGATACCACGTTTTCTCTCTCCTCAAATTTTTTTCGCTTCTCTCTCCTACTTTTTTTTTATTTTATCTCCTGATTTCAATATCTCTCTCCTGATTCATGTTTCTCTCTCCTCCAATTTTTAGTATTTCTTTCTAGTATTTCTTTCTCCTCCATTTTTTAACATTTTTTCTGTCATCCACCTTTGTTTTCCACTTTAAAGTTACATTGAAATAAGGTTAATGTCCGGAGTAGTGAGTTAAAAAATTGGGAAATAAATTTTAAAAATAATTAAATATTTTAGATTTCAAAGTTTTTGTATTTTTTATTTCAAAATTTATTTAACAATATTTATTCAAAAATGAATATTGTCAAAATTCTTGTCCAAAATATCTTTGACTTGTTTGTCAAAAAAATGGTATTAAGAAAATAAAATAAAATTATTTAATTAATTAATTGCAATAAATATGCTCCGACTACGATTCACAGACACGGATATGGGAACACTGGTACGACATGATACGGACTTTCAAAATAAATTTATTTATTCTACATATACATTATGTTCTAATATACTAAAATTAAATTAGTTAATCAAATTATATAACTTTTATGTCATATTAATATTAATATATATTCTCATGTCTAGCGCATATTCTGCCTAGAGAATATAGTTGTTAAAAAATATTTTACTATTTTTAAAAAATCATATTTAAAAAATTATAAGGCTTTTTTAGAAAAAATGTTTAAAAACTATAACTTCTTTATGATTATATAGTTTAAGTCGGTATTAGTTATAAGTGTCTACAAATTGACATCATATTCAATTTTATTATTCAAATATTTGACAATTAATTTTTTTTTTAAAATTTTAGTTTATTAGAATATAATGTATATGTAGAAATTGGAATATATATATAAAAAATATTATTCACGTATCATAGACATTAAATATTTTAAATATTTTTAAAATATATTTCTCACATTTTTATCTCACAACTCCGGACATTAATCTGATCTCAATGTAACTTTAAAGTGGAAAAGAAAGGTGGATGACAGAAAAAATGGTAAAAATGGAAGAGAAAGAAATACTGAAAATTGGAGGAGAGAGAAACATGAATCATGATAGAGAAATCGAAATCAGGAGATATAAAATAAAAAATAGGAGAGAGAGAAAAGGGAAAAAAATTTGAGGAGAGAGAAAACGTGGTCCCGACCACGTTTCTCTCTCCTCATTTTAAAAAAATATTGTCAATTGTCAGTTAGAATCGCGATCCTGGTTCGCGTTTCTGAAGAAACGTGATTCAGAAACGCAAACCCGGATCGCGAATCACGCTATAAATGTAACATTTTTTTGTACTTTATTTTTTAAATTTTTTATTTTTTTAATATTATTTTATTAAATTAGCCATGTATGTTCCCGGATGCATCACATTCTCTATTTCATGTGGTATTTCCTACTAAACAATTATATATAAAAATATAATAATTTCAACAATTAATAATTTACTTACCAAATAATAACAATTATGAGTCAATTGCAGCCCTATCCAACAAAAAAGACTATAAATTTTTTTTTAAAAAAAGCAATTTATTACACTAAAACTGAACTTTGAATAACTAGATATCGAAAATTAAAATTGGCCAATTTATACAAATAATTTAATTTAAATTATTAATATTGAATAACTGGTCAGGATTGAGCTATTTGTATTAGGTTGAGATGTCCATAGTTTGAAAAAAGAAATTGTGGCCTGACCCTAGACCCACAATTTGGTGAACGGATTGGTTACTCGTTGACCCGATTCGGCGGGACTGGTTAAAGAGTTTTAAATTTTTTTTATATTTTAAATTTTAAATAGATATGTTGAGGTAGAATTGAAACTCTTAACCTCCACTTTGGGTAATTAGCTTTCTATCACTGAGCTATAAACGCATTATTGAATTAGTATGTTATATATATATATATATATATAGATATAAATCAAACAAATATATCCTATAAATTTTGATTATTCGAGATTAGATTAATTCGCGTTATGCTATGATTAATCCATGGATTTCAAACATTTTTACATATTTTTTTAAATTTTTAATAATATTTTTATTTTTATTTTAAAATTAAGGGCGAAACCATAAGTATAACCTAATGTTAACCGTAATTATTGATTGATCGTAAATGTGGTACCCAATATCTCTTATCTGGTACCACAATCCATTCATAAATATATAAATATAAATTTTTAGGATTTTACTTTTGTATGGTAAATACGTAATAATTACTTACTTAACAGTAGCGGAAGCGTGTATATAAAATATTTAACAAAATATAACTCAAAATAACTCCTTAAAACAGTTTGATATTCTAGCAAAAGATAAAATACTAAGTACTGGTAAGCCAACATGTTCAATTTTTTCCTCTAATTTTCCTCTGGTTCTGCCTCTGATTCTCCTGTATCTGGAACCCATAATAAATAACAAGGAAAAAATTAGAGGCTAAGTCTTAAGGACTTAGTGATGGAATAACAATGACTTACATTTTGTACTTATCAAATGATGCAATGTATCAATATGACATGTAATGTAATAAGAAATATCACAACATTTAAGGAAATTATCAATGAACAATAATGATTTAGGATATTAGGGTGAATATTGTGGGTTAAAGAGGTGGCTCCCACCCAACAGTTAGGTGTATCATTTTTCCTCACATATTCAGACATGATGTGTACATTCATTCATTTATGAGCCAAGGTGAACCATTCTCCAGACTGTCATCCATTGTTCATTGGACTCACTTCCGGGCCGAAGCCGCGTTGTCCAGTGGATTCAATATCCAGACATATGTATGTTGTCCAGGGCTCCAATAGTCATTCAATCATTTGTAGGAACAGAATAGTGATGAACACGGTAACAAGGCATGTAGATAATATGATCAATAAACTGTAGTGATGCACAATATGATAAAATATATGAAAAGTATGGTAATGAATGAACATATAATGTAAGTTCCAGACCAAATGCCAAAAGGGCTATGTTGAAAGAAATGGGTAGTACACCTCACCTCAATAGCTTACGATATTTTACTGGATTGACTCGATTTTGAACCCAGTTGCCAATGAAATTCCTATAAACATAATATAATTAATTTATAGTGATTAGTGACTCAAATGCATGGTTGAACATTCTTAAACATCATTTTTGTATAAAACTTGTCCGGGTAATTTTGAATAAGACTTTAAAAATTCATGATAATTCAACCATTAGTTGAAAAATCATGAAACATTCCAGAAATGCCTAAGATTGGTGCATAAATGTTCGCAAACAGGAAAAATTAAAATCGTGGAAGCGCGTGAAACACATGCGCCGCCTTGCCGGGGCATGACCGGCGTCACGAGCGGCTGAAATTTTCAGGGGATTATCGTCTCGTCGAGATCTGTAACTTTTGTTCAGAAACCGTTTTAAAATTCGTAGCCGATTTTTTCCCAGATTCTGATTTTCTGAATGATTAAGTAGGGTATTTTGGTCGCCGGAAACCTGTAAGTCAGGAAACTTTCTGGGCAAACGGCCGACGTGAATATATACTATAACATATTTTAAACAAATTTACGTTTGTATTAAGACCCAAAACAGAAAATAACGTATGGAACAAGGGTTTGAACATACATCCTCAAAACAAGTTTCTGGATATTATTTTTTTAATGTTCTTCACGGTTTATGAATTTATGAGTGATTTTGTCTGATGATTTTGCTACACCACCCACATACGTTTGTTTCTGGGTTGATAAGGTAGGTTGAGTAAAATTAGAGTTTTTTTGGAAAAAGGATTTGGTTAATTTTATGAATTTTGACATATTTTTTGGCCTAAAATTTTAATATTTTCTTTTGGCATTTTTCAGCGACCTATGCCCGTAATTTCAAGCCTATAGATAATTTACAAAGGGGCGTCAACAATATTGATGTGATCCTAAATTCTCTATGTTCGGATAGAGTATGCACGACAAAAAATTAATAAGAGACACCACAATTTTTTACGTGGAAAACCCTCAAGATGAAGGAAAAAACCACTGGACCTTGTCCAGTATAAATTCTTCACTATAAATATTGGTATGTGACAGGACTTTGACACGAAATATGAATAATAAACTTTAAAAACAAGAATAATAGAAAAACAAAGAGAAAGACCGAACAAACTGTATGATATGATAACCTCAGTATATTTCTTGCCAAAAAAGTCTAACCCCTTAAGTGTGATGGTGGGGTGGTATTTATGGTGCAAAACACAGTGGTTGAGGGGCGCCAAATCTGAGACATGATCTCCCTTGATCACTGCATCATGGGTTCAAGACGTGTCCGAGAAATCCGCGCGCCATTAAAGCACGTTCGTCCGCACCCATTAATTTGTCAGTTATGTCCGGGTCTTCCGCTGTAGTTTTGACCAAAAAGTCGAGCAGGGTTTAGTGATGTTAGGGTACCTTGTGCTCGGGGTTATGTCCTCGGGATATTTCTGTTCGGTACATGCGGGGTATTTTACCTGAGGAAACTTATTCATCATATGGCATCACATCACCCCCTGAAGTAAAGCAATGCGAGAATATTGAAGTCTTGTTTTATTGTCTTCGGGTAAAATCCTGGTTTGACCTACTCGGAGGTTTTTTGCCGCCCTTTTTCCCGCTCGAAATTTGAAATTTTTTACGATGTTTCGTTTCCCTAGGTCAATCTGTAACCGTCCATCCAAATTTTATTGAACGGTTCTGATCAACTGATGATTCAGCTGGCCCTGTCTATAAATACTCGCCTCACTTCTGTCATTTTCACCGTTTGCTTCAACTTTCCCCTGAGCTAGCGTCAGACGAGCGAACAACTGATCTTCAAGACTCTCGATCATTCATCTACCAAGTATGCCTTCCTCTTCAGATGATTCTTCCATGAGGGAAATAGATCAGTACAACACGTATACTGGGGAAAGAGCTACCATTCTTCCTCCTCTGCCTTCCTCCTCCTCGGATAGCGAGGAGACGTTAAGCTCATTGAATTCTTCGGCTACTCGAAAGGAGAACGAGCAGGCCATTACGGAGCAAGACTTGGTGGCGACCCAAGTCCCTTGGTTCAAAGTTTTAGAGTCCAGGATTTGGACGGATCAACATCTATCCAAAATCCATGCTAAATGGGAGATTTATGAAGGGACTTCCATTATTGCTCCACCCTCAGGGTCTCACCCCCATCTGCCCCCAATGGCTATTTTCCCTTTTACTTAGACCAATTTTGAGGGGGCCTTCTCTTACGTGTCCCCTCTTTCTTTCTTGAAGTTGCCTCATATTTTGCTGTTTCCCTTAGCCAACTATTTCCAAACAGTTATAAATTGTTGGCGGGCTTCTTCATTGCCATTTCTTTTTTGGGTTTTACCCCTACCACCAAACTCTTTCATTCCTTTTTTCAATTAAATAAGAAGAAATCGGGCTTTTTTACTTTTCTTCCTGAATGGAGGTTGGCTTCCTCAAGAACCACCCCTCGTCAATAAAAGACTGGAAGAAGTTCTACTTTTTTGCTCATCCACTCCAGCCTTGGGATTGTCCCATGAAGTGGAGAGAAGCCACCCAAAGGGCAAATCAATCAAGGGTCACCTTGAGAGGGAACCGTATTTGTCGGTTCATCTAACTTGGCGGCCAGTGCTATAATATGGCAGAGCTGATTGACCACGGACTGTTATACTTGTTCTTGCTGAGCCCGAATGGTGCATCCTTGCAAATGCCCCTCGATGAGTGTTCTGAGCACTCTCATTTATTTGTAGATTTTGATTAACCCGCTCAGACTAACCTCTGCTCGTTTGTACAGAGACAAGGATGATGAAGGCTAGGATGACTGAGAACCTGAAGGCTAAGTTCAGAGGGGCCAAGCTTCCAAGCAGGCGTCGGGGTCCACTGCTCCCCCGTCTCCAACTGCAGATCCTACCCCTGCTCCTCCTGTCTCTCCGATAATTGACATCCCTGGTCAATAGGAGGATGAGGGGCCCCTGGTTACTCGGCCTCGCAAGAGGGCATCTCCCAAGGGTCAGGGTTCGTCTTCGAAAACCCCTTACCAAAAAAGCATCTTCTTTGACCATTCCCTCCGCACCCCGAGCCTCTTCCCAACGTGTTCCTGGTGGTCCGAGTAGTCCTTGGACCACCTCAGCTACCACATACCTACTTGGGCCTATTCTCCCCATGTCCCATTTGAAAAAATCCGATCCCAAAATTTCCCAATCTATCATCTGCTTCTCCCCCAACACCCCCGACCGCAAGCATCTTGTGGAGCTGGCTTTCAGCAACCTGGTGAATGACTTCTCCACATCTCTTGTCAAGGTAATTTTCTTTTATTTAAAACTTTCTAATTACATATCTTCAGTATACTTACTCATGTTTTTATGCAGGCCCACATGATGCAGGTGAGTTCCAGACTCGATTCCACTCTATCCGCTCAGAGGTTGCTGGTCGGCACAAGGAAACTAACAAACTTCAGAGCATATTTGAGGACCTGAAGAAGACTGTGGGCCTACTAGAGCAGTGACATACGTCTGTGAAGAATGCTAATGAGAAGGCGCAGAAATCCCTAGAAGACAAGCGCAAGAGGTCAGCTGACCTCAAAGATGCCAACAAGACCCTTTCGGAGCAATACAAGACCCTCTTCGACCAATTTGCTCAGGAGAATTCCTCTATTGATGCTCGAATAAAGGAGGTCTGGCTTAAGAGGAAAGCTGACTTTTTGAAGTCCGGGGAGTATAGCAACATGTTGGCCGACGGCGCCTCAAAGTTCTTTGATCACGGGTTTGAGACATGTATTCATCAAATTGAGGCGAAGGGTTACCCACCTGAGCGATCTCCGAAGGACTTCCTCGATCAAGGGGCTGCTGTGGAAAGCCTCCCTCCAGAGCTCTTCGAGTCGTAGAGTAGGTGTGAGGGCCCGATCCAAATGTGGTGTTTAATGAACACATAATTATTATTTGCGTAAACAACGGAAGATTTATTTCAAATGTCTTGTCAAAAAGGCCCTAAAATTTTTTCGCTTTTAGGTGATACATATATACTGATACTGAAAATATATAATTCAAGTTTCCAATTTAACATGTTGATCATAACATAATTACCAAGTATAACATCAACCGGTAGTAGCATAGTTAAAATACAGATACTCAGGGCATACCCCAGTAAATTTAAAACAGAAGTCAAAATACTCTAACAACTACTGGGACTCAAATCATAAAACATAACCTGAGCTCGCTCTCAAGGTGCTCCGCTATTCATCAATGCTTCACCTCAAGCATCCGCAATACGTCTACCTGTACCACCTGTCATGCCCATACAACAAAGACATGACAGCCCCTCGCAAAGGGGTCAGGACCCAGTACGAGAAATAAATAGAATCACGTCAAGAATGACAAAGTATCATGCAATGCATACCATGTATGAATGCGATGTATGAATGGGTACAAAGAATAGAATCTCAAGATACCAAATATCGGAGTCTAAAAGAAAGGTATCATCAAATTATATCAGCTCGATCAGAGGGTGACAACACACACACATTGCGCTAGGAGACTCATCCTATGTGTTGTGCTCGTCCATCCCTCGTGTCTAGGTCCGGTGACACGCGCGTGACTACAGTTGCTACCTATACTGCCTGTCATCGCCGTGCTCGTCGTCCCTGACACTCAGAGTAAATCAACTCAATCATCAACAAGGATATCAAAGGATTGGATAGATCAATATGATATGCCCATGTATTCATATATGCATCATATGACATATGCAATTCAACATGTCATAAAATCTCATGTGAAAATGTATACATTTCATGTAATTCACATATCATGAAATTCTATGCATCTCCATTTATCATATAGTCACACAAGAATCAATTAGTGACAAATAAGTCATATAAATCAAATAATGACATATAAGGCCATACATTAGCATCATTACACGTCTTTGCCAGACGTCATGATAAAACTCATTTCAACGTACCTCGGACCATTGCTATATCTACAGAGTACTCCTCGAATCAACATCGAGATCTGTTAACTTGGTCATTTATACCTCAATTATATCATCAAAGTGTTCAATTATTTCCAACATAAAGTTTATAATCTAAATATTGACCCTTTGAGAATTTCTTAAAATTTCAGCTTGGCTCATAAATTTTCCAATACTAAACCAAATTATATGGGTCTAATTTAGCTTGATAACTAACTCAAAATATGATATTTCATATGTTTGACCTAAGGCAAATTGGGGCTAAACATTATTTATGCAAAACAGGGGAAATTCTAAATTCCAGATTGACCACTTTTTGTAAAAACTTCATAACTAATGCATACGACATCAATAACATGTGAGGACAGTTTGTAATGATAGATAACTGTTAGTTCCGGATTTTAAAGATGACAAAACAGATCAGATAGATCAAGCCGTAAAACCATGTCAAAGCAGATCACACCGATATGATCTACCGCAAAATCAGAATGGATCGATGCAAACCAGTCTGACCAGATCGAAGCATGAGATCAGCTCAATAAAGATCAGATCAGAGCAGATAAGGTTGGATAAGCTTCGTTCTTCAGTCCGAATCATTAACGGCTATTTATTGAAGCATTTAATGGTGCAATTAATGGTGAAAAAGACCAAGGACTGAAGATTACCTTAAAAGGTAAGAAGACAAAGGAGAGCCTACCTGACAGACGCCGAAAGCACAGACCTGAAGGGAAAGTACCTAAAAGAATAAGACTGAAGCTTGTTCAGAGATTGAACAGAGTCAAGAGTTGCACAGAAAAGGAAATAATGTCGTTAGTATAAACGACTATATAAGGATGCGACTAGAGAGCTCAAGGAAGAGGACTGATCCATAAAGAAACGATAAGAAAACATAACAGCACAAGCTTACAAGTCTACACATTCTTGAGCAGAACAGTTATTTAAAGACATTCATCTCACCAGTCTGCTCAAAGTTTTCATAAGCACAACATACTGTAATATTTGATCATCATAGGATCATTGTGTGCATAGACAATATCATTCTGTCACTTGTATTTATACTAAGATAGAAGAAGTGAGATTCTATTGTAACTGTCAGACAGTTTGTGTCTGAACAGATCGAGAGACTAGGAGTTTCAGTCTGGTAGTGGGATAAATCCAGCTGAATCGGGGTTGTACAAGTGGTTGTATTACTCAAAGTCTTCTAGTGAATCCTTCCTTAATTGGAAGAAGGGGAGACGTAGAAGGATTCTCCTTCGAACTTCCAGAAACATATCCTGTTTATTCTCGTTTCATACAGAGTTACACTTTCTAAGCCATCAAGCCGTTCTTACTAGTCAAGAACAGACTGTTCCACACTTTTGTATTCAGTGCTCTGTTCTGCTCAGAAGTTGATTAAGAAATAGATTTCACTCACTAACCCGAGAGGAATCAATAAGGATTAATTTTAAAGGAGTGTTCATTCACCCCCCCTCTAAACACTCCGGACCGACCCTAACAAGTGGTATCAGAGCAGGCCGTCTTAATCATCAAAGATACTTGGACTGATGGCATCATTAAACAAGATTCTCATGTTCTCAAAAGAAGATTATGATGATTGGAGAATCAGAATGCAAGCTCATCTGGCAGCACAGGATGACGATATGTGGTACATCATAACAGACGATCAATGAAAATATTTAAAGTGAATCCTGCACTAGGAGGACTAAGTGGCGAACCTCAGATGATCGAAAAAGAAAGGTCCACCTGGACAAATGAAGAAAAGAAGAAAGACAATCTAGACAACGTAGCCAAAGACATCTTGTTCAAGACGTTGGACAAGAATATGTTCAGTAAGATCAAAATGTGCTCAACTGCCAAAGAAATTTGGGAGAAGATAGCACAACTATGTGAAGGGAACGACCAGACTAAGGAAAACAAGCTGACTGTAGCTCTACAAAGATTTGAGAGCATAAAAATGAAGCTTGGAGAAACTCTAAATGAGTTTGATGAAAGTGTCACTGGCATTATCAATGAACTAAATGGTCTGGGCAAGGAATACTCTAACAGAGAAATTGCTCTGAAGGTAATGAGAGCACTGCGAAAGAAATGGGATGTCAAGACAATTGCAATGAGGGAGTCTAAAGATCTGAACAAAGTTGAACTCCATGATCTGTTCGCAGATCTAAGGCATATGAGTTTGAACTGATCACCAGAGGTGAAGCAGAGCCATTCATTTCTCAACCAAACAAAGCACTCGCAGCCATTCCATACCAAACCACCCCTTCAACAGACCGATCTATCGAACAGATAAGTAATGATGCTATGCCATTATTTATCAAGAAATTTGGTAAATTCATGTCTAAGAACAAACGGAACTTCAAACCTTCTCATCACTACAAATCGAGAAAAGACGATGCTGTTAACGATCAGGCTTGCTACAATTGTGGTAAGACCGGACACTTTATTGTAGATTGCACCAGACTGAAGAAAGATGAAAGAAAAGAAAGGCATCGTGATGACAAGAAAAAGAAGCATTACAAAGATCATAAAAATCATAATGGGAAGTCCCAAAAGGTTCTGGTAGCAGAGGAGGTAACAACAAGTGGGCTCAGACTGGCTCAGAATCAGAAAGCTCAGATTGTTCATCCAGCGAAAGCGAAGAGGAAATCCAATGCCTAATGGCAGACTAAGAAATGAGTCAAATGGACGAGGTATTCGATCTTGATTAAAATGAATTCACACGAGAAGAGCTCATGTCTGCACTGCAAGACATGGCTAATGATTATAGAATATTAGCTGAATCACTTGAGAAAACTAAAGCTAAAGCCAAAGATCAAACAGATGAGCATATCAAACCAAGCTGCTCTGAGCTAGGTGAATGCAATAATCTACAGATCGAGCTGAATAAGCTGAAATCTCTTACGAACAGCTCCATGAAGAAAACAAGAGAATTAGCACACAAAATGCTAAACTTTCTCACATTTTCAAAACATGGACAAAATCAAGAGCATCACTGGAAGAACTGCAATAGGTACAAAGAAGTGTCGGTAACATCACTGGCATAGGCTTTGGCATCAATGATTGCACCAAAGATGAATCTGAGTTGTTGCTGGAAAAGAACAAAATCAAACAAATGACATTTGTTAGATCTAGCACAATATATGAATCCGAAGTGCCTACAATTCAAACAGGAGTCTCCTTCGGGGATCAAGGTTTGAGAAAAGGGATTGGGTACGTTAACCAAGCCAAGGAAAAGGCACCAGCAAGCTTTGTGTATATCAGACCAAACCTAAAGGTGCAAGATCTAAGGCAAGGAAGACCATCCAACTACCATAACTCAAAACCAGTTCAACAAAGATATAGATTACCTTATAAGAATCAAAGGCTTCCATATCGCACACATCATCACATACAACATCGAAACAGATCAGCACACATCACACCAGACACACACAAGTCATTAAAGCTGATTTAGGTGTGGGTTCCCAAAGGGCTAATCCGTTCTGGACCCAAGTAGGATTGGGTACCAACAGTAATTATGCTTGATGACAGGTACTGAAGAAACAAGTGTCGGACTGGTACTTAGACAGTGGGTGTTCTCGACACATGACAGGAAACGTCGAGCTGCTGTCTGAAGTCACATAATGTGCTGGTCCAAAGATTACCTTCGGGGATAACTCAAAGGGTAAGACCGTGGGCAATGGTAAGATTGTCCATGGTAATATCACTATCAATGATGTGCTATTAGTTGAAAATCTATGCTATAATCTGATTAGCATAAGTCAATTTTGTAATAATGGTTATGCTGTAGAATTTCACAAACACACCTGCACTGTCAAAACATCAGACGATATGACCATGCTTGTAGGAATTAGAACTGGAAATACTTATAAGATTAACTGGAATTTTGCACAACCTGATAAACCTACTTGCTTCATCGCGAATAATGATAATAAACACCGGCTATGGCATAAACGCCTGAATCATCTCAACTTTAAGACTATCTATAGCCTGTATAAACATGATATAGTTGTCGGTCTGCCCAAGATCGACTTTGCCAAGGATAAGATCTGTGAAGCTTGCCAAATGGGCAAACAGATCAGATCATCCTTCAAAAACAAGAATGCCAAATCCTCCTCACGTTGCTTAGAACTATTACATATGGACTTGTTTGGTCCTATACCAATAACAAGTTTAGGGGGAATGCGGTATACCCTTGTTGTTATTGATGATTACTCATGTTTTACATGGACTATATTTTTGAGCAGTAAAGATCAGACCGGTCCGAAGTTGATCAAGCTGCTGAAACGCACTCAGAATGAGAGATCATCAAATATAGATAGAATTCGAAGTGACAAAGGCACTGAATTCTCAAATCAGAATCTTGAATCCTTTCTAGAAGACCAAGGAATGAAGCATGAATTCTCAGCCGCTCGAATTCCTCAACAAAATGGAGTTGCAGAACGAAGGAACAGGACGCTTAAGGAGGCAGCAAGGACGATACTTGCAGATTCTGGAATTTCCCAAAAGTTCTGGGCAGAAGTTGTAAATACCGCATGCTATACTCAAAACCGATCCATGATTAACAAGAAGTTAAATCTAACACCATATGAAGTATGGACAGGTAACAGACCATCTATCTCTCACTTTCATGTATTTGGTTGCAAATGTTTCGTTCACAATAATGGTAAGAATCATCTTACAACTTTCGAAGCTAAGTCAGATAATGGAATATTCCTAGGATATTCATCTATTAGTAAAGCTTTTTGTATCTTCAATAATCGAACCTTGACTGTAGAATAATCAGTTCATGTAGTGTTTGATGAATCCTTGTGTATTAAGGGCAACAAGGAATTAATTCAAAATCAGATGGAAAATATCCATCTCGAAGCTAACAGTGATGATGGGATTGTAGCTAATAGATCAAGAGACAATCCACCAGAACCTGAAGTACCAGATAGACCGGATCAAGGCACTGAGTTCTTCCAGATCGAGCCGATCCGGAGGTTTTGAACTCTAATATTAAGGCAGATGCTGACAATGTCACAACTACTAATCCATCTGGACCAGATATTCCAGAATCAAGCTATTGATGAACAAAGAGGCATCCACCTGATCTAGTGATTGGAAGTCCTTCCGCACCCATAAGAACCAGAGGACAGATGATGGATGAATTCACTCACGCTGCTTTTATATCTAATCTGGAACCCAAACATATAAATGAAGCTTTGACTGATTATAACTTGATAGAGGCCATGCAAGAAGAGCTTAACCAATTTGAACAAAATCAAGTCTGTAGATTAACCCCTAGGCCAAGTGGTCTGCCTGTTATTGGAACCAGATGGGTCTTCAGAAACAAGCTAGACGCAGATGGAGTGGTGGTTAGAAACAAGGCTAGACTGGTGGCACAAGGCTTCAGACAAGAAGAAGGAATCGACTTCGATGAATCTTTTGCACCAGTCGCCAGACTTGAAGCCATCCGAATATTTCTCGCATTTGCTGCTTTTAAAGACTTCAAAGTATATCAAATGTACGTAAATAGTGCATTTCTAAATGGTAAACTTCAGGAGGAAGTCTACATTGAGCAACCTCCTTGATTTCAGAACCACTCGTTTCCAGATCATGTATACCTACTGAATAAAGCAGTATATGGACTGAAACAAGCTCCAAGAGCATGGTATGATACTCTGTCTCAATTTCTTCTGAAACACGATTTTCAGATCGGCTCAGTGGATAAAACGTTATTTAAATTTATTAAGGGGGAACATACATTGTTAGTTCAAATCTATGTTGACGATATCATCTTTGAACCCCAAACTCCGTGAGAAATTATCTAAGTTAATGCAGGGACAGTTTGAGATGAGTATGATGGGAGAACTGTCATTCTTCCTGGGTCTCCAAGTCAAACAGCTCAGCAATGGTATTTCCATCAATCAAACCAAGTATACCAAAGAGCTACTCAAAAGATTCGGAATGGAGACTTGTTCAACTGCGTCAACTCCAATGAGTCCTTCAATCAAGCTAGATAAAGACGAAGGGGGAAGACGAAGGGGGAACAACAGTTGAGGTAACCATGTATCGAGGTCTGATCGGATCACTATTATCTCTTACAGCGAGCCGGCCTGATATTATGTTTTCAGTTTGCATATGCGCTAGATTTCAATCTGATCCCAAGCAATCCCACTTTATTGCCGCTAAGCGCATTCTTAAATACCTAAAAGGATCTCAGAACGTTGGTCTCTGGTATCCCAAAGATTCAAATTTTAGTTTAATTGGATATTCAGACGCTGACTATGCAGGGTGTAAGATCGATCGCAAGTGCACCAGTGGAACCTGTCAATTTCTAGGTGAAAGACTGATCCCATGGTTTAGCAAGAAGCAAACATCCATTGCCACATCTACAGCTGAGGCGGAAATGCTCTGGGTTCAACATCAGCTCAGAGACTATGGCATTCAAGCTGCTGAGTCTCCGATATTTTGTGACAACAAAAGTGCAATTGCTATAACATATAATCCGGTTTTGCACTCTCGAACAAAGCACATTGATATCAGACATCATTTCATTCGAGATCATGTTGGCAAAAAGGAGATTCGGTTGAGCATACTTCAACAGACCAGCAAGCAGTAGACATTTTCACTAAACCACTCCCTGAGGCTAAGTTTAATTATTTTCGTCAAATTCTTGGCTTAATAGATTTATCTTAATATTTTTAGGCGTTTCATTAATTTTGTTTTAAAGACTGAGTATTAGCACAGACCGACAATGCAATAGTCAGAAAGACACAGACCGGTCCGAACTTTCAGACCGATCTCTGTCAAATCTGATATTATCCTATGATCTGTCTGTTCAATCACGACTAGTCTTTAAACATAATAATACTTTTTAACAGCCCGGACTGATCGAATTTTAACCGCCTTATCTCTCTCTCATCTTATCCGTTAAATTTGAATTATTTAAATATCAGTCATCTAGATACTGACACGTGTCCTATCTCTCCTATTTAGCAGGCTGTACATCTCACTCACATTTCACTTTTTATGAATTACTGCTGTCTGTTTATATCTTTCAAATCCTTCAATCTTCTCTGCATTCTCCATACTTACTCAAATGGCAACTATCACTCACAACTCTCTATCTGTTGAGTTCGATGCGATTTACAGGGCTGACGATCCAGATATGGTATCTATGTTCAAATCCTTGGAATCCTCAGGATTAATGAATTTTCTGGAATGTGGGACGGTGGTTTACGAGTCGGAGATTAGAGAGCTGTTCGACAATGCTGTTTCTCAAAAGACGTTCATTTCCACCTCCGTCAAGGGCAAATCTTTCGACATTTCTCAGACAACGCTGTCAAAGACCTTTGGTCTTCCTACCACCGGATTGACTGATTTTGGCCACATCCCTCAGGCCACCCTTACAAATCTTCAGGGTAGAATATCCATCTTTGGCCAGAAACTGCAGCCATCCTTCAAGAAGAAAGAAATGTTGTTTCATTTTCAAGTCCTATGTGATATTGTTGGCAAGCCACTGTTGGGCAAAGCCGGAAGCTATGACACCATAACCGCAGAAAAATTCCGAGCCATGGCTGCTATCCATTCCGGACAGAAGATGAACTGGCCTGCTATCTTGTTTGGAGTCCTGCTAGAAACAGTCATTGCATCAAAACAGGCTGTCTGCTTTGTTGTTCCTCTCAGCAAGCTCTTGGAGACAATGGACATCGAGCTGGGGAAGCCTTCCGCACTTAACCCCTTCAAGATTCTCAACCCCAAGGGTCTGACCTTACTTAAATCCAAAGGTGCTCCACACACTCCCTCTGATCTGGTGGCTGTGAAGATTGAACTGGGACAGGAACAGGCTGCTGAAAGAAAGACTAGAGTCAAGCGCAAACTGACAGTCCAGACTGACTCAGACGAAACTCAGTCTGCTTCTGCTCCTTCATCCCCAGCCAAACATCCTCCAAAGAAGCCAAGAACCCAGATCACCAATCCTCTGTCGACATTAAATCTCAAACCCATATCCATCTTACTCTCAACAAAAGCCACCCCTGCAACCCAAACTCCAATGCAACCTTCAAAAACTCAACCTTCCAGAGCTCCACCCACTGTACCCAGGTCACCATCCGCGTCCCCTCCACTACCCCTGTGGTCAATGGAATTGTTATCAAAGACTTAGGGGACCACACCCAATCAGGGATTAAGCCCTCGTCTACCATTGGAAAAGAGAAAGCAATCCTAGTTGAGCCCCCTCTCTTCCAAACCAAAGTCAGCTGCTCAAACTGCCATTGACATTGCCATGGAAGATGTCGAAGACAAAGTTAAGGAGCTTACTGTGGTATTCGATGAATGGGTCGAATACAGAACGATCAACCACTTTGGTCTATTCTTCGGCAAGCTCAAGAGGCTCCACAAAATGGAACAAGAAGTTCTTAAAGGGACAGAAACTGATGACGTGCGGATTACGGTGCATCGCAAGGAGTTATTCCAGACTAATCACAGGCTCAGACAGGCAAACTTGCTTATTACAGCCAAAAAGGTGAACTTTGATGCCACCAATCCGACTGCCAAAGATGACGGTGCTGTCATTGCTCAGCTGGAGATGGACATTCATACTCTCCACATGGCTGTTCGCTTTCAACGACAGAAGCTCAACATATCTGTTAGTTCCGGATTTTAAAGATGACAAAATATATCAGACCGGATCGAGAGAAATCAGACTGACCAGATCGATCGCTCAAAACAGATCAAGCTGATATGGTATATCGCAAAACAGAACTGATCGATGGAAATCAGCCTGACCAGATCGAAGCTTCAGATCGATCTCAACTTCTATCAGATCAGAGCAGTCAAGGCTGAATAAAGATTGGTTCTTCAGTCCGAATCACTAACGGCTATTTATTGAAGCATTTAATGTTGCAATTAATGAAGAAAAAGACCAAGGACTGAAGATTACCATCAAAGGTAAGAAGACAAAGAAGAGCTTACCTGACAGTCGCCGAAAGCATGAACCAGAACGGCAAGTACCCTAAAGAAGAAGACTGTAGCTTACTCAGAGTTTAAGCAGAGTCAAGAGTTGCATATTAAGGGAAATAATGTCGTTGGTACATGCAACTATAAAAGGATTCAACATAAGAGCTCAAGTAAGAGTCTGATCAATCGAAAAACGCACAAGAAAGCAAAACAGCACAAGCTTACAAGCTCAGACATTCTCGAGCTGAAAATCTTCATAAGCACAAGTATATTGTAATATTTGATCATTTAGGATCATTGTGTGCATAGACTAAAGTCTATCTTGTGTATTATGTATTGAAATATAGAAGTGAGAAACAATTGTAACTGTCAGACAGAGTGTGTCTGAACAGATCGAGAGACTAGGAGTTTCAGTCTGGTAGTGAGGTAAATCCAGCTGAATCGGGTTTGTACAACATGATTGTATAAATCAAAGTCTTCTAGTGGAATCCTTCCTTAATTGGAAGAAGGGGAGACGTAGAAGGATTACACCACCTTCGAACTTCCAGAAACATATTCTGTGTTTTATCATTCTGCACTCCTTCTTTTATTCAAGCCATCGAGCCGTTCTTACTAATTTAAGAACAGACCGTTCCGCAATAAAATATTCAGTGGTCTGTTCTGCAAAAGAGTTGATTAAGAAATAGATTTCTTTCACTAATCCGAAAGAAATCACAAGGGATTAATTTTTAATAGGAGTGTTCATTCACACCCCCTCTAAACACTCCGGACCGATCCTAACAAGTGGTATCAGAGCCAGGTCGTCTTAATCAGCACAAAGACACTTGAGCTGATGGCATCATTCAACAAAATTCCTATGTTCTCAAAAGAAGACTATGATGATTGGAGAATCAGAATGCAAGCTCATCTGGCAGCACAGGATGACGATATGTGGTTCGTCATCACTGATGGACCAATGAAGATTCTGAAAGTCAATACAATAGTATCCATTACTGGTGGTGAACCCCAAATGGCCGAGAAGGATAGATCCCTCTGGACGAATGAAGAAAGAAAGAAAGCAAACCTCGACAACGTTGTCAAAGACATCTTGTTCAAGACATTGGACAAGAATATGTTCAGTAAAATCAAAATGTGCTCAACTGCCAAAGAAATTTGGGAGAAGATAGCACAGCTATGTGAAGGGGACGACCAGACCAAGGAAAACAAGCTGACTGTTGCTCTTCAAAGATTTGAGAGCATAAAAATGAAGATTGGAGAAACTTTAAATGAGTTTGATGAAAGAGTTACTGGTATTATCAATGAACTGAATGGTCTGGACAAGGATTACTCAAACAGAGAGATCGCTCTGAAAGTTATGAGAGCCCTGCCAAAAGAATGGGATGTTAAGACCATAGCAATGAGGGAGTCCAAAGATCTGAACAAGGTTGAACTTCATGATCTGTTCGCAGATCTAAAGGCATATGAGTTCGAACTGATCACCAGAGGTGAAGCGGAGCCATTCATCTCTCAACCAAACAAAGCACTGGCAGCCATTCCAGACCAGACCGCCCCCACAACAGATCGATCTATCAAACAGATAAGCAATGATGCTATGTCATTATTTATCAAGAAATTTGGTAAATTCATGTCTAAAAATAAAAGGAATTTTAAACCCTCTCATCATTAGAAATCAAGAAAGGACGATGTTGTTAATGATCAGGCTTGCTACAATTGTGGTAAGACCGGACATTTTATTGTAGATTGCACCAGACCGAAGAAAGAAGAGCGTAAAGAAAAGCATCGTGATGACAAGAAAAAGAAGCACTACAAAGATCGTAAAAGTCATAATGGGAAGTCCCAAAAGGTCTTAGTAGCAGAAGAAGGAAACAGCAAGTGGGCTCAGACTGATTCAGATTCAGAAAGCTCCGAATATTCTTCCAGTGAAAGCGAAGATGATATTCAATGTCTAATGGCAGACAAAGATATGAGTCAAACAGACGAGGTATTCGATCTTGACTCAAATGAATTTACACGTGAAGAGCTTATGTCCGCACTGCAAGACATGGCTAATGGTTATAGAATCTTAGCTGAATCATTTGAGAAAACCAAAGCTAAAGCCAATGATCAAATGAATGAGCACATCAAACCAAGCTGCTCTGAGCTGGGTGAGTGCAACAATCTACAGATCGAGCTGAATAAGCTAAAAATCTCTTATGATCAGCTCCATGAAGAAAATAAGAGAATTAGCACACAAAATGCTAAGATTTCTCATATTTTTAAAACATGGACAAAATCAAGAGCATCACTGGAAGAATTGCAAGAGGTACAAAGAAATGTCGGTGATGTCACCGGCATAGACTTTGATATCAAAGACTGCACCAAAGTTGAATCTGAACTGTTGCTGGTAAAGAACAAAATCAAACAAATGACATTTGTTAAATCCAGCACAGTATATGAAACTGAAGCACCTACAATTCAAACGGGAGTCTCCTTCGGGGATCAAGGTTTGAGAAGAGGAATTGGGTACGTTAACCAAGCCAAAGAAAGGCACCAGCAAGCTCTGTGTCTATCAGACCAAATCTAAAGGTGCAAGATCTAAGGCAAGGAAGACCATCCAATTACTATAACTCAAAACCAGTTCAACAAAGATATAGATTACCTCATAAGAATCAAAGGTTTCCATATCGCACACATTATCACACACAACATCGAAACAGATAAGCTCACAGCACACCAGACACACACAAGCCATTAAAGCTGATACAGGTGTGGGTTCCCAAAGGGCTAATCCGTTATGGACCCAAGTAGGATTGGGTACCAACAATAATTATGTTTGATGACAGGTACCAAAGAAACTTGCATCAGACTGGTACTTGGACAGTGGGTGTTCTCGTCACATGACTGGAAACATCGAGCTGCTGTCTGAAGTCACAGAATGTACTAGACCCAAGATCATCTTCGGAGATAACTCAAAGGGTAAGACCGTGGGCAAGGGTAAGATTGTCCATGGTAATATTATTATCAGTGATGTGCTGTTAGTTGAAAATCTATGCTATAATCTGATTAGTATAAGTCAACTATGTGATAATGGTTATGCTGTAGAATTTCACAAACACACTTGCACTGTTAAATCGTCAGACGGTATGACCATGCTTGTAGGAATCAGAAATGGAAATACATATAAGATTAACTGGAACTTTGCTCAACCTGATAATCCTACTTGCTTCATCGCTAATAGTGATAATAAACACTGGCTATGGCATAAACGCTTGAATCATCTCAATTTTAAGACTATTTCTAGCCTGTGTAAACATGATTTAGTTGTCGGTCTGCCCAAGATCGACTTTGCTAAGGATAAGATCTGTGAAGCGTGCCAAATGGGCAAACAGATCAGATCATCCTTCAAAAACAAGAATGCCAAATCCTCCTCACGCTGCTTAGAACTACTGCATATGGACCTGTTTGGTCCTATACCAATAACAAGTTTAGGGGGAATGCGGTATACTCTTGTTGTTATTGATGATTACTCACGTTTTACTTAGACTATATTTTTAAGCAGTAAAGATCAGACCGGTCCGAAATTGATCAAGCTGCTGAAACGCACTCAGAATGAGAAATCATCAAGCATAGACAGGATTCGAAGTGACAAAGGCACTGAGTTTTCAAATCAGAATCTTGAATCCTTTCTAGAAGATCATGGAATTAAGCATGAATTTTCAGCCGCCCGAACTCCCCAACAAAATGGAGTTGCAGAACGAAGAAACAGAACGCTTAAAGAAGCAGCAAGGACAGTGCTTGCTGATTCTGGCATTTCGCAAAAGTTCTGGGCAGAAGCTGTAAATACTGCGTGCTATACTCAAAATCGATCTATGATTAACAAGAAGTTGAATCTTACTCCATATGAAATATGGACTGGTAACAGACCGTCTATCTCTCACCTTCATGTATTTGGTTGCAAATGCTTCGTTCACAATAATGGTAAGAATCATCTTACAGCATTTGAAGCTAAATCAGATAATGGGATATTCTTAGGATATTCATCTAATAGCAAAGCTTTTCGCGTCTTCAATAATAGCACTTTAACTGTAGAAGAATCTGTTCATGTAGTTTTTGATGAATCTTTATGTATTGAGGGTAGCAAGGAATCAATTCAAAATCAGATGGAAAATATCCATCTCGAAGCTAACAGTGATGATGAGATTGTAGATAACAGGTCAAGAGACAATCCACCAGAACCTGAAGTACCAGACAGACCGGATCACGGCAATGAAGCTATTCAGATCGAGCCGATCCGGATGTTCCTCGCTTTAATGTTAAATCAGATGCTGATAATGCCACTACTACTCATCCTTCTGGACCAGACAATCCAGAATCGAGTTATCGATGGACAAAGAGGCATCCACGTGATCTAGTTATTGGAAGTCCTTCTGCACCGATTAGAACTAGAGGAGAGATGATGGATGAATTCACTCATGCTGCTTTCATATCAAATCTGGAACCTAAAAAGATTGATGAAGCTTTGACTTATTTCAACTGGATTAAAGAAATGCAAGAAGAGCTTAATCAATTTGAACAAAATCAAGTTTGGAGTCTAACTCCCAGGCCAAGCGATCTGCCTGTTATTGGAACCAGATGGGTGTTCAGAAACAAGCTAGACGCAGATGAAGTTGTGGTTAGAAACAAAGCCAGACTGGTGGCACAAGGATTCCGACAAGAAGAAGGAATTGACTTCGATGAATCTTTTGCACCAGTCGCCAGACTTGAAGCAATCCGAATATTTCTTGCTTATGCTGCTTTTAAAGTCTTCAAGGTATATCAAATGGACGTTAAGAGTGCCTTTCTTAATGGTAAGCTTCAGGAGGAAGTCTACATTGAGAAACCTCCTGGATTTCAGAACCACTCATTTCCTAATCATGTATATCTACTGAATAAAGCAGTATATGGTCTGAAACAAGCACCAAGAGCCTGGTATGATACTCTGTCTCAATTTCTGCTGAACCATGATTTTCATATCGGCTCAGTAGATAAAACTCTATTTAAATATATTAAGGGGGGACATACTTTGTTAGTTCAAATTTATGTTGACGATATCATTTTTGGGTCAACTAACCCCAAATTATGCGAGAAATTCTCTAAGTTAATGCAGGGACAGTTTGAGATGAGTATGATGGGAGAACTTTCATTCTTTCTGGGTCTCCAAGTCAAACAGCTCAGCAATGACATTTTCATCAATCAAACCAAGTATACCAAAGAGCTACTCAAGAGATTCGGAATGGAAACATGTTCAACTGCATCAACTCCAATGAGTCCTACAATCAAGTTAGATAAAGACGAAGGGGGAATAGCAGTTGAAGTATCTATGTATCGCGGACTGATCGGATCGCTCTTGTATCTTACAACGAGCCGGCCTGATATTATGTTCTCAGTCTGTATGTGTGCTAGATTTCAGTCAGAACCAAAGCAATCACACTTCATTGCTGCTAAGCGTATTCTGAAATACTTGAAGGGATCTCAGAACGTTGGTCTTTGGTATTCAAAAGATTCAAATTTCAGCTTAATAGGATATTCAGACGCTGATTATGCTGGCTGTAAGATTGATCGCAAAAGCACCAATGGAACATGTCAATTCTTAGGTGAAAGATTGATCTCTTGGTTTAGCAAGAAGCAAACACCTATTGCCACATCTACAGCTGAAGCAGAATATCTTGCCGCTGGAAGCTGTTGTGTTCAAATGCTCTGGATTCAACACCAGCTCAAAGACTATGGCATTCAAGCTGTTGAATCTCCGATATTTTGTGACAACACAAGTGCAATCGCTATAACGTATAACCAAGTTTTGCACTCTCGAACAAAGCACATTGATATAAGACATCATTTTATTCGAGATCATGTTGGCAAAAAGGAAATTCGGATCGAGCATATTTCAACAGAACAGCAAGCAGCAGATATCTTCACCAAACCACTTCCTGAGGCTAAGTTTAATTACTTTCGTCAAATTCTTGGTTTAATAGATTTAACTTGATGTTTTAGAAGTATCTTTCTTTTAGTTATCTTTTAAAGATTGTATGCTGGCACATATCGATAATATAATTATCAGAACGACACAGACCGGTCCGAACTTCAGACCGATCTATGTCAAATCTGATGTTATCCCATGATCTGTCTGGTCAACAAATCTTTAAATAAAATAATTGTTTAAAACAGCCCGGACTGATCGCAAATTTTAACCGCCTTATCTCTCTTTTATCCTTACCGTTTATTTTGAATTATTTAATGATCAGTCATCGAGATAAAGACACGTGTCTTCTCTCTCTTATTTAGCGGGCTGAACATTTCATTTTCATTCACTTTTACAATTTACCGCTGTCTGCTCTCTAACTCTCTCATATTATTGTTTCAAACTCTTCGTATTTCTCCATTACACTCCAATGGCCACTATCACTCACAACTCTCTCTCCGTTGAGTTCGATGATATCTACAGGGCTGAAGATCCAGAGATGGTCTCTGTTTTCAAAATTTTGGAATCATCTGGATTAAGGAATTTTCTGGAATGTGGCACGGTGGTTTACGAGTCGGAGATTCCCAAACTGTTCGCCAATGCTGTATCACAGAAGACATCCATCTCCACCTCCGTAAAGGGCAAATCTTTTGAAATCTCTCCGTTGACGCTGGCCAAGACCTTTGGTCTTCCCAACTCCGGACTGACTGAGTTTGGCCAGATTTCTCAAGCTTCTCTCACGGCTCTTCAGGGGAGGGTATCCATATTTGGCCACCGCCTGCAGCCTTCATTCAAGAAGAAGGAAATGTTCTTTCATTTCCAGGTGTTATGCGAGATCGTTGGCAAGCCATTATTGGGAAAAGCCGGAAGCTATGATGCTGTTACTGCTGAGAAGTTCCGGGCCATGGCTGCTATTCACTCAGGCCAGAAGATGAACTGGTCTGCAATATTATTTGGAGTTCTACTTGAGACAGTCATTGCCTCAAACAGGCTGTCTGTTTTGCTGTGCCTTTAAGCAAGCTACTGGAGACGATGGACATCGAGATGGGGAAGCCGTCCGCTCTAAGTCCGTTCAAAATTCTCAACTCTATGGGACTGGCTCTCCTGAAGTCCAAGAGTGCTCCACCCACTCCTACCGATCTGGTGGCCGTCAAGATTGAGAAAGCAGAAGAACAGGCTGCTGCTCGAAGACCTCGAGTCAAGCGCAAATTAACCATTCAGACTGACTCCGAAGAAACTCAGTCTGCTCCTTCATCACCAGCCAAGCCCCTTCCCAAAAAGCCAAGAACCCAGATCACCAAGCCACACAAAACCTTACCTTTCAAAACCCTACCCATTTTGCCTCCCACAAAAGCCACCCCTGCACCCCAACCTACAACCCAACCTTCGACAGCTTCAATCACTGCACCCAAAGTGACCATCCGTGTCCCCTCTGCCATTCTCGTGGTCAAAGGGATTGTTATCACTGAATTGGGAGACTACACCCAATCAGGGATCAAATCACCGGCAAGGGCAAAGCCATTCTCATTGAACCCCTCTCCTCCAAACCCAAATCTGCCGCGCAAACAGCCATTGACATCGCTATGGAGGATGTTGAAGAAAAGGTCCAGGCGCTCATTGTGGTCTTTGATGAATATGTCGAGTACAGAACGATCAATCACATTGATATGTTCTTCGGCAAGCTGCGAAGACTGCAGAAAATGGAAGAAGAAGTCCTTAAGGGGACAGAGACGGATGATGTGAGAGTCGCGCTACTTGGCAAAGATCTCTTTCAGGCCAACCAGAGATTCAGACTGGCGAATTTGCTCTTGGCCGCTAAGAAAGCAAATTTTGATCCGACCACTCCAACTGCCAACGATGATGGTGCTGTTATTGCTCTACTGGAAATGGATATTCATGCTCTTCACTTAGCTGTCCGATTTCAACGACAGAAGCTCAGCATATGCACTCCAGTACCCAGCCTGGATCATCCATCTGCGAGCAAGACTCTGGCAGAACCTTTCATAGAGACTGTTCCCTCTGGAGCAGCAGACCAGACAGCAGATCGAACAGTGGACCAGACAGCAGATCGAATAGCGGATCAGACAGCGGAGCAGCCAATGACTAATGCTCCGTCTGTTACAGAAGATGAACCCTTGAATGTTTTGTTGGACTCCCCAACAACGTCTATTCCTCTGGGATCATCAGTCTCCCATGTTCAACTCAATCCAACCGCCGCACTTACAACAGTTGTCTCACCAGAGTTTGTCGATCCGGATCTGGTGGTGTCCAACGTTGTTGCAGCTTTACAGGTTTAGGAGCCTTCGAGACCTAGCACTTCTCCAGAATCATCTGCTGAAGATATGGCGTTCTTAGAAGATTTTTCTTCGGACTTGGTCACCCTGATCCAGTCCAAAACACGCCAAGCTGCCTTATCTTCACTTATACCGATTACTGAAGAAGCTGATGACACCCTGTCGTCATCTGATCACTCTCCAAGCCGTCTCTCTGACGCACCTCCATTCTTGGCTAGGACCATTCAGCACTTATCCGATAACTGTCTATCTCTCTCTCAACGAGTCATAGAGGTTCATCAAAGTCAGCGGACCACAGTCTTGGATTTTGATTCTTTTAAAGAGAAGATGACAGCCAGTATTAGCAGCCTTCAGCGAGGACTGAATGATCTATTCTCTCAGTAAGCTTCTTATAAAAACAGCCTGAGAAAATAGCAGATCGAGCTGGCCACTGAAGTCAGAGCATCCGTCGCCAATTTCCTTCGTGCTCAAGACACTCATCTTGACACTATCAGCGCTCAGCTAGCACAAGTTGTCGATTTTCTTCAAGAGATTGATGCTGACAAAAAGGGGGAAAAGAGAAAAGACTTCAAGCCGCATCAGTCTCAGTCTTCAAGAAAGTAGAAGTTTCGTTGCTTAAATCAGACTGTCTGTATATAAGATTTTTGTGATCAATAAAAATCTTTCTTTGTTGTTAAGTCATTGTTCATTTATTTTGAACTAAAAACGGCTTAATCGATCCGAACTCTAACTTAATAATGTTCATTTATTTTGAACAAGAAGTAGTAATCGATCCGAAAGTATAAGCTTCAGAGTTCTTAAAAGACTGGATAAAAAGATTTAGAAGCTAGGTTTTGTCATCATCAAAAAGGGAGAATTTGTTAGTTCCGGATTTTAAAGATGACAAAATATATCAGACCGGATCGAGAGAAATCAGACTGACCAGATCGATCGCTCAAAACAGATCAAGCTGATATGGTATATCGCAAAACAGAACGGATCGATGGAAATCAGCCTGACCAGATCGAAGCTTCAGATCGATCTCAACTTCTATCAGATCAGAGCAGTCAAGGCTGAATAAAGATTGGTTCTTCAGTCCGAATCACTAACGGCTATTTATTGAAGCATTTAATATTGCAATTAATGAAGAAAAAGACCAAGGACTGAAGATTACCATAAAAGGTAAGAAGACAAAGAAGAGCTTACCTGACAGTCGCCGAAAGCATGAACCAGAACAGCAAGTACCCTAAAGAAGAAGACTGTAGCTTACTCAGAGTTTAAGCAGAGTCAAGAGTTGCATATTAAGGGAAATAATGTCGTTGGTACATGCAACTATAAAAGGATGCAACAGAAGAGCTCAAGTAAGAGTCTGATCAATCGAAAAACGCACAAGAAAGCAAAACAGCACAAGCTTACAAGCTCAGACATTCTCGAGCTAAAAATCTTTATAAGCACAAGTATATTGTAATATTTGATCATTTAGGATCATTGTGTGCATAGACTAAAGTCTATCTTGTGTATTCTGTATTGAAATATAGAAGTGAGAAACAATTGTAACTGTCAGACAGAGTGTGTCTGAATAGATCGAGAGACTAGGAGTTTCAGTCTGGTAGTGAGGTAAATCCAGCTGAATCGGGTTTGTACAACATGATTGTATAAATCAAAGTCTTCTAGTGGAATCCTTCCTTAATTGGAAGAAGGGGAGACGTAGAAGGATTACACCACCTTCGAACTTCCAGAAACATATTCTGTGTTTTATCATTCTGCACTCGTTCTTTTATTCAAGCCATCGAGCCGTTCTTACTAATTTAATAACAGACCGTTCGGCACTAAAATATTCAGTGGTCTGTTATGCAAAAGAGTTGATTAAGAAACAGATTTCTTTCACTAATCCGAAAGAAATCACAAGGGATTAATTTTTAATAGGAGTGTTCATTCACCCCCCCTCTAAACACTCCGGACCGATCCTAACAATATCCACTACCGCTCCCAGCCCAGATCACCCCACTGCGAGCAAGATTGTGGCAGAACCATTCTTTGAGCCAATTATTTCTGATACAGCGGAGCAGCCACTGACCAATGCTCCGTCTGCCGCAGAGACTTCAGCCATGGATGTCTTGCTGGACTCTCAGTCTCCCATATTCAGAACAGTCCAAAAGACGCACCTCCGAAAGTTGTCTCGCCAGAATCCGTCGATCCGGATCTAGTGTTGTCAACAATCGTTGCAGCTATACAAGATGAGGAGCCTACTAAACCTATCACTCCTCCAGATCAGTCTGCTGCAGACTTGGCGTTTCTACAAGAATTTTCTACGGACTTAGTTATAATGATCCAATCCGATATACGCCAATCTGCTGTTTCTACACTTGTACCAGTTGAAGCGGAAGTTAATTTGACCGCGTCACCTTCTGATCACTCTCCAGACCATCTACCTGTTGAAACCTCATCTCTCGCCAAGTCTCTTCAACAACTCTCTGACAACTGTCTATATCTCTCTCAACGAGTCAGAGAAGTTCATCAAAGTCAAAGGTCTACACACTTGGATTTTGAATCCTTCAGAGACAAGATGACGGCTAGCATAAGCGGTATTCAGCGTGGACTGAATGACCTGTTCTCTCAGCAAGCGTCATATAAAAACAGCATGAGAAAAGAACAAATCGAGCTGGCAACTGAAGTTCGGACTTCCGTCGCTAAATCCCTCATTGCTCAAGACACTCGTCTGGATGCTATTTGCGCTCAGCTCACGCAGATCGTAGATTTCCTTCAGGAGATTGCTGCTGACAAAAAGGGGGAAAAGAAAAAGGATTTCAAGCCAGCTCAGCAGTCCTCAGCGAAGAAGTAGATATCTATATGAGTCAGACATGTAAATGTATCTATCAGATTTTTCTTCAATAAAATCAGACTTTCAGTCACTTATCTAAGTCTTATTCATTTATTTTGAATAGTTCATTTATTTTGAACAAATGACTTAATCGATCCGAACTACAACTTACAGTGTTCATTTATTTGAACAAGAAGACTTAATTGATCTGCAAGAATACTCTTTAGAACTTTTAAAAGACTGAATAAGAAGACATAGAAGCTAGGTTTTGTCATCATCAAAAAGGGGGAATTTGTTAGTTCCGGATTTTAAAGATGACAAAACAGATCAGACCGATCAAGCCGTAAAACCATGTCAAAGCAGATCACACCAATATGATCTATCACAAAATCAGAACGGATCGATGCAAACCAGTCTGACCAGATCGAAGCACGAGATCAGCTCAATAAAGATCAGATCAGAGCAGACAAGGTTGGATAAGCTTCGTTCTTCAGTCCGAATCATTAACGGCTATTTATTGAAGCATTTAATGATGCAATTAATGGTGAAAAAGACCAATGACTGAAGATTACCTTAAAAGGTAAGAAGACAAAGGAGAACCTACCTGACAGACGTCGAAAGCACAGACCAGAAGGGAAAGTACCTAAATGAATAGGACTGAAGCTTGTTCAGAGATTGAACAGAGTCAAGAGTTGCACAGAAAATGAAATAATTTCGTTAGTATAAACGACTATATAAGGATGTAACTAGAGAGCTCAAGGAAGAGGACTGATCCATAAAGAAACGAAAAGAAAACATAACAGCACAAGCTTACATGTCTACACATTCTTGAGCAGAACAGTTATTTAAAGACATTCATCTCACTAGTCTGCTCAAAGTTTTCATAAGCACAACATACTGTAATACTTGATCATCATAGGATCATTGTGTGCATAGACAATATCATTCTGTCACTTGTATTTATACTAAGATAGAAGAAGTGAGATTCTATTGTAACTGTCAGACAGTTTGTGTCTGAACAGATCGAGAGACTAGGAGTTTCAGTCTGGTAGTGGGATAAATCAAGCTGAATCGGGGTTGTACAAGTGGTTGTATTACTCAAAGTCTTCTAGTGAATCCTTCCTTAATTGGAAGAAGGGGAGACGTAGAAGGATTCTCCTTCGAACTTCCAGAAATATATCCTGTTTATTCTCGTTTCATACTGAGTTACACTTTCTAAGCCATCAAGCCGTTCTTACTAGTCAAGAACAGACCGTTCCGCACTTTTGTATTCAGTAGTCTGTTCTGCTCAGAAGTTGATTAAGAAATAGATTTCACTCACTAGCCCGAGAGAAATCAATAAGGATTAATTTTAAAGGAGTTTTCATTCACCACCCCTCTAAACACTCCGGACCGATCCTAACAATAACCCAAAATTCTACAATACATCTCTTATGATCTTTAAGCTAATTAGTTCATCTAAATGTACATTATTTGAAAAACGTACAAGCCTAAAAACTCGTATGAAATCCTTTTCCAGATTGAGCACTATGTGGTCAAATTAGCATAACTTCTGCATATGAACTCCAAATTGAGTGAGGTCAATTCCACATGCAAGCTACAACTTGTATTAGAAGCTAAAACTTCAAATTCGTAGCTCTTTGTTCCCAGAAATTCGAAGTACACACTGCATGAAACTTGAATGCACTGAATTTCCATATTTTACACATTTTGGTAAAATGACCATAACTTTTTCATCTTAACTCCAAATTAACTTATTTTGGTGGCCAATTAAAGCTAAGAAAAAATAGTACAACTCATTATCAGAGGCGTTAGCTTCAAATTCGATGTTTAACCATGCATAAAACTCGAAATACCAGACTATAAGTGCATTGCCTACTAGCTGAACCGTTTTGACAGCAACTTTTCATGAATAACCACCATGCAACTTGATAAAACTCAAGGATGATGATATACCTTCACTTATCTTCAATATTTGAAGCTTGATCATCCACAAAAACGAGCCATGATCGAAAATCCTACCCCAAAACTGCTGCTACTCGAAAATCTTGCATCTTCTTGCTCCAAACTTGAAAATTCTTGGTACATCTTGTTCCTCAAGATGAGTAGCATTCAAAACCATCTTTGCATGTGACATGAACTCACAATTTCAAGAGGATTTTGGTAGGAAAAGAGCTGCAATTTTTGAAATTGCTAGAGGAGAGAAGGAGGAGAATTTTATTTTAAAGAGAGAGAAAGGGCTAGTAAACAAATAAGAATCCCAAATCTGAAATGCAAGGCATGGGTGTGGCTTCCTATGCCAATTTGTGTGCTTTTTAATTCATTTGATGTATTGTGGAATCATGTGTCAATATATCATTATCTTGCAAGATTAATGGTCCAAAATCATGTATTAAACATGAGCTAAATTAATTAGTGGCATGTGTTCTCCAAGTGCCATGTGATCATGCACATGCTCATGCACTAAAACATGTTCGGTTGACTTATCGTGGTCCGGGATACCTTACTTCAATTATCCGGGTTCTCTTAAACATCGTTAATCCGGATTAATTAGCATCGGAGCCTTACACTTCTTCTTCTCTTAAAAAGATTCCGTCCTCGAAATCGCAAAACCGAGTATAACTCAATAAATTAAATCATATGAGATGTCTCAATCATTCATAGATACATAAGAATCATCATGTATCAGTGACAATTATTGTGGTAGTGTCAACGATATACCACTGAACCAAACTTCTCTATGATTCCACAAAATTCAAAATATCGAGGCAACATCATATCTCACTTAACGAATCATTTTGATCATCGCAAAGGTAATATCTTCAGATTTACCTGATTCTCAACTCGAAAGTCGAACGATATATTTCTCTTTGGCGTAGCAAATTTGCTCACCTTAAGCCAATTTCAATCGTTTTCGCAGAAATTTTATCGTTCCTGGCATTTTCTCAACAATCTCAAGTTACGCCAAAAATTCCTTATCAATTTTCTATCATCATATCAGCGATCGGTAATTCTGGCTCTACAAAACCTGAACCGATGTCATCCTGATTATTGTGTGGAACTTAAATTATAGGAAAATTCTACTGGTGAATAGTGATTTTTGTCAATTCTCACTAAATTCATCACTATTAATCGGGACATATATTCCAAAGTCTTGATAATTCTCTCAGTTTATCCATTAGTCTGGGTATGATAGGCAATACTTGTTGCTAATTTAGTACCCATTGTAAGTAATCCAAGAGCATACAACGCAGCGGAATAAAATTTTATGGATTACTAACCAGCAGATCTATACATAGGGATTCATATCGGATAAAGAATAATAAGAATCTCACCCTTGTAGCGTGTTTGAGCAGATTCCACGGAGCAGCACCACGTCCAACGCCTCCTCCGAGTCACTAGCAAAACTTAACAAGTTTTGCCTCAACGGTATCCACACGATCAAATCGGGTGAAGGGAAAGTTTAAGAACAAGTTGCTAGACAAGTTCTTAAACCAATACACGAAGCACACTCGATTCACAATCGAATGATGGCATGAACACCACCAAGCTCCCTACGGCTATCAAGCAAAACCGAGAGAGAGAGGCGTGAATTAGGCGGCCGAAAGCTTCTATGGTGTAGGTTTAATGATATGAAGTTATGTTTTACAATTAAAACATAACCTTGTATTTATATTATAAGATTTAATTAAGGTTTAAGGCTTTCTTAAAGCCTCATGGGCCCAAACCCATGATTTAATTAAATCTTCATAATCTTTTAATTAAGACTCTTCTTAATTAATTAATTCATCCAATGAATTTAATTTCCCTTCTCGATTTAATCTTTTGTGCGACCCGATAGGATCTTGTAATGTTGGCAGTGACATAAAATCTCATTTTATGTCGCAAGCATTGAGCGGTATCTAGCAACACATCAATGCTACCCAAATTACAAGAATGTCAATGAGTCGACATAACCTTTAGAACTTGTGATAATATTAACCATGTAGCTTAATCCCTTTGTCCTTTGTGTTTAGATTGAACACGAGTCATGGAATAGTCATACTCGTATATCCAATCTTTATTTCTTGATCCCCAAGTAGAACTAGAATAAACGAATAAGCTCGATATCTCATATCGACTCATTCGAGCATGGCTATGCATTTTAGTTCTCACTTGATCAAGGGCCAAACACATCTCCTGCTATATAGGAGGGACAAATCCTATCTCGATCAGTCAACATCCCTCTACATAATTCGTAGTGTATCCAATAGTCGCCTTTATAGATTACCCTGTTACGGGTAACGTTTGACGATATCAAGATACATAACTCCTTATGTTGGGATCTCTGATGATCACAAGTCGTAAGGATTACATACATTATTATCACTATGAGAATTGCATATGACGATCATATAACTATCCATGTTGCATTCTCATGGTGGGTCTGTCCAGTACATCGTTCTCTAATATGTACCCATATGTTGATTTGATATCTCATATCAATGAACAATTCATCGATCAACACATACTAGTCTCTACGTATTATCATTATCCCTATTCATGATAATACTTGACTAGGGACATCTTTAAGAATAATACAATATTATTCTAAGGACATTAACATATATATTAATTCACATTGCACAGTTAAAAGAATAATATATAATAATGAATTGCCATTCATAAAATCATATTACATTGTATGTCATAAACAATCATCTAATGATATGTCTTAGGGCATATCCCAACAAATCTCCCACTTGCACTAAGACCACTCAGACATATACCTAATGCCTAGAGATCTAGTATGACGATCATGCTTCTGCTGTGACAGTGGCTTCGTCAATGGGTCAGATACATTATCATCTGTTGGTACTTTGCATATTTTAACATCTCCCCTTTCAACGATTTCTCGAATGAAATGGAAACGCCTAAGTATGTGCTTGGATCTTTGGTGAGATCTTGGTTCCTTAGCCAATGCGATTGCTCCATTGTTGTCACAATAGAGTTCTATCGGATCTTTAATGATAGGCACCACTCCAAGTTCGGAAATGAACTTCCTCATCCAAACAGCTTCCTTTGCTGCATCCGAGGCAGCAATATACTCAGCTTCCGTTGTAGAATCGGCTACTGTTTCTTGCTTTGAACTCTTCCAGCTCACAGCACCTCCATTTAGGCAATACACATATCCAGATTGCGATCGAAAATCATCTTTGTCAGTTTGGAAGCTTGCATCAGTGTAACCCATTACATTGAGCTCTTCCTCACCTCCATAAATCAAGAATGTATCCTTAGTTCTTCTCAAGTACTTCAGGATATTCTTGACAGCAATCCAGTGACCTTCACCTGGATCAACTTGATATCTGCTCGTCATGCTCAAAGCATACGATACATCGGGACGAGTACATATCATGGCATACATGATAGATCCAATAGCTGACGCGTATGGAATCTTACTCATGCGTTGTCTCTCATCTGGTGTTGAAGGACACTGTTCCTTCGAGAGATAAATGCCATGCGTCATAGGCACGAATCCTTTCTTGGATTCTTGCATGCTAAACCTTTTAAGCACCTTGTCTATGTATGTACTTTGACTTAGACCAAGAAGCCTTCTTGATCTATCTCTATAGATCTTGATTCCTAATACATAGGTGGCTTTTCCTAAATCTTTCATCGAAAAGCAGTTCCCTAGCCAAATCTTTACAGATTGCAAGGCAGGGATATCATTTCCAATAAGAAGTATGTCATCTACATACAACACTAGGAAAATGATTACGCTCCCACTGACCTTCTTGTAGACACAAGGTTCATCTTCATTTTTGATAAAACCAAACTCTTTGATTGCATCATCAAAACGAAGATTCCAACTCCGAGAAGCTTACTTCAATCCATAAATGGATCGTTGTAGCTTGCATATCTTTCCAGCATCCTTTGGATCGACAAAACCCTCGGGCTGTGTCATGTACACATCCTCGAGCAGATTTCCATTAAGGAATGCTGTTTTGACATCCATCTGCCAGATTTCATAATCATGAAATGCAGCTATTGCAAGTAAGATCCTTATGGATTTAACCATGGCCACTGGTGAAAAGGTTTCATCATAGTCAATACCATGAATTTGTTTGAATCCTTTTGCAACCAGCCGACCTTTATAGGTTTGTACGTTACCATCCATATCGGTCTTTTTCTTGAAAATCCATTTGCACCCTATGGGTCGTACCCCTTCAGGTGGATCAACCAAAGTCCATACTTGGTTTGCATACATGGATTCCATCTCAGATTTCATGGCCTCTTGCCATTTCTCAGAATCATTTCCCATTATAGCTTGTTGATAAGATGACGGCTCATCCTCATCAATAAGTAGTAAGTCACCTTGTTGAGTCACAAGAAATCCATATCTCTGTGGCTCCCGGTGTTCTCTTACAGACCTACGCTGGGCTTGTGTCTCTTGAGCAGGTGCTTCTTCCACAACAGCTTGCGGAGCCTGCTCTGTTTCCATCTCAATCTCAGGTTCAGTGTTTTCTTGTGGTTGAACTTCACTAAGTTCTATTTTTCTCCCACTGGTTTTTCTAGAAATAAATTCTCTTTCAAGAAATGCACCAGTCCGAGCAACAACCACTTGGTTCTCGGTGGGATAATAGAAATAGTATCCTTTCGTTTCCTTAGGATACCCCACAAATAAACACTTATCAGATTTGGGTCCAAGTTTGTTAGTGGCGTGACGTCTAACGAAAGCCTCACAACCCCAAATCTTCATAAAAGACATACTAGGACGCTTCCCAGTCCATATCTCATATGGTGTCTTTTCCACTGATTTAGATGGAACACGGTTCAGTAAGAAAATCGCTGTTTCTAGAGCGTGTCCCCAAAATGATATCGGAAGATCTGCATGACTCATCATTGATCTAACCATGTCCAACAAGGTTCGATTTCTCCTCTCGGATACACCATTCCATTGTGGAGTATACGGAGGAGTGAGTTGTGGGACTATTCCACACTCCTTTAGATAGTCATGAAACTCTTGGCTTAAGTATTCACCTCCTCGATCTGATCGAAGGATTTTGATACTCTTGCCAAGTTGGTTTTGTACTTCATTCTTGAAATCTTTGAACTTTTCAAAGGTTTCATGCTTATGCTTCATTAGGTACACATACCCATATCTACTGAGGTCATCAGTAAATGTAACGAAGTATTGAAAACCACATCTAGCTTGTGTCCTTATTGGTCCACATACATCACTATGTATTAGTCCCAATAAAACATTTTCCCTTTCAACATGTCCCTTGAAAGGGGCTTTAGTCATATTGCCCATTAAACAAGATTCGCATGTTTCATATGATTCAAAATCAAATGAATCTAATACTCCATCCTTATGAAGTTTAGATATGCGGTTTTCGTTTATGTGGCCCAAGCGACAGTGCCAGAGATAAGTCGGATTACAATCATTATTTTTAATCCTTTTAGTATTTATGTTATAGATATGCATATCAAGATTTAATACATAAAGACCATTCACCATTTGTGCACTAGCATAAAACATATCATTTAAATAAATAGAACAACAGTTGTCCTTTATTATAAATGAAAAACCATACTTGTCTAAACAAGAAATAGAAATTATGTTTTTAGTAATAGATGGCACAAAATAACAGTCTTTTAAAATCAATGATAAACCATAAGGTAAAGCTAAATGATAATCTCCTATAGCTAATGCAGCAACTCTTGCTCCATTTCCAACTCGGAGATCAACTTCACCTTTCGCCAACGTCCTACTCCTTTTTAGATCCTGCACATTTACACAAATGTGAGATCCACATCTAGTATCTAATACCCATGATGAAGAAGTAGATAAATTGACTTCTATAACAAAAATACCTGAAGCGGAAGTCACACTTCCTTTCTTTAAATCCTCCAGATATACTTTGCAGTTTCTTTTCCAATGGCCGGTCTCACCGCAATGGAAATAGTTCCCTTCCTTCGCTATCCCCCCTTTTGGCTTTAGTGCATAAGATTTTGGCTTAGATTTAACAAAGACCTTCTTTGCTTTCTTGTTGCCTTTAGCTTTGGCCCTTCCTTTGCCCTTATTCACAATAAGAACATTTGTGGCCTTAGTCTTCTTTGTATTTGCTTCATATGTTCTCAACATACCAAGCAATTGTGGTAGAGTCTTTTCCATGTCAGTCATATTGTAATTTACGACAAATTGACTGAAGCTCTCAGGCAACGATTGCAAGATCACATCGGTGGCCAACTCTTGGTCCAATGAAAAACCCAGCTTGTCCAGATTCTCAATGTACCCAATCATCTTGAGCACATGAGTTCCAACTAGGCTTCCCTCTACCATCCTGCACTGGAATAACGCCTTAGAGACGTCATACCTCTCTTATCTTGCTTGCTGTTGGTACAATTGCTTTAAGTGTTCGATCATATCGAACGCCTCCATTTCCTCATGTTGCTTCTGAAGCTCAGAGTTCATGGTGGCAAGCATAAGGCACCCAACATCAAGTGCGTTACTTTGATGCTTCTTGTAAGCATTTTTTTCAGCTCTTGTAGCCGTTAGGGGAGGTTCCTCAGCGGGTAAGGGTTCCTCTAGGACATATTATTTCTTTTCTTGTTTGAGGACTATCCTCAAGTTCCTATGCCAGTCTAGGAAATTCGTCCCATTTAATTTGTCCTTCTCAAGGACCGATCGCAGTGATAAAGTGCTAGTAACGTTGGTAGTTGCCATGGATATCTACAATATAAATATGCAAAATAAGTTTATGATTTAATCATTTAACATGGTCTTATATTAAATGATACTCCCACTATTTTGTTTAAAAAATATCAACCCTCGAAACCTTTAGTGGGCCAAGATCCATATTTCGCCTAATCTTGAGTTAGCTTTGGCTAATCGCCCAAGACTCGGTTATTTAGGTAGACAACACTTTGTCAATTACATCACATGTAATTCTTGGATAGTTGGACGAACAACACTTTGTTCAATTCATCAAATGAATTATAATCCAACCCATGCCTCTAAGTTCCCAATCCTATTGAGATAACCTAGTTAAGTCGTACCCAATTTAAAGTATAACGGATATCACTTTTATCCTTTCGCGCCTTACTAAGATTGCCACGGTGCTTTGCTTTGGCAAACCCACACATGTACAATCGAAGTTATTGACGAGTACTTTTAATTTTGGAAGGCATCTAAAACTTAATATTTTAGAGGGATTTATTGATCTCATGATTAGTTTGATAATTTAAAATATGTCAACTACATATAGTTGTATACATATCTACATATATGTGTAATACTATTATCAAACTAAAACATAAGATAAATCATGCATCAACATACATAATTAAACGTGACATGGTTATAGCCCCTACTAACGATTCTCTCAAGCCAATGAGAAATCCTAAGAGTCAACCTAAGGTAACTTCACAAGCACCTTCCTTTGGCTCCAATTTGTGAATGGCCTCCTCATCCCAGCACGATGCTCCATCTTCATTGATCACCATCAATAAAATAAACTACACTATTTACAAGATATAGAATTCCTCGATTCACATTCGAGGGGAACATAGGGGAGGGATTACATTTAGAATGAAATAGAGAAGGCACGACACGCAGGTCGCATTATATATTACAAACATCCACAAATCCTATCTAATAGGTCAAAGGGCTATAACCACGTACCATGCTCAAACAACACATAAGGCATGCATTAACATTTAATTAATTAAATTCTAAACATTTTAAATTTAATTCTAATTAAAACTGTAAAATAATTTTTGAAAAATTATCGTACGCTCGGGACATCACATGCCATGAACTACAGCGACTAAGACACGAACCACCATGGTTCGAACCACAAAGCACACGGCTTGACCATTAAAGGCCTAGGGTTCGAAACCCTAGCCCATGGCCGAGCCATGGCTCGAGCGGCGGCGGCGCTAGGGTTCCAAACCCTAGCCGCCTCGCACCTTCATGCAACTTTATCGAGCCATATTAATTGAAACGCCGGAATTGGTTAGCCACGAGTCACGGTCAGGCCATGCACGGGGTTGGCTCAACCATCTCGAGCTAAGGGTTCGAAAAACCTTGCTCTCATGTGGTAAAGCTACTAACCATGCATGCGTGAACCATTATCGAGCCAAAGAGTTCAAAACTCATCCACGTCTCAAAACTTTAGCAAAATAGGCGACGATGGCCGAGCCATGCACGGCTACTAGGGTTCGAAACCCTAGCCGTCATGAGCTAGCCGTCACGTCCAATGGGTTCTAAACCCTAATCAATTTTCGACACTTCCATGCACAATTATTAGCCACAACGACTAAGCCATCTCGAGCCAAGGGTTCGAAAACCCTAGCCCTCATGTGGCTAGCCGTGGTGTCATTTGTGATGGTGATGGCCGAAAACTTGCTCAATAAATATGATTATTCGCCAATTATATCAAATACAATTCTACGATGATTTTCACAAACTAAATATTAACATATCATATATGTTCATACAGTTTTAAATAGCATGCAATATTAATTCTAATATGAATAAACTATTTAACCACATAAATCCGATATGAGCCTTGTACACGGCTCTGATACCACTGTAAGTAATCCAAGAGCATACAACGCAGCGGAATAAAATTTTATGGATTACTAACCAGCAGATCTATACATAGGGATTCATATCGGATAAAGGATAATAAGAATCTCACCCTTGTAGCGTGTTTGAGCAGATTCCACGGAGCAGCACCACGTCCAACGCCTCCTCCGAGTCACTAGCAAAACTTAACAAGTTTTGCCTCAACGGTATCCACACGATCAAATCGGGTGAAGGGAAAGTTTAAGAACAAGTTGCTAGACAAGTTCTTAAACCAATACACGAAGCACACTCGATTCACAATCGAATGATGGCATGAACACCACCAAGCTCCCTACGGCTATCAAGCAAAACCGAGAGAGAGAGGCGTGAATTAGGCGGCCGAAAGCTTCTATGGTGTAGGTTTAATGATATGAAGTTATGTTTTACAATTAAAACATAACCTTGTATTTATATTATAAGATTTAATTAAGGTTTAAGGCTTTCTTAAAGCCTCATGGGCCCAAACCCATGATTTAATTAAATCTTCATAATCTTTTAATTAAGACTCTTCTTAATTAATTAATGCATCCAATGAATTTAATTTCCCTTCTCGATTTAATCTTTTGTGCGACCCGATAGGATCTTGTAATGTTGGCAGTGACATAAAATCTCATTTTATGTCGCAAGCATTGAGCGGTATCTAGCAACACATCAATGCTACCCAAATTACAAGAATGTCAATGAGTCGACATAACCTTTAGAACTTGTGATAATATTAACCATGTAGCTTAATCCCTTTGTCCTTTGTGTTTAGATTGAACACGAGTCATGGAATAGTCATACTCGTATATCCAATCTTTATTTCTTGATCCCCAAGTAGAACTAGAATAAACGAATAAGCTCGATATCTCATATCGACTCATTCGAGCATGGCCATGCATTTTAGTTCTCACTTGATCAAGGGCCAAACACATCTCCTGCTATATGGAGGGACAAATCCTATCTCGATCAGTCAACATCCCTCTACATAATTCGTAGTGTATCCAATAGTCGCCTTTATAGATTACCCTGTTACGGGTAACGTTTGACGATATCAAGATACATAACTCCTTATGTTGGGATCTCTGATGATCACAAGTCGTAAGGATTACATACATTATTATCACTATGAGAATTGCATATGACGATCATATAACTATCCATGTTGCATTCTCATGGTGGGTCTGTCCAGTACATCGTTCTCTAACATGTACCCATATGTTGATTTGATATCTCATATCAATGAACAATTCATCGATCAACACATACTAGTCTCTACGTATTATCATTATCCCTATTCATGATAATACTTGACTAGGGACATCTTTAAGAATAATACAATATTATTCTAAGGACATTAACATATATATTAATTCACATTGCACAGTTAAAAGAATAATATATAATAATGAATTGCCATTCATAAAATCATATTACATTGTATGTCATAAACAATCATCTAATGATATGTCTTAGGGCATATCCCAACACCCATGACATTCTGAAAATAGTTTTTGAATTTGGATATTATCCTCGGATCTCAATCAGATGCATTTGTTACAGAAACTCAATGTAACTAAACCACATTATCCATATCTTAAACATGTTGTTTTCTCATAGGCATACAAACAAGCATATGGAATCAATATCTTGTATTGAATAGTCAATCAACTCTGATTCAACTTGTTTCACAATCTGTGTTTGATCTAAACAATTGAGTTATCAAAATCAAACCTAGAAATTTCCCAAGTTCATTGTGACACTTACAAATTCTGTAGTATCCCATTAGGTCTCGTATTTTCATCTTGACCTGCTGGCATGTCAAACAACTTGTCACGAGATTTTCAAAATTTCTTTCTTTATACCATCCCATCAGAAATAAGATCTCAAGAATGATGCCCTCATCATTCCCAGAATAACACTATGTCATCTATAGTGTGCTTTCTGCAGTAATACTTCTTTAAAATCAGTAGGATTCGATGCTAATTACTGATTGTTCAATCGGAACCCGCCACTAAATTGCATACCAAAATCTAGTTGATTGATGAGACAGAACCAATTTCTTCACTCAATATATGTATGGTCTGTTTCGAGTCTTTCCGATCTTCGAAATCTGAGGTGACCAAATTGCAAAGCATATATTGATGCTAACATGGCACCTTGCACTTTTCGGTTCAGTACATCTGCTACTAGTTTTCATTTTCCTTGATTGATATTGACTACCAAAGTCAAATTCTTTAATAAATCTAGTCATCGCTTCTATCTCAAGTTCAACTCTGACTGAATAATAGATATTTTAAACTCCTAAAATCAGAGCATATCACGAATTATTCGCCATACAGATAACGTTGCCACATCTTCAAGGCAAAATAATGGCTACAAGCTCGAATTCATGAACAGGATATCATTATTCTTTCAGTTTCAACTATCTCAAAGCATATGCAATAATCTCCCCATGATGCATCAGAACGTATCCCACTTCTTTCAGTTAATAACATTTGGTTTCTCATTTATCTGACCAATTGAAACCCGAATTTCTTCTTGGTCAATTGGTTCATCCTTCCATAAAGCCTGTAATGTCTGGCAAAACTCATAACACCTTGTATCTTGAGTACACTAGTTGGTATTGGCCAAATTAGTACTACCTTTACTTTACTGGGATCAACAAGTATCCGGTGAGCTGATATCACCGATCCCAAAACAATACTCGATTCAACCAAGATTTTCATTTCGATAACTTGGTACACAATTTGAGCTTCAGGAAGCGTCCGACTCATCAATCGCAGATGTTCTGTGTGGTTCCTTCCGGATCTCGTATACACTAGTATACCACTGATGAATATGATTACAATTCCGCCCAAAAAGTTACGGAATATTTTATTCATCAAATTCATAACTCTACTTGTATAGTTGTCAGACCACACGACATTACCAAAAATTCAAGATGCCTATATCTGGTTTGACCAATTGCCTAGAGAACATTTTCTCTTTTGACTCGAACTGATGGTAACCAGAGTGAAAATCGTTCCTTTTATACATCAAAGTTCCTTACAACTGATCAATTACTTCTCGATCTTAAGTAGTGGGTATTTATTCTTGACAATAGCCCGATTCAACTACCTTTAGTCGATACACGTCTTCATAATACATTATTTCTTCTTTCACGAACAACACTGATGTTTTCTCAAGGTGACATACTCAGACGTATGTACCGGTATCGAGGATATTCAACAACTATTCATCTATATCTGTCAACTCTGCTGATGACATTCCGTACAGTGCTTTCGATATCGAATCTATTCCTTGTCATCAACAAATAGTTAAAATCGATTTCCTTCTTTAGTGAAAATTCTTTTATTTCCTTAGGAAAATCTTGGTAAGTTTTCTTACCACTAGGATATAAGTCAACCTCGACTCTTCCTGATAAACAATACATTTTCTTTGGAGCCACAATACGGTCGAGAATTTATTATACTCTGAAATCAACTTACAATATCTCAAAATTTATCAGAGTATACATGCCCTTGATACAATAAAACCATATCTGGGCAACAACATTTAATTCAACTTACAATATCTCAAAATTTATCAGAGTATCCATACCCTTGATACAATCAAAACCATATCTGGGCAACAACATTTAATTCAAATCCACAACACTATCATCAAACTGTAAGATACAATTCACTATTACATGTATGGATAGTATAATTATCACTGCTGGTGTATTTTCCAAATCATCATTATCAATGCACATTTGATGCAATGTATGAAAATAATGCTTTTGTCTCAAATCAAACTCGTGCAGTGTGATCAAATACACAACATGTATCTGCGATCACTACTCATAAAGCATCTCTAAACTTATCATCTTTCAATGTATACTCTCTAGTCTACAGATAATTAACTGCTGCTGGAACTGAGTGGTCGAAAAGAATAACCACTCTGATATCTACCCCTCGCTCAGGGTATTTGTTGTTATGGCTGCATCTGTTCTTGAGCACGTAACGCACATGCTCTGACTGACCACCATCAATATCAGTTCCTATTATTCTTTCAAGTGGATCAGTACCTCCATAATTATTAGAGCTGTATAAATTGGAGTGATACTTCTAAAACTTTTCTAGGACTACTTGGATTATACCAATGATAGTCACTTCATTAATCTTTAATCCAGTTTTAACTACTTCGCACCACATCGGTGTCTTATTCTTCAGTCGATATCTAATATCTTCGTTAGTGAATAGTTATTGAGATTAATTAGATATTTCCATTTCTCAAGTCCACGATAATCAATTATCATTTTTCATGTCATCAATATGGCATTCTCGTAAACATCTTTTCCCGTAACAAAAGAGGAAAAATCGTCATCCGTCACTACCATTACTCTAGATACTATCATCTAGAAGTTCATATTGTAGTATTTATTCCTAGTTCGGACACAAAAACTGGAACTGAATTACGACAGTCCCCAAATCCAAGTCCTCATTCAAACCAATTCTCGTTGTTTCTCACAAACTCTATTCTTCAATTGAAATATTGCTAGTTTCAATATTCTCAAGTTCTAAATTATCATCTTAACGTGCACAGATTTTGACGTAAACTCATACGTATAACCTTGGTCTTTCAGACTTAAATTCCTGATGTCAATCGACACAAAACGTTTTAATTAGTTCTAGTGTCATCCCACTATTCACAATGATTAAGTCCCAAAGTGATAAATAAATTTCCCAATAACTATCACTATGTTATAATTCAATTAATAGTTTACAGTGTCTACAGGTTCGCTAAACAGCTCTTACAGTTCATAACACTGCGACCTGTCCAAACACTAACTGTCCATCATAAAATCAAAACATAAATCTCAAGTCAGAGATGTTCTCATTATTTATTATATATCAACATCCAATCAGCAACTATCAGTGCTAACAGATAAAATTCTCAAATTCTCTAGATTGTATGCAACTCAGCATATTAAAATAGTCAGAGATATGACATCTAATTATCCCTGCTTAATAATCCATTACATGTGTAACATCTCATTATCAAACATGTAAACATAGCATGTAAGAGCAGATAAAATCACATAGTCAGACACATGCACACACAATTCATTTGTGTCTATATTCAGTGTCCTAACTCTAATTCAAGCATATCCCAGATATATGCTCTGATACCATACTGTGAGGGCCCGGTCCTAATGTGGTGTTTAATGAACACATAATGATTATTTGCGTAAACAGCGGAAGATTTATTTCAAATGTCTTGTCAAACGGCCCTAAATTTTTTTCGCTTTTAGGCGATACATATATACTGATACTGAAAATATATAATTCCAGTTTCCAATTTAACATGTTGATCATAACATAATTACCAAGTATAACATCAACCCGTAGTAGCATAGTTAAAATACAGATACTCGGGGCATACCCCGGTAAATTTAAAACAGAAGTCAAAATACTCTAACAACTACTGGGACTCAAATCATAAAACATAACCTGAGCTCGCTCTCAAGGAGCTCCGGTATTCATCGATGCTTCACCTCGAGCATCCGCAGTACGTCTACATGTACCACCTGTCATGCACATACAACAAAGACATGACAGCCCCCCCGCGAAGGGGTCAGAACCCAGTATGAGAAATAAATAGAATCACGTCAAGAATGACAAAGTATCATGCAATGCATACCATGTATGAATGCGATGTATGAATGTGTACAAAGAATAGAATATCAAGATACCAAATATCGGAGTCCAAAAGAAAGGTATCATCAAATAATATCAGCTCGAGCAGAGGGTGACAGCACACGCACATTGCGCTAGGAGACTCGGCCTATGTGTCGTGCTCGTCCATTCCTTGTGTCTAGGTCCGGTGACACGCTCGTGACTACAGTTGCTACCTATACTGCCTGTCATCGCCGTGCTCGTCGTCCCCGACACTCAGAGTAAATCAACTCAATCATCAACTAGGATAATCAAAGGATTGGATAGATCAATATGATATTCCCATGTATTCATCTATGCATCATATGATATATGCAATTCAACATGTCATAAAATCTCATGTGAAAATGTATACATATCCTGTAATTCACATATCATGAAATTCTATGCATCTCCATTTATCATATAGTCACACAAGAACCATTTAGTGACAAATAAGTCATATAAATCAAATAATGACATATAAGACCATACATTAGCATCATTACACGTCTTTGCCAGACGTCATGATAAAACTCATTTCAACGTACCTCGGACCAATGCTATATCTACAGAGTACTCCTCGAATCAACATCGAGATCTGTTAACTTGGTCATTTATACCTCAATTATATCATCAAAGTGTTCAATTATTTCCAACATCAAGTTCATAATCTAAATATTGACCCTTTGAGAATTTCTTAAAATTTTATCTTACATGCTCATAGTAATCGGCTCATAAATTTTCCATACTAAACCAAATTATATGGGTCTAATTTAGCTTGATAACTAACTCAAAATATGAAATTTCATATGTTTGACACTTTGCCAAATTCGTTCATTTACCTAAGGGAAATTGGGTCTAAACATTATTTATGCAAAAAAGGGGAAATTCTAAATTCCAGATTGACCACTTTTTGTAAAAACTTCATAACTAATGCATACGACATCAAACATGTGAGGCCAGTTTGTAATGAAAGATAACCCAAAATTATACAAGACATCTCTTTTGAGCTTTAAGCTAATTAGTTCATCTAAATGTACATTATTTGAAAAACTTACAAGCCTAAAAACTCGTATGAAATCCTTTTCTAGATTGAGCACTATGTGGTCAAATTAGCATAACTTCTGAATATGAACTCCAAATTGAGTGAGGTCGAAATACAAGCTAACTTCGAATACTACAACTCTTATTAGAAGCTAAAACTTCAAATTCGTAGCCATTTATTCCCAGAAATTCGAAGAACAAACTGCATGAAACTTGAATGCACTGAATTTCCAGATTTTCACATTTTGGTAAAATGACCATAACTTTTTCATATTAACTCCAAATTAACTTATTTTGGTGGCAAATTAAAGCTAAGAAAAAATAGTACAACTCATTATCAGAGGCGTTAGCTTCAAATTCGATGTTTAACCATGCATAAAACTCAAAATACCAGACTATAAGTGCACTGCCTACTAGCTGAACCGTTTTGACAGCAACTTTTCATGAATAACCACCATGGTTCGACCCTCAATCCTACATGCAACTTGATAAAACTCAAGGATGATGATATACCTTCACTTATCTTCAAGATTTGAAGCTTGATCATCCACAAAAACGAGCCATGATCGAAAATCCTACCCCAAAACTGCTGCTACTCGAAAATCTTGCATCTTCTTGCTCCAAACTTGAAAATTCTTGGTACATCTTGTTCCTCAAGATGAGTAGCATCCAAAACCATCTTTGCATGTGACATGCACTCACAATTTCAAGAGGATTTTGGTAGGAAAAGAGCTGCAATTTTCGAAATTGCTAGAGGAGAGAAGGAGGAGAATTTTATTTTAAAGAGAGAGAAAGGGCTAGTAAACAAATAAGAATCCCAAATCTGAGATGCAAGGCATGGGTGTGGCTTCCTATGCCAATTTGTGTGCTTTTTAATTCATTTGATGTATTGTGGAATCCATGTGTCAATACAGCATTATCTTGCAAGATTAATGGTTCAAAATCATGTATTAAACATGAGCTAAATTAATTAGTGGCATGTGTTCTCCAAGTGCCATGTGATCATGCACATGCTCATGCACTAAAACATGTTCCACTAGTTGGTTGACTTATCGTGGTCCGGGATACATTACTTCAAGTTTGTACTTTTAATTATCCGGGTTCGCTTAAACATCGTTAATATTGATTAATTAACATCGGGGACTTACAGTAGGATTGCCTTTTTCTTTTATACTTTGCTTCTGTATTATATTCTTTGATGAATGAAACAATTTTATGCAATTTGTTGTCCGAAATCCTGAACTTCGACACTTAGGCAATTTTAGGTTTAAACGTGTACCAAACATCCCGATCCCACGAGTAAACTAATAAACTTCCGAACAAGCTCGATCATCCCGAGCACAATAACTTAGCCAATTTTTTAGGTTTAAACGTTGACCAAACGTCCCGATCCCACGAGTAAACTAACAAAATTCCGAACAAGCTCGATTATCCCGATCACAACAACTTAGGCAATTGTTTAGGTTTAAACGTGGACTAAACATCCCGATCCCACGAGTAAACTAACAAAATTCCGAAAAAGCTATATCATCCCGAGCACAATAACTTAGGAAAATTTTTAGGTTTAAATGTGGACCAAACATCCCGATCCCACGAGTAAACTAACAAAATTCTGTACAAGCTCGATCATCCCGAGCACAATAACTTAGGCAATTCTTTAGGTTTAAACGTGGACCAAAAATCCCGATCCCACGAGTAAACTAACAAAATTCCGAACAAACTCGGTCATCCTGAGCATAATAACTTAGGCAATTTTTTAGATTTAAATGTGGACCAAACATCCCGATCCCATGAGTAAACTAACAAAATTCCGAACAAACTCGATCATCCCGAGCACAATAACTCAGGGAATTTTTTAGGTATAAACGTGGACCAAACATCCCGATCCCACGAGTAAACTAAGAAAATTCCGAACAAGCTCGATCATCCCGAGCACAATAACTTAGAAATTTGTTTAGATTTAAACGTGAACCAAACATCCCGATGCCACGAGTAAACTAACAAAATTTCGAACAAGCTCGATCATCCTGAGCACAATAACTTAGATAATTTTTTAGGTTTAAACATTGACCAAACATCCCGATCCCACGAGTAAACTAACAAAATTCCGAACAAGTTAGATCATCCCGAGCAAAATAACTCAGGTAATTTTTTAGGTTTAAACGTGGACCAAACATCCCGATCCCATGAGCAAACTAACAAAATTCCGAACAAGCTCGATCATCCCGAGCACAATAACTCAGGCAATTTTTTAGGTTTAAACGTGGACCAAACATCCCGATCCCACGAGCAAACTAACAAAATTTCAAACAAGCTCGATCATCCCGAGCATAATAACTTAGGCAATTTTTTAGGTTTAAACGTGGACCAAATATTCCGATCCTACGAGTAAACTAATAAAATTCTGAACAAGCATCATAAAAACAACTTTATTTTATTGATACTAAATTCATAAATAAAGACAATAATTAAAACATCATACGAAATATTTCTTTAATTATGAACATCCCAAGGCCTCACCAATTCACGGCCTTGCTGATCTATTAGCTTGTACGATCCTCGTTCGATCACCATTTTCACTTTATAAGGGCCTTACCATTTTGGCGCTAGTTTCTTCACGTCGCCAGCTGGATTAGTTTTTTGTAACACAAGATCTCCAACCTGGACTTGGGCGAACTCTTCGGTCGTGTAGTAATATTTATCTTGTACATCTCAACTCGCGCAGCAGCTCTTTCCCTTAATTCGTCTACCCCGTCCAACTCCAGCTTTCTCATATCTTCATTATGCCCTGGATTATAACACTGCACCCGAAGAGATTCTACCCCGAACTCAGCAGGGATAAGGGATTCCGAACCATACACCAGACTATACGGGGTTTCTCCCGTGGATACCCGAGGTGTTGTTCGATATGACCACAGAACACTAGGTAATTCATCCACCATTCCCATCGAGCTCCTTCCAATCTTGTTTTAATCCCTTGCAGTAAGATCCGATTAGTCACCCCTGCTTGTCTGTTAGATTGAGGATAAGCTATTGAAGTGAACACTTGCCTACTTTTCATATCCTTGCACCATTCTTGTACTCTTTTTCCCTGGAATTGCCTTCCATTGTCTGAAATTAGTCTCCTCGGTATCCCGAACTGGCATACTATGTTTTTCCATAAGAACTTGACAACCTAATCTTCAGTGATTTTTGCTAGGGGTTCGGCCTCTAACCAATTTGGTGAAGTATTCAACTGCTACCAGAAGAAACTTTCTTTGTCCAGTTGCTGGAGGAAAAGACCCCACAATATTTCCGACGTCGCATGTTCGAATCCCGCGTGGGACAAATTTTTCACTGAAATGTTGTGGGGGTTTGTCCTGGGTTCGGGTCCTGTTGGTCTGCTCCTTCAGAAACCTGTCATCCGTGCACATCCTTCGATTTACCTGGTGGCGGTCCTGAGAGGCCGGGGTCGTCATCCAAGGATTAGTCAGGCGCAATCCTGGATACCTTGTTAAACTAAATAAATAAAGAGGATGTGTTAAAAATAATAATCTGTAATAAAATCAAAATTGAGCACTTCAATTAAAGCACTAATTCATAGACGGAGGCAATAGTGTACAACTGGAACACTACATTGAAATTGTTCATCATCGTGGGCTGCTAACTCGTAAATTACTGGTATAGGTTGCGCCTAAACATTAATTAAGATAGAGTTAGATTGTCTCATATATATATATATATATATATATATATATATATATATATATATATATATATGGGTGGGTTTAAAATTTAGATTGAAAGTAGCAAAAATAAAAAAAACTTAAAAAATGGGAAAATGTTTTAGGGAACAAAATAAAATTTAAGACATCAGCTCTCCATCGTCTTCACGTGGGTGTATCCTATCATATATATAGATTTGCATTTGTATGAAAATATTACATGTAAAAAAAATAGAAAAGAAGAAGAAGAAAGAAAGCCTCAAACACCCAACATTTTCATCAGTTTCGTTTCTGATTTTAATTGTATGTTATTTTTAAAATATATTCATTCAACTTAGTCTTTTTAATCAAAAGTTCAAAAAATTAACATATTCAACATAAATTTTAAATAGTAAATTGTTTAATAATATTAGAATAAATATTTATATAGAATAGTAAATGAATTTTGTTGGAGAAAAGAAATAATATTTTACAATTTCTACAAAAGTCCAAAGTTTTATGGACCAATAAATGAGAAAATAAGTTGAAATGTGTATTTTAAGTTTTATGTGCAAGTTATTGACAAAGAATCCGTTTTTCAGACCAGTCAATGGAATTCTTGAATACAAAAGAGGAGACTGCAAACGAATCCATGAAAACAGTCGGAAAAATTAAAGCAATTCATAAATGTTGTTCGGATTATAGATAGAAAAAAACGTGTTAAAAACATTATTTTGAAAATCGGATAGAATCGGACGGTTCAACCAGTGGTTAGTGCTTGGTCCGGTCCGACTGACCCTATAAAACAACACTTCTAAAAAATCGATGGAAACCGAATTGAACCGGACAAAATCCGATGAACCGGTCGACTATCGAACTGACCGGTTACTTCATTTTTCTTTCTTTTTTAAAAAATTTTAATTTTTTTAATTTTTGTGATTATAAATCAAATTTTTAGAATATATATATATATATATATATAATTTATTGTTATTAAAATAATTACAAAATGACATTTTATGTATGTCTTATAAAAAATTCCATATAAATCCTTAAAGTTTCTTGTATATTATATATAAATATATTTAGTTTCTCGTATATCTCGTATCTTATAAAAGATGTGAATCATTTTATACTATGTTTTTAAATATTTTCTTATGATTTTAGGATATTATTTTTGTGTGCATTGCTTGTTATTTTTGAGATTTTAATTATTTTTCTTTTATGTTGGACGTTTGATTTGACGTGATTTTTGAAGTTGGACATATTATGTTGGTGTAATGATTTTTTTTATAGTGTGAACAACTTGAAATTATAGCAAATATATGTATATATATTTTACAAAAAAATAAACTAGATATTAAATATTATCGACGTCATCATCGATTGAACTATCGGTTAGACCAGCTGAACAAGTGGTTTAACTGGTTTAAACGATCGACCAGTAAGGTAACAGATTCATATAAGGTCTGATTTTGAAAGCACGTGTTAAAAATAATAATTTGTAATCAAATCAAAATTGAGCACTTTCGATCAAATATGGAATTCAAATATAGAGGCAGTAATGTACAATTAGTACACACTAATTAAGATAGAGACAGATTTATATATATATATATATATGTGTGTGTGTGTGAAGCCCTCTTCTCCAACACCTCATCACCTCAAAATCTACAAATTTTCCCTCTTAGATCAGATAAGTTCTCCAACTTTCTACCCTGCGGTTCTATATTTTCTTCCAGAACCAAACTCAGATTCTTCCCAAAAAATCCATATCCTAAAGGAATCTCTTTCCTTAAACTTCGCTCGTTTTTATCCCTTAGCCGGGATAATCAACGATGATCTTTCTGTCGACTGCAATGACGATGGGATTCCCTTTCTCGTAGCTAAAGTTAGAGGCAATCTTCAAGATTTTCTGAACCAACCTGATTTGTCGATGATTGCTAAGTTTCTTCCGATTGAATCCAGTTTCGATACCGTAAAGCCGGGGGACCCTGCATGTGCTATCCAAGTCAACTGTTTCGAATGTGGCGGATTGGTTATAAGTATACAAGTTTCACATAATGTAGCCGATGCAACGACTGTCACTACTTTCCTTCGAGGTTGGGCTGCGGCTGCTCGTTCTACGAAAGAAAAAATATGCCCGAAATTTATCGGACAGAATCTTTTTCCATCGATAGATGCAATGGATATGGAATCAAAGCTGATTTCTCATGATTTTTTAAAGTATTTAAAGTTGGGCAAATATGTTACTAGGAGATATTTATTCGATGCCTCGGTTGCCAAACTTAAGGCAAAATCAGCAACATCGTACTCCACGAGCGTTGAGGTTGTATCAGCTTTCATATGGAAATGTTTCATGAAAAGTTTTACTGATAAACAATATCTCGAGAATCCCTTTCTGTTAATTCATGCAGTGAACTTGAGAAGAAGGGCTGATCCAACCCTACCAGATGAGAGTTTCGGTAACTTCTTATGGCTAACATCAGCACAATGCATCAGCCCAGCTGATACAAGTTTCGAAGATCTGGTGGGTGAAGTCAAGAGGGCAATCAAGAAAATCGACAGCGGGTTCGTAAAAGTTCTGCAGAATAATGGGTATTATGAGAATCTTGAAGAGACAAGAAAAGGGTTTCCGGAGGGAGCTAATAGCTTAACATTTACCAGTTGGTGTAAGCTTGGTTTATACGATGTTGATTTTGGCTGGGGGAAGCCTATTTGGATATCAAGCCATGTCTTTGGAAATTCAGAATCATTGTTGGTTAATGGTGTGACTCTAATGGATACAAGATCCGGTGATGGGATTGAAGCATGGGTGATGCTTGATGAAAAATATATGGTGGCATTCGAGGAAAACGAGGATCTTCAGAATGATGTCCTCATTAATCCTAGTCCTTTCCAAATTGGTAAGAAGATATAACATGTGATAATTCATTGCCAGTTGATGGTTTGTCACCTGATTTCCTTCATTTTTACGAATGATCGAGTCTTCCCCTCCCCAAATTGTAGTTGTAATATATATATATATATATATATATATATATATATATATATATATATATATATATATATATATAAAAGAAGATATGACATGCATGCATGTATTTAATTGAGTTTTAATTAATTAATTTAATTGTTCACTTATTCATAGATTAAATATAATAAAAAATTTATGTATAGTAGTTGTAACTTAATTCCCATGGAACCACAAGGTAAATAGTGTCAAATAGTTAGTGTGACAAATACTAAAAGATACGTAACAAACTAAAAGAAATAACATACCAATTTACGAGGTTTGATTAGGATGTTACCTGACCAGATTGAATCGATTCCGATGCATCCTTTATATGACCCGATTCCAGTGCATCCTTTTCGAATGAAATGGTGCATTCTCGTCAAAAGACATAAAATGGCCATGTATGAGTCCATTCATGGCAAATTTGAGAAAATATATATTGATTAATAAGATCGATCAATCAATCAAATGTTTATCCTACTAAGTGATGTCAATTATATGAATTATATGTCAGTTATATGAATCATCCTGATTCATACAAAAGAAGTTTGACAATATTTTACGTTGACTGATTATCCATATTGATTAATAAGATGCTAATGTAAATATACGTTTTTCGAATAATATGGGGAGGTGAGTTCCAACGGGTCTCAATCGTGAGACCTATCTCATATGGGACACTTTGATGACATCCAGGATAGAAGTCCGTGGCTTAATTTTTTTAATAAAAGTCAGTAGTTCACTTTATTCAAAAATTATTTTAAAAAATAATTTAGAATGAATTTTAGTCCATTTTACAAACTGTTGTGCCAGAAATCATACACACACAAGAACACAAATATTTATGTGGTTTAGTAATAGCCTACGTCCACGGGAGGCAAACACAATATATTGATATTTCAGATGAAAATTACAAAATTATCCACGAACACCTCACAACTCACATATGCAGATACATATGCTTAAAAGCTTATTATACGAGAGAAATACATGTAATGGATTTTTTTCTACAGACAAAAGGTGAATGGTTGATATAAGCATACAACTCTCGCGGAAGTGATAACCAATTTGATTTTGTCTTCTGCAAATTCTTGACACCTGGATTGAAATGTGTTCAAAAAACCTTCCAGAGAGTGCCACCTGTCATTACAGGGAGAGCCACCTTGCTACTTTCCATGGATGTAATTGAGCCATTTGTTCAACAATCTCCACTTGGTGGATTTCCATCAATATATGTTGCCTCCTTCATAATATCCTTAGGAGCTGGATACCCGATAGATGTTGATCAAGTCCAAACAGTGTTGAAACTTGATCATTGTTGCCACCTTTGTTAACATGTCTACAGGATTATCTGCAGTCACAATTTCCTGAGTAGAATATCTCATTCTTCTACTATTTCCGAACAAAGTGGTAGAGACATTGATATGTTTGGTACGACTATGATGAACTTGGTGATTTGGCATACATATGTCATTTTGATTGTCACAAAAATATCTATATTTTTATGCATGATGCCCAAGTCTTTCACCAAATAATGCAATCATATGTCTTCCTTGAATGCTTCTGTGATTGCCATATACTCTGACTCTACAGTAGACAAAGCAACTGTGGTCCTTCTGCCATGATAAATACATAACCAGATCAACGCTTATCAAGATCACTAGCATAATCCGAATTGACGAATCCAACTAGATGATGATCTCGTCTTTCTAAAATTTCAGACCAGTATCCACGGTACCCTGAATATATAATCTTTATTGCATGCCAATGTTCATTACCAGGGTTGTGCATCTATGACTCACCATGCTAACGACATGAGAGATGTCAAGCCTTGTGCACACCATCGCATACATCAGATCTCCGACAGCATTTACATAAGGAATGCAATCCATTTGTCTCGTCTCGGTATCTATATTAGGAGACATTGGTGCACTTAAATTTAAATGCAGAGCTAACAGAGTATTTATAGGTTTGGTATTTCCATCTATACCAAATATCTGGAGTTATTTCTTCAGATACTGAGTCCGTGTCAGACAGATTGTGCCCTTTATTCTGTCCTTCTTGATCTTCATTCCAATAATCTTCTTGGCCTCTCCAAGATCTTTCATCTCAAATTCTGAGCTGAGTTGGGTTTTCAATTAGTCAATCTCTATCTTGCTTTTAGATGCGATCATCATATTATTAACATAAGAGCAGATAAATGTACCATCTTGGAGTTTCTCAGGTAGACACAATGATCAAACTGACTGCGTGTGTACCTCTGTTTCTTCATAATGCCGTCAAACCATTTTTACCATTGTCTTGGTGACTTCTTGAGACCATAGAGTGACTTCTGAAACCTGCAAACCCAATTTTCATGACTGAGAACTTTGAATCCATCAGTTTGAGCTATATAGATCTCCTCGTCCATATTTCCATGAAGGAATGCTGTTTTGACGCCAAGCTGGGCTAGCTCGAGGTCAAACTGTGCAACAAAAGCTAGTAAGAGTCGAATAGAAGATTGCTTGACAACATGTGAGAAAAACTCATCATAGTTTATTCATTCCTTCTGAGTGTAGCTTTTTGCTATTGGTCTAGCTTTATATCTGATACAGTCTTTGCCTGATGCATCTTCCTTCTTTGCAAAGATCCATTTACAACCAATCGTTTTATTTCCTTTAGGAAGTGGAACCAGTTTCCAAGTTTTATTATGATAAAGCGATTTCATTTCTTCATATATTGTTGTCTTCCACATGGCCTTTTCTTTACTTATACATAGCTTCTTCGTAATTGTACGTAATACCATCTTGATCAATTGGAAGAGCGAACGCTATCATATTAGTAAATTGAGCAGGTTTCTAGATAATTATCTTTGGTTTACTAGTAGCAATAGAATCAGGTATTGATGCTGAATCTAGTACATCATTTTGAACAGAGACATCAATATGATCCTCATAGTCTTCTTCAGGATGATTCTCAATCTGAACACGTTGGTCTGGAGTTGTGGGGATTTCAAACTCCACCTGCAATTGAGAACTCAGATGTTGGTTCTCTATCTCTGACTTTGTCTTGTTCAGCAGTATAGATTCGTCAAAAGTTGTTGGGATATGCCCTAAGACAAGTCATTAGATGATTGTTTTGACATACAATGTTTATGATTTTATGAATGGCAATTCATTATTATATATTATTCGATTAACTGTGCAATATGAATTAATATATATGTTAATGTCCTTAGAATAATATTGTATTATTCTTAAAGATGTCCCTAGTCAAGTATTATCATGAATAGGGATAATGATAATACGTAGAGACTAGTATGTGTTGATTGATGAATTGTTCATTGATATGAGATATCAAATCAACACATGGGTACATGTTGGAGAACGATGTACTGGACAGACCCACCATGAGAATGCAACATGGATAGTTATATGATCGTCATATGCAATTCTCATAGTGATAATAATGTATGTAATTCTTACGACTTGTGATCATCAGAGATCCCAACATAAGGAGTTATGTATCTTGATATTGTCAAATGTTACCCGTAACAGGGTAAACTATAAAGGCGACTATTGGATACACTACGAATTATGTAGAGGGATGTTGACTGATGGAGATAGGATTTGTCCCTCCTATATAACAGGAGATGTGTTTGGCCCTTGATCAAGTGAGAACTAAAATGCATGGCCATGCTCGAATGAGTCGATATAAGATATCGAGCTTATTCGTTTATTCTAGTTCTACTTGGGGATCAAGAAATAAAGATTGAATATACGAGTATGACTATTCCATGACTCGTGTTCAATCTAAACACAAAGGACAAAGGGATTAAGTTACATGGTTAATATTATCACAAGTTCTAAAGGTTATGTCGAGTCATTGACATTCTTGTAATTTGGGTAGCCTTGATGTGTTGCTAGACACCGCTCTTTGCTTGTAACGTAAAATGAGATTTTATGTCACTGCCAACATTACAAGATCCTATCGGGTCGCACAAAAGATTAAATCGAGAAGGGAAATTAAATTCATTGGATGAATTAATTAATTAAGAAGAGTCTTAATTAAGTGATTAAAAGGTTTTAATTAAATCATGGGTTTGGGCCCACGAGGCTTTAAGAAAGCCTTTTAATTAAATCATATATAAAATAACAAGGTGATTAATTGTTAATTATTCCTTGATAACATTTGATAATCATAAAACCTAGCTCACAAGCAAGCTCACGGCCGCACCAACTTGAGCTCTCGGCTTCTTCATAGCCGTGTGGTTCTTGGTGATTTTGTGCCATCTTTTGATTGTGAATCAAGTGTGCTTCTTGTTTTAGTTTAAGAACAAATCTAGCACTTTGTTCTTAAGCTTTTCCTTCGTTCGATTTGATCGTGTGGATACCGTTGAGGAAAAACTTGACAAGTTTTGCTAGTGACTCGAAGGAGACGTTGGACGTGGTGCTGCTCCGTGGAATCTGCTTAAACACGCTACAAGGGTGAGACCTTCGTAAATCCTTTATCCGATATGATAACCTACGTATAGATCCGCGGTTATAGTAATCCAAATTTTAAATTCCGCTGCGTTCCATGATTGTTGGATTACTTACAGTGGTATCAGACCCGTGTACAAGGCTCATATCGGATTTATGTGGTTAAATAGTTTAATCATATTTAGATTAATATTGCATGCTATTTAAAACTGTATGAACATATATGATATGTTAATATTAAGTTTGTGAAATTATCATGGAATTATATTTGATATAATTGATGTTTGTTGTATACGATACATGAAGGCGCAAAACCGAGCCCAAAGCATGAGATGGTTCGACCACCACCATCACAAATGACACACGGCTGCTACATGAGGGCTAGGGTTTTCGAACCCTTGGCTCGAGATGGTTTAGCCGTTGTGGCTAATAATTGTGCATGGAAGTGTCGAAACTTGATTAGGGTTTAGAACTCATTGTAGCCGTGCATGGGCTCGGCCATCGTCGCCCTTTTGCTGGCGTTTCGAACCATGTTGGCTCGATGGAAAAACAAAATGGTGCTTGGCGGCTAGGGTTTGGAACCCTAGCGGCGCCGCACCCGAACCATGGTTCGGCCATGGGCTAGGGTTTCGAACCCTAGGCCCATGATTGGTTCAGCCATGGTCTATGATGATTCGAATCATGATGGTTCATGGTTTGGTCGTATTTAGTTCGTGACATGTGATGTCCCGAGCGTACGATAATTTTTCGAAATTTATTTTGCAGTTTTAATAAGAATTAAATTTAAAATGTTTAGAATTTAATTAATTAAATGTTAATGCATGCTTTATGTGTTGTTTGAGCATGGTGCGTGGTTATAGCCCTTTGACCTATTAGATAGGATTTGTGAATGTTTGTAATTTATAATACGACCTGCGTGTCGTGCCTTCTCTCTTTTATTCTAAATGTTATCCCTCCCCTATGTTCCCCTCGAATGTGAATCGGGGAATTCTATATCTTGTAAATAGTATAGTTTAAATTGTTGATGGTGATCAATGAAGATGGAGCAAGGTGCCGGGACGAGGAGGTCATTCACAAATAGGAGCCAAAGGAAGGTGCTTATGAAGTTACCTTAGGTTGACTCTTAGGTTTTTCTCATTGGCTTGAGAAAATCGTTAGTAGGGGCTATAACCATGTCACGTTTAATTATGTATGTTGATGAATGATTTATCTTATGCTTTAGATTGATTGTATTACACATATATGTAGATATGTATACAACTATATGTAGTGGACATATTTTAAATTATCAAACTAATCATGAGATCAATAAATCCCTCTAAAATATTAAGTTTTAGATGCCTTCCAAAATTAAAAGTACTCGTCAAAAACGTCGATTGTACATGTGTGGGTTTTCCAAAGCAAAGCACCGTGGCAATCTTAGTAAGGCGCGAAAGGATAAAAGTGATATCCGTTATACTTTAAATTGGGTACGACTTAACTAGGTTATCTCAATAGGATTGGGAGCCTAGAAGCATGGGTTGGATAATAATTCATTTGATGAATTGAACAAAGCGTTGTTCGTCCAACTATCCAAGAATTATATGTGATATAATTGACAAAGTGTTGTCTACCTAAATAACCGAGTCTTGGGCGATTAGCCAAAGCTAACTCAAGATTAGGCGAAATATGGATCTTGGCCCACTAAAGGTTTCGAGGGTTGATATTTTTTAAACAAAATAGTGGGAGCATCATTTAATATAAGACCATGTTAAATGATTAAATCATAAACTTATTTTGCATATTTATATTGTAGATATCCATGGCAACTAACAACGTAACAAGCACTTTATCACTGCGATCGGTCCTTGAGAAGGACAAATTAAATGGGACAAATTTCCTAGACTGACATAGGAACTTGAGGATAGTCCTCAAACAAGAAAAGAAACAATATGTCCTAGAGGAACCCTTACCTGCTGAGGAACCTCCCCTAACGGCTACAAGAGCCGAAACAGATGCTTACAAGAAGCATCAAAGTGACGCGCTTGATGTTGGGTGCCTTATGCTAGCCACCATGAACTTTGAGCTTCAGAAGCAACATGAGGAAATGGAGGCGTTTGATATGATCGAGCATCTTAAGCTAATGTACCAACAACAAACAAGACAAGAGAGGTATGACGTCTCTAAGGCGTTATTCTAGTGTAGAATGGTAGAAGGAAGTCTGGTTGGTACTCATGTACTCAAGATGATTGGGTATATTGAGAATCTGGAGAAGCTGGGTTTTCCTTTGGACCAAGAGTTGGCCACTGACGTGATCTTGCAATCGTTGCCTGAAAGCTTCAGTCAATTTGTCTTAAATTACAATATGATTGAAATTGAAAAGACACTACCACAGTTACTTGGCATGCTTAGAACTTTTGAAGCAAATAGCAAGAAGTCTAAAACTACAAATGTTCTTATTGTGAATAAGAGCAAAGGAAAGACTAAAGCTAAGAACTTCAAGAAAACCAAGAAGGTCTTTGTTAAATCTAAGCCAAAGTCATCTGCACTGAAACCAAAGGGAGGGATAGCAAAGGAAGGGAACTGTTTCCATTGCGGTGAGACCGGCCATTGGAAAAGAAACTGCAAAGTATATCTGGAGGATCTAAAGAAAGGAAGTGTGACTTCCACTTCAGGTATTTTTGTTATAGAAGTCAATTATCTACTTCTTCATCATGGGTATTAGATACTGGATGTGGATCTCACATTTGTGTAAATGTGCAGGACCTCAAAAAGAGTAGATTGTTGGCGAAAGGCGAAGTTGATCTCCGAGTTGGAAATGGAGCAAGAGTTGCTGCATTAGCTATAGGAGATTATTATTTATCTTTGCCTTCTGGTTTATCGTTGATTTTAAAAGACTGTTATTTTGTGCCATCTATTACCAAAAACATAATTTCTATTTCTTGTTTAGACAAGTGTGGTTTTTCATTTATAATAAAGGACAACTGTTGTTCTATTTATTTAAATGATATGTTTTATGCTAGTGCACAAATGGTGAATGGTCTTTATTTATTAAATCTTGATATGCCTATCTATAACATAAATACTAAAAGGATTAAAAATAATGATTGTAATCCGACTTATCTCTGGTATTGTCGCTTGGGCCACATAAACGAAAACCGCATATCTAAACTTCATAAGGATGGAGTATTAGATTCATTTGATTTTGAATCATATGAAACATGCGAATCTTGTTTAATGGGCAAGATGACTAAAGCCCCTTTCAAGGGACATGTTGAAAGGGCAAATGTTTTATTGGGACTAATACACAGTGATGTATGTGGACCAATAAATACACAAGCTAGAGGTGGTTTTCAATACTTCGTTACATTTACTGATGACCTCAGTAGATATGGGTATGTGTACCTAATGAAGCATAAGCATGAAACCTTTGAAAAGTTCAAAGATTTCAAGAATGAAGTACAAAACCAACTTGGCAAAAGTATCAAAATCCTTCGATCAGATCGAGGAGGTGAATACTTAAGCCAAGAGTTTCATGACTATCTAAAGGAGTGTGGGATAGTCCCACAACTCACTCCTCCGTATACTCCACAATGGAATGGTGTATCCGAGAGGAGAAATCGAACCTTGTTAGACATGGTTAGATCAATGATGAGTCATGCAGATCTTCCAATATCGTTTTGGGGACACGCTCTAGAAACAACGATTTTCTTACTGAACCGTGTTCCATCTAAATCAGTGGAAAAGACACCATATGAGATATGGACTGGGAAGCGTCCTAGTATGTCTTTTATGAAGATTTGGGGTTGTGAGGATTTCGTTAGACGTCACGCCACTAACAAACTTGGACCCAAATCTGATAAGTGTTTATTTGTGGGGTATCCTAAGGAAACGAAAGGATACTATTTCTATTATCCCACCGAGAACAAAGTAGTTGTTGCTCGGACTGGTGTATTTCTTGAAAGAGAATTTATTTCTAGAAAAACCAGTGGGAGAAAAATAGAACTTAGTGAAGTTCAACCACAAGAAAACACTGAACCTGATATTGAGATGGAAACAGAGCAGGCACCGCAAGCTGTTGTGGAAGAAGTACCTGCTCAAGAGACACAAGCCCAGCGTAGGTCTGTAAGAGAACACCGGGAGCCACAGAGATATGGATTTCTTGTGACTCAACAAGGTGACTTACTACTTATTGATGAGGATGAGCCGTCATCTTATCAACAAGCTATAATGGGCACTGATTCTGAGAAATGGCAAGAAGCCATGAAATCTGAGATGGAATCCATGTATGCAAACCAAGTATGGACTTTGGTTGATCCACCTGAAGGGGTACGACCCATAGGGTGCAAATGGATTTTCAAGAAAAAGACCGATATGGATGGTAATGTACAAACCTATAAAGGTCGGCTGGTTGCAAAAGGATTCAAACAAATTCATGGTATTGACTATGATGAAACCTTTTCACCAGTGGCCATGGTTAAATCCATAAGGATCTTGCTTGCAATAGCTACATTTCATGATTATGAAATCTGGCAGATGGATGTCAAAGCATCTTTCCTTAATGGAAATCTGCTCGAGGATGTGTACATGACACATCCCGAGGGTTTTGTCGATCCAAAGGATGCTGGAAAGATATGCAAGCTACAACGATCCATTTATGGATTGAAGCAAGCTTCTCGGAGTTGGAATCTTCGTTTTGATGATGCAATCAAAGAGTTTGGTTTTATCAAAAACGAAGATGAACCTTGTGTCTACAAGAAGGTCAGTGGGAGCGTAATCACTTTCTTAGTGTTGTATGTAGATGACATACTTCTCATTGGGAATGATATCCCTGCCTTACAATCTGTAAAGATTTGGCTAGGGAATTGCTTTTCGTGGAAAGACTTGGGAGAAGCCACCTATGTATTAGGAATCAAGATCTATAGAGATAGATCGAGAAGGCTTCTTGGCCTATGTCAAAGTACATACATAGACAAAGTGCTTAAAAGGTTTAGCATGCAAGAATCAAAGAAAGGATTTGTGCCTATGACGCATGGTATTTATCTCTCGAAGGAACAGTGTCCTTCAACACCAGATGAAAGACAACGCATGAGTAAGATTCAATATGCGTCAGCAATTGGATCTATCATGTATGCCATGATATGTACTCGTCCCGATGTATCGTATGCTTTGAGCATGACGAGCAGAAATCAAGTTGATCCAGGTGAAGGTCACTGGATCGCTGTCAAGAATATCCTGAAGTACTTGAGAAGAACTAAGGATACATTCTTGATTTATGGAGGTGAGGAAGAGCTCAATGTAATGGGTTACACTGATGCAAGCTTCCAAACTGACAAAGATGATTTTCGATCGCAATCTGGATATGTGTATTGCCTAAATAGAGGTGCTGTGAGCTGGAAGAGTTCAAAGCAAGAAACAGTAGCCGATTCTACAACGGAAGCTGAGTATATTGCTGCCTCGGATGCAGCAAAGGAAGCTATTTGGATGAGGAAGTTCATTTCTGAACTTGGAGTGGTGCCTAGCATTAAAGATCCGATAGAACTCTATTGTGACAACAATGGAGCGATCGCATTGGCTAAGGAACCTAGATCTCACCAAAGATCCAAGCACATACTTCGGCGCTTTCATTTCATTCGAGAAATCGTTGAAAGGGGAGATGTTAAAATATGCAAAGTACCAACAGATGATAACGTATCTGACCCATTGACGAAACCACTGTCACAGCAGAAGCATGATCGTCATACTAGATCTCTAGGCATTAGGTATATGTCTGAGTGGTCTTAGTGCAAGTGGGAGATTTGTTGGGATATGCCCTAAGACAAGTCATTAGATGATTGTTTTGACATACAATGTTTATGATTTTATGAATGGCAATTCATTATTATATATTATTCGATTAACTGTGCAATATGAATTAATATATATGTTAATGTCCTTAGAATAATATTGTATTATTCTTAAAGATGTCCCTAGTCAAGTATTATCATGAATAGGGATAATGATAATACGTAGAGACTAGTATGTGTTGATTGATGAATTGTTCATTGATATGAGATATCAAATCAACACATGGGTACATGTTGGAGAACGATGTACTGGACAGACCCACCATGAGAATGCAACATGGATAGTTATATGATCGTCATATGCAATTCTCATAGTGATAATAATGTATGTAATCCTTACGACTTGTGATCATCAGAGATCCCAACATAAGGAGTTATGTATCTTGATATTGTCAAACGTTACCCGTAACAGGGTAAACTATAAAGGAGACTATTGGATACACTACGAATTATGTAGAGGGATGTTGACTGATCGAGATAGGATTTGTCCCTCCTATATAACAGGAGATGTGTTTGGCCCTTGATCAAGTGAGAACTAAAATGCATGGCCATGCTCGAATGAGTCGATATAAGATATCGAGCTTATTCGTTTATTCTAGTTCTACTTGGGGATCAAGAAATAAAGATTGAATATACGAGTATGACTATTCCATGACTCGTGTTCAATCTAAACACAAAGGACAAAGGGATTAAGTTACATGGTTAATATTATCACAAGTTCTAAAGGTTATGTCGAGTCATTGACATTCTTGTAATTTGGGTAGCCTTGATGTGTTGCTAGACACCGCTCTTTGCTTGTAACGTAAAATGAGATTTTATGTCACTGCCAACATTACAAGATCCTATCGGGTCGCACAAAAGATTAAATCGAGAAGGGAAATTAAATTCATTGGATGAATTAATTAATTAAGAAGAGTCTTAATTAAGTGATTAAAAGGTTTTAATTAAATCATGGGTTTGGGCCCATGAGGCTTTAAGAAAGCCTTTTAATTAAATCATATATAAAATAACAAGGTGATTAATTGTTAATTATTCCTTGATAACATTTGATAATCATAAAACCTAGCTCACAAGCAAGCTCACGGCCGCACCAACTTGAGCTCTCGGCTTCTTCATAGCCGTGTGGTTCTTGGTGATTTTGTGCCATCTTCTGATTGTGAATCAAGTGTGCTTCTTGTTTTAGTTTAAGAACAAATCTAGCACTTTGTTCTTAAGCTTTTCCTTCGTTCGATTTGATCGTGTGGATACCGTTGAGGCAAAACTTGACAAGTTTTGCTAGTGACTCGAAGGAGACGTTGGACGTGGTGCTGCTCCGTGGAATCTGCTCAAACACGCTACAAGGGTGAGACCTTCGTAAATCCTTTATCCGATATGATAACCTATGTATAGATCCGCGGTTATAGTAATCCAAATTTTAAATTCCGCTGCGTTCCATGATTGTTTGATTACTTACAAAAGTCACGTCTCAGTTCAAGACAATCTTCTTTTGACTAAGGGTTCCATAGACGGAATGCTTTCACTCCTTCACTAAATCCCTTGAAAATAGTTATTTTGCTCTAGGTTCCAGCTTTGATTTTCTGACGTGAAAGTATGCGGGACATCCAAATACATTCAGAGAATCATAATATGAAACTAGTCGTCCAAACCATGCCTCCTTTGGAATTTTTTTCATTCTAGTGCAGAAATTGGTAACCTGCTGATGATATAAGAGGAATATGGCAAGGCTTCTGCCCATAATGCCTTGCTCAATCCATATTGAGATGGCATGCAGTGGACTTGTCAATCAGAGTATGATTCATTCGTTCTACTACATCAGTTTGATGTGGTTTTCCTGGTACGTTGAAATGTCTGACTATCCCTTCTTTCTGGCAGGTTTTCTGAAATGGGTCTGATATATATTCTCCACCATTATCAGATATGTTCATCTTTATCTTTCTTCCGATCAGGGTTTAGACCATCTTCTTCCAGTTGGGAAAGATGTCCAGAACTCCATATTTGTGCTTCATCGTATACACCCAGACATATCTCGAGAAATCATCTGTAAATGTAACGCGTTTACCTCTCAATGAAACATTCTTAGAAGGTCTCCAAACATCGGTGTGCACATAGTCTAGTATCCCTTCGGTACGATGCATAGCGGTACCAAACTTGACACGTGTCTGTTTGCCCAAGACCCAATGTTCACAGAAGTCAAGTTTCCAACTTTCGGCACCTTTCAGAACGCCTCGATTCACTAAATTCTGCAAAGCCTTCTCACCGGCATGTCCCAAGCGCATATTGTAGGGCTTCAACTCCTAATCCCATCATTAGTGCATTTATAATCTATATTAGAGCATACATTCATATTATTAGGGAATTCACACTATATGCTTCAATGGTAATGGTAAGACGCCTATAAAATTTTCAGCATAATTCCTCTTAACATCCGATTCCCAACACAACTCAACTTGCATGTGTATATACTTAACAATGCACTAACATATTCTCAATTCATTAATACAATTCATTCTCTATTAAATTGCATGCAACACTCAAATGAAAATAGAAGCATTAGAAAATACTTATTCAATCCATATACACATATCACGAGCTCACAGACGAGCATTGATAAATATGCATCTACTTGTATAAGACACATTACTCTATACCAATATTGGTACCCTCGCTCCCAGGAGCATCCTTGTTCCATGGTTCGAACTCATTTGTCAAGCCAATGTCGTACCTACTTACCAGTTTCAACAGAAACAGCCCCCACAGGTGAGCATACCAATAACATAATCACAATATCAACACCTACACAATTAATAATTTACAGAATACGATGATGTAATTTAAAGGAATACTCCCTGAGTACACAATGTCCATAAGAAATCTCCTGCACTGTTCTTGTTCTCACAATACCACATCATCAATACATAATCGATAATCACAATCGTCAATTCCATAATCGACAATAATCTATAATCGACAATAAGCTAAATCATTATAACAATGATTTATTGAAACCACATGCATTTCAATTAGCAATTTACACTTTAAATCTCATGATACCACCTTGCTCGCTCAATAACGACATCACCATAACCATCACACGTTCAATAGCAGCATCACTATAATCATCGCACGCTCAATATCGGCATCACTATAACCATCACACCATTCATTGATGAACTCAAACTCTATCAACATATTTCTCAATAACCAGGTCAACAATTATACTTTCAGTAATTGTACGTCTTTATGTACTAAATCAAATAAAACAAGAATATATCATTATTTAAATGCAACAATAAAGCATTAACCTATGCTCATATGTTACACGTACTTTATGGTCGACGACATGATTTAGATATCCCCGACAACCGGAGGCTCGTACAATATCTATTTTGAACATCAATTCAAAATTAACATCATAGTAATAACCCCTACAATAACATCAAGATCGCATAGATTCAACATGCTTCCTATCATACTCATTCAAAAAACATCGTACTCCGCATACTAATCAAATCATTTCATTTATCATTTATTAACTTGAGTTATCATTTAACTCAAACATGCAATACATGTCTTACTAAGGTTCAATACTTGTAAACTTATCACATTGTCAATAAAACTTTCCCTAAAGTCATAATCATCGTCAAAATAGACTGCACATGATCATATCTCAAAATTCCCAACAAAATATAAATTTTCCAAAATTTTCAGAACAAAGATCGATCTCTATCATTATAGCGATCGATCTTTGACGGCAGAAACATTTTTTTGCCAAATTTCCCCTTTCGATGATCGATCGCTTCAATCCTAGCGATCGATCGCTGAGCATTTTTTTAACGGGCGATCGATCGCTACAAAACCAGCGATCGATCTCTGACTGTTCATCGTCACCAATTTTGATTTTTCTACGGCTCCAAACCTAGCGATCGATCGCTAGCCCTGATTTTGCCAAAACTTCATTTCAATGGCGATTTTAAACCCAAACTCACCCCAACACCCCCAATACTTCAAAAACTCCACTAAAACACATAAAAATATTACATACATGAATTTATCAACTTTCTTCAAATTCCCCCAAAACCCAAACACAATCATACAATAACCAAACTCTACAAAACTACTATCAAATTGAAGATAAAAGCGAGGGGAAGAAGATTACCCAATTATTCGCTCAAAAATCCCACAAGAATCGAGCCTTCTGTAGATTTCTTCATCAAGGGGGAAAATGGGGGAAATGGGGGAGGAGAAAGACGAGAGAGAGATGAGAGAGAGTGAGCCGGAGGAAAATGATTGAACACCGAGTCCACTTGGTATATATAGTACCAAGGCTCCAAAAAATCGAGTCTCGCACCAAAACTTTTTAATAACAATAGTGTTCAATAAAATCCCACACTCGTACAATTACACCTCAAATCTCAGTCCAAAGTTCCCCAAACTCCAAATCCCACTACCAATACAATTCCAAGGTTTAACACTTATGAGGACCAATCCTAATTATGTGATTAATGATCACACAATGATAATTATAGCTTAAACAGCGGAAGATTTGTTTAACATTTATTAACATGTGTCCCTAAAAATTTTGGTATGACCTCATCACACGAGGAACATACCACCAATACCAATAGACATATACTGAAAATATATATAGATATCATTAGTTCATATCCAGCATACACAAATCAAACTACTAAACAGATATCCACACTTGCTGAAATAAACTAAATATATATCAACTCCTCGCACTCCAGAGACACACCCCTGGTACATATACAACTGGGATAAATAGGAAAATAAACCTCTCAAGTGTGGCTCCCACCGGATGTACCCTGTCTGAGATCCTGACCACCTGTACTACCTGTCATTATCCACACACAAAGACAACAACAGCCCCCCTTGGGGGTGAGCAAAAGCCCAATATGGAATGATCATAGAACATACAACATGTATTTATAAAATGATATATGAAATGAAATGCAATACAATGCATGTCATGTCATGTCGGTATCGTACACCCATCCGCTGGGTATCAGAGCCAATAAATGAAAGTTCAAATGTTTCAATAGCTCGAGCATGTCAAGCAAAGGAATGTCTATATGGTGCGTTGTCAAAGCGTTACCGCATCCCAGCTCTTGACATCATATCATATCGTACAGACGACGTCAGCAAGGCGCCATCCACAACAATCTCAACAAATAGGGATAATCCATAGGATGATGTCGACAAACGCCACCAATCCCCGTATCACCAAATCATAGCAATCATAAGGGCCACAAATCCCTATGCCTTTCAGGCCACTTAATGCTAGTCATAGCACCGTATACAACCATTATGATTGATCGAATCCAAACGAACAGGGTAACAAAGAATCGTAGCTCAACATGTATGTTATGCATCGATGTATGAATGCTATGAATGCCACATCACGTAGCCACGTAATCTCAAGTAAGTCACATAAGTCATCAAATCATATACCAACTGATACATATTCATGTAGTATGTTATGATTGGGCCCTCACAACACTTCAATGAGAATAACATCTCAACACTTGGATCCAACAACCCTGACACCGGATTAACATCCTCGGGAGTCTCAACACTGTAATTATCTCATACTTACCATAATTAAAATCAATCAAGGATTATAATCACTCCGGGATTAATACAATTCATTTGCCGATATCACGCATATGCTAGAGTCTTGAGGTATCAGGTGAATCTTCTCCAATGCAAGTGGAGACTACAGCTCACCCAGAGACTGTGTGACCATCCAGAAAATATAGATTTCTTTCTCGAGTACCTTTCATCGCTAGGAGTGCACCTAATACAACTTTCAAAACTCCGCCATCCATGGTTATCTTGTAGCTATTGGACTCGAGGGCTCCAAGTGAGATTATATTCTTCTTCAGATCAGGAACATAGCTCACTTTTGTAGGTTGTTTGATTGTACCATTGTGTATCTTCAAGCGAACTATTCCAATGCCTTTCGTCTGATATGCATTATCGTTGCCCATGAGAACTACTCCACCATCAATTTCTTCAAAGCTTCAGAACCATTGGCGATGTGAGAACATATGATAGGAACATCAAGATCCAGAATCTATCTATCAAATGAATTGTGTGACCGAGAATGCCAAGTCATCTTCACTATCAAAATTTCATTTTGCCACATTGGCATTGGATTTTTCCTTGTTCAGACGATCCTTCTTCGGTGCCCGTTCTGATGATAATCGGCACATTCATCCTTTGCAGGACGTCTTCGTGTTGATTCTCCTTTGGACTTCAATATGGATCAGCCTCGTCCTTTGACAGATTGTTTGTTGTTGGTTCTCCCTCTGAATACTGTCAATGCTTCTGATGCGGTATCTCTATGATCATGTTGTTCTCTCCTACGATATTCATTTTGCCATATGTTCAACATAAACAAGGTTCGGAAAAATTCCTACACCACGAAGCCCTGCCCATCAAATAAATCATCCATTTTTTCAAGAGAATTACACACTACTAATGGACTTATCAAAACCGAGACTCCCTCTCTAGATTTGACACCTAGTTTGTTGAAACTCATTGGTTAATGATAAATTATATTTTGACATAATTTCTTTAAATTATCTAGCAGTGATTAAGTGGATTTTAAATTATTGTTTATAGTTCCTAATCATAGTATCACATATAGATGAAACCGAAGTAATCGAGTCAAAACTACAGAAACAAGATGTATTCACATGAGTTCGGTACATTGGTGTCATGCCGCAAGGGAACAAGTGCTGTAAAAACTTTAAAGAGTTAGAGAAAACTGGTGCCTTGCTGTGAAGAATGGAAGGCACAATCCTTTGTTTGCTTTGTGAATGAATTGTGTATTGGAGACTCAAGGGAACAAGCGTTGTAAAAACTTGAAGACGGATTTTCTCCATCTTAAATTTTGATTGAGTTCTTTACTTTTGAAGATGGCTCGTATATCTTCCTCTTATCTTTACAATGTATACTATATCTTTCCATTCTGATAACCAACTTGGTAGATATGGATATTGTACCAGAATTGGTCCAACCTTGCTGATTTTTATTTCAATACAACTCAGTTGAAACTTGCATATGTTTTTCTCCTTGAAAACATCTGAATCAACCAAGATGGTTTGAATTAATATATTTAGCATTTTGAGTTGGTTGTCAAGTAATCTCGAAGCACATAATTTGGATGACCGAGCAATGATCAAAATGCTCAACTACACCCGAGATTCAGCTAGGTTGAAATTGTGTTTTAGCAACCAACCTTGGAACCATTTTTTAGCACATGACGACTTTAATGGATACACGATTTGGTTATGGAATTAACGCATGGATAACACTCGATATAAAAAAAATGTGGTGGCATTCGAGGAAAATGAGGATATGAATAATTATGTCCTTCTTAATCATTAGTCTTTTATGGTAAGAAGATATAACAACTCGACTCACTTGCACCTGATAGGATAATAATTTTATTCAAGAGTAGATCGGTTGATAATAAGAATATGGACTTAATGTGTGGGAGTGTTTGAATAAGACTATCAACAATTCTTTTGTGTGCTCTTAGATGGGTAGGTCTACGATGTCTATGACATAATAAGACTGACACATCGTCACCCACATGGTGAAGCCCTCTCATGTCTACCCTTCGGTTAGGAATATACTTTGTTTTATTACTGTAAGAAAATAAAATAAAGTTGCACCGCTACTAATAACTATAATTTTTGGCCTAATGATAAATGTTTGATCCGAAATAATGAATACTACCAAAATAAATAGAGTTTAGAATAAAGTTCAAGGCAAGTTGATGCCATGCATTAAGAGTTGACCTTTGTGGCGTACCTAGATCTTCTTAAAATCACATAAGACAAGTCTTTGGTTTTCACGAAGATCTTTGGGTCAACTTATTGATTTGTCGTGACGTGTCTCATTATCCTTTTATCAGCAACAGACTTTGAAGGCTTTTTCAGACTATTATGTTAGAACCAACTGGTTAACCGATACTCTCATAAGAATACGAGTATTTGTAACAGTACTATCAAATTTTTAGAACTAATCAAATATAGTCCTAATAAATTATATTTTTAGCAAAAATAATCACATAAATGTTCTTATCAAATATAGTCACATATAAATAATTTTTAAAAAATATCGTCACAAGTTTAGTTAAGGGTTTATGAATCAGTTTTGTTAAAATTATTTTCGTAGGATTTTATTTGATAAAAAAATTATGTTAGACTACTTTTATTTAAATATAATTTTTTTGGGCTATATTTGATTACCTAAAAATTTGAGACGAGTATTGTTAATGCTCATAATATGTGTGACCATTTTTATAATTTCATCTTACAATCAATTATTAACTTCAATCAAGAGAAAACTTTATTCCAAAGAAATTATATTTTAATAAAAATAGTATCATATAAATATTTTTATTAAAATATAGTTCCATAAAAATTATTTTTTAATAAAATCCCTAAACACTTAACAAATCTTGAGACCATTTTTGTAAATAATAATTTTTATAAGACTATATTTGATAAAAATATTTATATGAGACTATTTTTGTTTAAAATTAAATCCGTTGGAACTATATTTGATTAATAAAAAATATGGGTGACTGTTGTTATAAATACTTATATTCTATGAAATTATTTCTATAATTTATCCTAAAATAAGTAAATGCAAATGCTCCCAAATAGTACTATTTGGCAAATAGAATTAGTCACGCAAATAAGGTAAAAAAAATACTTCGATAAATGTTATCGATATTCCAAAAAAACCAACATATACACACATGTTAGATGGAAGTGTATATGTTAAATTACTCATTTATCGAGTACTTAAAATAGGGGTCCCAATATATTTAATCCTAAATCTAAAATTATGATCATAAGAAGTGATGTTATATCAGCAGTTGTGTTGGTCACTTTAAAATAGCAATATATTCATTATCATTTTTTGTGACCAAGAAAAAAATACTAGAAATTAGTAAGTTTGGTGAAATTATACACAGTCATCGAATATTTTAGACCACTCCATAGATTGCAAGGAAAAGAATACAAATTCGAGTAAAATCATAAACTACCCCACATATTGAAGTGCAAAATACAAATACAAATACAAATACAAATGCACTCAATCTCACATATTTGTTTATTATTTATAATACTTGTTACCTCATTTTTTGGTTCGATTTGATAACAAATGAATTTGTAAGCGAAAAATAAATAGACATCGAGATTTTTTACGTGGAAACCTCGAAGGGAAAAACCACCGGACCTAGTCCAGTTTGAATCTTCACTATAATATCAAGAGTTTACAATCTTTGTTATACAACAATGGAGGAGGAAGCAATGAAGATTAAATGGGGAAGAAAGCCCCTGCCAGCCGAGGAGCAGCCTGCCTGGAAGGGAAGAGGCCATCCAAAAAATAAAAATCCCCCCCCAACCTACTATTCCATTGCCCTTTTTATCAAGATTTTATGGGCTTTTCAAATGGGCTCCCTTAGTTAAGGTTAATGGACTCTTAACTAGGGCCTATAATTAAGGTTAAGGAAAATGGTACAGCACTACCCGGAACTATTCTCTGATATGTAATTTATGTTTAGTTTTGTTTGGGGTAAGTGCATGCGATTTCGAGGACGAAATCGTATAAGTATGGGAGTAATGTGATGTCCCCGAAATGATTAATTACAATTAAGGCATTAATTATGTTTATGTGATTAATTATGTGGATAATTGATTTACGTGTTGAAATTAATTATCACGATGAAATGCTTAGTCACATGATAGGCGTGACCCGGGGGATTACATTTCAGGGTGCATGTTATGCATGTTGGGTGATGAAGTGTTAACATGATTTATTTGTATTGATTGTTATTTATGAGGAAATTATGGATTTATTGAAGTTGGTTGCATTTTTTGTAAAATGCTTTTAAAATACTATGTTGGGGTATTTTATACATCATGTTAATTTTTGGGTACAATTTAATTAACCCATATACCCCACTATACCCTCCTTCCCCTCACTTTACCCTTTCCCCTCTAAAATCCCCAATTCATTCCCAAAACCCTTCCCATTCCCCATTTTCGAAATCCTCCAAGGAAAGAGAAGGAAAGTTCCACAAAACTTGTGTTTGTGTGATTCTTGTCAAGATTTGGAGTCTTCAAGAGGTATGAAACCCTTCCTAAAGTTTTTATGAAGTTTGGATTTGAAATGGGATGATTTTGAAGTGATTTATATGGGTTTATTTGTGTATGTGTTGTATGTTGTTGGGGTATGATTTTTGAAGTGTTTTATGTGGGTTTTAGTGAGTTATGATGATGTTAGTGTTGTTGGAAAGTTTGGTTTGTATGGTATGGTATGGGATTGAGCTTGGAAAATGCTCAAACATGGCGAAAAATCGCGCACCAGCAGGTGGCGATCGATCGCCTGAAATGAGGCGATCGATCGCCGACGTCCAGTAGCCATTTCGCGTAGCAGGCGATCGATCGCCTCAAATGAAGCGATCGATCGCCGCAAGGCAAAAAGTGAGGCGATCGATCGCCTCGTGCAGCGATCGATCGCCGCTGTTTAAAACATGGCAAATGATGATTTTTGATGAATTTTTGGTATTTGGCTATTATTTGGCTTCTAATATTGATTTGTATGGTTGTGTGGAACCATCCCAGGTGCCAACAACATCAAGAAGATAGAGTTCTTCAATTTCTCCACTTTTGGAATTAAGGTACGTAAGAAACGTACGGGCATCGGACGGTAAACCATACTTCTATACTATGATTATGCAATGATTGCACAAGTATTTATGATGCTTATGATGATGATTATGTTAAGTAAGTTATGATGATGATGTTATGTTAAATGAAGATGATATGACGCTTACGATGACGATTACTATAAGATGATGATGTTCACGAGATGATGATGTTTATACGACGTTTATATAATGATACGATGTTTACGATGTGGTAAGATGCCACACGATAAGGGTAAGATGCCCATATGGTAAGATGAAATACGATGTTTATGACGTGGTAAGATGCCACACGATAAGGGTAAGATGCCCATATGGTAAGATGCCATACGATGTTTATGATGTGGTAAGATGCCACACGATAAGGGTAAGACGCCCACGTGGTAAGATGCCACACGATGTTATGATATGGTAAGATGCCATACGATTGGGTAAGACGCCCACGTGGTAAGATGACACACGATGTTATGATATGGTAAGATGTCATACGATGGGGTCAGATGCCCATATGCACGAATGTGAATCAGGGTCAACAAAAAGAAGCTGACGAATAACCAGCAAGTTTACTTAACTAAGATTTCGTACATTTACTGTTATATTTTGTTACGATGTTTATAAGATGATGAACTATAAGATGATGATACTATGAGATGATGATACTATAAGATGATGATGCTTATATGATGATGATGTTATAAGATGATGATATTTATAAGATGATGATGCTATGAGATGATGATACTATAAGATGATGATGCTATAAGATGATGATGCTTATATGATGATGATGTTATAACATGATGATATTTATAAGATGGTGATGCTTATATGATGATGATGATATAAGATGATGATATTTATAAGATGATGATGTTATAAGATGATGATGTTATAAGATGATGATACTATAAGATGATGATGCTACAAGATGATGATACTTATATGATGATGATGTTATAAGATGATGATATTTATAAGATGATGATTTTACTCATTCATTTCAAGAACTAATGATTATATGCATGGCTATGAAACAGGGACAACCAAAGAGGGTTAATGCGATTAACCAGGAAGTATATGTTACCAATTATTTTCATGCATTTATTTATATGACATTGCCTTATGATGTTAAGTAACGATGTACATGCTCATGATGGGTTGTTCCTGTAGGTACACTTTTGGACCAAAGGGCCTAGGGTCGGGTTGAGGCAGTGAGCTAAAAGGAGCAAGACGCTTATAGGATACAGGATTTTGATAGTCTCTACTCTAGGAGTAGTGTAAATCTATAGCTTTAACATTCATTATTGAGAATGAAATTAATTAGCTTGTGAAATTTTATTTTGGTCTGTAATCTTATTAGCTCAAAAACTACAACCGGAACCCTAAGACGTTATCAATGCATGTTTAGTCCATAATTTGTGTATTAAGATGATGTTAAGGTAGGAAGACCCTACATTAGTGGTATCAGAGCAGTGGTTAGAGAACCCGGGAATGAGTGAAGGGTAGCCTTAGCAATAAGTTGGCTAGGTGCTTACTTTTAAACATGTTTTATGCATATGTTGCATATGAAGTATATGATGTTATACTAACACGTTTTGTTTCTCTAACGATGTATTATATGAACTGCTTTTGGGTATTTTTGTTAACCCTTGTATTGCAGCATAGCAGCAAATACTGAAGTAGATGATGCGATTTCATATGCACTTCTCCGTCACCCATGCCTATTGTAGTCTCGACACCTGCTGGAAGAAGTTTGATGACTGATCAGATTGTCTATGACGGCCTCATTTATTTTGAGGGTAACGAGCTGAGGACAGACTTGATTGTTCTGGGAATGTCAGACTTCGAATGCATTGTGGGCATCGAGGTGCTGAACAAGTATCAGGCAGTTGTGGACTGCAGACAAAGACTGTCCGATTCAGGTCTGATATGGGAGTCCAATGGACATTCTACGGGGATGGTTCCCGTTCAAGGATTCCGTTAATATCTACTGTCAAGATGGCACAGTTATTGGAACGAGACCATAAAGGATATCTCATCTATGCTGTTGATATTACTGAAAAGAGGGAAGAGTTAAAGGTTGAGGATGTGCCCGTAGTGGCGGTGTTTCCTGATGTATTTCCGGAAGAGATTTCCGGATTTCCACCGACGAGAGAGGTCGAGTTTGGGATTAAGTCACTACCAGGGACGTCTACCATTTCGCGTGCCCCGTATAGGATGGCACTAGCGGAGCTAAGGGACTTAAAGGTTCAGTTGCAGGAGCTCCTTGACGAGGGCTATATACGCCCTAGCATATCGCCCTGGGGTGCACCAGTCCTATTTGTCAAAAAAAAAAAAAAGAAAGATGGCTCGATGCGGCTGTGCATCGATTGCAGACAACTGAACAAAGCCATAGTGAAGAATAAGTATCCGTTTCCGAGGATTGACGATTTGTTTGATCAGCTGCAGAGTACGAGGCTCTACAGTAAGATCGATCTGAGATCGGGGTATCATCAGATTCGAGTTCGAGAGGATGATGTACAGAAGACAGCTTTCAGGACTAGATATGGGCACTACGGATTCTTAGTCATGCCCTTTGGGGTGACGAATGCCCCAGCTATTTTATAAGCCTGATGAACAGGGTGCTCCAACCATATTTGGATCAGTTCGTCATAGTTTTCATTGACGATATGCTTATTTACTCTCGAACTGAAGAGGAATACATGAAGTACTTGAGAACAGTACTCCAGATCCTTAGGGATTGCCAGACCCCTGACACAGCTGACTCAGAAAGGAGTGTCGTTCTATTGGTCCGAAGCTTGTGAGGAAAGCTTCCAAGCATTGAAGTGTCGTTGACTACGGCACCTATATTGGTGATTCCTTCTGAGAATAAGAGGTTTGCCTTGTACACGAATGCATCACTGCAGGGTTTGGACTGTGTGTTGATGCAAGATAAGCATGTGGTGGCTTATGCATCGAGGCGGTTGGAACCACATGAGGCTAGGTACCCAGTCCATGATTTGGAGCTGGCAGCCATTATATTTGCCTTGAAGATTTGGAGGCGTTACTTGCATGGTACGTCGTTTACCATCTACACGGACCATAAGAGCATGAAGTTTTTGTTCACACAGGCTGAGTTGAATAGGCGACAAAGAAGATGGATGGACTTACTCAAAGATTTTGATTGTGAAATTGAGTACCATCCAGTTGAAGCGAATTATTAGCCGACGCCTTAAGTAGGAAGGTGAAGAGTACTGCTGAGGATGTCATGAATTTATCAACTATGATGACTTCTTGTTGCCATCTGGGCCATGATTCGATGTGGACACGTCGCCGGTGCGAGTGTCGACCTTATTGGCTGAGCCAGACATATTTGGGGCTATTAGGAAAGCCCAGAGGTCCGATGATGAGGTTCAGAGGTGGTCGTTATTAGTACTTCGAGGTCAGCCATCAAAGTTCAGAGTGGCTGAAGATGGTTCATTGAGACTGGGCAACCGTTGGGTAGTCCCAGATACGCCGGAGTTGCGTGGAGGAGTATTGGAGCGAGCTCACGGTAGCCGGTTCAGTATTCACCCAGGAGGAAGAAAAATGTATAAGGACCTAAGTGGTCAATTCTGGTGGAGACGTATGAAGCGTGATGTTATAGTCTTGTCAAAAGATGTTTGATCTGCCAACAGGTAACAGCAGAAAGACAGAGGCCTGGTGACGAGCTGAAGAGCTCGGAAGTACCCCAATGGAAGTGGGAGCATATATCTATGGACTTCGTAACCCACTTGCCAAGAGCGGCCTCTGGATTTGATACGATCTGGGTAATCGTGGATAGGCTGACGAAGGTAGCTCGCTTCATCCCTTATCATGTGTCTTTCACATACCTAAAGATGGCCCAATTATATGTGCGGGATGTGGTGAGGTTGCATTGGGTTCCAGTATTGATTGTGTCTGACAGAGACCCAAGGTTTACTCCACATTTCTGGGAGGGTCTTCAGACAGCTTTGGGTACAGAGGTGAGACTGAGTACAACTTATCACCCTCAGACAGATGGTCAGACAGAGCGTACCATTCAGACGCTCGAAGACATGTTGAGGGCATGTGTTTTGGAGTTTGATACTCAATGGCAGGATGCAGTGCCATTGGTGGAGTTCTCCTATAATAACAGCTATCAGGCGAGCATTCAAATGGCCCCTTTTGAAACTCTTTACGGACGACATCGTAGATCACCTTTGTATTGGGAGGGCTTGATTAGTAAGACGGTCGGAGGACCGGGTATGATTGAGGATCTGGAAGAAAAGATTAAATTAATACGTCAAAGATGAAAAGCGGCCCAGGATAGGCAAGCAGCCTATGCCAATAAGCGACGACGACCGCTAGAATTCCAAGTGGGGGACAAAGTCTCCTTGAAAATCTCACCCTTCAGGGGTGTAGTTCGTTTTGGTATGCGGGGGAAGTTATCTCCAAGGTATGTCGGGCCGTATGAGGTATTGCAACGTATTGGTACATTGGCTTACCGTTTGGCTCTACCGCCGTCTTTATCTGGTATTCATGATGTTTTTCATGTCTCTATGTTGCGTAAGTATGAGCCAGATCCGTCTCATATTTTACAGCCTTCAGAGGTTTAGTTGAGTTCAGATGTATTCTGTGTCGAACGACCAGTCAGAATTCTGAATTGAGAGGATCGCAGACTTCGAAGCAAGGTCATACCGATGGTCAAAGTTCAGTGGGATCGTCGGGGTGTCGAGGAGGCCACGTGGGAGACGGAGCGGCATATGGTACAGCACTACCCGGAACTATTCTCTGGTATGCAATTTATGTTTAGTTTCGTTTGGGGTAAGTGCATGCGATTTCGAGGACGAAATCTTATAAGTAGGGGAGTAATGTGATGTCCCCAAAACGATTAATTGCAATTAAGGCATTAATTATGTTTATGTGATTAATTATGTGGATAATTGATTTACGTGTTGAAATTAATTATCACGATGAAATGCTTAGTCACATGATAGGCGTGACCCGGGGGATTACGTTTCAGGGTGCATGTTATGCATGTTGGGTAATGAAGTGTTAACATGATTTATTTGTATTGATTGTTATTTATGAGGAAATTATGGATTTATTGAAGTTGGTTGCATATTTTGTAAAATGCTTTTAAAATACCATGTTGGGGTATTTTATACATCATGTTAATTTTTGGGTACAATTTAATTAACCCATATACCCCACTATACCCTCCTTCCCCTCACTTTACCCTTTCCCCTCTAAAATCCCCAATTCATTCCCAAAACCCTTCCCATTCCCCATTTTCGAAATCCTCCAAGGAAGGAGAAGGAAAGTTCCACAAAACTTGTGTTTGTGTGATTCTTGTCAAGATTTGGAGTCTTCAAGAGGTATGAAACCCTTCCTAAAGTTTTTATGAAGTTTGGATTTGAAATGGGATGATTTTGAAGTGATTTATATGGGTTTATTTGTGTATGTGTTGTATGTTGTTGGGGTATGATTTTTGAAGTGTTTTATGTGGGTTTTAGTGAGTTATGATGATGTTAGTGTTGTTGGAAAGTTTGGGTTTGTATGGTATGGTATGGGATTGAGCTTGGAAAATGCTCAAACATGGCGAAAAATCGCGCACCAGCAGGTGGCGATCGATCGCCTGAAATGAGGCGATCGATCGCCGAAGGCCAGTAGCCATTTCGCGTAGCAGGCGATCGATCGCCTCAAATGAAGCGATCGATCGCCGCAAGGCAAAAAGTGAGGCGATCGATCGCCTCGTGCAGCGATCGATCGCCGCTGTTTAAAACATGGCAAATGATTATTTTTGATGAATTTTTGGTATTTGGCTATTATTTGGCTTCTAATATTGATTTGTATGGTTGTGTGGAACCATCCCAGGTGCCAACAACATCAAGAAGATAGAGTTCTTCAATTTCTCCACTTTTGGAATTAAGGTACGTAAGAAACGTACGGGCATCGGACGGTAAACCATACTTCTATACTATGATTATGCAATGATTGCACAAGTATTTATGATGCTTATGATGATGATTATGTTAAGTAAGTTATGATGATGATGTTATGTTAAATGAAGATGATATGACGCTTACGATGACGATTACTATAAGATGATGATGTTCACGAGATGATGATGTTTATACGACGTTTATATAATGATACGATGTTTACGATGTGGTAAGATGCCACACGATAAGGGTAAGATGCCCATATGGTAAGATGACATACGATGTTTATGATGTGGTAAGATGCCACACGATAAGGGTAAGACGCCCACGTGGTAAGATGCCACACGATGTTATGATATGGTAAGATGCCATAGAATAGGTAAGACGCCCACGTGGTAAGATGCCACACGATGTTATGATATGGCAAGATGTCATACGATGGGGTAAGATGCCCATATGCACGAATGTGAGTCAGGGTCAACAAAAAGAAGCTGACGAATAACCAGCAAGTTTACTTAACTAAGATTTCGTACATTTACTGTTATATTTTGTTACGATGTTTATAAGATGATGATACTATAAGATGATGATACTATGAGATGATGATACTATAAGATGGTGGCAATCTAAGCTTCAGAAATAATAAACCGAACACATACAGCTCGTACGTCCTGAATTCCAGAGCTAATAGATATGCGAAGATAGAGCTCATCTGAATTCACGAAGTGAAAGATGTCCTGAGCTCTTGAGATGATAAAATGCTGAGCAAATAAAGCTCGTCTCATCTGATCCCGGAGAAAAAATATAAGTAGACAAGACTTGTCCGGTCTGGACTCCAGATAATAAATATGAGCGGATAAGACGTGCTAATATTTGCCAAGGCCTCATACACCTGGGCTTAAGCAATCAGGGCGGACCTTTGCTAATGTTTGCCAGAGCCTCATACACCTGGGCTTAAGCAATCAGGGCGGACCTGTGCTAGTATTTGCCAGGGCCTCATACACCTGAGCTTAAGCAATCAGGGCGGACCTGTGCTAGTATTTGTCAGGGCCTCATACACCTGGGCTTAAGCAATCAGGGCGGACCTGTGCTAATATTTGCCAGAGCTTCATACACCTGGGCTTAAGCAATCAGGGCGGACCTGTGCTAGTATTTGACAGGGCCTCATACACCTGGGCTTAAGCAATCAGGGCGGACCTGTGCTAGTATTTGTCAGGGCCTCATACACCTGTGCTTAAGCAATCAGGGCAGACCTGTGCTAATGTTTGCCAGGGCCTCATACACCTGGCTTTAAGCAATCAGGGCGGACCTGTGCTAGTATTTGCCACGGCCTCATACACGTGGGCTTAAGCAATCAGGGCGGACCTGTGCTAGTATTTGCCACGGCCTCATACACGTGGGCTTAAGCAATCAGGGCGGACCTGTGCTAAATATTTGCCACGGCCTCATACACGTGGGCTTAAGCAATCAGGGCGGACCTGTGCTAATGTTTGACAGGGCCTCATACACCTGGGCTTAAGCAATCAGGGCGGACCTGTGCTAATATTTGCCACGCCCTCATACACGTGGGCTTAAGCAATCAGGGCGGACCTGTGCTAAATATTTGCCACGGCCTCATACAAGTGGGCTTAAGCAATCAGGGCGGACCTGTGCTAATATTTGCCACGGCCTCATACACGTGGGCTTAAGCAATCAGGGCGGACCTGTGCTAAATATTTGACATGGCCTCATACACGTGGGCTTAAGCAATCAGGGCGGACCTGTGCTAATATTTGCAACGGCCTCATACACGTGGGCTTAAGCAATCAGGGCGGACCTGTGCTAATATTTGCCACGGCCTCATACACGTGGGCTTAAGCAATCAGGGCGGACCTGTGCTAATATTTGCCACGGCCTCATACACGTGGGCTTAAGCAATCAGGGCGGACCTGTGCTATATTTGCCACGGCCTCATTCACGTGGGCTTAAGCAATCAGGGCGGACCTGTGCTAATATTTGCCAGGGCCTCATACACCTGGGCTTACTCCGAATATCCCATCCGAACTCCCCATCATCACATTATCCGAATAAGTTAATCAAAAATCCGGATTAAATAAAGATCACAAGCTGATGAATAAGGCCTTACTGCGAGATCGCATGCCTGAGCTGAACTCCTGAATAGGGGCTTACTGCGAGATTGCATGCCCGAGCTGATCCTCAATCGGAGCTGATATGGGGCTTACTGCGAGATTGCCTGCCTGAGCTGTCATATAGGGGCTTACTGCAAGATTTCATGCCCGAGTGATCTCCTGATTTGGGGATTACTGCGAGATTGCATGCCCGAGCTGATATAATAGGGGCTTACTGCAAGATTGCACGCCCGAGCTGAATAATCTGAGTCAAAGAATCTTATCACACCGCGGCATCATAATAAGCTTGATGTATTAAACGATAACTAAATTTAGTCAGCACAATGCTAATCTTCAAATAGCTTGAGCTCTTAAGTCAATAAAATCTAGCAAATATAGTCACCAAAGCTATATCAACTCAGCAATGGAAATAAGGAGTAGAATTCCAGCATGCTTTATTACTGCAACTAGATGGATTGGTCCGAAAATCAAAAGTATTCAATGAATCCTAATGGAAAATCTGATTCTAGAAATCAATGAGCGAACTCAATTCGAGAAATCCATCGTGCTCAATTTCTGTTGTTTAGTATAAATAATTTAAGTAGTAGGATAAACATCAGGGGAGCAAAAAATAGTCTTACACAACCTACTAGGAACTTCGTCCCACATGATGAATAATTTTCAGCAAATGAGACCTTCTAGATTGTCAAAGAATATGTCATTACTCTTTATACCCAAGTGTATAAATCTGTATACTAATTTCCGAATGGGTTGTCAAAAGTATTAGGATGACACAAAGTGGTGCATTTTATCACAAAGAATTCCATAAATACGTGCCCAAGGCATATCAAAATTGGCTTTGCATGCAATGAGGATTTAATTTATGTCTTCTTTTCAAGCTAATTAAAGAAGCCTTTAGCACATGCTTGATGCTAATTCTCAATTCACGAGATGGTATAGTAACCTCAGCATTGGTGGATCTCACACGGCCATATACTCATTCTCCTAATCCATTTACATGATATTTTTAAGCACGAATATGAAGTATGGTATAATAAGATAATCAGCAAACTCTATGATAAGGTCATCATGTAATTGACAATTGCTGAAGGAGAAGACTTGTTCAGACTTAATTAGTTAGAGGAAAGACTTAGTCAATTAGATGCATATTTTAATTTATTAGTTGTTTGCCCACTATTCCATGATGTACAGGTTGTTCACATAGTGGGAAGTTATTCTAATTCTTAGGACTAGTATAAATGGTATGAATCATGTGGAAGGAATTATGATTATTTACAGATTGAATTTCTCAGCCTCTTCTTCTTCCTTTAAGCCATTTCTCCTCTGTTATAAAAATTAACATATCATTGGTATCAGAGCCAGGATAGTCCATGGATACTCGTGGCAAAACCAATGCAGAATTCCGCAACGACGTAAATGAAGTCTTAGCTCGACATGAATCCAACTTCGATCAGGTCCACACCACCTTGCAAATGATATTAACTAAACTTCAAGCTCTTCGAACCTCGCATAGCCCATACACTACCCATCCTGAACCCAATCCATTTGGTTGGGAAGAATCATCACACCCACGACCCTTCCGCTCTAACAACACAAATGATAACCATCATCACCATCTCCAATTAACCTTTCCAAAGTTCAATGGTGATGACTCCACTGGATGGGTTTACAAAGCAGAGCAATATTTTGCTTTCAAACATATTGCACCTGACCAACAAGTTCAGATAGCATCCTTTCATTTAGAAGGCATTGCCATACAGTGGCACCGATGGCTGACAAAATTCCGAGGACCATTTACATGGGATGAGTTCACCAAAGCTATTCTTCTCCGCTTGGCCCGACTGATTTTGAAGATCCCTCAGAAGCTCTAAGTCGACTCAAACAAACCTCAACCGTAATGGCTTACCAAGAAGTTTTCGAGCAACTCTCACACCGAGTTGACGGCCTTCCTGAAAATTTTCTCATTGGGTGTTTTATTGCAGGTCTTCGAGATGACATTCGTCTCGATGTGAAAATTAAGCAACCCAAAACTTTGTCAGATACTATTGGAGTTGCTTGGTTGATTGAGGAGCGAAATCATTTACAAAAGAAACAAAGCCAACCATTCCGCCCCTGCCAACTTTAGTCGCATCAAAGGATAGTCCAAATCCAACGGCGGGAATTTTGGGACCTCCACCCAACCAGCGTATGAGTTCCCTTTTCCCACATGTTCGTCGAATCACAAACCAAGAAGCACCTGAACGACGAGAAAAAGGATTATGTTACTATTGTGATGAAAAGTTTGTTCCAGGTCATCGTTGCAAGCGACCACAGTTGTTCATGATCGAAGACACACTAAATCCTTGCTCCGAAGACGATGATGTCGCTGGACAAGTGCAGGATAGTCAAGTGCCACATGGACAAGTGGAGCTGCCTGAAATTTCGTTTCATGCAATTGCAGGCACTAATCACCCTCAGACATTGCGTGTTGCGGGAAAATTGAAAAACAAAGATATAACAGTGTTAATAGATGGGGGGCAGCACTCACAACTTCATTGATCAAGCCCTAGTCATTAAGTATGGATTACCAGTGGTCCACGACAAGAAGTTCCAGGTTATGGTAGCTAACCGAGAAAGGATAGAATGTTCAGGGCAGTGCCAAGCACTCACCATCCTTGTTCAAGGTCTTTTCATCACGGCAGACTATTATGTTCTCCCTGTTGCAGCTTGTCAACTGGTTTTAGGAGTCCAATGGCTCGAAACTCTGGGACCTATCGACCAATTACAAAGAGCTCACCATGACTTTCCATATTACAGGAGTTTCTCATACATTCCAAGGGCTGAAACAGACCGACCTTACAGCCTTGACAGACAAGGAATTCAATAGCCTACAAGGTACTGGTTTTTTATTCCAAATTGTGTCCTTCTTTACAACCAGCAACCAAAAAACATACCCAACTGACCTTGGTCGACTTCTAGCTAAATTCTCCCAAGTATTTGAATCACCAATTCACTTACCTCCAAGGCGTTTGCATGACCATCACATTCCATTGCAACCAAATGCAGAACCTGTGAGCGTACGCCCATATCGATACCCCTGCTATCAAAAAACCGAAATAGAAAAAATGGTCACAGAACTTTTATGTTCAGGCTTGATCAGACCCAGTAATAGCCCATTCTCGTCACCTGTTCTATAGGCGGATGGTAATTGGCGCTTTTGTGTAGATTACCGAGCCTTGAACAGTATTACCATCAAAGATAAATACCCAATTCCTGTTATTGACGAGCTTCTAGATGAACTCCATGGAGCCAGAATATTCTCCAAGTTGGATTTACGGGCGGGGTATCACCAAATTCGAGTAAAGGAGGAAGACATTCCGAAGACGGCTTTTCAAACACATGAAGGACATTATGTGTTCATTGCTATGCCCTTCGGCCTAACAAATGCACCTGCAACCTTCCAAAGTCTAATGAATGATCTCTTTCGTCCCTATCTACGAAAATTTATTTTGGTTTTTTTTTATGATATTTTGGTATATTCAAAGTCATGGGACGACCATCTCTCACATTTGCAAATTGTTTTGGAAATATTGTCAGCTAATAACTTGTTCGCAAAAGACTCCAAATGTCAATTTGGTGTTTCACAGGTTGATTACTTGGGTCACAGAATATCAGAACAAGGAGTGTGTGTGGATCCAACCAAAATCCAAGCAGTTATTGAGTGGCCTACACCTACTACAGTAAAAGGGGTTCGAGGGTTCCTTGGTTTAGCAGGCTATTATAGAAAGTTTATTAGTCATTTTGGTTGCATCGCAGCTCCTTTAACTCGACTCTTGTCTAAGGATGGCTTCAAGTGGGATGAGGAAGCTGAGATAGCCTTCAACAGATTGAAAGAAGCTTTGACATCACCACCAATTTTATGTCTTCCTGATTTTTCTCAGAGATTTGTGGTAGAATGTGATGCTAGCGGAATAGGAATCGGGGCTATCCTTGTCCAACACAACAGACCAATAGCCTATTTCAGCGAAGCTTTGAAGGGTTCTGCCTTGGCATTATCCACGTATGAAAAGAGATGTTAGACATTGTCAAAGCCATTAAGAAATGGCGTCCATATTTACTTGGGAAACCATTTACGGTGCGCACTGATCACAAGAGTCTCAAATATTTATTGGAGCAACGAATTACTACGCCGGCGCAAACTCGATGGCTCCCAAAGCTTCTTGGTTATGATTATGAGATTGAATATAAGAGAGGACCGGAAAATCAAGGTGCGGATTCTTTATCCCGTGTAGTTGAATTTCAATTTTTATCTATCTCACTACCACATGCAGACTGGTGGCCAATACTCCAAAATGAAGTCACTCACAACCCATTTTATGAGAAATTGACAAAGGAGAATCCCTCTCCATCCAACCATAATCTGCTCATACGAGATGGAGTATGGTTTCAAGGTGACAAGGTTTTGTTGAGCCCCACCTCCTCCTTGATTTCCAAAATACTTGCTGAATGTCATTCATCCCCAATTGGTGGGCATTTTGAGTTCCACAAAACTCTTTCTCGCATCAAGCAGAGCTTCGTTTGGTCTAATATGCGTCAAACAGTGAAGAATTTCTTGCAACAATGCGATATTTGTCAACGCCGCAAAAATGATTGCATGAAACCTGCTGGGTTACTTCAACCATTGCCAGTCCCTACTCGTGTATGGACCGATATTTCTATGGATTTTATTGAAGGATTACCACCATCTAACGGTTTTACTGTTATCATGGTGGTTGTTGATCGATTAACAAAATATGCTCATTTTGTAGTCATGAAGCATCCATTCACAGCAATTTCCGTTGCTAAAACCTTTATTGCGAATGTAGTTCGTCTCCATGGCATTCCAACCTCAATTGTTAGTGACAGGGACAAGGTGTTTCTTAGATCCTTTTGGCAAGCATTGTTCCAGCTGCAAGGAACCCATCTATGCATGAGTTCAAGTTACCACCCCCAAACCGACGGCCAAACAGAGGTAGTGAATCGCACACTAGAGCAATATTTACGATGTTTCTCAGGTGATCAACCGAGGAAATGGGCAGAATGGATTCCATGGGCTGAGTTTAGCTACAATACTTCAGTCCATTCATCCACCAAAATGACACCATTCGAAGCTGTTTATGGCATTCCTCCTCCAAGTCCACTAGCTTATATTCCAGACACATCCCGTGTTCAAGCTGTTGAGGAGTATTTATGTGACCGCGATTCCATTTTAAAACAGTTACGACAAAATCTCTTGGTAGCCCGAGATCGAATGAAAATTCAAGCTGATAAGAATCGAAGAGAGGTTTCCTTCATTGTTGGAGACTTTGTATATTTGAAGCTTCAACCATATCGCCAAACCTCTGTGGCATTTCGACGAAACATGAAGCTTTCTCCTTGTTTTTTCAGGCCCTATCAGATCCTTGAAAAAGTGGGTGCTGTATCATACAAACTGGCTCTTCCTCCAGAATCACAGATTCATAATGTGTTCCATGTCAGTTTGTTACGGAAGCATATAGGACCAGTTACTCCGGCATTCCATCAACTTCCTCCAGTTGCTGATGATTTTACCATCCTTCCTCAACCAGAAGCTATACTCAATCGTCGTGTCATTTGTAATGGGAAGTATCGAAAAAAATCTGAAATCTTAGTCAAATGGAAAGGAGCACCAATGGAAGATGCCACCTGGGAGAACACACGACGCTTCAGCAAGTCCTATCCTGAATTTCTCCTTGAGGACAAGGATATTTAAGTGGGGAGGAATGATACGGTCATCATGTAATTGACAATTGCTGAAGGAGAAGACTTGTTCAGACTTAATTAGTTAGAGGAAAGACTTAGTCAATTAGATGCATATTTTAATTTATTAGTTGTTTGCCCACTATTCCATGATGTACAGGTTGTTCACATAGTGGGAAGTTATTCTAATTCTTAGGACTAGTATAAATGGTATGAATCATGTGGAAGGAATTATGATTATTTACAGATTGAATTTCTCAGCCTCTTCTTCTTCCTTTAAGCCATTTCTCCTCTGTTATAAAAATTAACATATCACTCTAGCATTTTTTAACAAACACCAAGCAGTATGTTAAGTCAATACTTATCTGCTAGCATAAGCCAAGGATGAGCAGCATGTATCCTGGGGGGCTGACTGCGCCCACAATGACAGTCCAACAATAAAAACATTGTGGGTCTTGAGTTTGTTGACTTGGCTCATCCCAATTGATGATAGCACTTATAGTCTCTGTAGGTGCCATAACTCTGTATAATGGAGGCTCCAGAGAGGACAAATGTAATGATAATGACTAAGATACATAATAGATTCCTTATATCTTGCTTCTCGATAAAAAAAATTGGTAACTCTTGATTATTGGGAATTAGTTTCTTTATGAAATAGCAGATTGACTAGGAGCAAATGGTAATATTATAAGGGGTATTTGTTGAGTGGTAGGAAACGGCAATAGGGGAGACGGAAAATGGGGCGGCGTTGATAATGGCAGAACTATTAAGGAGCTCGAAGAAGGTGAAGCAGCAACACCGAGAGATGTTTAACTCAGACAAAGCATCAAATATAGAAGATACAAAGTTATGAGCATCAGATTTAGGCGGCAAGCAGTTGAAGAAACAAACCGTTGTAGGCACCAAACCACACAAAAGGTGAAAATCGGGATGAAAATAGCAACCCTGTACCACCGCCCAAAAATCGCACCTCCTCAACCGCTGCACAAAATCCTAAACGTCGCCCAGGAACGACGAACCCTTGCTAGCGAACAAAATGGCGCCGCCACCGCCTGGACGAACAAAACCGCACCAGTCCCGCCACCTCAAGCCCCTGAGCACACTGCAATAGCAGTTGCGTGAACCTCCCTAGTCGACCAGAGCTACCAAATGCGAAGCCTCGAACACCCCGCTGCAACACCCACCTGCTATAATTTCCAGAGCTGTCCAGGGAAACTCATATTCCAGAGCTACCGCCCGAACTTGAGTATATACTCAAAGCCAAATTTCTAGGCCTCGTTGTCGGCTTCTATCCTCGTCCCCTTGAATTCAGGAAAATAGAATGTCATCAACTGCATCCTCCGGGTTCCTCCGCCGCGATGGACAGAGCTGAAGACTGGGTTGTGGAGGTGAAAAACCCCAGCAGGAGAGAGCTCAGAGTTCCATCCTAAATTGCCCTAAAAAATCGACGTCTTAGCTCGATTTCTCACAGACGGCGCCAATTTTTTACCTCACCTTACCAGTTGGAGTCGATACAGCGCTACTCTAGCTCGACTAGAGGGGGATACTTGTGATACCCCGATATCCGATGCGGTTTGGACCCGAACTCTATGGGCTCGACCCGGTCTCGTAAAATATTTGGGCCCATTTGCTATTACCCTTATCCCATTTTCCTTAACCTTAATTATAGGCCATAGTTAAGAGTCCATTAACCTTAACTAAGGGAGCCCATTTGAAAAGCCCATAAAATCTTGATAAAAAGGGCAATGGAATAGTAGCTTGGGGGGGGGGGGATTTTTATTTTTTGGATGGCCTCTTCCCTTCCAGGCAGGCTGCTCCTCGGCTGGCAGGGGCTTTCTTCCCCATTTAATCTTCATTGCTTCCTCCTCCATTGTTGTATAACAAAGATTGTAAACTCTTGATATTATAGTGAAGATTCAAACTGGACTAGGTCCCGTGGTTTTTCCCTTCGGGGTTTCCACGTAAAAAATCTCGATGTCTATTTATTTTTCGCTTACAAATTCATTTATTATCAAATCGAACCAAAAAATGAGGTAACAATACTTTTGACTTATTTGACAGGTTCATGATCATCCCAGGGAAAATACTTCTCTATAATCGATATGGGGCTCACCCCTAAACCTAATGTCTCACAATGTTAGGTGTGGAGCCAATACAGATGTGGGCCCCACAATATATTTTGTGTCATCAAGAGTGGGCCCTACACTAGGTGTAGGGAAGTATTTCTCCCACCTAGAAACTACATATTAGGATAAATAAAAAAATATAATTGTGTCTTGTTCAGCTATATGCTAGCTATTATTCAAGTTCAACATTGGCTAAAAAATACTTGTAAGAACTCGATTTAGCATTACTTATGGACCAACTCAATATGAGTCTAAAATATATGCTAATTTAAGTAATATTTATTTACATATATTATATTTTAATATTAAATTTATATATAAACGAGACTCGATTACATATAAAAAGTTCCCCAATTGGCCCGTTTATAGCATTATTTATGCATCATAATTGACGATGGTGGACAACCTAAAAGTACGCGTATAGTGCATTATTTATGCAGCATAATTGACTAAGAAGGATTAGACCCAACCAAGGGTCATAAACGACCCTGAACCAGATCGAAACCGGATCATGGTCAACGAGCCAATTAATAGGGTCAACGATTCCAAGGGTCGGACCCGTAACTGGCCCGTCTATGGACGGGTCGATTAAGGGTCGTAATTTTGCCAACCCGTGAACCGACGGTTCAAGGTTTTATTTTAATTTTTTTTACATTTTTAAATTTAAATATATGTTATGTAGATTTGAACTCATGATCTCCAACTAGAATAATTAGCTTCAATCACTAAGTTATAAGAGTTTTGTTGATCTAAATATGATGTTATAATTTATATATATTAACCAAACAAATATATTTTACACATTTTGATTATCTGTGCTTGAATTTATTTCACGTTATTTTATGTTTAATCTATGAAAATATTTTTTTACACTTTATTTCAAATTTTAATAATTTTTCTTTAAAACTAAGGGTCAAACCGTAACCGTAACCGTTGGTTAATGAACCGTAACCGGAACCGTAACCAAGGCTTAATGAACCGTAATTGAAACCGTCAAGGAAGGTTAATGTTAAGGGCCGAGGTTTTTTGAACCGTAGAACCGGGTTCTCAACCGTCTAACCAAATTGTTCATCATTATTGTATAGGAGCATCAACCTTACAATCCTTGTGTATATATAATTCACTGATTTGGAAGCAAATTGTTCATGCAATTACTTTCATCATTAAACAAGAATATATTTATATATATATATAATTTTTTATTTTTTAAAAAATAAACAATGGAAGTAGAAATAATTTCAAAAGAAAAGGTGAAGCCCTCTTCGCCTACACCTGATCATCTCAAATTTTACAAGTTTTGCCTCTTAGATCAGATAATGTCACCAAATTTCCTCCCCATGGTTCTCTATTTTCTACCCAAACCAGAATCACAATCTTCCCAAAAAATCCAATCCTAAAGGAATCTCTTTCTGTAAACGTGACTCGTTTTTATCCATTCGCTAGGATAATCAACGATGATCTTTCTGTCAATTGCAATGACGAAGGGATTCCCTTTTTCATTGCCAATGTTAGAGGCAATGATATCGTTAAATGATGCTTTGAGAGGGGTAGCTCGCGGTGCATGGAGAATTGTGTAGAAGTAGTGGTCGATTGTGGAACAGATTATGTGAACTTGGACCTGTAGAATTTTTAGTGATTATACTTTTCAAAGGAATCCACCTAAGATTAGTATAATTTGTGTATGATTCAATGTCTAGGAATCCACCAAATGACAATTGAATTAATCAGAAGAAATACATCCTCACTAATAATCAAAACGATTAATATCTTTCATGTCTCTCAATTGTTTTGATAATACATGCAACTATTTAAAGATTTTCTAACACTTAACATGCATGAATTTAATTAACACAAATACACTTGAACGTGAAGAATCACTTCATGAATCAGAAAGCAATATTCAAACCAATTACTTAACATGCATAACTCTAATTAAGACAAATACACTTGAACCTAATTACTTAACATGCATGATTCATTTGACAGTCACTTCTAGAAAGTGATTTTTGGCTTACTTCCCCCCTTCGCTAAGTTTAAATTCTGGATCATTCGCTTCCGCTGCTGACAAACTCGTACCTGGGTTGTCTTCTTCATCATGGTGATAAGGGGATAACTCAGCAACATTAAATGTTGCAGAGACACCATACTTTCCTGGGAGTTCAATCTTATACGCATTCTCACCAATGCGTTTGAGAACATTGAATGGACATCAGCAGGCTCCTTAAGCTTTCCATGGGTACCCCTTGGAAATCTTTCCTTCCGAAGATGTATCCAAACCAAATCTCCCTCGTTGAAGGCAGCTGGTCTTCGGTGTTTATCAGCCTTCTTTTTGTACTTCTCATTTTGTTTCTCAATTCGTTCATGCACCTGGAGATGTATTGTTAGGATCGGACGGGAATGTTTAGAGGGGGGAGTGGGTGAATGAACACTCTTCCAAAATTAATTCTTATTGGGGGAGGGGGTGAATGAACACTCTTCCAAAATTAATTCTTATTGATTTCACTCAGGTTAGTAAATGAAATATGTTTCTTAAAGTGCGGAAACAGTCTTTTCTTAGCTAGTAAGAACGGTTGATGGCTATGAAATGCAAGGTTGTGCTAAATGTAAGTAGACGAGATATGTTTCTGGAAGTTCGAAGGCAAATCCTTCTACGTCTCCCCTTCTTCCAATCAAGGAAGGATTTACTAGAAGACTTTGAGTAATACAACTTTTTGTACAACCCCGATTCAGCTGGATTTACCTCACTACCAGACTGAAACTCCTAGTCTCTATCTGTTTAGACACAATCTATCTGACAATTACAAAGAAATCACTCTTCTATCTTAGAACAAAATACAATTGAAAGAGTGGTCTAATCTAAGCACAAATGATCCTTAAGTGATCAAATAAAACGATAAGCAGTGCTTCTGAGCAGATCGATAAGTTGAAATCTTTCGATGATAGTGTTCTGCTCAACTGAATGCTCGATAAAGTTGATTGATCTTTTATGCATATTTGAATCTCTTGTGTCTCATATATGTTTGAGCTTTTGAAGTTGCACCTTTATATAATCGTCTCTGCCAATGACAATATTTCCTTTTGTGTGCAACTCTATACTTTGGTCAATATCTGAACAAGCTGCAGTCTTCTACTTTAGGTACTTTCCCTTCTGGTCTGTTCTTTCGGCGCCTGTCAGATAAACTCTCCTTTGTCTATTTACCATTTAAGGTAATCTTCAGTCATTGGTCTTGTTCAGCATTAAATACACCATTAAATGCACCATTAAATAGCCGTTAATTATTCGGACTGAAGAACGAAGCTTACTAACTTCGTATGTTCTGATCTGATCTGCATCGAGCTGGTCTGGTTTGATCTTGTTGATCAATCTGGATCTGCGTCGATCTGGTCAGTCTGGTTTACATTGATCTGGTCTGTTTTGAGATAGACCTTATTGGTCTGATATGTTTTGTCATAGCCTCGATCGGTCTTGTCTGTTTTGTCATCTTTAAAATCCGAACTAACAAATTCCCCCTTTTGATGATGACAAAACCTAGATCCTTTATTTTTATTCTCCTTATTCTTGTGGGAGTTAAGTTCAAAATAAATGAACTAACTGAACACTTTAGTGTTTAAAGGAGTTAAGATCGATTGAGTCTCTTAGTTCAAAATAAATGAACAGACTGAGAAAATGAGACTTTTATAAACACTTTGATGAATACATTAACTGATATTCATTACAAGTAATTTATTTATTTCTCGGCTGAGCTCTTATTTATTTCCTCGGCTGAGCTGACTTCTTTTCCCCCTTTTTGGCATCAACAAACTCTTGAAGAAATCCGACTATCTGCGTAAGCTGCACACACATAGCATCTAGACGATTATCTTGCGTGAGAATGGATTTTACAACTGCGGTCTTGACTTCTGAAGCCAGCTCAATCCGTTCAATTCGCAGACTACCTTATAAGTTGCTTGTTGGGAGAGAACAGACTGTTCAGATCAAGCTGTATCGTATTGATGCTCGACATCATTTTGTCTTTAAATGAGTCAAAATTCAGAGATGGAGTTCGTTGACTTTGATGAACTTCTCTCACTCGTTGGGAGAGAAAGAGAAAGTTATCAGATAAGTCTCATAGGGACTTGGCGATTGATGGAGCATCATCAAGATAGGCTGGGACTTCCTCAATAGGTGATCGCTTTTATTTTAAACAATTAATTCCAATGTAGCGATTTTACCGCAAGTGCACGGTGTCAAGTTTTAGTATAGATAGGAAGAATACGGATTGTCGAACCCACAGAGACTAACAATCAAGTACCAAATAAGACGCTTTTGACTATATTTAACCTAAGATAATTAATTAATAATTAAACTAAACTAAATTAAACTACTATAATCCAACCAAAATAATCGACGATCACGAGAAAAGTCCACAAGAAAGAATTATCAAGACTATGATTCGTCTAACCCAACTCTTACAATTCTTTTCTCCATACATCTCTAAGGTGACGAGTTTTCTGAATTTATTCAATACAATCTCTCGAGCTATATTAAATCTAACATCAAATTGCAACTAGTAACTCTCGTTCACTTAATTAACAATTTAATATTGAACGCGCTTTATGAAAACCACTAACTTTAGATTAAATAACCCAAAGCTATCACTCGTATGTGATTTTATCTCTCGATTTTAATCTTTAATACACGGCATGAATTATTATATCGTATTATAATTTTATCTCTCGATCTCAATTATAATAAACTATCATTCAAAGGGGATCAATAGGCTATACTTCATCGGTAGAGTTCCAATAGGCTATACGTCATCGGTAGAGTCCTATATATATCAAAAAATCTGTTATCCAACACAAAACATCAAATTTATATGATAAGGTCTACAAAATATGAACTCGAAATACCAAGTGGTTTGAAATTTGTTTTTGCATGTTGTGCAGGCTTTTAGGTAAGGAGAAGTTTTATGGGGTGAAAAAATGTTAGGAGGCGATAAAAAGTTGGAATAAAACTCGTACGAGGAAAGAAATTATAATGTTGGGTTTGGCCCATTACCTTATTGGGCCTTGGTCTTCTTTTGTTTCTTTTTCTAATCTGATTCCCGAGCCCCTTAGCAGATTGGCTCTTCACTTTTCACCTCTTCCAGATGCTTCTTCTGCGTCTCCTCGGCTGGCTTGCTTGACCGTGTTTTTCCTTGGGACTTGCTCCCCTTCCCTTCGTCTTCCTCGTTGCTATTAATCATGGAGTTGTTCCATGATGAGGTAAGTGAGAAGCCTGAAAACCGATTACTTTGTGTATTCTGCCTCCCCTTCTTTTCGTGTCGCTGTTCCCGTGTGGTTCGGATTTGTGGCTTGAGCGTTGCCCTGCGGTTAGCCTTGGTGGTGTTAACTGTGCTTGGCTGGTTTATGCTCTGTGTTGCTCCTATCCCCTTCCTTGGTGTAACCCTGTGTGTGGTTCCCCTTGCTGTGTTTTCGGCCGTCGCCTACTGCTGGGTTTCGGGCAGTGCTTAGGGCAGTGTGTGTGTCTCCCATCTTTTGGCTACGATACATTGGTTCACCGGTGAAGACGTTTGGAAGGAAACCCTGCTCGACCTGAGCCTAATTCCCTTACTCCTGTTTCGAGAATTAGATTTATATAGTTCTTTGTGAATTGTATGTTGTGATTTGTTTTCTTGTTGTGTTACAGGTTAACAATCAAGATTCAAAGTGGAACAAACACCTTACAGTGGTATCAGAGCGTTCCGTGCCTGGTGGAGTGCTCGGTGGGTCTCGGGCAGTGCTCGGTGGGTATCAGACAGTGTTCGGAGAGTTCGGACAGCGGCTGGAATCTCGGGCAGATCTCGGGCAGTTCCTTCGGTGCTTCGGGCAGTGTGGTTTCGTCACCCCAGAGCTTTGTCTCTGGGTAGTAAGTGATTATTCTGATCATTAATCTAATTACCACTTTGTTTCTAGGTGATTGTGTCCCTTACCCGTATGAAAATCTCTATCTGAAGCCCCATGCTCGTACACCTTTGAGTGTATTGTGATCTTGTGGGTGATAGCGATTTCTCCTCCCCTTAGCTTGACTGATTCTTTCATAGTTTGTTTGTGCCTTGTGGTCCTTGCTTCTGCTGACTGGTTGTTGAAATTGTGTGTGCCTCCTTGCTTATTTGTGATGGCTTCAATTTCTGGATATAACCTTGAACCATTTAATGGAAAATCTGATTTTTCGATATGGCAACAAAAGATGAAAGGAAACTTAATACAACAAAAAATATTTAAAGCTATTGACGGTAATTGGGCTGAAAACATTACATCTGCTAAGAAACTTGAAGATGACGAATATGCTTACTCCTCTATTATCTTGAACTTATCTGACTCTGTGTTCAGAAAATGTGGTAAACTATCATCTGCAAGAGAACTTTGGGAAAAATTGGAATAAATGTTTACTGAAAAATCTTTGCCAAGTAAACTTTTCTTGTTAGAAAAATTTTTCAGATTCAAGCTAGACTTGAACAAAGACGTAGATGAAAATTTGGATGTGTTTACTAAGTTAATTCAAGATATTAAATTGACAGGAGATAAGAACATTGACGACTATTCACCTATTGTTCTTTTAAATGCTATTCCTGAAAATTATAGTGATGTAAAATCTGCCATTAAGTACGGTAGAGATTCTATTACATTGGATACTGTAATGAACGGCCTAAAAAGCAAGGAATTAGATCTAAAAGTTAACAAAGGTAATAGACAATCCTCTGGTGAAGTTATGCACGTTCGTGGTAGATCACAACATAGGTATAATAACAATAACCAATATCAGAAAAGTTATAAAAGAGGAAAAACTAGATCGAAATCTAGGCCTAGTAAAAAGAAATGTTACAATTGTGGGGACCCAAATCATTTCATAAAAGATTGCCCTAAAAAGAAGAATCAGAAAATAAATGGAAATTAGACAAATGAACAAGCAAACAATGCTTCTACCTCTGGGGAAAACATAGGGGATATTTTTATGGTGACTGAATTATGTGACTCTTTGAACTCTGTGCTTTCATTATCTGTGTGTGAAAATGAATGGCTTACTGACTCAGGTTGCACTTATCACATGACACCACTTAAAAATTTGTTTTCTAGTTACAGAGAAATTGAGCATGCTTCTGTTTCTATGGTCAATAAGAAATTGTGTAAAGTTTCTGGTATTGGTAATATTTGTCTGAAATTTGAATCTGGTTATTCTGTGACTTTGAAAGATGTTAGACATGTTCCTGCTTTGTGCAATAACTTGATGTCTTGTGCAGCTTTAGAGTCTGATGGTTATGAGGGTAAATGGGGAAATGGTTGCAAGAAAATTATGCGGGGGTCTTTGGTAGCTTTTAAGGCTGAGAAAAGAATGAATTTGTATGTTTGCAAAACAGTCTCTGATTATGGTAAAATCTGTGCTAATTCTGTGTCAGATGATTTAACTGATTTATGGCATAAAAGGTTAGGTCATATGAGTTCTAAAGGATTAGAGATTTTACATAAAGATGGTTGTTTTGGTAGGGATAAATTGTCTTGCATGACTTTTTGTGATTCCTGTGTTTTAGGCAAACATCAAAGAGTTAAATTTCCTATCTCCCCTTCCCCCAATGTGACTAAATGTTCTGATATACTTGAATACCTGCATGCTGATGTTTGGGGACCTTCATCCGTCCCAACTCAAGGTGGTAATAGGTATTTTTTGTCTATCATTGATGATTACTTTAGAAAAGTGTGGATTTTTCTAATGAAGAATAAATCTGATGTTTTTGATAAATTTAAAAACTGGAAGATTTTGATTGAAAACCAAACTGGAAAAAGGATATTAAACGGCTTAGGACAGATAATGGAATGGAATTCTGCAATATCTTGTTTGATGACTTGTGCAGTGAATCTGGGATTCTGAGACACAAGACTGTGCCCTATACTCCCCAGCAGAATGGTGTTGCTGAGAGGATGAACAGAACTTTACTCGAGAGAGTTAGAAGTATGCTTGCATCTTCTGGACTCTCAAAGAAGTTCTGGGGCGAAGCTGTCGTGACAGCTTCTTATTTTATTAATAGATCCCCTTCCGTGCCTTTGAATGGTAAGTGTCCCGAAAGTGTTTTTTCTGGTAAGAAATTAGATTTTTCAAATCTTAAAGTGTTTGGTTGTTCTGCTTTTGTGCATAGGAAAGGAGACAAACTTGAACCTAGGTCAGTTAAGTGCGTCTTTCTTGGTTATCCTGAGGGTGTGAAAATATAGGCTTTGGTTAAGATGTGAACCTGGTTTCAAAACTATTATAAGTAGGGATGTCATTTTTAATGAATCTGAAATGCCTTGCTTGCTTCCATCTTTGCCTGAATCTGATTGTGAGTCTGAAACTACACCGAGCAAGGTGGAGTCTTTGCCTATTGTTACCCCTGTTATTGAAAACGATGTGCTCCCTAATATGAATCATGAGAACTTGCCTGTTAATGAACCTAATTTGCATGAAAATGTTGACGAACATGTGCATAATGAATTGGTTGCTAATGAACATGAAGATCTGCATGATTATATGTTGACTAGGGATAGGGTTAAAAGAAATGTGAAACAACCTGCTAGGTTTAATGATTTTCACCTCACATCGCATGTTTTCAATATGTTTGAGTCAATTGATAATTGTGAGCCTAAGACCTATAATGAAGCTTTGAAATCTAAAAATGCTGAATATTGGCTTAGTGCCATGAAAGATGAAATGCATTCTTTAGTTGTGAATCATACATGGACTCTTGTACCTAAACCTGTTAATTGTTCTTTGGTAGATTGCAAATGGTTATTTAAGGTAAAGAATGAAAATGATTCTGTTAGATATAAAGCTAGGCTAGTTGCAAAAGGTTTTACTCAAAGAGAAGGTATTGACTATTGTTGGGTTTTGAAAACCCGATTAATCTTGGTTTTGATGTTAACAAAACTTGTTATTGTGTTGCTAACATATTTCATCAAGTGTGCAGTTCATAGATCATAATTAAGAGCTTGATGAATTATAAAGAAGTAGCGTGAAAATATCAAGCTGGACCAAGTCTGAAATCCTGGCAGAGCAGATTGTTTCGATCATATCTAATAGCTCGGATATCGAAATGGCGTGCTTCCAAAGAGATTGAACAGCCAACTTAAAATACTAAAAGTCATATTTCACAACAGATCGGCTAGTTCAAATGTTATCAGGAGAAAAGACGCCTGCAAGATCGAGCTGAACCGCGAAGAAACAGCAAGCTGTTTTAGCAAGCAACTGTCAGTCTGGTGGCCATAACTCTCAGCTCGCTTATTTGAACGGAAAGATTCAGTATGTGTTGGAAATCTAAGACAAAGATCTACAAGTCATCTTTGGAAGTAAAAGACTGAATCGGACGTTAAGATGTCCAAAAAGCTTCTGCAAGTCACGCCATGTGACGCCTGTAGATCGAGCTGTTAAAGCAAAGTCCCTGTCAGTCGGGTGGGCTTAACTCTTAGCTCGCTTATCGGAACGGAACGATTCAGTATGGGTTGGAAATCTAAGACAACGATCTACAAGTCATCTTTGGAAGTGAAAGACTGAATCGGACGTTAAGATGGCCAAAAAGCTTCTGCAAGTCACGCCATGTGCTGCTGCATCCAGCAAACAGACAGCAGGAGCATCGCCTTGTATTTCAAGCATAACTCTCTCATACAAACTAGAAATCAAGCGATTCTTGATTCCGTGGAAAGCTAAGAGAAAGGGCTACAACTTTCATGTGGATCACTCTGCCCAGAAATCAAATAATGAAGAGTTACAAGCAACAGATCAAAGAGCAAGTTTATCAATCTGTTTTTGTATCAAGCTGATTGTCCAGACTGATCCGGACCAGACTGATCTGCCCTTGCTGATCTGGACCAGACTGATCTGCCCGTGCTGATCTGCCAGACTGATCTACCATGCTGATCCGGCCAGACTGATCTGCCCAAGCTGATCCGGCCAATCCGGTCCGAAATACAAATAGCCCAGAAACCAGAATATGACCGTTGCAAGCTCGGGAATAGTGCAGAACCTTTTCCAACGGGCATATTCTTGTGTCTAACGTATATATCAATACTTGGGGCTATATATACATGATTTGGAAGCTCAATAACAGCTGATTGAAGATCAATCCAAGCCTTCCAAAGCAAACCCACTTGGGATTCAATTGAGGAACTTAAAAGACAAAAGTTGCTAAATGAAGAGCACTCCTCAAACCTTTGGCACCTCTTACCTTGCTGTATCAGATTCATTATGGAATCATTTGTGCCTTTGTATCCACTCTATTCATTGTATTTGTGAGCTAAAATAGAAGAGTGAATACCATTGTAACGGTTGATGATTTATCACAACCGATGAGAGATCTTTGTATGTGAGACATTAAAGAACATACATAGTTGAGTTGCTAGGAGTTCTAGTTGGATGGGGAATTCCCAACTTGATCGGGTTTGTACAACGGGATTGTATAAATCAAAGTCTTCTAGTGGAATCCTTCCATGAGGTGGAAGAAGGGGAGACGTAGAAGGATTACACCACCTTCGAACTTCCATAAACAAATGCTTGTTTACTTACTTTCTTGCATATCTTTAAAATGCCTTTCAAATGAGTAATCGGTTTTAGAGCGGGTTATGTCGAGTGTCTTCCGCTCGATTTTGTAATCGAACTCGATATAATCTCTCGGTGCATTAATTCAAGAACACGAGCTATTGAAGCTCAAGTTGGTTGAACTCGGGTGTGGAATGGCAACCCACCCCCGGAATCGATCCTGACAAGTGGTATCAGAACGGGTTGTTCTTGGAAAGCATTTGAACCGATTTTTGTAGCGGATATCTTTTAAAATCATTTTCAAAATTTTTCATGAGTATGAAATATTTTCATAGCATATTTTTTCAAAATATGGTGTATGAAAATTTTTAGCATAAAAATCAATTTCATTGCATTCATTTTGCACGAAAATAATTTTAAAATCTATTTTAAAGGTTTAATTTTCGTTCAATCTGTTCTTAACTCATTTTAAGTTTAAAATTTTTATTTTGACATTTTATCTAACAATTTTCGAAGCATTTTTAGTTTTCTGGCAGCTTGCAGCGACTTTGGGAAAATTGGCATAACTTCTTGCTCGGATGTCCAATGACGAACCGTTTTTTGCGTTGCAAACTAGACTCATAGAGGATCGCAGCGGTATAGGTCTTGCAGCCCAAACCTGCTCTAGGAAAAGCAGTTTATTAGTTTAAGTTGGACTAAGTGTGCTGCCATCGCAGAAAGATGAAATGGACATTGTTGAGTTTTGTCAAGAAATTCAAATTTGTTGCCAAGTATGCTTCATGCATCATCAAAAGAGGTTATTTTTATTTAAAAATTTATGTGCATTGCATTTTTTTTAATTTGTTTTAGCCTACCCCATTTGCCCCTCTCTTGCTCAAATTTTCAAACATTTTAAAATTAAGGGGAGAGTTTAATCTCAATCCTTGAGGGGGAGTAAATTTTATTTGTCTTCCTTTTTTATTCACACAAAAAGGGGGAGAAATATGTTGTTTAAAAAATATGATTTTTCTTGTTATGCAACATTGTGCTTTAATGTTCATATTTTTATTCAAGTTTTGTGATCATCAAAAAGTGGGAGATTGTTGGGTTTTGGAAATCCGATTAATCTTGGTTTTGATGTTAACAAAACTTGTTATTGTGTTGCTAACATATTTCATCAAGTGTGCAGTTCATAGATCATAATTAAGAGCTTGATGAATTATAAAGAAGTAGCTTGAAAATATCAAGCTGGACCAAGTCTGAAATCCTGGCAGAGCGGATTGTTTCGATCATATCTAATAGCTCGGATATTGAAATGGCGTGCTTCCAAATAGATTGAACAGCCAACTTAAAATACTACAAGTCATATTTCATAACAGATCAGCTAGTTCAAATGTTATCAAGGAGAAAAGACGCCTGCAAGATCGAGCTGAACCGTGAAGAAACAGCAAGCTGTTTCAGCAAGCTATTTCAGCAAGCAACTGTCAGTCTGGTGGCCATAACTCTCAGCTCGCTTATCGGAACGGAACGATTCAGTATGGGTTGGAAAGCTAAGACAAAGATCTACAGGTCATATTTGGAAGTTAAAGACTGAATCGGACGTTAAGATGGCCAAACAGCTTCTGCAAGTCACGCCATGTGCTGCTGCATCCAGCAAACAGACAGCAGGAGAATCGCCTTGTATTTCGAGCATAACTCTCTCATACAAACTTGAAATCGAGCGATTCTTGATTCCGTGGAAAGCTAAGAGAAAGGGCTACAACTTTCATGTGGATCACTTTGCCCAGAAATCAAAGAATGAAGAGTTACAAGCAACAGATCGAAGAGCAAGTTTATCAATCTGTTTTTGTATCAAGCTGATTGTCCAGACTGATCCGGACCAGACTGATATGCCCTTGCTGATCTGGACCAGACTGATCTGCCCGTGCTGATCTGCCAGACTGATCTACCATGCTGATCCGGCCAGACTGATCTGCCCAAGCTGATCCGGCCAATCCGGTCCGAAATACAAATAGCCCAGAAACCAGAATATGAACGTTGCAAGCTCGGGAATAGTGCAGAACCTTTTCCAACGGGCATATTCTTGTGTCTAACGTATATATCAATACTTGGGGCTATATATACATGATTTGGAAGCTCAATAACAGCTGATTGAAGATCAATCCAAGCCTTCCAAAGCAAACCCACTTGGGATTCAATTGAGGAACTTAAAAGACAAAAGTTGCTAAATGAAGAGCACTCCTCAAACCTTTGGCACCTCTTACCTTGCTGTATCAGATTCATTATGGAATCATTTGTGCCTTTGTATTCACTCTATTCATTGTATTTGTGAGCTAAAATAGAATAGAGAATACCATTGTAACGGTTGATGATTTATCACAACCGATCAGAGGTCTTTGTATGTGAGACATTAAAGAACATACATAGTTGAGTTGCTAGGAGTTCTAGTTGGATGGGGAATTCCCAACTTGATCGGGTTTGTACAACGGGATTGTATAAATCAAAGTCTTCTAGTGGAATCCTTCCATGAGGTGGAAGAAGGGGAGACGTAGAAGGATTACACCACCTTCGAACTTCCATAAACAAATGCTTGTTTACTTACTTTCTTGCATATCTTTAAAATGCCTTTCAAATGAGTAATCGGTTTTAGAGCGGGTTATGTCGAGTGTCTTCCGCTCGATTTTGTAATCGAACTCGATATAATCTCTCGGTGCATTAATTCAAGAACACGAGCTATTGAAGCTCAAGTTGGTTGAACTCGGGTGTGGAATGGCAACCCACCCCCGGAATCGATCCTGACAACTATACTGAAATCTTTGCTCCTGTTGTTAAGTTTACTACTGTGAGAATTTTATTATCACTTGTTGCTCACTTTAATTGGGAACTTAAACAGATGGATGTTAAAACCGCTTTTTTGCATGGTGACTTAGATGAAAAGATTTACATGAAACAACCTGATGGTTTTGTTGACTCAAAGAACCCTAATCATATTTGTTTGCTTAATAAATCTTTGTATGGCGTAAAGCAGTCACCTAGGCAATGGAATAAGAAGTTTGATAAATGCTTGCTTACCTTAAAATTTAAAAGAAGCTCTTTTGATCATTGCTTGTATTTTAAGGGTAAAATGCCAGTGCCTGTTTTCTTGTTGATTTATGTGGATGACATGTTAATTGCTGGTCCTTGTCTAAAATCCATTGAGCATATTAAGAATTGTTTAAGTGATGAATTTGATATGAAGTTCTTAGGTGATGCTAGTAGAATCCTAGGCATGGATATTGTTAGAGATAGGAAGGAATCTACTCTCTATTTAAAGCAAACTTCTTATGTAGAGAAAATTTTAAAGAAATTTTCCATGTTTGATGCAAAACCTGTTAACGTGCCCTTAGCTGCTCTTTTTGTGCTAAGTAAAGATCAAAGTCCCAAAACTGATGTTGACTTTGATGCCATGAAAAATGTACCGTATTCAAATGCAATTGGTTCTATAATGTATTTGATGGTTAGCACTAGACCTGACATTGCTTATGATGTTAGCTGCTTGAGTAGATATATGTCTAATCCTGGTGTGGTACATTGGAATGCTGTTAAATGGTTGTTGCGATATTTGAAAAACTCTATGCATTATGGCTTATGTTTTTCTAAATGTGCTGAAGGTGTCATATTAAAAGGTTATGTTGATTCTAATTATGCTAATGATAAGGACAATATAAAATCTACTACTTCATATGTTTTTACTTTGTGTGGAGCATGCATATCGTTGCCTTGTCGACAACGGAATCAGAATATGTTGCTGTAACAGAAGCTTTGAAGGAAGCTGTCTGGCTGAAAGGTTTGATCTCTGAACTTAACTTGCTCGAAGGTAAGGTAGAGGTATTTTCTGATTCTCAGTCCGGCATTCAACTGTGTAAGAATCCTATTTTTCATGATCGCACTAAGCATATTGATGTTAGATTTCATTACATTAGGGATGTAGTGGCTAAAGGATTAGTTAATCTTGAAAAAATTCCTTCTGAATATAATCCTGCTGATATGGGAACTAAGTGTTTACCTATTTCTAAATTGCAATCATGTCTAAAAATTTGATTTTTGATACAGGTGATTGATTAGTGTTGCTGACTATGTTGGTGGTCTATAACTGCTTTGTGCGTGTTATAGAATTGTTACCCCGGTTATTGACTTTAACCTCTTTGTGTTGGTTATTGTCTGTGTTCTTTGTCTGTGCTTTGTGCTATGACAAGAATTTGGTCCACACAATGCTTTGTGTGTTGTGGGGACCCTTTGGGCGATGATGAGTCATCTATAGGGTTTTCCTTACGTCGAGGTGGAGCCGGTATTGTGCCAAGGTGGAGATTTTTTGGGTTTGGCCCATTACCTTATTGGGCCTTGGTCTTCTTTTGTTTCTTTTTCTAATCTGATTCCCGAGCCCCTTAGCAGATTGGCTCTTCACTTTTCACCTCTTCCAGATGCTTCTTCTGCGTCTCCTCGGCTGGCTTGCTTGACCGCGTTTTTCCTTGGGACTTGCTCCCCTTCCCTTCGTCTTCCTCGTTGCTATTAATCATGGAGTTGTTCCATGATGAGGTAAGTGAGAAGCCTGAAAACCGATTACTTTGTGTATTCTGCCTCCCCTTCTTTTCGTGTCGCTATTCCCGTGTGGTTCGGATTTGTGGCTTGAGCGTTGCCCTGCGGTTAGCCTTGGTGGTGTTAATTGTGCTTGGCTGGTTTATGCTCTGTGTTGCTCCTATCCCCTTCCTTGGTGTAACCCTGTGTGTGGTTCCCCTTGCTGTGTTTTCGGTCGTCGCCTACTGCTGGGTTTCGGGCAGTGCTTAGGGCAGTGTGTGTGTCTCCCATCTTTTGGCTACGATACCTTGGTTCCCCGGTGAAGACGTTTGGAAGGAAACCCTGCTCGACCTGAGCCTAATTCCCTTACTCCTGTTTCGAGAATTAGATTTATATAGTTCTTTGTGAATTGTATACTGTGATTTGTTTTCTTGTTGTGTTACAGGTTAACAATCAAGATTCAAAGCGGAACAAACACCTTACAACTAAGTCTTTTGGCTCAACGTGCGGTCATTTTTTTCCGACACTCATAAAAAATAGTAATTCTTTTAATTATAATAATTAAATTTATAAACATTTTCGATGTGATCATTTTTATATTTAATTTTTGGAGTGATTAGAGCGATATAATTTGCTCTACATAATATTATATTTTATTCAATTTATAATATCTTATTTTTTGAATAGGAATTTGAATAGGAGTTGGTTAATTAACCTAACCCGAATACAAAAATCGCGGCTTGTTCAGCTATATGTGAGCTATAATTTCAGTTCACCATTTACCGGAAATACTTATACGAGCACCAACTCAATATTATTAGTCTAAAATGATTTATATGTTAGTTTTTATAATTTTAATTTAAAAAGTGTTGTATTTTAATATTAAGTTGGTATATGAATAAGGCCCAAAACGAGTGCATAAGTATTTTCCCCATTGGCCCATTTAAGCCGAACTCAATAAGTTAATAGCCATCAAACAACTTGTTTTTTGGTGGTAACAAACTTATTTCCTAGCAAGTAATGCATATAGACATAATTCTCATAATTTGAAGAAAAATCTATTACATTACCTTCATCTTATAACGAATTTTAATCCATTTTACACTAACTTTTTTTAAAAATTAAAATTTATTGTTTTCCTTGTAACAAAGATTTATTATAACTTTTGTCATTTAGTTTGAACAATAACGGATGTAGAATAAATGTATTTCAATATCACCCCTCTAATTTGTAATATATATCGGACAATTACAACTATCTCACCTATAATTTAAAAGTTAAAATGTATAGCAGGTGTAGACATTATTGTTTAAACTATATGAATAAATTTGTTATTGTTCAAACTATATTGGGTCTATGGATAATTCACCAAAAAACAATGAAAGTAGAAATAATTTCGAAAGAAAACTTGAAGCCCTCTACTGCGCCTAATCATTTCAAAATCTACATCAAATAATATGATTTGATCGATTTCTATTAGTGATTATTAAGCAACCATAGTCTGTATCAAGAACATATTATCTTAGTATACGGGGCAGACCCCAAAAAAAAAAAATTGGTGGGGTTGGGGTGTACTGATTTTTTTTGGAAAAATAAACATAAGGGTAAAAAAATTAAGGCGGCAAATTTTTTTTAAAAAAAAATAAGTGTAACACTTATTTTTTAAATATTTTTTTTTTTTTGCATTAACCTTCATTGTAGCCTCAATGGAAAATGACTTCCTCTTTTTAATTCATTCGGTTTTACACTTTTACCCTTTTGAAACAATTTTTGAACATCAATTCTTCAAGTATCATTGTCCACAATAATATACTCGAAGAACTATAATTATTAACAGGGTTAGTGTAACTGAGTTTTAGGAGGGAATGACAATTTTGGAAAATTTACGATTAGAATTGTAAATGAAGGTTAAATTTTAAAGATTAAGATACGCAAGGTTAAAAATCAAAAGAAAGTTGATAAGACGGTCATATATTTAATTGTGCAGTCATATTTCACATCTCGAAAGATCCATACAAATTATACGCACATCCTCGGGCGATTTAGACCACTCCATAGATTTCAAAGAGAGAATACAAATTCGAGTAACATCGTAATTAACACAAATGCATCAATTCTCACAAACCTACAAAATAGCAACATTAATGCATAAACTCATTTAAGATTAATTTATTTTAGAACACCACCTCTATATATAAGTAATAATAGCATATTTGCCTAATCTAGACATAAAACTTACTTCTTGCTCAGCTATAGTTTAAGATTGTCCTCTTTTTTTTTCCGGTCAAGGTTTGTTCGTCATTATTGTCTAGAAGCACCAACCTTACAATCCATGTATGTATATAGTTCACTTAATTTGGAAGAAATTTTTCATTACATTGGCTTCATCATTAAACAAGAATACATATAATTTTTTTAAAAAAATAAATGGAAGTAGAAATAATTTCTAAAGAAAACTGATCACCTCAAATTCTACAAGTTTTCCCTCTTAGATCAGATTAGTTTACCTTTTTTCATCCCCATAGTTCTCAATTTTCTACCCAAACCAGAACAAAAATCTTCCCAAAAAATCCATATTTATTTAAATATTGATGATATCTTCCAATATTACAGGGATAAACATTGATTTAGTTCCCATATACATATAAAAATAAGTCTTGAACATTAATAAAATCTTATTTTTTTCATAGGAATTTGAATAGGAGTTGGTTAATTAACCTAACCCGAATACAAAAATCGCGGCTTGTTCAGCTATATGTGAGCTATAATTTCAGTTCACCATTTACAGGAAAATAATTATATGAGTACCAACTCAATATTATTGGTCTAAAATGGTTTATATGTTAGTTTTTGTAATTTTTATTTAAAAAGTGTTGTATTTTAATATTGAGTTGGTACATAAATAACGAATTTTAATCCATTTTATTTTTGCTTGAACAAGAAAGCAACTCTCAAAATCAATATACACTAACTTTTTTTAAAAAAGTAAAAATTATAGTTGTTTTCCTTGTAAAAAAGATTTATTTAGTTTGAACAATAACGGATGTAGAATAAATGTATTTCAATATCACCCCTCTAATTTGTAATATATATCGGACGATTACAACTATCTCACCTATAATTTAAAAGTTAAAATGCATAGCAGGGGTAGATATTATTGTTTGAACTATATGGATAAATTTATTATTGTTCAAACAATATTAGGTATATGGGTAATTCACCAAAAAACAATGAAAGTAGAAATAATTTCGAAAGAAAACTTGAAGCCCTCTAATGCGCCTAATCATTTCAAAATCTACATCAAATAATATAATTTGATCGAGTTCTATTAGTGATTGTTAAGCAACCATAGTCTGTATCAAGAACATATTATCTTAGTATACAGGGCAGACCCAAAAAAAAATTTGGTGGGGTTGGCGTGTACATAATTTTTTTGGAAAAAAAACATAAGGATAAAAAAAAAATTAGGCGGGAAAATATAATATTTGTTTTTTTAAAAATAAGGGTAACAATTATTTTTTAAATATATATATATATATTGCATTAACCTTCCTTGTAGCCTCAATTTAGGAGGGAATGACAATTTTGGAAAATTTAAGATTAGAATTATAAATGAAGGTTAAATTTTAAAGATTAAGATAAGCAAGGTTAAAAATCAAAAGAAAGTTGATAAGAATGTCATATATCTAATTGTCCCGTCATATTTCACAGCTCGAAAGATCCATAGAAATTATACGCACATCCTCGGGCAATTTAGACCACTCTATAGATTTCGAGGAGAGAATACAAATTCGATTAAAATTAATACAAATGCATCAATCTCACAAACCTACAAAATAGCAACATTAATGCATAAACTCATTTATGATTAATTTATTTTAGAACACCACCTCTATATATAAGTAATAATAGCATATTTGCCTAATCTAGACATAAAAATTACTTCTTGCTCAGATATAATTTAAGATTGTCTTTTTTTTTTTTCCGTTCAAGGTTTGTTCGTCATTATTGTCTAGAAGCACCAACCTTACAATCCTTGTATATATATAGTTTACTTAATTTGGAAGAAATTTTTCATTACATTGGCTTCATCATTAAACAAGAATACATATAATTTTTTTAAAAAATAAATAGAAGTAGAAATAATTTCTAAAGAAAACTGATCACCTCAAATTCTACAAGTTTTCCCTCTTAGATCAGATTAGTTTACCATTTTTCATCCCTATAGTTCTCTATTTTCCACCCAAACCAGAACAAAAATCTTCCCAAAAAATCCATATTTATTTAAATTTTGATGATATCTTCCAATATTACAGGGATAAACATTGATTTAGTTCCCATATACATATAAAAATAAGTCTTGAACATTAATAAAATTGAAAGGAGTGACATATGTCTTGGATTCCGATTTTTCCTATTTTCTTCAACTTTCTTCATTCTTCCATCATTTTAGCTCAATTTCTTCACCATTTCCTACATATTACCAAATGTATGATTAGGAACCATAAACATCAAGTTAATCATTAAATAATAACAATCATTGACAGTTAAACGCATAAAACATGTCTATTTCTAGAACATCAAGTGTACGGAATTCTTTTTGGGAAAAACTTAAGGATAGAGAAAATTTAGGGGGCGAATTTTTTTTTAAAATAAGTGTAAAAATTTGTTTTTTAAATTTTGTTTTCACATTAACATTCCTTGTAGCATCAATTTGAAAAATGATTTCCTCTTTTTAATTCATTCGATTTTACTTGTTTACCCTTTTGAAACAATTTTTTTAACCTCAATTCTTCAAATATCATTGTCCACAATAATATACTCGAAGAACTATAGTTATGAATAGTGGAAGGATCACTGCGTATATCTAATTGTCCCGTCATATTTCACAGCTCGAAAAATCCATAGAAATTATACGCACATCCTCGGGCAATTTAGACCACTCCATAGATTTCGAGGAGAGAATACAAATTCGAGTAAAATTAATACAAATGCCTCAATCTCACAAACCTACAAAATAGCAACATTAATGCATAAACTCATTTATGATTAATTTATTTTAGAACACCACCTCTATATATAAGTAATAATAGCATATTTGCCTAATCTAGACATAAAAATTACTTCTTGCTCAGCTATAGTTTAAGATTGTCTTTTTTTTTTCCGATCAAAGTTTGTTCGTCATTATTGTCTAGAAGCACCAACCTTACAATCCATGTGTATGTATAGTTCACTTAATTTGGAAGAAACTGTTCATTACATCGCCTTCATCATTAAACAAGAATACATAAAAATAAATGGAAGTAGAAATAATTTCAAAAGAAAAGGTGAAGCCCTCTTCGCCAACACCTAATCACCTCAAATTCTACAAATTTTCCCTCTTAGATCAGATTAGTTTACCTTTTTTCATCCCCATAGTTGTCTATTTTCTACCCAAACCAGAACCAAAATCTTCCCAAAAAATCCATATCCTAAAGGAATCTCTTTCTCTAAACTTGACTCGTTTTTATCCATTCGCTGGGATAATCAACGATGATCTTTCTGTCAATTGCAATGACGAAGGGATTCCCTTTTTCATTGCCAATGTTAGAGGCAATCTTAAAGATTTTCTAAGCCAACCCGATTTGCTCATGACGATGAAGTTTCTTCCGATTGAACACAATGTTCATCTGGCAAAGTCGGGGGATCATGTATCTAAGATCCAAGTAAACTGTTTTGAATGTGGTGGATTGGCTATATGTGTAATAGTTGCGCATAGTGTAGCAGATGGGACGACTATCTCTACTTTTCTTCAAGGTTGGCTGCGGCTGCTCGTTCCACTAATGAAGAAATATGCCCGGAATTTATTGGACATAATCTTTTTCCATCAATAGATGCAATGGATAGCGAATCAAAGCTGTTTTCTCATGATTTACACAAGTTTTTCAGGTCAGGAAGATTCGTAACAAGGAGATATTTGTTCGATGCCTCGGTTATAGCAAAACTAAAGGACAAAGCAAGTTCAGATGCATCAGTTACAACTCACCCCACGGGCGTCGAGGTCGTATCAGCTATCATTTGGAAATGTTACATGAAAGTTTTTACTAATAAATCCGATCTCGAGAAGCCCTTTATACAAATACATTCAGTGAACTTGAGAAGAAGGGTTGATCCAGCCCTACCGGACAAGAGTTTTGGTAACTTCGTATGGCTAGCAGTAGCACAATGCATCAACCCAACCGATACAAATTTCAAAGATTTGGCGAGTGAAGTGAAAAGGGCAATCAAGAGAATCGACAGCAGGTTCTTAAAAGTTCTTCAAAATAATGGATATTATGAGAATCTTGAAAATACAAGACAATGGCTTTTGGAGGGTGCTAATTATTTGGCTACTACCAGCTGGTGTAAGTTTGGTTTGTATGATGTTGATTTTGGTTGGGGAAAGCCTATTTGGATATCAGTTTTCGTAAGTGGTGATTCGGAATCAATGTTGGCTAGTACTGTGTTTCTAATGGATTCAAAATCTGGTGATGGGATTGAAGGATGGATAACACTTGATGAAAAACATGTGGTGGCATTCGAGGAAAATGAGGATCTGCAGAATCATTTCCTTATTAATCCTAGTCCGTTGCAAATTGGTAACTGTGATTTGTTTAAGTGTTGATTTCTAGAATTTGTTAAGGTATTGTGGTTTCCTAGAGGCTAATTATATAAATGGACCCAATAAATAGTGTCATTTATAATAGTAGTCTAAAGTTTTAGGACTAAACAAATATAATTCCACAAAGATTATTTTTTAACAAAATGGTCACAATAGCACTCTTTCGTTTAAAAAAAAATAACGGAACGACAATAAAATAGTGGCTTTGTGACCATTTTTGTTAAAGAATTACTTTGTGAGATTATATTTGTTTGCTATAAACGTTTGAGACTACTATTACGTATGACATTATTTATTCTGACCATTCTAGTAATTTACCATATTTCTATAGTTTATATGGATATGTTTCTTTGGTCTTATGTTGCATGCGAATAACTTGAGTCGCTCACTTGGGTGACAAATAAGAAATAAAGATTAAGTATGAATCATAATTTTTTCTTAAGTTGTACCTCAAACCTCATGTTTGTACCCTAAACTGTGGAAGAATTTGAGATGTTCCTTGAGTTGACATGAGTGAAAATATGTGAGACGCCCTAGTTCTATATTGAATTCGCTCTGATGCCACTTGTCGGTAATATTTTATAATATATATATTTTTTATCAAACTTGTACATCATACCACATATTTATACTTGTCTCATGGATACTAGACATTAATACAATACTTAGTATCTACACATTCATGTATGAAATAGTTCATTTATCATACAATACAATGTTTTAGTAATTCATCTATGTAATAAATCATCAATCTATGAAAGATGTATTAAGTTCAACAGATTCCCTCTTTCATGCTAAACGTAGAGGAAATATTCAAGAATTTCTGAGCCAAACTGATATGATGAGGAGTAGGAAGTTTCTTCCGATTGAATACAGTTATCGTGTGGCAAAGCTAGGGGATTATGTTTCTAGGATCCAAGTGAACTATTTTGAATATGGTGGATTGGCTATAAGTGTTATACCTAGATAAATTCAGGAATAACAATGGAATTAAATTATAATCTTTATTAGTGTCAGGATCGATTACGGGGGTGGGTTGTCATTCCACACCCGAGTTCAACCAACTTGAGCTTCAATAGCTCGTGTTCTTGAAATATGCACCGAGAGATCATATCGAGTTTGGTTACAAAACCGAGCGGAAGACACTCGACATAACCCGCTCTATAACCGATCAAACATTTGAAAGGCATTTTAAAGATATACAATTAAAGTAAATAAACAAGCATTTGTTTATGGAAGTTCGAAGGTGGTGTAATCCTTCTACGTCTCCCCTTCTTCCACCTCATGGAAGGATTCCACCAGAAGATTTTGATTTATACAATCCCGTTGTACAAACCCGATCCTGTTGGGAATTCCCCATCCAACTAGAACTCCTAGCAACTCAACTATGTATGTTCTTTAATGTCTCACATACAAAGACTTCTCAATCGGTTGTGATGAATCATCAACCATTACAATGATATTCACTCATCTATTAAGCTCTCATATACAATGTATAGAGTGAATATATATGGCACAAATGATCTCTAACTAGATCTGATATAGCAAGGTAAGTGGTGCCAAATGTTTGGGGAGTGCTCTTCATTTAGCAACTTTTGTCTTTGAAGTTCCCCAATTGAATCCCAAGTGGGTTTGCTTTGGAAGGCTTGGATTGATCTTCAATCAGCTGGTATTGAGCTTCCAAATCATGTATATATAGCCCCAAGTAATGCTATATATGTTAGACACAAGAATATGCCCGTTGGAAAAGGTTCTGCACCATTCCCGAGCTTGCAACGGTCATATTCTGATTTCTGGGCTCTTTGTATTTCAGATCGGACTGGTCTGGTCAGCTGGTCTGGACAGATCAGTGTGATGCAAGACAAGCTTGATACAAAAACAGCTTGATAAACTTGCTCTTCTGATCTGTTGCTTGTAGCTCTTTATTCTTCGATTTATGGGCAAAGTGATCTACATGAAAGTTGTAACTATTTTCTTAGATTTCCACAGAATCAAGAATCGCTCGATTTCGAGTTCGTATGAGAGAGTTATGCTCGAAATACAAGGCAATGGTCCTGATGCATGTTTGTTGGATGCAGCAGCACATGGCGTGACTTGCAGAGGCTTTTTGGCCATCTTATCGTCCGATTCAGTCTTTGACTTCCAAACATGACTTGTAGATCTTTGTCTTAGCTTTCCAACCCATACTGAATCATTTCGTTTTGATAAGCGAGCTGAGAGTTATGGCCAACAGACTGACAGTCGCTAGCTCTAACAGCTCGATCTTACAGGCGTCACATGGCGTGACTTGCAGAAGCTTTTTGGACATCTTAACGTCCGATTCAGTCTTTGACTTCCAAAGATGACTTGTAGATCTTTGTCTCTTTCCAATCCATACTGAATCTTCTCGTTCCGATAAGCGAGCTAAGAGTTATGACCAACAGACTGACAGTTGCTTGCTGAAACAGCTTGCTGTTTCTTCGCGGTACAGCTCGATCTTGCAGGCGTCTTTTCTCCTTGATATCATTCGAACTAGCCGATCTGTTGTGAAATATAACTTTTAGTATTTTGAGTTGTCTGTTCAACCTCTTTGGAAGCATGCCATTTCGATATCCGAGCTATGAGATATGATCGAAACAATACGCTCTGCCATGATTTCAGTCTTGGTCCATCTTGATATTTTCAAGCTACTTCTTTGTAATTCATCAAGCTCTTAATTATGCTTTATGAACTGCACACTTGATGAAATATGTTAGCAACACAATAACAAGTTTTGTTAACATCAAAACCAAGATTATTCGGGTTTCCAAAACCCAACAATTAGAATAGAATGGCATGTCCCGAGAAGGGCATGTCCCGGGAAGGGCATGACCCGGAAAGGGCGTGACCCAAGAAGGGCATGATCCGAGAAGGGCATTTCCAGAGAGTGGTACTTCAATGGAAGGAAATGTCCTGAGAAGGGCATGTCCCGCGAAGGATATATCCCGAGGAAGGAATGTTCTTATCTCAAAATGTGGATATGATGTTGTAATAACAAGGTCCCTAGAATCATGGGATCATGGAAGGGGTCATAAGATGTCTTAAAATGATTGACAGACGGCATAGGAGATCACGTCGCCTGTGGAAGTAATGATTAATAACATCTCAGGAAAAAAAAGAGGTGTCCAAATATGAGAGGTTAGGAACAAGGGGACCCACTGTCATCATTATGAAAAATTACATGCTAATAGTGTTTTTCGGAGTATGAGGAAGGTGATTACCCGAGGTACGATAATTACATATTATAATCAAAATAGAGGGGGGATATAATGATCGAAAAAAGAAGAAAGGATAGAGACCTCTGGAAAAGCGGGCATAACCCGGCCCTCACAAGATTTTCAGATAACATTGGCGCCATCTGTGGTAAAATCTGATTCTAAGGCGTAGTTATGGTGAATACGCAAAGAACACGACCAAATAACAATCAAGAACCTGAAGAATCCTCAAACGTTTGTAGGGAGCAACCCCCAGCAGGTGTCCCAACGGTGGGAGCATTAACATGGGAACAACTGAATCATCTGATTAGTGCTACTGTGGAACAAGTGGTGGATCGTATTTTCCCACACGGAAACATAAGTCATGAGAAACTTCCGAAAGGAGCAGCTGGGAATCATGATGCCACCTCACGCAACCAAGAATCCATTGCCCCACCTTTAAATGATCAAATGGATGAATTAAGAGAACAAATCCATCAAATGAAGGAAGAACTGACTATGCCTTCACCTGACAATAGAAATATGACTTTTTCTCTTGATATTGTGGAAGAAGCCTTGCCTAACAACTTTGATTCCCTAGCGTGGGGGAATATGATTGTAGTTCTGATCCTGAAGAACATTTGGGGCGCTTTGAGAATGCTTCCATGTTGTACTTTATTCCGATCAACTCAAGTGCAAAGTATTTCTCACCACTCTCATTAAGTCCGCCCAACACTGGTTCAATCAGCTTAAACCTGGTTCTATAATCTCTTTCGATGAGTTCCGTACTTTATTTGTACACCAGTTTTCCAGCAGCAAAAAACACAAGAAGACTTCCTTAAGTCTTTTTGATTTGAAACAAGGGGAAGGGGAGACTCTTCATAATTATATCAAGAAGTTTAATACTTCCTCTCTAGAAGTTCCTCACTGCTCAAAAAAGATTCTTGTCAGTGCATTCGTTCAAGGATTGCGAGGATGGGAATTATTTCGATCTTTAATCAAAAAACCACCCGCAAATTTTGATGAGTTATTGTCCAGAGCGAAGAAATATGTTAATGTAGAAGAAGCTCAAAGACATAAACAAGGTGATTCTAAAGAAGTCGGACGAAGGGTGGAGAAAGTGAATCGGGTAGGGGATAAGTGGCTGGGAGATAAGGCGTATCAGTTGGGTCGATTTTCTCAATTCATGCCTTTAAAGATGGTGAAAGAGCAACCATTGAATATTTGTGAAGATTATCAATCATCACAAAGAGCAAGGTACTAGCCTTCATGAAACTTGGGGAAGTTTTGCACTTTCCATCAGAATAGCACACGTGACACCAAGTATTGCAATACACTCAAAAGAAAAGAGAGAGAATATTCGCAAGGTTTTCCTAGGCCTCTTGCCCTAGTTCGTCCGGGCCCTAGGATAGGCGGCGTATCATCAATGGTTCCTTGTGTCGGGCCACAAGTTCCTCCAGACAATGTGTAATGCCTCGATATGATTTCTACTTGTTTAATATGATTAAGGCGTAATTATGTGATAATTACGAACGTGGACTCGAGGTCGGGTTGTATCAAGTATGATGAATACTCTACAAGTGTATGCTTAGATGTTGAATTCCATAGACTTGCATTTGTATTTGATTTGGAAGCTATGAGTTGGAAGCTATAATATATATAGCTAAAATCAGATTCATAACACATACATCCACCATAATATACCTAGTTACTCTCTACAATCACTCTCCAAAGCTTTTGAAATCTCTCACCTTTTGTCTTGACTCTTTGGCTTGAAAGCAAAGGGAAAAATTATTGCTGATTCAATCTTTCGAGTTAAATAAAAAGAACCAACAAATTGTTTATATTTGAGCATTAATTTCATATTTTCTTCCCAATAATCAATTTTATTTCATACAACATGAATATTTCATAATTACTAAAAGTCATATCTTTAAATCTTATGTCTCATTGATTCTCGATAAAATAAATCAAATGGTTAAACATATATATAAAAAAAAAATCTACACAATCATGAAACATAATATTCATATATTACGTGCAACAATAAACAAAAAAAAATTCAACAATTAAAAAAGTTCTTTAAAATAATTTTAATTTCATACTAAATTATATTTTATAGTTAAAATTTAATTCTAATCTATATAAAATGTATCGATTGTGAAGACTTAATAGTGGGAAAATACTTAGCATGAACCTGGTTGAGCCCTCATTTATTGTCAATTTTAATATGATTGGTCTAAAATGATGGTTATATTAATTTATATACTTTTTATTTAAAATGTGATGTATTTCAATATTAATATTAATAATGTATAATTACGGTTCTTACATTTTAGTATTTCCCAAGAAAAATACTGGACTGAGTGTTTATCAAGATTAATATAAATATATATATATATATATATATATATATATATATATATATATATATATATATATATATATATTGTTTGTGTCTATAAAATTTGGTGTATAGAATGGGTTTATTCGATCCTAGGGGGGACCAGTGGTCCCCCCCCCTTAAAATTTTATTTTTTTATAAATTTTTAATATATTATAATAATTTAAATAATTATAAAAAATATTATTAATTTATAAAAAATTTAAATTTTTAGAATTTAATATATTATAATAATTTAAATAATTATAAAAAATATCATTAATTTATCAAAATTATTATTTAATTTATCAAAAAATTTATTTAATTTATCAAATATAAAATAATTAATTTCTAAATTGATGATATATTTTATAGAAATTATTATTTAATTTATTTAAAAAATAAAGTTGCCAAGATTGACTAAAATTTAAATTTATGACATTTATTTAAAATAAATTAAATAATTTATTTTAATAATTGATGACATTTTTTTATAATTATTTAATATATCTTGTGAAAATTTGATCTTTATGTAGAATTTAAAACCTTAAAAAAGGGGATAATAAATATTGACCATGATAACTTACTTGGCCCTCAATTTTTTATGAAACAAATTTGGTCATTTTATAAGAAGATTGTAAAAATAGTCTTTAGGCAAAAAATGCAAGTGAAGTCAAATTGAAACATACCAATCAATCTAATAAATGGGATAATACATGATATAGTCACTCTTAATTCTTTAAATACTTAATTATTATAGTAATTATTATGAATATTATATTAATAATTTTTTGACAATTGTTTGTAAACTTATTTTAATTACATAATTATATAATATATTAAATTCTACATAAAACATTTTTTCACTCCAACAAAACAAAAGAAAAATCAATAACATATTGATATATGAAATATACTTCGATGGTTAGTTTACTTATTAAACAAAATATATTTTTGACTTCATTAATTTATATCTATCAAATATATCATCAATTTAGAAATTAATTATTTTATTTTTGATAAATTAAATAAATAACAAAAAAAATCAATAACATATTGATATACGAAATATACTTCGATTGTTAGTTTACTTATAGACAATATATATTTTTGACTTCATTAAATTAAATAATAATTTTTTTCAAATATATCATCAATTTAGAAATTAATTATTTTATTTTTGATAAATTAAATAAATTTTTTGATAAATTAAATAATAATTTTGATAAATTAATGATATTTTTTATAATTATTTAAATTATTATAATATATTAAATTCTAAAAATTTAAAAAAATAATAAAATTTTAAGGGGGGGACCAGTCCCCCCCTAGGATCGAATAAACCTATAGAATGAGATCATCCTAATAGTACGATTTGCTCTGGGTCCAAGAAAGGACAAGTGCGAACCCCAAAATCTAATCCTAAATCACTGTCACATCATCATTTATCCATATCTCGATCATCCCAAAAATGCTGAAAGCGAGAAATGATTTAGTATTCAAAGACTCGATGATTCCATTTGAATTCGTGATTTTATCCAGGAACGGAGTTATGATTATAATTTAAAATATTAATATTTTTTTTAATAAAAAATTAAAGATAAAACTTAATTTTTTTAAAAAAAAATATATATTGAATGTAAGCCTTAATTCTTGTTTGATTATTTTTAATTGTTCTATATATTTTTTATCCTTTTTTTAGGAGAATATATTTTTTATCTTTTGATTGTTCGTTTGTGTATCTTGGTGTATTAATTTTTTTATCAATAAACTTTTTTTATGTAAAAAATTTATGATTTGAATTTAGTTTAGCTCAGCCAAATATAAGATTCTGATTCCGTCCATGGAACACATGGTTTCTAATGAAGATAAAATGCACTTTTGATTTCCCCTTTTCGGTCTCATATTGATTTATTAATCCAATTCGTTGTTTGGGTTGAATTTTTTTGCCATCATATTTTCCGAGTGGATAGAATTTGGGATAAAGGTTATTTTGTTTTTACACAAAATTTGGATTTAAGCACATTTTACAGAACAAAATTCTGTTCCATTGACGGCGCATGCTAAATCTGATCGTGTTCGAATTCGTTTTCTTTTCCTTCTCAATTATTATTCGTGGGTGTTGGACCAATAGTTTGTTGCTTTACCAAAAATTATGGATGATGTTAACGATCTAATTTTAATCTTTTAAACCGTATAGCAGTACAAACGTCATGTTTTGATTGCTCTCCAATTGTTGTATTGTTAGTTGCTAATTTGGTTTAAGTAGTTGCTACCATTCGAGCAGTATCATGTGGATAACTTTCATTGGATCCATAATATGTCCATATCGAATGCTAATTGGACCAATAGTTTGTTTGCTTTACCAAAATTATAGATGATTTTAACGATTCTAATATTTTAAATCGTATAGCAGCACAAACGTTATGTTTCGATTGCACTTCAAACTAGGACAATTGTTGCATTGTTGGTTGCTAATTTGGTTTACGTAGTTGCTAGCATTCGAGCGGTATCATGTGGATAACTTTTATTGGACGAAAATATTATCATTATATATCCATATTATTCGTGTAATTCTAATATTTAAACCGTATAGCAGCACAAACGTCATGCTTCGATTGCTCTCTAAACAGGGCTAATTATTGCATTGTTGGTTGCTAATTTGATTTAAGTAGTTGCTACCATTCGAGCAGTGTCACGTGGATAACTTTCATTGAATGAAATATTCTCCTTAATATGTCCATATCAAACGACTAATTAGAGTGTACTGAAAGTTCGAGATTTGGAAAGACTGTTATGGCGGATTTACTTGTAGAAACTATAAAAGGGTATGCATAACTAATCTAAGTAAGTATTGGGTTTTATCTGAAAATCAATTCTCGCATTGAGAGTATGCAGAAACCACCTCCATCACCGCCGCCACAACCACCATATTACACTTCCGCATGCACAGGTTATCCATTTTCAGCTGTTGCGCCGCCGCTGATATCTTCATGGTACAGTCACGATGTGTCTGGAGATTTGTTATCGATGTTGCAGCAACAGGGCGGCGATTGGGGCCTACGCTCCGACCATGTAAGCGGCGGTGTTCTGTCACCCTCTGTTGGAGATTGTGGTGTTGGAAATATTGTCGAATCCGCCATGAATTCTTGTTCTTGTTCTTGTTCAAGTTGTGGCTTGTGCATTGGGAAGAAGAGAAGAAGAGATGACGGAGATGTTTGGGAGAAAAAGCTCATGTTTGAAGAACCATTGTCATTTACTGAACCAGGTTGATTGTATTTTTTTTATTTTTTTGTCTTTAAATAAATTATTTTATAATTTATTGAATAATAACAACATAAAATTTATTTTACAATGATATTTGTGAGACTGATTTATGATTTTATATCATCCCCATACGATTGTTCGCAAAAATTATCATGGAAAGAAATTGATAATTTTACTATGTTGATGAGAAATAAAAAGGAATTCGAAATTTCGAGTGGCTGAAGCTGAAGCAGCTATTTTCGAAGTAACAGAAAGAAAAGCAACGACTGGAGTGGGAGAACCAGAGTCAAAAAGAGGATCCCTCACTTCTTTCTCTCATTCAAAATCGTTCATGAGACTTTAATCTCACACGGGTCCTATGATAAAAGAAAGAAGAACTCATCTTCGAGCATTTTTAATTTTTTTCAATATTTTCCATTTTATTTAATATTTGAACAAGTATATTTTATTTTAACGAAAAAAATACCAACTCCCCAAATGGAGTTTCTTGAAGCCCGATTCTTAGGTATTGTTTTGTATGGTCTTTAACTTTTAGCATTTTTTTTACCGAAATATTAAGAAGATATCAAATATATCGTCAATGAGATTATTTAAATAAATGACTATTATTTAATCATGATTTTAAAATATAATATTTTTAATTTTTGATATTTTATTTGATATTTGTTTTTTTTTTACCAAAAAAAAAAAAAACCTTAAAAAAAAGTTACAAATAGAAGAAAAACAATTTTGCCAGATTTATTTTTAACTATGCAAACTTGCAATTGTTAATTTCAGACACATGGACAGCAACACACACCGCGACCATACAACTTCCCACCGTCGTTGCGGTCGAACAAACTCCACAACCAGTAACCGCCAGTACTTCAGACAAGGAAACCGGAGAACGAAAGAAAAAATACAGAGGAGTGCGGCAGCGGCCGTGGGGCAAATGGGCCGCAGAGATAAGAGACCCACAAAAAGCCGCCAGAGTATGGCTTGGTACCTTCGACACCGCCGAAGCCGCCGCCAAAGCGTACGACCAAGCGGCGCTGAGATTCAGAGGCCATCGTGCTAGGCTCAATTTCCCAGAAAAAATAAAAATCCCCCCACCATCCCAAGCCTTTCCACCACAGTCCACCGCCGCGCTCCTGGAAAAGTCCTTCAAAGCTCAGCCAACCCAACACTCGAACGGTATCATCGCCGGAGATTATTTGGAATACGCACGGTTACTTCAAAGCACAGGAGAATTTGAACAGAGTTCGAGTTTGTTTGAGCAAATTGTTAATTCCCAGCTAAGAGATAATCAACAGACTCGCGGCGGCACCGGAGGTGGAGGTGGCTCAAATTTCTATTAGGACGTATTTATTTGGAATTTTGGATATATTTTAGAAATAAATGAATTTCTTTGTTTTTTTTTTAACAATCCCTAAACTAGATGAACCGAACTCGAACTGATTACAAATGAAGGGACTCGAACTGATTACAAATGAAGGGACGACAACTACTAGATCACAGTCCTGATCGCCATTATTTGTGCAATTTTTCAATTTATGAATTTGAAATTTCTTATCCACTACATTTATGTTCACTCGTAATGATGATTTCAAACTTAGTAAATATAATCTTTTGACATCCATTATTTTTTAAATCATAATTCGAAATCAAATTATTCAATCCAAATAAATTTTTGAGTGCCACAATCCCGTGTATCTTGCAAACTAATAAGACTGATAATATACAAACACACTTTTTCCAGCTTCGGAAGAATGCATTTATGATGCAGATCATAAACAAACGATTAAATTAGAGAATAATTACCTCTTCATATGTGTGAAATGGCTAATTACACAAAGAATACCAATCCAAGAAACCACATAACTACACACACAAATCAATAGGAAGTATATTGAGTTTGAAGGGAAATGTAAAAAGGAGTGAATATAATCCATTAGGCCTGAGATCAAAATACAACACAAATGGCTTCTTTCCTCCCAATTCAAAAAACACCACCAGAATCAAGCACATGGAATTTCGATCATCGAATATCGTTGTACTGATATTATCGTGTTCATTAGTTATGGTTGTTTTGGAGCAGCATAAGTTCCATCCGCTCCAATGTCCCAGCTTCCGCTTCTCCTTCCCCAACTAGAATGTCTTGTTTCTGATTGCACGGTGGGGGGTCGTCTATCAGACCCGAAAACAGATTCAATTTCAGAAGAATTATGATGGGGTACATCGCTCCCTCTACCATGAATATCTGTTTCAACATCTTCAATGTTATGACGCTGGGAGATCTTCAAAAGATCCCCACCGATGTCTAAATCGTCTTCCACCTTCATACGTCTATCCTCAACAGTATCGACTGGTTCAGCATCCGGAGTAGTGGGCATAGGGGGTCTTTGGGGTGGTTCTTCTTGTACCAATGCTCGGAAGTTGTTCTTTGATGGCTTTACCTTCGTGCAGAATACTTCAAGAAAGTTATTTAAGCACCAGCGATCATATACGTTGATTCTGTTATCAGCTCTGTAACGAAAATTTTCATACGTAGTCTGCAGAAGGACGACAGAGTTGGTAACTTGCATTAGAAAAAATTGTAAATAAATGAACCTACAACTTTAAGATAAACCAACCAATGAAAAATAATGCTGAACAAGAAGCATAAACTAAAAATCAGGAAGCCATCCGAACAAGAATTAATGGATGACCTGATTCGTGCCAATTAGATAAAGATGAAAGCCGGTAAGTCCTCCAACGAACCACAGGGAAATAAAGGAATAGGCCATGAGAACCGCAGATGCTGGAGATTCTTTCATTGCCTTCCACACAGTCCCATGGTGATCATCCATCAGTTTCTTGATATACAGAGCCGACATTGCAAACACATAGATGCAAAGAAGTGCAGCAGAAGAAACAAAACAAAAGAAATATCGGTAATTCCGCTGCAGAAGAGAATAAAAATAATATAAAATCAGTGATGAAACAAAGCATCAATCAACAAAAAACCATGATAGCTACATTCCATCTGAAAAGTAAAACAGTGAGAAATAAAGTTAACTGCCTTACGGCATTTTTATCCAAATTGCAAATTGACACATTGGACAATTGCAAGTCCATGTGGCAATTGCAAATGGGATTACATAGTTAAAAGAGTGCATTTCAAATTTGAAATCTTTCATTTGTGGTAATTGCACTTGCAATGCATCTTACGTTTTTTTTTTGTTTTATTGTTTTTTACTAAATTTTAAATTGATTTAAAAACATATAGTATTTATAATTATTATATATAAATATAATATATATATAATGAAAGTATAAAAATATTAAATAAATAATATTAATATTAATCTTAATATTATATAAATATTATATATATAATTAATATAAATATTATTATTATATAACTATTATATATAAATTAGTATTTATAAATCAAATTATATAAATATTATAATTAAATAAAATTATTTAATTATTATATTTTTTAATTAAATATAAATATGAAGAATACTAAATAATGCACATAAATTTATAAAATTTCATAGGAAATTTTTAAATGAGAAGTAGAATTAGGAAAAAATAATTTACAATGTAACTTTTATAATTTTTAATTTTTTATATTTTATAATTTTTAGATAACTTAAATTAATTTTATAAATAATAAAATCAAGTAACATAAGCTATATTATAAATAACCCTAAAATATTTCAAGGTTTATTATAAATATGAATCGAATATATTAAAATATGAATATAATAATATAAAATTGAGTGGTCTCATTAATTGAAATTGAAGTGAATTGCATGAATAAAGATGATTTGAAAAGTTATTGATGTGGCAGTGAGACCCACTTTTGAAATTGGTTTGTAATTACAGGGATAAAGATGTCTTTATGATGAAATGTCATACCAATCCTATGCACTGGCCCACCCAAGGGCAATGATGATCGAAACGCTCCACACAATTGTTGCAAATGGAGCAGTGTGAGCAACGAGGAGGACGATAAAGCATGCAAGTGTCGCAATATTTAACTCGAACAGGTTGTCCATTAACCATTACTTCTTTAGTTCGGGGAAGCTGGAGGCTTGGTGTCTGCCGTCCACCAATCTCTACTGATGTTGAAGTGTCATAACGAAATTCTTCCTCTGGTGGATGCAAATTACGTGGCACAATACCTGGATCGCGAGCTGATGTAAGAAGAAGAAGCATCAACACCTAACAAAATTAATCATATTATTACCATTATAAGCCAAGGAAATTTACATAAATATGGAACAAGAATCGAAAATGACACGCAGTTCAATGCATGAGATGAATGGTTGCAATTTACATACTCGGAAAGAAAAAAATCGAGGGACTTGATAATAAAATAACGTGCATCATGTACAAAAAATTTGTTTCAACAACCTAGTATGGGTGCACCTGCATGTTAAAGTTGTACATTACCCTGAATTACACATTCCATTTCAAAAACAAGCATTGGTAATATACGTGTCAGTTCATGATCAGCCACCATCCAACACAAGCACCAAAACCGTAAGCTTTAGATGAAATATTTTCAAAGCTTTGATGCAAGGGAAACACAGCACTGTTGTTGCATGAAGAAGAAGAATCCAGAATTCAAATGCTACTTCCTAGTGCCCATGTCAAACTCTCAATTACTAGTTAATCTGAAAAGTGAGAAAGGTTCGCTGCCTCGCTTGCTTCAAATGATATGTACATGGGATTCCAACATAGCTCAAGAACAGCAGATTTTCAAGTCCATCAGACCCTCCCTGCCTTGATTCTTATGTTGAATCTCAATCACACAGATATGTGATAGTACGATGTAGCATGATTTGTGTGGAAAGGTGTGAACCTTTTGACGTAGGGATAATCCTCCCTGCCACTTGAGCAGCCAATTGTGAGTACGTGGGAGATCAAATAAGTGATCCCCAAAACAGTAAGAAGGAGGTTTCAAGTGGATCATTAAGAATAAATTTGCCTTTCTGGTGTAGCAAATTAATCACACTTGCGCTTTGTACAAATCGGTGGAGGTAAATAGGGACCAAAAATTGATGTTTTAGTCATATCTCCAATCAATTCAAACGAACTTTAAGTCTTTGTGGCATAAAAGAAGAATCAAAAGGCTAAACTTATTAATCACAACCATGAGAAAACCACTTTTGCAATTAAGCAGAGTTCTTTCCAGGGTAATATTTAGTTGGTACAGATGGTAAATACATCAACACCAGAAGAATGGTGCACATTTCTTTTTAGCAGAAGATGATGTATTCTATTGCACAATAGCCTTCTTGGGCATCAACAATACCTGCTGCTATGATAGATTCCCTGGTTGTAAAAGATTCCTTACCTTATTATATCAATAAACTAGTCTGCAGGTAGTTTAGAAAATATGAGATGAACCTAAACAACTTCTCACTATGAGTTTAATCAAAAGACATAAGAGCACTTTTAACAGTCAAATGGAAACACATTCTTACTGCAAAAAACAAATATGACAGCTTGCAGACTGAAAGTAGGAAACTGCATTCATCAGAAAAAGGTTAAAGCATGCCATGATAGTGCAAGAGTCAAAGTAAAGCAGTTAAGGAACTAACATAAATAGTGAACACAATTGCGGCTATCATAATTGCATATCCTGCATTATTTGGAGAAAACTCATGGCGAAGATGCCTTGCAACAAAAACACAAAAGACAGCGACTGGGGCCATTATTAACAATAAGGTGACAAGCAGTGACCTCGCATCAGGGCCAAAAATCAACCTCCCACCAAACAAAAAGATCTGCAAGACATGATAAAGATGTTGCACCAATTAGCATATACATGAACAAAACATAGTTACACGATATTAATAACAATTAATAGTGACATTTATGGTTTATTTATCCCATCAACCTTCTTAGCCATTTTAAGACTTACAATTTTATTTTATTTTTTAAATTTACAATTATCTAACCACAATTAATAAAAGTTCACATGCCATTGATTTTAGTACTTAATTCAAGATCTTCTACATGACATGCTAGTGTATACAAAACATACTATTGATTAACTTCTCCTGTTCCAAATCAAGTTTTCTACTCAAAAGGTTTGGTGCGGCACATTTAACACACTTGCTATGATAAATATAACACATGATTGCAAGCAGTGCATGTCCCACTAGGACCCCAGCACGCATGCAAACATATAAAAGTCCTTTTGGTAACATAGTCCCATTGCCCTTTGTGACAGCTATCAAAATCCAACTACCTCACGTACTTAGTATCATCATCAATTGAGTTCTACTTTCTCCTAAGAATCTACAAGTTATTTCCTATCTAGTCAAGTAATGTATTGCATTATTTTAAACCTTTGTTGCAAAACTTATATATAAGCTTCAATAAGTTGTATACTAAGAACTAGTTCAGATCTACAAAACTGTTTGAGAAGTTCTACTCCAGTCTTTAAAGAGTTCTACCAAGTAATCCATGGGTTGATTTAAGGATCGAAGGGATATTTATTTCTTTTGCACTTCAAGCTTGAGTCAACTAACCACAGATCCAAAATGTTCTCAACCAGGAGCTTAGGAGTATTTGACGGCAGTAATAGACAGAAAATGTTATTAGGATTCAAAAGAATGTTTTTTTTTTCAGTATCCCTTCTCATATTAAATCAAGGCCAGGAATTCCGGAAACATGGATCTTAGAAAAGGATCAAAACAATTCCACTTCTAAAATCACTTGGGTTCAACAATCCAAGAGTTTCTACATTTTTCAATATTACCCCTTGTCCCCCACTTTTCTTACAGGGTCAAAATTCGAAGTGCAGACATGAGCTGTTCAAGTTGGATGTGATCTAAAATCAAGAGAATTTGTTCAATAGATTTTGCAGACACCAGCATCTCAGTTTCTTTATCACAAAATAGATACCAAACATTTGAAGCAGTAATGCAGAAAATTCATCAAATGAATAAGATAAAAGAAGTTGACAAAAAGTCGTACAACACCAAAAACAACAATTCATGGCTCACCACAACAAGAACATCTTAAACTGCCAATCCCCGTCAATTACCATTCTCGAAAGAAGCAGATAATATGATAGTAAACATAGAAATATGATATAGAATGTACTTGATGTTAGGTTATAAGCACTAAAATCTGAGAGATAGAATCTGATTTCGGCATTATCATAAATTATTGAAAGAAAAGGCCGACTGATGTAGTCCGAACTGTCAATTCTCATGGCTCCAAGGCCCCCACCAATCTCTCCATCTAACAAAAGCAAGCCCCTAAATCTTTCTAAGATTACATTCTTTAATGCAAGAAATGTTTTCTGAAATAACTCATACTAAAACAGAGTAATAAAAAGAATGTAGTCTAACTCTATGGCATTTCCAGGGTAGTTAAAAATAACTACGTGTATTTAGATTTAGATACGCAACCAGCCCACTCCTCCAATTCAAAAACCAGAACCTTAATAGTGTCGACTATGCAATCGCATTTCGCAAATTTATCTAAACTTCAACTTGATTAACTAGAAGATCAAAACCACAATTTGCATGATTTTCCTTGGAAAACCACCCCAAAATTGTGTATACTAGTATAACTGGAGAACATCCGCAACAAAACATGTAAAATGATGCATATATACCATATAATGAGTTCAACAGGAAGACATGTGAACACTAAATGCAAAAAAATTCGTCCTAAGGTAACATATCTTCACAATAGCAAGATTTTGATCCAATATCCAGTAAATACACCAACACATTCACCTTTCTAAGACCATAGATCCAAAGCTATCACATATAATGCCAACTTTGGAAAAACCACAAACTTGATCGACCTTTGACCATAAGACCATTCAGATACGATATATTGAGTCAGAACAAGGTCATCCGTTTTTTTCTTTTTGATATTTGACGTAAAATTGATGCGCCTCACTGATATGAAAAAGTATATAATTGCAGCTCATGTGATATTCTAGCGTGCGATGGACTTAATTCGCCGTTAATTTAACATATGCATTAATATCTGATGGCTTAAAAGTTGCGCTTTATTGTTTTCAAGTTTAGAAACTGTGGATATCTCATCCATCACAAAATCACTTATGAAACTGCTATAAAGTAAAATTTATCATGCCAAACAAAATGATAGTTAAGAGAATAGAGATACTAAATGAATATGTTACTTCGCCGCATTGTCACATTAATTAGTAAAATTAACTGAAAGAAGCCCCAACTTCATAGAGAAATTAGGAACTAGGACACATAAATATTGACTATTATTATCATATACAGCTATAAAAGTTCGATACTGTAGGTGAATAGGGAAAAAGAATCCAAAACACAGCAATATGAAAATCTTTCTGGCCCCAACAAAACATAAGCCCAGGAACGAAATTTGCATGCTCATAATACATCGCATTTTGATGCTAATGAACACCAACATCGATAACATTAATCCGTTAAAAAAACACAGCCATAATCTATCAAACAAAAAACATAACAAATACACAAGAAGAAAAATACATCCAGAAAATTTGGAGCTTGAGCAAAAAGTAAAAGCTCAACTCACATTATTCCCCTTCCAAACTTCGTGCACACGCTTCGCCATCAGGAAAATTCGTCCCAAGAAAATAAAAGCAGGACAGAACTAAACTTCGCCGCTGATTCCCCTAATGCTGGAAAGGAGTTAAAGATTTGAAACTCAAAAGGGGTAGTTCACCCTTCATTGATCCCTCTCTCTCTCACGCTCACACACATAGTGATACGCAGTGTCGAGCGTGTAAAATTTCAGTTACTAAATTTGAAAATGTTCAGACTTTAATGGGATTCCGAAATTTCAAAAGAAAAGGAGTTTGAATAAGATAATCTCCATCGCTTTTTGTGATCTGATGATCAGATGGAGTGGGGATTTTGGGATTTACAAATTAGGGTTTTTAATTTTTATTCTTGATATATTTTTAATTTGGAATTTTTGGGGAAAAGAGTAACTAGAGTCAATTTAAATAATGACAAATCAAATTACTTAAAGACAAATAGCATTTAATCTCTATATAAAATTAATTAATATTTTTTTCAAACCATGTCTTCAGACTTAAAACTCCAGCAAATAGGGGCGGAGAGACGGGAAAAATACTTCCATGCACTCGACCTGTCATGGATCAAGATATATATATACTAGCAGACGACGTACACACGTTGCGTGTGTAACTTAATATATAATGCATACATATTGATATGTATAATAAGATAAATGAGATATATACATTGATTAATATTACAATTCAAAAGATACATCAAAGAACCACAACAAACCATTGAAGGGGGTAGTTTGGTAACTTCAAATTTGACATACCAAGGTAGTTAGTATAGGAGGCTTAGGCATTATAATATAGTAAGATATATATACATATTTATGTGTCTTGGTACATAGCAGTCAATCATAACATAGATCAAGTTATATACATATAGATACATATTTACATGTCTTGGTCCATAGCATGACCAGTTGTATGGAAGAATTTTCCTGTGAGGGGCAACAAATTTTTTTAATGCTTTTTATGTATATATTTTTTAAAATTTATGTTTTACTTTAATTTTTTTTAAAAAAAAATTCAATTCCCTAAATTATAATCGTGGCTCCATTTATACCTTCAAATTGAGGATACTTGCCTAATTTTTAAAAATCCTTTAATTTTATATAAGGTATTTTATGCTTCTCGATATTAAACAGATATGATAAAATAATTTAACAAATTATTTAATCCAAATATTTGACTAAATTGGAGTACCATAAACAAATAGAATCCATTTTGTAAATATTTTTTATTTATCTCTATAAAATTTTAGGAGATTTTATATTATTTAAATGAATGGTAAAAGCATTCCTTTCATTTCTTTAATAAAAATATTATTTAAATGAATGGTAAAAGCATTCCTTTCTTTTCTTTAATAAAAAATTAAATAAATTTGTTGTCCAACTATACCTACCAAATTTGACTATGGTTATATCAGTGACATATCCTGACATAATTATTGGATTATCGATTATTTATATCGGTCTTATAAATGTTTTATTTTTATTTTTGATATAACAATCCTTATGCATATCACATAATCCAACAGTAAAAATTACATGGGGGCATATTTTAACTTGTCTAGGATCATAGACTTAGGGAGTGTTTTTATATTACTTTTAAAAATCCGATTATCTGCTTTTTCAGATTAAAAAAAGTATATTTTTTCGTGGTTGATTGTTTATTTGCTTTTTCAGATTAAAAAAATGAATTTTTCATGTTTGATTTCCTTATTTATGCTATTGTTTTTGTAAAAACAAGAGAGGTAAAAACGAAAACATAGAAACAAGCAAAGATACTTTTAGCTGCTTTAAGTTTTAACGGTTGTAATTTTGTAATAAATTGAAGTTTGTAAAATTATTTTTTTAATTTTAATATCAAGCACTCAATTTTTTTGCTTAAAATAATGTTTTTTCAATTTTAAACAAAAGCAATATGAAGCGTTTTAATAAACAATTCAAACACAGCATTAGCCCATAAAACATGTTTCTCCATCCTTATTTGTCTTTTTTGAATTTCTCAAAATTCGGCATATATTTCTCTAGCCATCATCATCTATACATTTAAATTCATAGAAATAAAACAGATTGTACTGATTTCAATTCAAAGATTATAAAAGCAATTAAGTAATATAATTAAAATTATGGGATTAAAGTTATGTGAATTTTTTAGCCATTTTGAATACTACTTTGTTCATTTAATCAAATGATCTAATTTTCATTGGAAGTTGGTTATTTTTCTCTATAAAATTTGAATTTTTTTCTAGCATATTTCACCTTTAAAATATGTTATTATTAGTATATTGCACCCTTTGTCAAATGACTAATATTTTAAGGGTGAAAAGTAGGGTGTGTAATGTACAAAGATAACAAATTGAAGGATGCAAATTATCTAAAATAGGCTTTGTTAGTCATCTTTTTATATCTTGCTTAAACTTGTATTTTTTTTTTTATACAAAGATAACAAATTGAAGGATGCAAATTATCTAAAATAGGCTTTGTTAGTCATCTTTTTATATCTTGCTTAAACTTGTATTTTTTTTTTACAAAAAAAAAAACAAAAAAATTGCACTTCGAAAAATATAACCACTTTTTTCTGTTATATTTACCAATTTTTACATATCTTTTGGCATTTAATTTAATTTCCTATAATAAAAAGATAAATTAAGTCGTGCTAATACGATCAAATCATAACTTGGATTGATTTTTTTTCCAACTAAACTATATTGGTAAGCAAATAATTTTCCCTTCTGGGAAAGCAATCGAAATTTGTCATTTGGGCTATTATACTGTTTAAATATTAGATTGTATCATTATCAGTAGCTATAATTTTTGATAAAGCAGCAATCACTTGATCCTACAATTGATATCTGAGTCAAAGTCAAGTATTCGTTTCCCATGAGTTTCAAGGTATTGCAAATATTAGCAGGAGATTGTTGGGAAGCAGTAATTGCACCTGCTAGGAGAGGAATCAAAACGTGATGCTTGGGCTGTTGTACGATTTAAAACATTAGAGTTACACGCCTACCACTAATTATAAATTTTGGTAAAACGGCAAGCGCTTGATCCTATGAACTAACCCATTTCATTATATAATTAGGTTGGATTAAAAAACTAGAATTTTTTTTTATGTAGACTTGCAGGCCGATCTATTAGGAGAAATGCTTTTCATTCTAATCAAGCAAAAAAACTTTAAATCATTTAAGTCAATTTTCAAATAAAAATGACAAAAATAGCCCAATAACCATATGCGCGCTACCATCGTTGTATGTGATGTACCCGTGCACGTACGATTTTACGTGCACCGGTGAATGCTCACAATGCACCGGTGTGTTAGCATAAGATGTCCTACAAGCCAATGCGTCAATGATTGGCCCGTTGGGCCCTAAGAATCCTAGCTCAAATGCGACTCAAACTCTCTTATAAATAAGTGATCCATCTCTAGGGTTAGAAACACAATTTAATACACTCGCATAAGCCGACATCACACTAGCACTGATGCTGAGCTTGTAGATCTAGTCAGGTTGATTGGACTAGATGATCACCGCCATCGGATTGATTTTCCTGTTATCGGTAATTCTTTTTCGTGCATTTATATTCGATTTATGCATGTATATATATGAATCAGGCGCGATAGTCCATCCCTGTGTCGATATCTGTTCTTGTTTATTTTCTGTTGCCTTTGGATCTGACGCTGGGGACGGAAACCCAATAATGATATCGGAACCAGGTTGTGCTTTGATTCGTGTATTTGATAATTAATTTTTATTAGATTATTTCGCAACAATACTAATCGCTTTTGAATTCAGAAATTATGGAGTCCGAAAAATATAGTAAATAGATTAAAAGTTGTTTTAATCGATTCCCAAATTCCCGTTGCCAGAAAACCAACACACATTGTCAATCTTGGGGCGGCGGCTTGGCGGCTTGGCAGAGAAGTTGTTCTCTTCGTGTAAGGACCACAAGCCCTTATCCCTTGATTAGTGTATTAACCCTTATATGTGGTACATGCTTTCAATAAAACTCAATCGGGAAACTCAGATAATACTTTACCATTGAATGGCAACTACAAAATTTCTTTAATATACATCATTATAAGATCGTCTTTACCAACAAATAGACTCATAGATTTCGCCCATTACCATCCCCAATACGCCACCTAATCACCTTGTGGACTTTTATAAAAATTTGGGCAGAGTCTCCCCATAAATTGAGCTATCCCGAAATAAAAGCATAACACATAACACAATTCCCGGCCAGGGAAAGCACAATACTCAACAGAAATCCTGAACACTAAGTAAATTCCCAGCCAGGGAAGACACCACACAATAAGACAACAAAAGTGGGTTTCAACACCCACATAATACACTAATGACTCTCATATCATTTAGCAATTCTACCACAAATTGCATGCAATATAGAATGAAAGAGAGAAAGGCTCATGCCTTTATATACAACCCATATACAAGTATAATCGTGCTCACATGCGAGCATCAACACATATATATATAACCATACGTACAACTATCAATGCAATCAATATACATTATGCATTTCACAAATGCTCTCATATAAAGAAATGCTCGTACGTCGCACGTACCTTAAATCTCCGAAGTCCGAGCCAAACCTTGCTCGAGTTCCATGCCCCGAGGAACGATGTGCTAACACGATAAATAATTCACAATTATTTACGAACATGCAACCCATGCTCAAGCACACCCATAATCCTCATATAGAAAATTATTGTCAACACACGACAATTTACCATTTAAAGGACACGGGGCAGGGCATATACAGGGAGGGAAATCGAATGAGACATTATCGAAAATTGCTCAAGAACCACCTCTAAAATTTCGAACCCTAACATCTCAATTCGAACCCAATTAAGCATCATAATACATCTAAAACATGTAATAATCGATCAATTACAAGAATCAACACCCCCTGCCCAAAACCCCCAAAATTCGAACTCAATGCCCTAAATTCGAACCCAATTCCTTAAATTCGAACACAATACCACCAAAATTAGCAGGGAATTACATGAGAGGGACGAAAAAGGGGTAAGGAAGGTTACCCATACGAAGATCGGAAGGAAAACGGACAAAAATCGAAGAACCCTAGAATTTTGGGCGTCCGCGTTTTCTGCAAAATCCGACTCCAAAACGCGACGAAACTTCGAATTGCCGGTGTGGGAAGCTGCGCCTCGGAGAGACGAATCCAACGGTGGGTCGGACGCGCCGAACGGCGGCCGGACGGCGGTGGGCGCACGCCTTTTACGTGCGGGGGCTGGGGGAAATCGGGGGGGCCGACGGGGAGAGAGAGAGTGACGGGTTGGAGGGGAAAAAATGATTTCTAAAATTAAAATCTCGGGTTCAACTGGTATTTATAGCAAAAATACCCCGAAATACTAATAGCCCCACAAATACATCATGATTCATTAAAAATCATCTGTTTTCAAAAATTCTCTCTCTAACTCCAAAACCCCCTACCGGTGTCCACACTAAGCACCCCAGATCCCGAGTCACACTAAAAACCCAACTCATAGGTTTTTCACCGGAATGAGAATACAATCTCAACCTCGGGATCCAACGATCCCAACTACCCAAATAGACGAGCCCAGAAGGACCAACACCGCGATTAAACTCCAAATCGCTACGTAAAACAACTTTAGGGATTATTTACACTCCGGGATTAACATCTATAATCCCTGGTCATCACAATATCCCCCACTAAAAGAATTTCGTCCTCGAAATTTGCACCGGTGTAACACGTAACACCCAGGCTACACAACAACATGAAGCCATAACCTCGATCCTTGACCATATTAGAATCGTCTTAAATAAACGCGAGGATACTTACCTCACATCAAACTCTGAAACAGAGCGACATACCAAAACCAACATATCACCCAAGAGGCAAAACGTACCTCGATGCGGGTCATCCCAAAAGTCAGTCTCTCATGACTGCAAAACAAACAATACTTACGACTGTAGATCGGACAGTCATCCTTCGTTCTAATACAACTAGTAAGAACGCATCCTGAATGACACCTCAACTCGAGAACGTTGACCTCGTGTCAAACTCTGGAGTGGAAATACTTCCAAATCCATCATAACGTCAAAGAGCGTCAGCACAACTCAACGTTAATAATCCAAAAGCAGTTAGTCAACTGAAATTGCAAGGATTCGAATCGCTCCCGATTCCATCGTAGATATCATTCAATGACATCTCTATCATGACTCACGATGTCTAACATACATCGTTACGAGGGAAACACTAGTACACCACGGTGTACACATACCAAACCTGGTTTCCACTTTCAAACCTCCTCCATCGAAGGAGCAGTCGCATCATTGCAACTTAATTTGGGCAACTCACGGCCACAGATTCACACAAAAGACATCTCACAAGATGTCCACCTCCGGATATCCCAAGAACCACATCCTGGTCATAAATAAACAATCGAAACTACACAGAGTTTCAAATTCTGAAAGGACATGCAATAAACCATTGCATCCTCAACGCTTGTGTCGACAGCGACACCCAACCAATCCGAATTCCTGCCATCCCTTGATAATCCTAGGATTTAACAATCCAAACTTGGGAAGGCTATCGCATAACTCGGAGGAAAACACCAATAAGGAAATTCCTTAACCCACACAAGATAATCCCTCCTCAAAGGGAGTCAACTAACTTCACGATTATTCCTCATAATCATCGTGCCATGGAGATTCCCAATCTCAAGGTGTTCCATATCTCTCATCAGAGATTTAACCATCCAAAAATAGCATAACTCTATGCTTGACAAAAGGAAATCAACAACTGGCATCCGTATACTCATCGGTATACCTGCCTAAGCACGAACACCACATGCATACCCAATGCACTTGGCTCAGGTATCTTCAACATACCCCTAAGTCCCAAACACAACCGTCAATTCTGAGTCATTCCCATCCAGTGGAGAATGATAATCGACGATCAACAACACGGCGTGATTCCCAAAATCAACACCACATGCACCAACTTACCGAATCTTCAAAGATTCCCAAAATAGGTATAATACTACCTCCTTCCCCACAAGGGAAGTGCCATCGAACTCGAGATCCACAAGTCTCGAACCACCGTTCGGAAAAACTGGATACAATAACACCCATTGTATCCCAAATACACGGGTTCCCTCAGATCGAGTCAATAACGACCTGATGACTCTCTTGTTGGTACTCCAACATCATGAGCTGTCCCAGACAAGTCTCACCAAGATTAAACATAAACGTATACACGTTTCAGTGAGGCATGCACAACCTCAACCTCAAATGACGTGGTGACTACTAGAGTCCACCACAATCTACACCGTATCACCTTACGATTTGCCAAACTTGGTTCCAACGAGCAGTATAACGGCTCTAGCAAGCCCCTCATGGTGCTGTACACACGCGGCAGACAAACTAGTCGTTGCCTCTCTAGGTTCACCTCAAACCTACCAATAAGATGGACGTTTCCACACGGCATACCATTCTACACCCTCAAGGGTGGTGTGACCATGTCTACCACATGTCACATCGACAGAAAGCGAGTAATTTCCTCCATGATTACTCCTGTCGTCAAAAACATGGCCAAAAAGCCATTCCAACGAGCATACCTCAAGGGTATCACCACTCGTAATATGATCACCCTAAACATAAGCTGCGGTACAATCACATGTACAGCGCATCCATCCATTCCTCGAGCAACCCGCTCGGTATAAGGGTCACGTCAATTGGTGACGCACACACCACCTTGTGCTCGGTACTGGCACCCAAGGCATACCACTGAATACGTATACTCAACGCATTGTTCATCGTAACGATGATGCATGTCTAATAAGACATCTCCTACACCATCGTCATCGTCATCCCGTGACAACACATGCCAACTCATGGCATCTAAGGCATTGTCAACTAGTGACGAGTCATGTCAACAATGACATCTAAACAACCCAGTCAACTCGTGACGGTCCATGTACATCAGCGTATGTCATCCACCATCATGCTAGTAAAATAGGCATAATAAAACATATATATCAACGCATGTCAGCTACAATAATGCTAATAGAATATCAATATCTCATACCTCATCTCTAACATATAGCGGCATACCTGTCTCCGTCGCTCAATAATAGTGCGTAATCAGCACCCATCGCTCGAAGGCGGCAAAATCCTGTGCTGAATACATAGCGGCACAATCCATCGCTATAGAATCGACGGCATGATACCTCGTCATATAATAAGTGGCATGAAACCTCGCTATACACCTGAGCATGAATCATCGTCCACATAATAGCGGAAAGAGGCATCGCTATCAACATATCCGGCGGCACGAATCATCGCCAATCCTCATAGAAGAATGAGTCATCGTAATCATCATATACATATGCTCAACGGCGTGAACCATCATCAACCGACACAGCGGAATGTCTCATCGCTATACATGTGTCTGGCGGTATGAATCATCGCCCATCATCATAGAGGAATGAATCATCATCATCGACACAGCGGAATACATCGTCGCTATCATCCGTGTCCTCATAAAGAAATGAATATAAATCGACACAACGGAACACATCACCGCTATCATCCGTGTCCTCATAAAGAAATGAATATAAATCGACACAGCGGAACACATCACCGCTATCATCCGTGTCCTCATAAAGAAATGAATATAAATCGACACAGCGGAATACATCACCGCTATCATCCGTGTCCTCATAAAGAAATGAATATAAATCGACACAGCGGAATACATCACCGCTATCATCCGTGTCCGGCGGTATAAACCATCGCCAATAATCACAAGAGATGAATCATCATCATCGACACAGCGGAATACATCACCGCTATCATCCGTGTCATCACAAAGGAATGAATCATCATCCTCGACACAGCGGAATACATCACCGCTATCATCCGTGTCATCACAAAGGAATGAATCATCATCCTCGACACAGCGGAATACATCACCGCTATCATCCGTGTCATCACAAAGGAATGAATCATCATCCTAACAAGCGGCATCTCATCCTCGCTTCTTCATACAAGCGGTATCTCATCCTCGCTTCGTATGGCATACCCCGCCTCCATGTGCAAGTGAGCCTCCCCCCTCCCGCTACACATTTTTAGCGGTATAAGGATAAGCTTCTTCATACAAGCGGTATCTCATCCTCGCTTCGTATGGAATACCCCGCCTCCATGTGCAAGCGAGCCTCCCCCCTCCCGCTCCACATTTTTAGCGGTCAAGCGTAAGTATAAAAATTCTCACTGTGATAAGCAAGACTCCTGGAATGTATAATCATCATTCCTTTTTATACTCCATATTTCATGTAACCTGCAACCATCATGGTTAGCAACAATAGCCATATACGCTATGCATCAAACATCCAATGCATATATGCAACCACTTGCAAGTCAATACGTATACCAAGACATGTTACCTCGGAAATATCCCTTTACCTGATTTTCTTAGAAACCAGATTCCTTGGCACATAACATACGGAGTGCCAGACATTACCACTAATGCCATCCTATCGCGTCGCACACGATTCATGCAACCACAATGGTTAGCAATACCACTTTTCATATCATAAAAGCACATAAACAATTAGTCATGTCGTACAACATTAATGCCATCATGCATAAATATGTGCTATCAATAACTTCATAGGCCCTTAACAGCCCCAATGAGCAACCACTGCTCTGATACCACTAATGTAAGGACCCCAAGCCCTTATCCCTTGATTAGTGTATTAACCCTTATATGTGGTACATGCTTTCAATAAAACTCAATCGGGAAACTCAGATAATACTTTACCATTGAATGGCAACTACAAAATTTCTTTAATATACAACATTATAAGATCTTCTTTACCAACAAATAGACTCATAGATTTCGCCCATTACCATCCCCAATACGCCACCTAATCACCTTGTGGACTTTTATAAAAATTTGGGCAGAGTCTCCCCATAAATTGAGCTATCCCGAAATAAAAGCATAACACATAACACAATTCCCGGCCAGGGAAAGCACAATACTCAACAGAAATACTGAACACTAAGTAAATTCCCAGCCAGGGAAGACACCACACAATAAGACAACAAAAGTGGGTTTCAACACCCACATAATACACTAATGACTCTCATATCATTTAGCAATCTACCACAAATTGCATGCAACATAGAATGAAAGAGAGAAAGGCTCATGCCTTTATATACAACCCATACACAAGTATAATCGTGCTCACATGCGAGCATCATGAATATGTATATAACCCTCAGGTGTATATAAGTACTCTATACGATACCGTGCTCCATCAAGCCCTGGTACCACGATCCTGGGAGTACATCCAATCAACAGCTCGAGCTCAGCTCCACAGCCATCGATGTACCTGTTCACCTGCCCCAACAGAGACAGCCCCCAACGGGGTGAGCATACCAATACACAAAATCCCATAATCAATATAATGAAACTCATAATTTACAATAAGAGTATATACTAATGAATTTAAATGATACTCCCTGGATGGCAACGTCCTCATCCGGAATTCCGTGTACTGTCCCTGTTCTCACAATCATCAAACTCATCAAATCTCAAAAATCAGTAAATCAACGCATTGATTAACTCATCGCATGCCTGATTCTCGAATATCAACAAATAGTGATTCCAAATCATTAAACATGCAAATATAGATATCTCAATATCAATACTGATTTCTCAACTTCGCTATCAATCACAGATAGCTCAAATGCCTCGCATTTATTTTACCAATTCCCCTTTATACTCAGACATCTCAAATGTCTTATGATGATTACATGATTCTACGGCCATTCTCAAGCATCTCAAATGCCCTACAATAGTCTTATAAACCCAGTACCCCATATATCTTGTAAATTATACCACTCTAGTATCACGCACGCTTGTGGCGGCGATGTCAAGATTGGGTCGTTCCATAACTACATCAACACATATATATAACCATACGTACAACTATCAATGCAATCAAAATACATTATGCATTTCACAAATGCTCTCATATAAAGAAATGCTCGTACGTCGCACGTACCTTAAATCTCCGAAGTCCGAGCCAAACCTTGCTCGAGTTCCATGCCCCGAGGAACGATGTGCTAACACGATAAATAATTCACAATTACTTACGAACATGCAACCCATGCTCAAGCACACCCATAATCCTCATACAAAAAATTATTGTCAACACACGACAATTTACCATTTAAAGGACCCGGGGCAGGGCATATACAGGGAGGGAAATCGAATGAAACATTATCAAAAATTGCTCAAGAACCACCTCTAAAATTTCGAACCATAACATCTCAATTCGAACCCAATTAAGCATCATAATACATCTAAAACATGTAATAATCGATCAATTACAAGAATCAACACCCCCTGCCCAAAACCCCCAAAATTCGAACTCAATGCCCTAAATTCGAACCCAATTCCTTAAATTCGAACACAATACCACCAAAATTAGCAGCGAATTACATGAGAGGGACGAAAAAGGGGTAAGGAAGGTTACCCATACGAAGATCGGAAGGAAAACAGACAAAAATCGAAGAACCCTAGAATTTTGGGCGTCCGCATTTTCTGCAAAATCCGACTCCAAAACGCGACGAAACTTCGAATTGCCGGTGTGGGAAGCTGCGCCTCGGAGAGACGAATCCAACGGTGGGTCAGACGCGCCGAACGGCGGCCGGACGGCGGTGGGCGCACGCCTTTTACGCGCGGGGGCTTGGGAAATCGGGGGGGCCGACGGGGAGAGAGAGAGTGACGGGTTGGAGGGGAAAAAATGATTTCTAAAATTAAAATCTCGGGTTCAACTGGTATTTATAGCAAAAATACCCCGAAATACTAATAGCCCCACAAATACATCATGATTCATTAAAAATCATCTGTTTTCAAAAATTCTCTCTCTAACTCCAAAACCCCCTACCGGTGTCCACACTAAGCACCCTAGATCCCGAGTCACACTAAAAACCCAACTCATAGGTTTTTCACCGGAATGAGAATACAATCTCAACCTCGGGATCCAACGATCCCAACCCAAATAGACGAGCCCAGAAGGCCCAACACCGCGATTAAACTCCAAATCGCTACGTAAAACAACTTTAGGGATTATTAACACTCCGGGATTAACATCTATAATCCCTGGTCATCACACTTCGGCCGCGCAATGCCCAGAAAGAAATTGACTACAATGGTGGTTATGGTTTAGCGACGAAATTGCGAGATGATTCTGGTTTCACGATGAAATCGCGATAAAGTTGAACTACTTTGAACGAGCCGTCGCGAATAGGGCCTGAAAATCATGACCTTTTGCAAGGGTGTTGCAGCAGACGTGGCGGTGTGGATTCACGACTGAAAATCGTTGTCTGAAAATCACGATCTAGTCTCAGAAATCGTTTCAGGAAATCGTTTCGTGTGAAGCATCTGAACCACAATTTCTGCGCGTGACTCCGATGTGGAGGCGGCGGCGGCGCAATATTATCCAGAAACCCTAAGTTGTTTTTGGTTAATGTTGGACAGTAGGCAGCGGGAAAGTATCTTGAAACTCTCTATTATGTGTAAAATAGAGAGTTTACAAATTAATTAAAATTAGACGTAAATGTTTTATTTAATTTATTTTCAATTAATATTACGATTTGAAAAGTAAAATAGAGATTTTGCCAATTAATTGAAATATAATTAATTAGAAATTAAAGAAAATGGTTTTATTTAATTTGTTAATTTTATTTTCAATTAATGATGCGATTAGTTAGGAAACGATAGAATAAATTAATTATTGTGATCTAATTACATGTGATGTGATTAGTACCATTGCATATGATGCAAATGGTTAGTTTTAATGTTTAATTACATATGATGTGATTGCATTGTGGATAATTACGGGCCTTGACCAACGTGTTTATGTGAATGTTCATGTTTTTCATTATTATTGTGATTTTGGTTTTTTGGCATGCGAGCCCGCTCCATCTATTTTCTGATGTATCCCACCCCAGATTTGTATCCCTATTATCTTGTTTGCACGATTTAAATGTAAAATATTAGAGTTAGTGGGAGATCGAGATTGAAGACGGAGCACCAAGAATCAAGACATGTATAATGGAAGCAAAAATGTAATAGGAAAATCGCATTGCATACCTGCATTACCTAGACAGACCTAGGATCCACATTCTGGCTCATGTGGATCAATTAGGAAAAAGCTGTAATTATCCATGTTTATTTTATTATGCATATGATGTATGATGAATGTTTGCTTGTATGTTTTATTAGTACGTATGATGCTGAATGAATAAAACATAGTTGCATGAATCATGCAAACAAACAATCGAGTACTTGATGAGATTTTAAAAATTATTAAATCCCTCTTTTGAATATGATTCAAAATTTAGATATAAACTGGAAAGGGAGCTCAAATGGGTTTGTTGCTTCCTGTCTTCCAGCAACAGTTAAGCCATGATACGTTACTTGTGCCATGATGTCTTGTCTCAACCTCGTGGGGACATCTGGTGTGAGAAAGCTATGTGCTTAACTGCCACTTAATTATGAGTGCGGTTTTGTTAGCCTTTAAGATTTCTCACCCTCGTGGGGTTTTATTGCCCGACATTGCCATCCGTGGAATGTGTTAGTTTGACGTGAGAATGCACAATTGGCCTGCCTTCGTAAGATTATGTCAATCACGAGACGAATATATTGGGGGTTGCATATGATGCAATTGTTAGCTACCTTTAGTATCATGAAGCTGGCTGGACCCTCACCCAGGGTTATCATGAGCTGGTTGGACTCCAAGCCCACTAAGAACAATATGATTTTCTGTTCATTTGTCATGAGGGTGATAAATTTGAAAAATTTAGTGGGAGCATTCAATAACAAGGTCCATGTTTTTGAATTAATTAATAATCAAAAGATTTGCTTATATTTTCTGTTTATTTTTCAGTATTAAAATGGTCAAGAATCATCGCATCTATTCTCGATACAAACAAATTAATTGGGCAAAACTACAATGATTGGCTAAGAAATTTGAAAATTGTTCTGGATTCTGAAAAATTGACGTATGTGCTTACGAAGCTACCCGCTTGGAAAGGTTCCTGAGGGTTCGACTCCTGATGAGGTTGAAACTGTCCAGAAATGGAAGGATGACGATCTCAAAGCACGATGCTATATGATGGCATCAATGTCGAATGAGCTTCAGAGACAACATGAACATATGAAACATGTCGCCGAGATTTACACACCTACAAGAGTTGTATGGTGAGCATACTCGTTCTCTACGCTATAATGTTGTTAGAGACCTATTCCGAGCCAATATGAGGGAAGGGTCTTCAGTCCAAGCTCACGGGTTGAAGATGATAGGTCTTATTGAGAAACTTGCTAGCTTAGATATGATCTTGGAGAACGAATTGGCGTTGGATGTGATCCTTCAGTCTCTACCAGACTCATTCAAGCTATTTGTGGTGAACTTCAACATGCACAATATGGAGTGCACACTAGCAGAGCTTGTCAATATGTTGATTACTACTGAGGCTGCTATGAAAGAGGAAAAGCATGTTCTATTGATTAATTCTTCTTCTAAAGCCCAGAAGAGTTCTTAGTCTAAGAAGAGGAAGAACACTGGGAAGAGTTCTCAGCCTGCACCACAAAAGAAAAAAGGCTAAGGGGCCGACTGCGTCAATTAATGAAGAACAAAAATGCTTCCATTGCGGCAAACCTGGGCATTGGAGGAGAAATTGCAAGGAATATCATGATAAAAAACGTTCTGGACCAGGTATATTCTTTGTTGAAGTTAATGTTTCCATTAGTTCAGCTTCTTGGGTATTGGATACCGGTTGTGGATCACATCTGTGCAATAATATGCAGGTTATGACAAGAAGCAGCAGTCTGCAAAATGATGAGATCTTTTTGAGGCTTGGAAATTGTGCAAGGGTTGCAGCCACATCTATTGGAAAAGTTAATTTCTCTAGATTCCTGTTTTGATTTAGTTTTAAATGATTGTTTATTGTTCCAGACTTGATAAGAACATTATTTATATTCCTGTTTTTTATAGGGAAGGCTTTTCTTTTATATTTCAAATGGGATTTGTCATATTTTAAAGAATGGTTCTATTATTGGTTCTGGCACTTTATTAAATGATCTGTATGATTTGAAGCTAGCTGATACACCGGTTTGCTTTCAACAAAAGGGGAAACGTAAGACTGATTGTGATGTCCCAGAAATGATTAATTACAATTTGGACATTAATTTATGTTTATGTGATTAATTATGATGATAATTGATTTATGTATTGAAGTAATTATCTTGTTGAAATGCTTAGCCTCATGGTAGAAGTGACTCGGGGGTTGCATTTCAGGGTGCATGTCATGCATGTTAGAAAATGGGGTGTTATCATGATTTATTTGTATTGGTTGTTAATTATGAGGAAGATATGAATTTAGTGGAAGTTTGTTGCATTGTTGTAAAATGCTTTTAAAATACCATGTTGGGGTATTTTATACATCATGTTAATTGTTGGGGTACAATTTTAATTAATCTTCATAACCCCTTTTAACCCCACTATACCCTCCTTTTTTACCTCACTTTTCCCCATCACTCTAAAATCCCCAAATTCACTCTCAAACCCTACCACTTCCCATTTTTCAAAATTTGGCAAAGGAGGAAGGAGGAATCTTCACAAAAGTCTTGTTTGTGAGATTTGTTGTAGGATTTGGAGTCCTCAAGAGGTATGGAACCCTTCCTAAAGTTTTAATGATGTTTGGTTTTGAAATGTGATGATTTTTGAAGTATTTTATGTGGGTTTGTTTTGAGTATGTGTTGTATGTTATTGGGGTATGATTTTTGAAGTGTTTTATGTGGGTTTTAGTGAGTTATGATGATGTTTGTGTTGTTGGAAAGTTTGGGTTTGAAGGGTATGAGATTGAGCTTGGAAAATGCTCAAAAATGGTGAAGAATCGCGCACCAGCAGGTGGCGATCGATCGCCATATATGAGGCGATCGATCGACGAAGGCCAATAGCGATTTGCACAGCAGGCGATCGATCACCATATATGAAGCGATCGATCGCCGCAGGCAAAATGTCAGGCGATCGATCGCCTCGATGCAGCGATCGATCGCCTCGATGCAGCGATCGATCGCCAGCTGCTTAAACATGGCAAATGATGATTTTTGTTGAATTTTTGGTATTTGGCTATCATTTAGCTTCTAATATTGATTTGTATGGTTGTGTAGAACCATCCCAGGTACCGACAACGTCAAGGAGATAAAGTTCTCCAACTTCTCCACTTTGGGAATTAAGGTACGTAAGAAACGTACGGGCATCGGACGGTAAAACACACTCCTATACTATGACTACGCAATGCTTGCATAAGTATTTATGATGTTTATGATGATGAATATGATAAGTAAGTTTATGATGATGATGTTTATGATGAGTAAAGATGATATGATGTTTATGAGGACGTTTATGATAAGATGATGATGTTTATAAGACGATGATGTTTATAAGATGATGATGTTTACAAGATGATGATGTTTACAAGATGATGATGTTTATGATATGATGATGATGATGTATGTTTAACTATGTTATTGGGAATGGTAGAGTGCTCTGGTAGTTGTTATGGGAAAGCGAGGAAGGTACTTACCGCTGACATAGCTAGCGAGGAGATTACATCCGCTATCAAGGTGTAGCGAGGGGTATCACAGTACCGCTATATGTCGAAGCGAGGGGGACAATTGTTCCGCTGACATAACAAGGCCAGAAACATTCCCATTCCCATTTCCAATTAACATTGTTGATAATGAATATATGTGAAGTATGATTTTAATCATTTATGTCAAGAACTAATGATTATATGCATGACTATGAAACAGGGACAACCAAAGTGGGTTAATGCGATTAACCAGGAAGTATATGTTACGATTATTTTCATGCATTTATTTATATGCCATTACCTTATGATATTGAGTAATGATGTACATGCTCATGATGGGTTGTTCCTGTAGGTACACTTTTGGACTGAAGGGCTAAGGGTCGGGTTGAGGCAGTGAGCTAAAAGGAGCATGAAAGAATATAGGACACAGGATTTTGGATAGTCTCTACTCTAGGAGTAGTGTAAACCTATAATGTTAGCATTCATTTTGGGAATGTAATTATTAGTTTTTTTATTTTTGGCATGTAATTCTATTAGCTCAAAGCTACAACCGAAACCCTAAGATGTTATTAATGCATGTTTAGTCCATAATATGTGATTATAATGATGTTAAGGTAGGATGACCCTACATTAGTGGTATCAGAGCAGTGGTTAGAAAACCCGGGAATGAGTGAAGGGTAGCCATAGCAATAAGTTGGCTAGGTGCTTCTTTTTAAACATGTTTTGTTCATATTTTGCATATTTTGCATATGACTATTGTACTAACATGTTATGGTTTCTAACGATGTATTATATGAACTGATTTTGGGTATTGTTGTTAACCCTTATCTTGCAGCATGGCAGCAAATGTGGAAGTAGGAGATGCAGTGAGTGTTAATGCAAGTGCTGGGCGTACCAATCCCCTACCACCGCCAGCCTTGGGCGAAGAACCGTCTGAGCAATAGTTACTACCGGGGGAGCTAAGTTTGGCTCAGTTTCTGACATACCGACCCCGATGTTCGAAGGAACTGAAACAGGGGAAATGGCGGAGGAGTGGTTAGAGAGGATAGAGCAGATATTTGTGGTAGCTCCTTGTGCGAAGTCGGCATGGATAAGACTAGCGGAGTTCCAATTGGCCAAGAAGGCGCTGATGTGGTGGAAGACCACAGTGATAGAGCAAGAGGCTCAGGGTCAGGAAATAAATTGGAAACTGTTCAGAACTCGCTTTCTGACCCGCTACTTTTCAGGTGCTGCACGACAGGCTAAGGAAGATGAGTTTACTAACCTCAAGCAAGGTAACATGCCTGTGTCAGATTATGCTCTTCATTACTGTTCTTTGCTCAGATATGTACCTCATATCGCCGCAAGTACTCAAGCAAAGATGAGAAACTTCATGAAAGGTTTGAGGCCGGAACTGTATGACAGGGTGATTACTTATGGCCCTGTTTGCTTTAATGACGCCCTTTCACAGGCTGAGCTAGCCGAACTAGGAGTTCGTGCATATCCTGATGCCGTGCCACCTCCAGCACCCCCTCAGAAATCTACTTCTGATAATTTGAAGCCGAGGGGTGATCAGTTCAAGCCAAGGGGGAACACATCAGCTTCGAGGTTCAGTGGTAAGAGGCCCGATAATCGTTGGAAAGGAAGCCGTATGAATGATGCCCCGTCAGGAAGGGGACAGTCTCAGGGAGGCAGATTTGTGAAGGTACAGTGCTCTCTTTGTGGGCAACCACATTCGACGAAAGATTGCGTCGGTTGTTACGTATGTGGCAATAAGGGCCACTTTGCTCGGCAATGTCCCAATCAGGAGGGACAACAGAACTCCTGCGGACAGACCAGTGCAACACAGACCACCATTTGTACCGAGGCAGTATGGAGGTCAGCCTATGGGGCCACCTCAGGGGCAGGTTTATGCATTGACAAGGGAGCAGGCTACAGCGGCTCCAGAGGAAGTGATAGCGGGTACGTGTCTTTTATTTACGCACCCTGCTTTTATATTGATAGACACAGGTGCGTCACACTCTTTTGTGTCGACAAGTTTTGTGGAAAGGCACCACATATGCACTTCTCCTTCGCCCACGCCTCTTGTAGTCTCGACACCCGCTGGAAGAAGTTTGATTACTGATCGGATTGTCTATGATGGCCTCATTTATTTTGAGGGTAACGAGCTAAGGTCAGGTTTGATTGTTCTGGGAATGTCAGATTTTGACTGCATTGTGGGCATTGATGTTCTGAACAGGTATCAGGCAGTTGTGAACTGCAGGCTGAGGACTGTCCGATTCAAGTCTGATATGGGAGTCCAGTGGACACTCTATGGCGATGGTTCCCGTTCAAAGATCCCGTTGATATCTGCTGTCAAGATGGCACAGTTGTTAGAACAGGACCATACATGATATCTCATTTATGCTGTTGATATTACTGAAAAGAGGGAAGAATTAAAGGTTGATGATGTGCCCGTAGTGGTGGAGTTTCCTGATGTCTTTCCGGAAGAGATTCCCGGATTTCCACCGACGAGAGAGGTCGAGTTTGGAATTGAGTTACTACCGGGGACGTCTGCCATTTCTCGTGCCCCGTATAGGATGGCACCAGCGGAGTTAAGGGAGTTAAAGGTTCAGTTGCAAGAGCTCCTTGATAAGGGTTACATACGCCCTAGCGTATCGCCATGGGGCACACCAGTCCTATTTGTTAAGAAGAAAGATGGTTCGATGCGTCTGTGCATCGATTACAGACAACTGAACAAAGCTACAGTGAAGAATAAGTATCCACTTCCGAGGATTGATGATTTATTTGACCAGTTGCAGGGTACGAGGCTCTACAGTAAGATCGATCTGAGGTCGGGGTAGGGGTGATTACCGGGCCGGGTCAAATCGGACCCGGCCCGGATTCGGACCGTTAAGTCCGGTCCGAAACCGGAACCGGTTAGAAACCGGTCCGGGGCGGTCCCGAAGAACCAAACCGGTAGCATCGCCGGTTCCGGTGCTACCGGTTTGGTTCCGGTTCCGGAACCGAAACCGGTAGGTTTTTTTAAAAAATAAAATAAAAAAAGAAGAAGGCAACGTTAACAAATGTTAACGTTGCCTTCAACGTTAACATTTGTTAACGTTGGCAACGGCTCTTAGCCGTTGCCAACGTTAACTTTTTATTTTTATTTTTTTAAAATTTTTTTAATAAAAAAAAAAACTATAAATAGGGGATGTTGTGTTGTGTATTGTTTCATAACAATTCTAAATTCTTGTAACGAAAAATACTTCACTCTCATATTTTTCTCTCAATTGTGCTATCTACAATTTACTTATAGTCTTATATAATAATGGCATCTTCATCTAGCAGTGGTGCTGGTCGTAGCCGGGGTCGTAGTCGGGGTCTCGTTCCGGGTCGTCTATCACTGAGTTCATCTTCTGCAATGAATTTGCCTGTGCCAATTCCTGAGTTAAATGAAAGTTAATATTTTTTTGCTGACCTCAATGTTGGTGGTTCTTCTATGAATGTCGAACCACAACAACCCTAACAACCTGCCGAACCTGTTGCTGCCCAAGCCCAAGAAAGACAACATGTGGAGTCATCTGGAGCCACTACAACAGCGAGTAGACAACCTACTCGTGCCAAAAGAAGTAAGATATGTGATCACTTTGAACTCGCTCAAAAAGAAGGTACTAATGAATCTGTTGCAATATTGAAATTATGTAAGATCCAGTATTCATATAAAGCTGGTGGTTCCAGTGGAGGCACCGGAACATTTAAAAAACACTTAGTAAAAAAACATAATTTTGATGAGACAACATTACAACCATTAAGTCGAGAAGCAACACAAGCACAAATTAATGTTCTTACTGGCACGAATTTTATTTTAACTGCTGAAATTAATCGTAGGTCACTTATTAGATATGTGATCAGATGTGAACTACCTTTTATACAAGCTGAACGTGCTGGTTTTATTGAATTTGCTTCGTCTATACAACCCATGCTTAAACATATTTCCAGGCACACACTAAAAAGAAATTGTATGGACGTATTTGTTGAATATAGAAATACATTGTTTCAACATCTTTCTAGTTTGCCTTGTAGGGTTAGTTTAACAACTGATATTTGGACAAATGTAAATTCTGATTCATATCTTGTTGTCACTTGTCATTGGATTGATGATAATTGGTGTATGCAAAAAAGGATTTTGTCTTTAGATGAGTTAGACTGTGCACATACTGGTTATGTAATTGCTAAATATGTATTCAACACTTGTAGACATTATGGAATTCAGGATAATGTATTTTCAATCACATTAGACAATGCTGCGAATAACAATGCTGCGATGCGTGATTTAAAGACCTATCTTAAACCAATGCTTGATGATATTTTTTTTCATGTTAGATGTGCATGTCATGTGATTAATTTGGCTGTTAAAGTTGGTTATGAGGACAATCACTCAGCATGTATTGACAAAATGAAATACTGCGCTAAATGGTTACGCACGAGCCGTGTTAAGCGTGATTGGAAACAATTATGTTTATCTAATGGTTTAAAGCATCTTCTTTTTCCATCACCAATAGAAACTAGGTGGAATTCGTTGTACAATATGTTGAATGCTATGTTACCTTACAAAGATATTTTAACTCCATTTTATAATTCATATCAAATGCCTGATAGTGATGAAAGTATTTATTTGACTAATGAGGATTGGGAATTTGTTGAAAATTTTGTATCGTTGTTAGGTACTTTCAAAGAAGCGACGGAACGTTTCTCTGGTGTTACTTATCCAACTTCCGTTTATTTTCTTCCTTTAGTATTTAACATGTTTGATAAATTTATAGAATTTAGAGATGACTATGACTTGCATGCTTTTGTTAGTGCAATGGAAACTAAATTTATAAAGTATTGGGAACAAATCCCACCCGTGCACTGCATCGCAACATTGCTAGATCCTAGTCAATGTTTATCTTCATTTTAGATATTTTTTGAATATTATGCTAAATTTTTGGGGAAGGTTGTTGACGATCAAAAGACGTCTACAATGCAATCTCTCCAAAATATGTTTCAATTGTATTATAATCAACATGCAAGTGAATCATCGCAACAAAGGCCTGTTGAAGAACAACCCCAAGCTCAATCTAAAGGTGGGGGCATCAATTTGCTTAGAATGTTGGGCAGGAAAAAACTTAAGGGAAAAGGACCTTCTACTAGCACGTCGACTGAGTTGCAAATTTATCTGAATTATCAATTTCTAACCGAAGACAACTTCGACGTCTTACAATGGTGGAAGTCCAATGCAGCACAATTCCCTATCTTAGCCAAAATGGCTAGAGACGTGTATGCTGTACAAGCTTCAAGCGTCGCTTCTGAATCGGCATTCTCAACATGCGGCCGTATTATTGGAGACTACAGAAGTAGTCTATCAGCTGATTCGTTATGCATGCTCACGTTACTTAAAGATTGGTTTGAAGCAGAATGCAAAAATAGAAGAGATGGGACGGTTGACGAATTCGTAAATCATTATGACGAGCAAGAAGAAGAGAACGCCAAAACAATACTTATCAATTATGAAGATTGCTAAGTACTAAATTGTAATATTTTTTTATTTAGATTTTCAATTGTCATGTCTTTACAATTATTTGTATGCATCTATATTATGAAATGAAGAAGAAATATATTGAATTTGTGATGAGCATCATTGAAGAAACATTTACAACATTAAAAAAAAAAAAAAAACGAAAAACCGATAAGGATCCGAACCAAACCGGAACCGGTTGGAACCGGAACCGGTTCGATCCGGATCCTTAACGGACCGGACCGGTTCCGCCCATAACGGGTCTGGAACCGACCGGTTCCGGTCCGGACCTGACCGGTTCCAACCGATAAGCAGCCCTAGGTTGGGGTATCATCAGATTCGGGTAAGGGAAGATGACGTTCAGAAGACAGCCTTCAGAACTAGGTATGGGCACTATGAATTTTTAGTCATGCCTTTTGGGGTGACAAATGCCCCAGCTGTCTTTATGAGTCTGATGAACAAAGTATTCCAACCATATTTGGATCAGTTCGTCATTGTTTTCATTGATGATATATTCATTTATTCTTGGATCGAAGAGGAACACGTGAAACACTTGAGGACAGTACTCCAGATCCTTAGGGATCATCGGTTATATGCAAAGCTCAGTAAGTGCGAGTTCTGGTTGAGCTTGGGTCATGTTATATCTAGCAGCGGGATATCTGTAGATCCCAGGAAGGTTGAAGCTGTGATGGAGTGGGCTGCACCCACTTCTGTACCCGAGATACAGAGCTTCCTTGGCTTGGCGGGTTATTACCGACGTTTCGTCGAGGGATTCTCTAAGATCGCTAAGCTGTTGACACAGCTGACTCAGAAAGGAGTCCCGTACTATTGGTCCGAAGCTTGTGAAGAAAGCTTCCAAGAATTGAAGCGTCGTTTGACTACGGCACCTGTATTGGTGATTCCTTCTGAGAATAAGAGGTTTGCCTTGTACACAGATGCGTCACTGCAGGGTTTGAGCTGTGTACTGATGCAGGATAAGCACGTGGTGTCCTATGCTTCGAGGCAGTTGAAGCCTATGAGACCAGATACCCAGTTCATGATCTGGAACTGGCGGCCATCATTTTCGCCTTGAAGATTTGGCGGCATTATCTATATGGTACTTCATTTACCATTTATACGGACCATAAGAGCTTGAAGTTATTATTCACCCAAGCGGAGCTGAATATGAGGCAAAGAAGATGGATGGATTTACTCAAGGATTATGATTGTGAAATTGAGTACCATCATAGTAAAGCAAACTTGATAGCAGACGCCTTAAGTCGGAAGGTGAAGAGTACTGCTGAGGATACCATGAGTTTATCAGCTATGATGACTTCTTATTGCCATCTGGGCTATGATTTTGATGTGGACAAGTCGCCGGTGCGAGTGTCGACCTTATTGGCTGAGCCAGACATATTTGAGGCTATCAGGAAAGCCCAGAGGTCGGATGATGAGGTTCAGAGATGGTCATCGATTGTACTTCAGGGTCAGTTATCAAAGTTCAGAGTGGCAGAAGATGGTTCTTTGAGGCTTGGTAACCATTGGGTAGTGCCGAGGGCACCAGAGTTGCGTCAAGGGATCTTGCACCGTGCTCATAGTAGCAGGTTTAGCATACATCCAGGAGGAAGAAAGATGTACAAGGACTTATGCGACTAGTTTTGGTGGAGACGGATGAAAATAGACGTCATCACCTTTGTCAAGAAGTGCTTGATTTGTCAGCAAGTAAAAGCGGAGAGGCAGAGGCCTGGTGGCAAACTGAGGAGTTTAGAAGTACCAGAATGGAAGTGGGAGCACATATCTATGGACTTCGTGACCCACTTGCCAAGGACGGCCTCTGGATTTGATGCGATCTGGGTGATCGTGGATAGGCGGACGAAGGTAGCTCATTTCATCCCTTACTGTATGACTTTCACATATCTAAAGATGGCCCAATTATATTACGGGATGTGGTGAGGTTGCATGGGGTTCCAGTCTCGATTGTGTCTGACAGAGACCCAAGGTTTACTTCACATTTCTGGGAGGGTCTCCAGACAGCTTTGAGCACAGAGGTGAGACTGAGTACAACTTATCACCCTCAGACGGACGGCCAGACAGAGCGTACTATACTGACGCTCGAAGATATGCTGAGGGCATGTGTATTGGAGTTTGATACTCCGTGGCAAGATTCATTACCACTAGTAGAGTTCTCGTATAATAACAGCTATCAGGCGAGCATTCAAATGGCCCCTTTTGAAGCTCTTTACGGTCGACGCTGTAGGTCACCGCTGTATTGGGAGGACTTGACTAGTAAAGCGGTCGGAGGACCGGATATGATTAAGGAAATGGAAGAAAAGATTAAGTTGATACGTCAGAAGATGAAAGCGGCCCAAGATAGGCAAGCAGCCTATGCCAATAAGCGGCGGCGACCGCTAGAATTCCAAGTAGGAGACAATGTCTTCTTGAAAATCTCACCCTTCAGAGGTGTGGTTCTTTTGGTATGCGGGGGAAGTTATCTCCGAGGTATGTTGGGCCGTATGAAGTATTGCAGCGTATCGGTACATTGGCCTACCGTTTGGCTCTACCGCGGTCTTTATCTGGGATTCATGATGTTTTTCACGTCTCTATGTTACGGAAGTATGAGCCAGACCCATCTCATGTATTACAGCCTACTGAAGTGCAGTTGGACTCAGATGTATCCTACGTAGAATGACCGATCATAATTCTGGATCGAGAGGATCGCAGATTACGAAGCAAGATTATACCGATGGTCAAGGTTCAGTGGGATCGTCGAGGTGTCGAGGAGGCTACGTGGGAGACGGAACGGTATATGGTGCAGCATTACCCGGAACTATTTTCTGGTATGTGATTATGTTTAGTTTCATTTTGGGTAAGTGCATGCGATTTCGAGGACAAAAACTTATAAGTAGGGGGGAATTGTGATGTCCCCGAAATGATTAATTACAATTTGGACATTAATTTATGTTTATGTGATTAATTATGATGATAATTGATTTATGTATTGAAAGTAATTATCTTGTTGAAATGCTTAGCCTCATGGTAGAAGTGACCCGGGGGTTGCATTTCAGGGTGCATGTAATGCATGTTAGAAAATGGGGTGTTATCATGATTTATTTGTATTGGTTGTTAATTATGAGGAAGATATGAATTTAGTGGAAGTTTGTTGCATTTTTGTAAAATGCTTTTAAAATACAATGTTGGGGTATTTTATACATCAAGTTAATTGTTAGGGTACAATTTTAATTAATCTTCATAACCCCTTTTAACCCCACTATACCCTCCTTTTTTACCTCACTTTTCCCCATCACTCTAAAATCCCCAAATTCACTCTCAAACCCTACCACTTCCCATTTTTCGAAATTTGGCAAAGGAGGAAGGAGGAATCTTCACAAAAGTCTTGTTTGTGAGATTTGTTGTAGGATTTGGAGTCCTCAAGAGGTATGGAACCCTTCCTAAAGTTTTAATGATGTTTGGTTTTGAAATGGGATGATTTTTGAAGTATTTTATGTGGGTTTGTTTTGAGTATGTTTGTATGTTGTTGGGGTATGATTTTTGAAGTGTTTTATGTGGGTTTTAGTGAGTTATGATGATGTTTGTGTTGTTGGAAAGTTTGGGTTTGAAGGGTATGAGATTGAGCCTGGAAAATGCTCGAAAATGGTGAAGAATCGCGCACCAGCAGGTGGCGATCGATCGCCATATATGAGGCGATCGATCGCAGAAGGCCAGTAGCGAATTGCACAACAGGCGAAGCGGTCGATCGCCGCAGGCAAAAAGTCAGGCGATCGATCGCCTCAATGCAGCGATCGATCGCCAGCTGCTTAAACATGGCAAATGATGATTTTTGTTGAATTTTTCGTATTTGGCTATCATTTAGCTTCTAATATTGATTTGTATGGTTGTGTAGGGTCTTCCTACCTTAACATCATCTTAATACACAATTTATGGACTAAACAAGCATTAATAACGTCTTAGGGTTCCGATTGTAGCTTTGAGCTAAAAAGATTTCAGGCCAACAATGAAATTTCAAAACTTAACTCATTACATTCTCAATAATGAATGTTAAAGCGATAGAATTATACTACTCCTAGAGTAGAGACTATCCAAAAGTCCTGTATCCTATCTTCTTTCATGCTCCTTTTAGCTCACTGCCTCAACCCGACCCTTAGCCCTTCGGTCCAAAAGTGTACCTACAGGAACAACCCATCATGAGCATGTACATCGTTACTTAACATCATAAGGCGATGGCATATAAATAAATGCATGAAAATAATTGGTAACGTATACTTCCTGGTTAATCGCATTAACCCTCTTTGGTTGTCCCTGTTTCATAGCCATGCATATAATCATTAATTCTTGACATGAATGATTAAAATCATCATCTTATAATATCATCATCATATAAGCATCATCATTTTATAAATATCATCATCTTATAACATCATCATCATGTAAGCATCATCATCTTATAGCATCATCATCTTATAACATCATCATCATCTTATAACATCATCATCATATAGCATCATCATCATATAAGCATCATCATCTTATAGCATCATCATCTTATAGCATCATCATCATCTTATAACATCACCATCATATAGCATCATCATCATATAAGCATCATCATCTTATAGCATCATCATCTTATAACATCATCATCTTATAACATCATCATCTTATAGCATCATCATCTTATAGCATCATCATCTTATAACATCACCATCATATAGCATCATCATCATATAAGCATCATCATCTTATAGCATCATCATCTTATAACATCATCATCTTATAACATCATCATCTTATAACATCATCATCATATAGCATCATCATCATATAGCATCGTCATCTTATAGCATCATCATCTTATAACATCATCATCATATTGCATCATCATCATATAAGCATCGTCATCTTGTAGCATCATCATCTTATAAATATAACAGTAAATGTACAAAATCATAATTAAGTAAACATGCGGGTTATTCGTCAGTTTCTTTTTGTTGACCCTGATTCACATTCGTACATATGGGCATCTTACCCCATCGTATGGCATCTTACCATATCATAACATCGTGTGGCATCTTACCACGTGGGCATCTTACCCTATCGTATGGCATCTTACCATATCATAATATCGTGTGGCATCTTACCACGTAATAACATCGTATGGCCTCTTACCATATGGGCATCTTACCCCGTGGCATCTTACCACATAATAACATTGTATGGCATCTTACCATATGGGCATCTTACCCCGTGGCATCTTACCACGTAATAACATCGTATGGCCTCTTACCATATGGGCATCTTACCCTTTTTATAAACATCGTATAACATCATTATAAACTTACTTATCATATCATCTTCACAAACATCATCATCTTAAACTTATTTATCACAATCACCATCATAATCATCATCATAAACTTACTTATCACAATCGTCATCATAATCATCATAAATACTTATGCAATCAATGCATAGTCAGAGTTAGGAGTGTGTTACCGTCCGATGCCCGTACGCTTCTTACGTACCATAATTCCAAAAGTGGAGAAATTGAAGAACTCTATCTTCTCGATGTTGTTGGCACCTGGGATGGTTCCACACAACCATACGAATCGATATTAGAAGCTAAACAATAGCCAAATACCAAAAATTCAACAAAAACATCATTTGCCATGTTTTAAACAGCGGCGATCGATCGCCTCACTTTTTGCCCTGCGGCGATCGATCGCTTCATTTCAGGCGATCGATCGCCTGCTACGTGAAATGGCTACTGGCCATCGGCGATCGATCGCCTCATTTTCAGGCGATCGATCGCCACCTGCTGGTGCGCTATTTTTCGTCATTTTTGTACATTTTTCAAGCTCATCCTCATACCTTACAAAACCAAACTTTCCTACAACATCAATAACATCATAACCCACTAAAATACACATAAAACACTTCAAAAATCATACCCCAACAACATAAAACACATACCCAACCAAACCCACATAAAGCACTTCAAAATCATCCCATTTCAAAACCAAACATCATAAAAACTTTAGGATTGGTTCCATACCTCTTGAGGATCCAAAATCTTACTAAGATTTCAACAAATGGAGAGTGTGCAAGGATTTCTCCTCCTCCTCCTTGGCTTGGACGAAAATGGGATGAAAATGATAGAGTTGGGATGAATTTGGGGATTTAAGAGTGAAAAGGGTAAAGTGAGGGGGAGAGGGTATAGTGGGGTATATGGGTTAATTGATTTGTACCCAAAAATTAACATGATGTATAAAATACCCCAACATGGTATTTTAAAAGCATTTTACAAAAAATGCAACAAACTTCATTAAATCCATACTTTCCTCATAATTAACAATCAACACAATTAAATCATGTTAACACCCCATTTCCTATCATACATAGCATGCACCTTGATACGTAACCCCCGGGTCATGCCTATCATGTGACTAAGCATTTCATCGTGATAATTAATTTCAACACGTAAATCAATTATCCACATAATTAATCACATAAACATAATTAGTGCCTTAATTGCAATTAATCATTTCGGGGACATCACATTACTCCCCTACTTATAAGATTTCGTCCTCGAAATCGCATGTACCAACCCCAAAAGAAACTAAACATAAATCACATACCAGAGAATAGTTCCGGGTAGTGCTGTACCATATGCCGCTCCGTCTCCCACGTAGCCTCCTCGACACCCCCGACGATCCCCCTGAACTTTGACCATCGGTATAATCTTGCTTCGTAATCTGCGATCCTCATGATCCAGAATTCTGACTGGTCGTTCAACGCAGGATACATCTGAGTCCAACTGCACTTCAGTAGGCTGTAAAACATGAGACGGGTCTGGCTCATACTTCCGTAGCATAGAAACCTGGAAAACATCATGAATCCCAGATAAAGATGGCGGTAGAGCCAAACGGTAGGCCAAAATACCGATACGCTGCAATACTTCATACGGTCCGACATATCTCGGAGATAACTTTCCTCGCATACCAAAACGGACCACAACCCCTGAAGGGTGAGATTTTTAAGAAAACTTTGTCTCCTACTTGGAATTCTAGCGGCCGTCGCCGCTTATTGGCATAGGCTGCTTGCCTATCTTGGGCCGCTTTCATCTTTGAACGTATCATCTTAATATTTTCTTCCATGTCCTTAATCATATCCGGTCCTCCGACCGTCTTACTAGCCAAGTCCTCCCAATACAGCGGTGACCTACATCGTCGTCCGTAAAGAGCTTCAAAAAGGGGCCATTCGAATGCTCGTCTGACCACCAATGGCACTGCATCCTGCCATGGAGTATCAAACTCCAAAACACATGCCCTCAGCATATCTGTCTGAGCGTGATAAGCTGTACTCAGTCTCACCTCGGTGCCCAAAGCTGTCTGGAGACCCTCCCAGAAATGAGAAGTAAACCTTGGGTCTCTGTCAGACACAATCGAGACTGGAACTTCATGCAACCTCACCACATCCCACACATATGATTGGGCCATCTTTAGATACGCAAAAGTCATATAGTAGGGGATGAAGTGAGCTACCTTCGTTAGCCTATCCACGATCTCCCAGATCGCATCAAATCCAGAGGCCGTCCTTGGTAAGTGGGTCACAAAGTCCATAATGATATGCCTCCACTTCCACTTAGGTACCTTCAAGCTCTTCAGCTTGCCACCAGGCCTCTGCCTTTCTGCCTTTACCTGTTGGCAGATCAAACATCTTTTAACAAAAGCGATCACATCGTGCTTCATGCGTCTCCACCAGAACTGACCACTTAGGTCCTTATACATTTTCCTTCCTCCTGGGTGGATACTGAACCGACTACTATGAGCCCGTTCCGATATTCCTTTAAGCAACTCCGGCGTATCTGGGACTACCCATCGGTTGCCCAGTCTCAAGGAATCATCTTCTGCCACTCTGAACTTTGATGGCTGTCCTCGAAGTACTATCGATGACCATCTCTGAACCTCATCATCCGACCTCTGGGCTTTCCTGATAGCCTCAAATATGTCTGGCTCAGCCAACAAGGTCGACACTCGCACCGGCGATGTGTCCACATCAAAATCATAGCCCAAATGGCAACAAGAGGTCATCATAGCTGATAAATTCATGACATCCATCTTCTTTGTCGCATATTCATCTCAGCCTGTGTGAACAAAACTCCAGGCTCTTATGGTCCGTGTAGATGGTAAACGACGTACCATGCAAGTAATGCCTCCAAATCTTCAAGGCAAATATAACGGCTGCCAGCTCCAAATCATGGACTGGGTACCTATCCTCATGTGGTTGCAACCGCCTCAATGCATAAGCCACCACATGCTTATCTTGCATCAACACACAGTCCAAACCCTGCAGTGATGCATTCGTGTACAAGGCAACCCTCTTATTCTCAGAAGGAATCACCAACATAGGTGTCGTAGTCAAACGACGCTTCAATTCTTGGAAGCTTTCCTCACAAGCTTCGGACCAATAGAACGGCACTCCTTTCTGAGTCAGCTGTGCCAGGGGTCTGGCAATCTCTAAGGATCTGGAGTACTGTTCTCAAGTGCTTCACGTGTTCCTCTTCAGTCCGGGAGTATATGAGTATATCGTCAATGAAAACTATGACGAAATGATCCAAATATGGCTGGAACACCCTGTTCATCAAACTTATGAAAACAGCTGGGGCATTCGTCACCCCAAAAGGCATGACTAGGAATTCATAGTGTCCATATCTAGTCCTGGAAGCTGTCTTCTGTACATCATCCTCTCGAACTCGAATCTGATGATACTCCGACCTCAGATCGATCTTACTGTAGAGCCTCGTACTCTGCAGCTGATCAAACAAATCATCAATCCCCGGAAGCGGATACTTATTCTTCATCATGGCTTTGTTCAGTTGTCTGAAATCGATGCACAGCCGCATTGAACCATCTTTCTTCTTAAAAAATAAAACTGGTGCACCCCAGGGCTATACGCTAGGGCGTATATAGCCCTTGTCAAGGAGCTCCTGCAACTGAACCTTTAACTCCCTTAGCTCCGCTGGTGCCATCCTATACGGGGCACGATAAATGGTAGACGTCCCTGGTAGTAACTTAATCCCAAACTTGACCTCGAACGTCGATGGGAATCCGGGAATCTCTTCCGGAAATACATCAGGAAACACCGCCACTACGGGCACATCCTCAACCTTTAACTCTTCCCTCTCCTCAGTAATATCAACAGCATAGATGAGATATCATTTATGGTCTCGTTCCAATAACTGTGCCATCTTGACAGCAGATATTAATGGAATCCTTGAACGGGAACCATCCCCATAGAATGTCCATTGGACTCCCATATCAGACCTGAATCGGACAGTCCTTGTCTGGAGTCCACAACTGCCTGATACTTGTTCAGAACATCAATGCCTACAATGCAGTCAAAGGACATCCCCAGAACAATCAAATCTGACCTTAGCTCGTTATCCTCAAAATAAATGAGGCCATCATAGACAATCTGATCAGTAATCATACTTCTTCCAGCGGGGTCGAGACTATAAGAGGCGTGGGCGACGGAGGAGTGCATATGAAATCGCATCACTTACTTCTGCATTTGCTGCTATGCTGCAACACAAGGGTTAACAACAATACCCAAAAGCAGTTCATATAATACATCGTTAGAAAGCCATAACATGTTAGCATAACAGTTACATACTTCATATGCGCACAACATGTTTAAAAGTAAACGCCTAGCCAACTTATTGCTAAGGCTACCCTTCACTCGTTCCCGTGTTCTCTAACCACTGCTCTGATACCACTAATGTTGGGTCTTCCTACCTTAACATAATCTTAATACACAATTTATGGACTAAACAAGCATTAATAACGTCTTAGGGTTCCGATTGTAGCTTTGAGCTAAAAAGATTTCAGGCCAACAATGAAATTTCAAAACTTAACTCATTACATTCTCAATAATGAATGTTAAAGCGATAGAATTATACTACTCCTAGAGTAGAGACTATCCAAAAGTCCTGTATCCTATCTTCTTTCATGCTCCTTTTAGCTCACTGCCTCAACCCGACCCTTAGCCCTTCGGTCCAAAAGTGTACCTACAGGAACAACCCATCATGAGCATGTACATCGTTACTTAACATCATAAGGCGATGGCATATAAATAAATGCATGAAAATAATTGGTAACGTATACTTCCTGGTTAATCGCATTAACCCTCTTTGGTTGTCCCTGTTTCATAGCCATGCATATAATCATTAATTCTTGACATGAATGATTAAAATCATCATCTTATAATACATCATCATATAAGCATCATCATTTTATAAATATCATCATCTTATAACATCATCATCATGTAAGCATCATCATCTTATAGCATCATCATCTTATAACATCATCATCATATAGCATCATCATCATATAAGCATCATCATCTTATAGCATCATCATCTTATAGCATCATCATCTTATAACATCATCATCATCTTATAACATCACCATCATATAGCATCATCATCATATAAGCATCATCATCTTATAGCATCATCATCTTATAACATCATCATCTTATAACATCATCATCTTATAACATCATCATCATATAGCATCATCATCATATAGCATCGTCATCTTATAGCATCATCTTCTTATAACATCATCATCATATTGCATCATCATCATATAAGCATCATCATCTTGTAGCATCATCATCTTATAAATATAACAGTAAATGTACAAAATCATAATTAAGTAAACATGCGGGTTATTCGTCAGTTTCTTTTTGTTGACCCTGATTCACATTCGTACATATGGGCATCTTACCCCATCGTATGGCATCTTACCATATCATAACATCGTGTGGCATCTTACCACGTGGGCATCTTACCCTATCGTATGGCATCTTACCATATCATAATATCGTGTGGCATTTTACCACGTAATAACATCGTATGGCCTCTTACCATATGTGCATCTTACCCCGTGGCATCTTACCACATAATAACATTGTATGGCATCTTACCATATGGGCATCTTACCCCGTGGCATCTTACCACGTAATAACATCGTATGGCCTCTTACCATATGGGCATCTTACCCTTTTTATAAACATCGTATAACATCATTATAAACTTACTTATCATATCATCTTCACAAACATCATCATCTTAAACTTATTTATCACAATCACCATCATAATCATCATCATAAACTTACTTATCACAATCGTCATCATAATCATCATAAATACTTATGCAATCAATGCATAGTCAGAGTTAGGAGTGTGTTACCGTCCGATGCCCGTACGCTTCTTACGTACCTTAATTCCAAAAGTGGAGAAATTGAAGAACTCTATCTTCTCGATGTTGTTGGCACCTGGGATGGTTCCACACAACCATACGAATAGATATTAGAAGCTAAACAATAGCCAAATACCAAAAATTCAACAAAAAACATCATTTGCCATGTTTTAAACAACGGCGATCGATCGCTGCACGAGGCGATCGATCGCCTCACTTTTTGCCCTGCGGCGATCGATCGCTTCATTTCAGGCGATCGATCGCCTGCTACGTGAAATGGCTACTGGCCATCGGCGATCGATCGCCTCATTTCAGGCGATCGATCGCCACCTGCTGGTGCGCGATTTTTTGCCATTTTTGTACATTTTTCAAGCTCATCCTCATACCTTACAAAACCAAACTTTCCTACAACATCAATAACATCATAACCCACTAAAACCCACATAAAACACTTCAAAAATCATACCCCAACAACATAAAACACATACCCAACCAAACCCACATAAATCACTTCAAAATCATCCCATTTCAAAACCAAACATCATAAAAACTTTAGGATTGGTTCCATACCTCTTGAGGATCCAAAATCTTACTAAGATTTCAACAAATGGAGAGTGTGCAAGGATTTCTCCTCCTCCTCCTTGGCTTGGACGAAATGGGATGAAAATGATAGGGTTGGGATGAATTTGGGGATTTAAGAGTGAAAAGGGTAAAGTGAGGGGGAGAGGGTATAGTGGGGTATATGGGTTAATTGATTTGTACCCAAAAATTAACATGATGTATAAAATACCCCAACATGGTATTTTAAAAGCATTTTACAAAAAATGCAACCAACTTCATTAAATCCATACTTTCCTCATAATTTAACAATCAACACAATTAAATCATGTTAACACCCCATTTCCTATCATACATAGCATGCACCTTGAAACGTAACCCCAGGGTCATGCCTATCATGTGACTAGGCATTTCATCGTGAATAATTAATTTCAACACGTAAATCAATTATCCACATAATTAATCACATAAACATAATTAGTGCCTTAATTGCAATTAATCATTCGGGGACATCACAGGTTGCGTAGAACCATCCCAGGTACCGACAACGTCAAGGAGATAAAGTTCTCCAACTTCTCCACTTTGGGAATTAAGGTACGTAAGAAACGTACGGGCATCGGACTGTAAAACACACTCCTATACTATGACTACGCAATGCTTGCATAAGTATTTATGATGTTTATGATGATGAATATGATAAGTAAGTTTATGATGATGATGTTTATGATGAGTAAAGATGATATGATGTTTATGAGGACATTTATGATAAGATGATGATGTTTATAAGACGATGATGTTTATAAGATGATGATGTTTACAAGATGATGATGTTTATAAGATGATGATGTTTATGATATGATGATGATGATGTATGTTTAACTATGTTATTGGGAATGGTAGAGTGCTATGGTAGTTGTTATGGGAAAGCGAGGAAGGTACTTACCGCTGACATAGCTAGCGAGGAGATTTCATCCGCTATCAAGGTGTAGCTAGAGGTATCACAGTACCGCTATATGTCGAAGCGAGGGGGCCAATTGTTCCGCTGACATAACAAGGCCAGAAACATTCCCATTTCCAATTAACATTGTTGATTATGAATATATGTGAAGTATGATTTTAATCATTTATGTCAAGAACTAATGATTATATGCATGACTATGAAACAGGGACAACCAAAGTGGGTTAATGCGATTAACCAGGAAGTATATGTTACGATTATTTTCATGCATTTATTTATATGCCATTACCTTATGATATTGAGTAATGATGTACATGCTCATGATGGGTTGTTCCTGTAGGTACACTTTTGGACTGAAGGGCTAAGGGTCGGGTTGAGGCAGTGAGCTAAAAGGAGCATGAAAGAATATAGGATACAGGATTTTGGATAGTCTCTACTCTAGGAGTAGTGTAAACCTATAATGTTAGCATTCATTTTGGGAATGTAATTATTAAGTTTGAAATTTTATTTTTGGCCTGTAATTCTATTAGCTCAAAGCTACAACCGGAACCCTAAGGTGTTATTAATTCATGTTTAGTCCATAATATGTGATTATAATGATGTTAAGGTAGGAAGACCCTACACTGATAATCTATCTCCTGCACATATTTGGCATGCTAGGTTAGGTCATATTTCTAAAGGAAGGATGAGTAAGCTGATGAGTGAAGAATTGTTTGATTCATCAGACTTGGATTCATTACCCACTTGCGAATCTTGTCTCAAGGGAAAAATGACAAAAAGATCTTTCGGTGGTCATCCTGAGCATGCCAAAAGTCTGTTGGATTTGATCCATTCGGATGTTTGTGGGTCGTTAAGTGTGTACACACAAGGAGGATATTCTTACTTCATTACATTTATAGATGATTACTCACGATTTGAGTATGTCTATCTTATGAGGTACAAGTCTGAATCTTTTGAAAAGTTCAAAGAATTCAGACATGAAGTAGAAAAGCAAATGGGAACAAGTGTTAAAGCACTTCGATCTGATCGGGGTGGTAAATACTTGAGCACCGAGTTCATAGATTATCTTAAAGAGAATGAGATTATCTCACAGTGGACTCTGCCTGGAACACCACAGCTTAATGGTGTGGCTGAGCGAAGGAATCAGACTTTGTTAGATATGGTTCGATCAATTATGAGTTCCACTGAGCTTCTGACATCGTTTTGGGGCTATGCGCTTGAAACGTCATGTCATTTGTTGAACAGAGCTCCTTCAAAGTCAGTTATTTCTACTCCATATATGACGTGGAATGGAAAGTCACCTAATTATATTATTTAAACGTTTGGGGTTGCACTGCTTATGTGAAGCAAATGGTAGATGACAAATTTGATATGGGATCCATATTATGTTATTTTGTGGGGTATCCTAAAGAAACTAGAGGTTATTATTTTTATAACCCACGGGAACAAAAAGTGTTTGTTTACATAATCGTACATGTGTGTAAATGTAGGTGGAATTGAAGAAATCGAGCTAATAACGATAAATAAAAGTCAAGAAATGCATTGGAGTTAACAAGAGATCAAAATAGACCAAGAAAAATGCATAAAAGTGAATAAGGAGCCATAATTGATTGCCAAAAGAGCCCCGATCGATCGCCAACCGAGAAATGCGAGCAACAAAAGTGAAGTTTCGGCGATCGATCGACACTTTTCCCCGATCGATCGTCGAGAGACAAGGTTTGAGGCAGAAAAAATTGGCGATCGGCCACCAAATTTTCCCTATCTATCGCGAGTGAAGAAATTTTGAAAAACAAAAACAGTAAGGTCTGGCAATCGATCACCAGACACGAGCGATCGATCGCCAGAGGAGTTTGTGCAAAAGTAAAAGACTTTGTTTCTTTCCATCATACAAGGACTCTAGCCCCTTCCTCATTCTCCTATAAATACCCCTCGACCATCGGACCTTTTGGGACCTCTTTTTACATACTTTTACATGCTTTCATAGATAACTAGCTTGTAGTTCATCATAGTTCAAAGGCACGCTACGAAGATCGAATCAAAGGTCGGCGTGACAACCTCGACAAGTGAAGATCTACATAGTTTGCCTAGTTTGTGTTTCTTTTATGTTGTTTTTATTTAATTTTGATTGTTTTACATTAGTCATGAGTGGCTAAACCAGTTTTGTGATTCTTGGTCAAGGAAGACAATACATTGAGATTTATTTTTCTTATGAAATTCATGTACTTTTTAATCAATTTTTGAATGAGTATTGATTGTTTTTCTATACTTGATTGATAGGATTATTGTGTCTAATTATTGGATTGATCACCTAGTAATTGTGCATGCAATCTAATGCTTGTTATATAAACAACTAAGATTAATAATTTTGCTCGTGAGATTGTTAACTCCTTAGGGAAAACATTCAACTATATTAAATATAGACGCGTGAATTATATTGTCTAGCTTCGTTTGCCTTACTAGTTTATGAATATTTAATCTTTTAATCTTAGTCGCATGTATTTGTATTAAATGATTGATAAGGGTTAGAATAGAACACGTAGGCTACCTAACTACAATTAAGGTGAGATATGATTAATTTTCCAAGGCGAATATTCATATGCAAATTGCCTTTGTGAAAAATGATGATTAAGATAATAAACCCAATTGTAAAGTCGGCCAAAAGCCAAGAATCACTTTTCTCTCATAATCTAATCACTCTTAGTTTAATCTTGCATGTTAGTTAATTCATAATTTTCTTAGAAAATAATTCATTTTCAAAATCCCCTTTAATTTCATTTGCATTAAGTAACACAAAGTTCGTACTTTTTCGTGGGATCGATCCCTACTCACACTACTAGATTTTATTGCTATTAACTTGAGAATGGTTAATTTGGGCGTACGTGATAAGTGCTACCAAATTTTGGCGCCGTTGTCGAGTAAAGCAACATTTATTTTGTGTTAATTTTTTATTACTTTACACTACTATTCTGGTTTGTTCATGAGTGTAGGCAGTCATCTAATCACGAAGAATTCATATACGATCCTGAGATCGAGAGGACTTTGCACAAAAGGAGAAGAGAAAATCAAGGCACAATGGAGGAATTTCAATCCGATACTGACTCTCAATTTGAGGAAGAGGAGTAAGTAACAATGGCGGAGAACCAAAGTCAAAGACAGCTAGCTTGGATCAGCAACCTCTCTGCATCACTTTCCCTGCTTTAGCAACTAATATTAATTTTGAATTAAAATCTGGATTAATACATCTCTTACCCTCTTTCCATGGCCTTGCAGGTGAGGATCTCCACAAGCACTTGATGGAGTTTCATGTAGTCTGCACTACCATGAAACCGCCTGGAGTAACCGATGAGCAAATTAAACTACGAGCCTTTCCTTTCTCTTTGAAGGATGCTGCCAAGATTGATTATTATACCTACCCTCCGGATCTATCACTACGTGGAACGAGATAAAACGGACTTTTTTGGAGAAATACTTCCCAGCATCTAGAGCTACAAATATAAGGAAGGCGATTTATGGAATCAAGCAACATCACGGAGAATCACTTCATGAATATTGGGAACGCTTCAAGAAGTTGTGTGCAAGTTAACCACAACATCAGATAAGTGAACATCTCCTTATTCAATACTTTTATGAGGGTCTTCTTTCTTGTGATAGGAACCTAGTAGATGCTGCAAGTGGATATGCTTTTATTGACAAAACACCGGAGGATGCAAGGAATTTAGTTGCAAACATGACTGCTATCTTGTTAGGATCGATTTCGGGGGTGGGTTGCCATTCCACACCCGAGTTCAACCAACTTGAGCTTCAATAGCTCGTGTTCTTGAAATAATTGCACCGAGAGATTATATCGAGTTCGGTTACAAAACCGAGCAGAAGACACTCGACATAACCCGCTCTAAAACCGATTACTCATTTGAAAGGCATTTTAAAGATATGCAAGAAAGTATGTAAAAACAGTAAGGTAAATAAATGCAGTAACGTAAATAACACAAGCATTTGTTTCTAGAAGTTCGAAGCACAACGCTTCTACATCTCCCCTTCTTCCATCTCATGGAAGGATACACTAGAAGACTTTGATTTATACAATCCCGTTGTACAAACCTGGTCTAGTTGGGCATTCCCATCCAACTAGAACTCCTAGCAACTCAACTATGTATGTTCTTTAATGTCTCACATACAAAGACCTCTCAATCGGTTGTGATGAATCATCAACCGTTACAATGGTATTCACTCTTCTATTTAGCTCACAAATACAACGAATAGAGTGAATACAAAGGCACAAATGATTCCATAATGAATCTGATACAGCAAGGTAAGAGGTGCCAAAGGTTTGAGGAGTGCTCTTCATTTAACAGCTTTTGTCTTTGAAGTTCCTCAATTGAATCCCAAGTGGGTTTGCTTTGTAAGGCTTGGATTGATCTTCAATCAAATGTTATTGAGCTTCCAAATCATGTATATATAGCCCCAAGTAATGATATATACGTTAGATACAAGAATATAACCGTTGGGACAATTTTGGTAAGCTTTCAAACATTGCAACGGTCATATTCTGCTTCTGGGCTATTTTTGGAAGTCTGCTGGTCTGGTCAACTGGTATGGTCAGCTGGTATGGTCAACTGGTCTGAGGTCTGCTGGTTCAGCATCAGCTGGCCTGAGGTCTGCTGGTTCAGCATCAGCTGACCTGAGGTCTGCTGGTACCAGCTGAGAGGTCTGCTGGTACAACATCAGCTGGCCAAGGTCTGCTGGTGGTCTGCTGGTCCAACATCAGCTGGCCAAGGTCTGCTGGTGGTCTGCTGGTCCAACATCAGTTGGCCAAGGTCAGCTGGTACAGCATCAGCTGGCCTGAGGTCTGCTGGTACCAGCTGAGAGGTCTGCTGGTACAGCATCAGTTGGCCAAGGTCTGCTGGTAGTCTGCTGGTCCAACATCAGCTGTTCTGTTCTCTTGGTTATATCTCTTGATTCGTTGATTTCTGGGCAAAGTGATCTTCATGAAAGTTGTAGTTTTTTCTCTTAGCTTTCCACAAAATCAAGAATCACTCAATTTTGGGTTTTTATGAGAGCGTTATGCTCAAAATACAAGGCAATGGTCCTGCTGTATGTTTGCTGGATGCAGCAGCACATGGCATGACTTGCAGAAGTCTTTTGACCATCTTAATCTCTGGTTCAGTCTTTTACTTCCAAATATGACTTGTATATCTTTATCTTAGCTTTCCAACCCATATTGAATCATCTTGTTTCAATAAGCGAGCTGAGAGTTATGGCCGATATACCACAGCTGCTACAATCTGTCCGCTGCTGTTTCAGCTTTTACCCGCAAGCTCTTGCATACATGTTTTCGTCATGTACACCTTCGAATCTAGTCTGTTGACCTGAAATACGACTTGTAGAGAATTGAGTTGGATATCCAACCCCTTTAGAATCAGGTCGTTTTGATATCCGAGCTATGATATATGATCAATTTAGTCAGCAGCGCTCGGGGTCTACTGGATGCTGAATTCTCATTTCAGCAACCAAACTCAAGGCCATTTCTTAGCAGATCATCAAGCAGTAAGATACCATTTATGAACTGCACACTTGATGAAATATGTCAGCAACATAATAACAAGTTTTGTTAACATCAAAACTAAGATTATTCGGTTTTCCAAAACCCAACATATCTCGCAACAATTCGGAAGCACTCGGCATGACAACACACCAAAAGGACATAAGGAGGTAAACGAATCTAACCTTGAACACCAACTTATTAGCTTAACCTCTCTTGTGCGTGACAGGTGAGAATGGGCAAAATGTTAAACTAGGCTGCTTACCGGGCCGGGTCAAACCGGACCCGGCCCGGATTCGGACCGTTAAGTCCGGTCCGAAACCGGAACCAGACTTAACGGTTCCGGTTCGCCCCGGAACCGGTTAGAAACCGGTCCGGGGCGGTCCCGAAGAACCAAACCGGTAGGACCGCCGGTTCCGGTCCTACCGGTCCGGTTCCGGTTCCGAAACCGGAACCGGTAGATTTTAAAAAAAAATAAATAAATAAAAAAAAATAAAAATTGAAGAAGGCGACGTTAACATTTGTTAACGTTGCCTTCAACGTTAACAATGTTAACGTTGGCAACGGCTCTTAGCCGTTGCCAACGTTAACTTTTTATTTTTTATTTTTAAAAAATTTTTAATAAAAAAAAAAAAAACTATAAATAGGGGATGTTGTGTTGTGTATTGTTTCATAACAATTCTTGTAACGAAAATTACTTCACTCTCATATATTTCTCTCAATTGTGCTATTTACAATTTACTTATAGTCTTATATCGTAATGGCATCTTCATCTAGCAGTGGTGCTGGTCGTAGCCGGGGTCGTAGTCGGGGTCTCGTTCCGGGTCGTCTATCACTGAGTTCATCTTCTGCAATGAATTTGCCTGTGCCAATTCCTGAGTTAAATGAAAGTTATGATTTTTTTGCTGACCTCGATGTTGGTGGTTCTTCTATGAATGTCGAACCACAACAACCCCAACAACCTGCCGAACCTGTTGCTGCCCAAGCCCAAGAAAGACAACATGTGGAGTCATCCGGAGCCACTACAGCAGCAAGTAGACTACCTACTCGTGCCAAAAGAAGTAAGATATGGGATCACTTTGAACTCGGTCAAAAAGAAGGTACTAATGAATCTGTTGCAATATGTAAATTATGTAAGATCCAGTATTCATATAAAGCCGGTGGTTCCAGTGGAGGCACCGGAACATTTAAAAAATACTTAGTAAAAAAACATAATTTTGATGAGACAACATTACAACCATTAAGTCGAGAAGCAACACAAGCACAAATTAATATTCTTACTGGCACGAATTTTATTTTAACTGCTGAAATTAATCGTAGGTCACTTGTTAGATATGTGATCAGATGTGAACTACCTTTTATACAAGCTGAACGTGCTGGTTTTATTGAATTTGCTTCGTCTATACAACCCATGTTTAAACATATATCCAGGCACACACTAAAAAGAAATTGTATGGACGTATTTGTTGAATATAGAAATACATTGTTTCAACATCTTTCTAGTTTGCCTTGTAGGGTTAGCTTAACAACCGATATTTGGACAAATGTAAATTCAGATTCATATCTTGTTGTCACTTGTCATTGGATTGATGATAATTGGTGTATGCAAAAACGGATTTTGTCTTTAGATGAGTTAGATTGTGCACATACTGGTTATGTAATTGCTAAATATGTATTCAACACTTGTAGACATTATGGAATTCAGGATAAGGTATTTTCAATCACATTAGACAATGCTGCGAATAACAATGCTGCGATGCGTGATTTAAAGACCTATCTTAAACCAATGTTTGATGGTATTTTTTTCATGTTAGATGTGCATGTCATGTGATTAATTTGGCTGTTAAAGTTGGTTATGAGGACAATCACTCAGCATGTATTGACAAAATGGAAACTAAATTTATAAAGTATTGGGAACAAATCCCACCCGTGCACTGCATCGCAACATTGCTAGATCCTAGTCAATGTTTAACTTCATTTGAGATATTTTTTGAATATTATGCTAAATTTTTGGGGAAGGTTGTTGACGATCAAAAGACGTCTACAATGCAATCTCTCCAAAATATGTTTCAATTGTATTATAATCAACAGGCAAGTGAATCATCGCAACAAAGGCCTGTTGAAGAACAACCCCAAACTCAATCTAAAGGTGGGGGCATCAATTTGCTTAGACTGCTGGGCAGGAAAAAACTTAAGGGAAAAGGACCTTCTACTAGCACGTCGACTGAGTTGCAAATTTATCTGAATTATCAATTTCTAACCGAAGACAACTTCGACGTCTTACAATGGTGGAAGTCCAATGCAGCACAATTCCCTATCTTAGCCAAAATGGCTAGAGACGTGTATGCTGTACAAGCTTCAAGCGTCGCTTCTGAATCGGCATTCTCAACATGCGGCCGTATTATTGGAGACTACAGAAGTAGTCTATCAGCTGATTCGTTATGCATGCTCACGTTACTTAAAGATTGGTTTGAAGCAGAATGCAAAAATAGAAGAGATGGGACGGTTGACGAATTCGTAAATCATTATGACGAGCAAGAAGAAGAGATAGCCAAAACAATACTTATCAATTATGAAGACTGCTAAGTATTAAATTGAATATTTTTTTATTTAGATTTTCAATTGTCATGGCTTTACAATTATTTGTATGCTAGAAGTATTTAAACACATAGACATGTTTAAATAACCCATAAAAATTGTTAAATTTCTAAACCCTTTAAAAATTACCACTTTATTTAGATTTTTTTTTTATTTTTTTTTTAAATGAGGCGTAACTACGCCACTTTGGAGGCGTAGTTACGCCTCTTAAAAAAAAACCCGTAGCTTAGGCGTAGCTACGCCTGAATGGGGCGTAGCTACGCCTCATTTAAAAAAAAAAAAAAATACGAAAATCCGTTAAGGATCCGAACCAAACCGGAACCGGTTGGAACCGGAACCGGTTCGATCCGGTTCCTTAACGGACCAGACCGGTTCCGCCCATAATGGGTCCGGAACCGGCCGGTTCCGGACCGGACCGGACCGATTCCAACCGGTAAGCAGCCCTATGTTAAACCATGTGGGATTTGCTTAGAGATGAGCCATACAACCGAGCATGTCCCTCACTTCAAGAGACACCCAATGAGAAAGTAAATGCCACGGGCGGATTTCCGGGGCAGCCACAAAGGAGATATGATCCTTTTTTAACACCTACAATCCAGGATGGCGGGATCATCCAAACCTGAGATATGGGAATCAAGCGAAACCACAGATGCAGTCTAATTCGCCGCCCTACTGACCACCATTCCAGAGGCCACCACAAAATTCTCAATTCCCTACTACTACTGATAGACTTGAGAATATTGTTCAAGACCTTGCTCATAATTGTTGGGATATGCCCTAAGACAACTAATTAGATGATTGTTTATGACATACACTGTATTATGATTTTGTTAATGGCAATTCATTATTATATATTATTCGTGTATCTGTGTAATATGAATTAATATATAAGTTAATGTCCTTAGAATAATATTGTATTGTTCTTAAAGATTGTCCCTAGTCAAGTATTATCATGATTTAGGATAATGATAATGCATTAAGACTAGTATGTTTTGATTGATGAATTGTTCATAGATATGAGATATCAAATCAACACATGGGTACATGTTAGAGAACGATGTACTTGACAGACCCACCATGAGAATGCTACATGGATAGTTATATGAACGCCATAAGCAATTCTCATAGTGATAATGATGTATGTAATCCTTACGACTTGAGAACACCAGAGATCCCAACATAAGGAGTCATGTATCTTGATATTGTCAAACGTTACCTGTAACAGGGTAAACTATAAAGATAATCATTGGATACACCACGAATTATGTAGAGGGATGTTGAGTGATCAAGAAAGGATTTGTCCCTCCTATATAACAGGAGAAGTGTTTGGGCCCTTGATCAAGTAAGACTAAAATGCATGGCCGTGCTCGAATGAGTCGATATGTGATATCGAGCTTATTCGTTTATTCTAGTTCTACTTGGGGATCAAGAAATAAAGATTGAATATACGAGTATGACTATTCCATGACTCGTGTTCAATCTAAACACATAGGACAAAGGGATTAAAACATGGTTAATATTATCGCAGTTCGCAGGTTATGTCGAGTCAATGACATTCTTGTAATTTGGGTAGCCTCGATGTGTTGCTAGATACCGCTCATTGCTTGTGACATAAAATGAGATTTTATGTCACTGCCAACATTGCAAGATCATATCGGGTCGCACAAAAGATTAAATCGATAAGGGGAATTAAATTCATTGGATGAATTAATTAATTAAGAAGAGTCTTAATTACATGATTATAAGGATTTAATTAAATCATGGGTTTGGGCCCATGAGGCTTTAAGAAAGTCTTGACCTTAATTAAATCTAACATATATAATTTGATAACAAGGTGATTAAGGATTTTAATCTTTTGATCACAAAACTAAAGAGCTCTCGGCCGCCCACCTAAAACACCATCATCGCCGCCGCCGCCGTGGTGTTTTGGGTTTTTGATTGGTCGTCGTTGATCGGTTTTGAACCGTGAGTTCATTCTTGGTTTAAGAACGAGTCTAGCAACTTGTTCTTGAACACCCTTTCGATTTGATCGTGTGGATACCGTAGAGGCAAGATCTTGGAGGTTTTGCTCGTGACTCGTGGTTTGGCATCGCTTCTGCATCAAACACGCTACAAGGGTAAGACTCCTTTACATTCCGATATGAATACTTTGTATAGGTCCTCGGTTAGGAATCCAAAATTTTATTTTCCGCTGCGCACTTGCATGTTGGATTCCTTACAATAATGTTACTAAATTTCAACAGGAAATGCGGGCGAGCATTCAAAGTTTAAATACTCAAGTGGGACAACTTGCAACCAACCTTAATCATTTGGAAGCTCAAGGATCCCATAAATTAACTTCACAGCCAGTGATGAACCCCAGAGAGAATGCAAGCGCCATTATGCTAAGGAGTGGAAAGGAATTGGAAGAATCTGAGAATATGGGAACACCTCATGCCACATGAGAGGAGGATCAAGAACTTGAGCCCAAGGAAAAAGAGTCCATGAAAGACGAGGAACCTCGAGGTAAGTCTCCTCCATCTTTTGAATATAAAACTGAAGCCCCTTTTCCTCTTGCTTTGAAGGAAAATAGGAAGGATGAGAGTATCAAAGAACTTTATAACACATTTCGAAGATGCGAAGTGAACATTCCGCTGTTGGATGCTCTCAAGCAAGTACCCCGCTACGCAAAGTTCTTGAAGGAATTATGCACCGCCAAGAGGAAGTAAAAGCTAAAAGGATGCCAAAAAGTAGAGTTGGGGGACTCTATATCAGTAGTGATTCAAATGAAGATCCCCACCAAGTGCAAGGACCCACGTATGTTCACTATCACATGCACAATTGATGATACACGCCTAGAAAAAGCCATGATAGATTTAGGAGCATCAATAAATGTCATGCCATATTCTCTGTATGCTTCATTATATCTAGGATCTTTAAGTGAAACTAGGGTGGTTGTCCAATTAGCGGATAGATCTAATGCATACCCTAAGGAAATTCTAGAAGATGTATTGGTACAAGTAAATGATTTGTCTTCCCCACTGATTTTTATGTGCTTGATATGGCAAAGGGTGACAGTAGTAGTCCAATATTGTTAGGGAGACCATTCTTAAAAACTTCCAAGACTAAGATAGACGTTCTTAGTGGCACACTCACTATGGAATTTGATGGCGAGGTCGTTAAATTCAATATACATGACGCCATGAAATATCCTTGTGTCGATGATGATACTGTTTATTCTATCGATATTATTGATTATTTGTCCCAATGTATTTTTGAGCTCACGGGTAAAGACGAATTGGAGGTAGCCCTCACCAACCCACTCACTCATCTTGAAGAAGACGTGCCACTTGGAGACGAGGTGGAGGAAACCGTCACCACCTTGGATACCACACCCGAGATACAAGGTAATGTGTCATTTATTTCATTACCCATTTCTAACACTAGGCCACTACCTTTCGTATCGCAGGCACCCACCGTTGACTTAAAGCCATTACCAAGCCAACTAAAATATGTATTCCTTGGAGAAGAAGATACAATACATGTAATTATCTCTAGCAGGTTGGGAGATGACCAAGAGAAGGAACTCATTCTAGTACTCAAGGATCACAAAACCGCCATAGGATGGACCATTGCTAACATTAAAGGAATCGGTCCCTCTACATGCATGCATAGGATCCTACTTGAAGATGAAAGTAAGTTTACACGCCAACCGCAAAGAAAACTTACCGAATATGGAGGTAGTGAAAGAAGAGATCCTCAAGCTTATTGTTGTTGGAATGATATACCTCATTTCTGACAGTCAAAGGGTAAGCCCGATCCAAGTAGTTCCAAAGAAGACTGGCATCATAGTGGTGAAGAACAAAGATAATGAATTGGTCACCACCCGCATTCAAAATGGATGGAGAGTTTGCATCGACTATCGGAGCTGAATGCCGTGACCCGCAAGGATCATTTCCCCTTACCCTTCATTGATCAAATGCTTGAAAGGTTAGCATGTCACTCTTATTATTTCTTTCTTGATGGATATTATGGTTATATTCAGATTGATATCACACCGGAAGATCAAGAAAAGACAACATTTACATGCCCCTTTGGAACGTTCGCTTATATGCGCATGCTATTTGGACTTTGCAATGCACTGGCCACTTTTCAACGGTGTATGGTTAGTATATTTTCCGAATACACTGAGCATATATTAGAGGTCTTCATGGATGACTTTACTATTTATGGTGACTCCTTCAATGCTTGTCTAACTAACCTTACACTTGTCCTTAAGCGTTGTATAGACACTAACCTTGTGCTCAATTCTGAAAAAATATCATTTTATGGTGGAACAAAGTATATTGTTGGGTCACGTGGTTTCATCCAAAGGTATGGAGGCAGATAAAGTTAAAATTGACATTATTCAATCTCTACCCTACCCTATTTTTGTGTGGGATGTGCGTTCCTTTCTTGGCCATGCAGGTTTCTATTGGAGATACATCAAGGTCTTCGCCAAGATTGCGTCAGCATTGTGCAAATTATTACAAAAGGAAGTGGCATTCGAGTTTGATGAGGCATGCTAGACTGCATTTGACACATTGAAGGTATCCTTGACTTCCACACCCATTATCCAGCCACCTGACTGGAGTAAGCCATTTTGAGATCATGTGTGATGCAATCGACTATGCAGTAGGCGTTGTTTTGGGCCAACAGATTGGAAAGATCTCTCATGCCATCTACTATGCATCTATGACCTTAAATAATGCCCAGCAAAATTATTCTACTACGAAAAATGAGCTATTAGCTGTTGTTTTTTGCTTTAGAAAAATTCTGTTCTTATTTGCTTGGTGCTAAAATTGTTGTTTATTCTGACCATGCAACTCTTCGTTACTTGATGACAAAGAAGGAGGCAAAGCCAAGGCTAATAATATGGATCTTACTCTTGAGTGAATTCGACGTGGAGATTAAAGACAAAAGAGGAACGGAGAACAAAGTAGCGGATCATTTAAGCCGCTTAACTCACATAGAGGATAAACCATGCTTAAAGGAAGAATTTCCGGATGAACATCTCTTCGCCACACGCGATGTGTTACCATGGTATGCCGACATCGCGAATTTTTTAGTTACTAATACTCTTCCTACCAATTTGAATAGGGCCCAAAAAGCAAAGATTAGGAGCGACTACTACGCTTGTGACGACCCTTACTTATGGAAATATTGTGCTGACCAAGTGATTCTGTGTTGCATTTCTGGATATGAGGTAACCCCTATACTTAACTTTTGTCCTTCATATGAAGTAGAAGGACATTTTGGTGCTAAGAGGACGGCAAGGAAGGTATTAGACTGTGGTTTCTTTTGGGCATCCCTTTTTTGAGATGCATTTTTTTATCATGTACTGAATGCCAAAAGACATGTAACATATCCCAACGGAAAGAGATGCCCCAACAACCCATACTTATCTATGAAATCTTTGATGTACATGGTATCGACTTCATGGGACCTTTCCCCAAATCTTTTGGTAACATATCTATACTACTTGCTTTGGACTATGTGTCAAAATGGGTGGAAGCTATAGCCACCCGGACTGATGTTTCTAAAGTGGTTACAGGGTTTATAAAGCTTAACATCTTCTTTAGGTTTGGAGTCCCACGAGCAATTATAAGTGATCGGAGCACAACTTTTGCAATAGGACAATGGAGAGCTTACTCAAGAAATATCATGTTACACACAAGGTATCCACCGCCTACCACCCCCAAACAAGTAGGCAAGCCGAGGTGTCCAATAGAGAAATCAAGTCCATCTTAGAAAAGACAGTGAACCCTACTAGGAATGATTGAAGCTTGAGATTGGATGAACACTCTGGGCCTATAGGACTGCATACAAGACGCCAATAGGTATGTCTCCATATAGAATAATTTTTGGTATACCTTGTCATCTTCCTGTAGAGTTGGAGCACAGAGCCTATTGGGCTATCAAGAAGTTCAACATGGAAATGGATGAGTGTGGAGTGAAGGAAGCGGCAATTGCAATAATTAGAGGAGATCCGCAACAAGGCATATGAGAGCTCAAGAATCTATAAAGAAAAGACGGAGGCATTTCATGACAAGATGATCTCGAGGAAAGAATTTGAAATTGGTCAAAAAGTTCTCATCTACCATTCTCGCCTTCGACTATTCCCCGGTAAGTTGTGTTCTCGTTGGCATGGTCCATTTATAGTTACCTCTGTTTTCCCTCATGATGCAGTGGAAATACAAAGCATGGACACAACAAAGACATTTACAGTGAATGGGCACAGACTTAAGCAGTATCACGAAGGTATTCAACAAGAAACTGTTGAGAAAGTGGATCTTGAAGATCCACCAAGCATCACATGATCCATGGACTGGTGTCAGGCCACCGACGTTAAACAGAGGCGCTGCTTGAGAGGCAACCCAAGGGGAGTTACTTTTTTCCTTTAATTTTTATTGCTTTCTTAGTTTAACTTTTCTCTTTCCTTACAATTTTCACTTACATTGGGGACAATGCAAGATTTAAGTATGTGGGAGGGATTAATAGTATTTTATTGCTTTATTATTATAAAAATCCAAAAAAAATTGAACAATTATAAAATGTTGAGCTCATAGTTAGTAATGAACGCATCCTTAGATCACTAGCCCATGATGAAACCTAATTAATGGCATGCATGTTTGTGAACATAGGTGAATTGTTAACCTTGGAATACTTGGACCTGTAATGCAAATTATGCTTTGACATAGTAGTTGAATATTTTGAGCACGATATTGTCATGACTTATGAAGTGTGCATAGCGTAGTGAAGATTCTGTGAACTTTGTGATAGTCTTAAGAAGTTTCTGATACATGCTAGAACTTAACTACATTCGCTTGAGGCGTATGTCTAGACTACTTGCGAACATGAAAGTGATAGAGGAAATCTTTGATGCGTTTGAGCCTTTCAAGCTTACCATGTAAATAAGATTATCCCTAGTACCCATTTTGAGCTTTATTGAAAAAAGAATGGTTGTATGCTAAGCATACAAACAACCACCATTCAACATTATTTGAATAGCTTATCATCCATCCCTAATAAGCCTAAAATAATTTTATCCATATCTTTGAAGGGAGTATGATGTATTTCATTCACATGCACTTGTTATCAAAGACTCATATGATTGAAAGATTTGTTAAAAGAATGGAATGCATGAAAGAAAGAGGGATGCCTTGAAAAGAATAGAAAAATATGACTCCAAGGAGAGCCAATGCACAAGAAGAAAATAATTGAGTTAAACCTTGAAAAAAATGAACAAGGTTTGAAAAATCATGCAAGAAGAGAAGTTTTTAATTGTGCATATCACCTTACTCTCTTGTTTGATGCACCTTACCCTTTCTTTCATAACCAAAACCTAGGCTAAGCTACAAGATAATAAAGACCTACTTGATTTATGTTTGCAAGTGGCTAAGATAGTGGAGATGAGTGTGCAAGTGAACTTATACTTGTGTTAGTATACAACTTGAACTATTGTGAGTTTACATTTATTGGATCTATGATTTGTAAACATTTGTTTATGATCACACACGCACGTTCGCTGCTTTGTTGAGTATGAAATGTTTATGGATTGAACTTATTCCACTGTTAACTTTTCATCGCCTTTCATTACTATGCATGTTTAAAATTGTTGAGGCATTAAAGTGATGACGAGTTAGTTTGTTATGAAGCTATGAGCCAGCAAAAAGAGGTATTTTTGATCTGATTTACTCGAGGATGAGTAAAGTCTAAATATGGGGGGAGTTTGATGTGACTAGAAATAGACACATCTATTACGCTTAATTGTCTATGATTTGGTATGTTTGATAGATAAAATGATAAATATGCTACATAATAGTACATTTGTGTAAATGTAGATGGAATCAAAGAAATCGAGCTAATAATGATAAATGAAGGTCAAGAAATGCATTGGAGTTGACAAGAGATCAAAATAGACCAAGAAAAATGCATAAAAGTGAATAATAAGCCAAAATTGATGGCCAAAAGAGCCCTGATCGATCGCCAAACGAGAATCCGAGCAACAAAAGTTAAGTCTCGGCGATAAATCGACACTTTTCCCCGACCGATCGCCGCGAGACAAGGTTTGAGGCGGAAACAATTGGCGATCGATCGCCACAATTTCCCTATAGATCGCAAGTGAAGAAATTCTGAAAAATAAAAACAGTAAGGTCTGGCGATCGATCGCCAGAGGAGTTCGAGCAAAAGTAAAAGACTTGGTTTCTTTCCATCATACAAGGGCTCTAGCCCCTTCCTCATTCTCCTGTAAATACCCCTCGATCATCAGACATTTTGGGACCTCTTTTTACATACTTTTACATGCTTTCATGGATAACTAGCTTGTAGTTCATCATAGTTCAAAGGCACGCTACGAAGATCGAAGCAAAGACGAGCGTGACAACATCGACAAGTGAAGATCTACATAGTTTGCCTAGTTTATGTTTCTTGTATGTTGTTTTTATTTAATTTTGATTGTTTTGCATTAGTCATGAGTGGCTAAACTAGTTTTGTGATTCTTGGTTAAGGAAGACAATACATTGGGATTTATTTTTCTTATGATATTCATGTTATTTTTAATCAATTTTTGAATTATTATTGATTGTTTTTCTATACTTGATTAATAGGATTGTTATGTCTAATTATTAGATTGATCACCTAGTAATTGTGCATGCAATCTAATGCTTGTTATATGAAGCAACTAAAATTAATAAGTTTGCCCGTGTGAGATTGTTAACTCCTTAGGGAAAAAATTCAACTAGATTAAATATATTATATTGTCTAGCTTCGTTTGTCTTACTAGTTTATGAATCTATCATCTTTTAATCTTAATCGCTTGTATTTGGATTAATAGTATGATGTCGGTTAAAATAGAACGCGTGAGCTACCTAACTACAATTAAGGTGAGATATGAATTAATTTTCCAAGGCAAATATTCATATGCAAATTGAACCTTTGTGAGAATTGATGATTAAGATAATAAACTCAATTGTAAAGTCGACCAAAAGCCAAGAATCGATTTTCTCTCATAATCTAATCACTCTTAGTTTAATCTTGCATGTTAGTTAATTCATAATTTTCTTAGATTTTTGCATCATAGTTAATTCATTTTCAAAATCCCCTTTAATTTTGTTTGCAATAATTAACACAAAATTTGCCATTCTTCGTGGGATCGATCCCTACTCACACTTCTATATATTTATTGCTATTAACTTGAGAAGAGTTAATTTGGGCGTAGGCGATAAGCACTACCATGAGTGCTGACGCTTTTAGTCTTAGTGCGCCGTAACTTTTCTCGTGAGTGGTCCATTTTTTGTGTCTGAGTGTGTTTATTGGTCCATGCCTTTTTCCTTTGTTGAGGAATTTTTATATTATTGGTTTTTGTGGTCCCGAGCTTTAGGAAAACATGCCCTATTTTCAGCTGGTCTTTTGTCTTTTTTCTGCCTCTGATCTGTCGGGTTTGGATCGGAATCCTTTCCCGAATTTTGGTTCTTTCTGCTCCGGGCATGCTTGGCAAATCCGATCTTTCCATCGGCCAATATATGACATGTTGCAGAATTTTCGGTAAGTTTATTTGCTTGCCGGAATCTTGTTCTCCCAAAGAATTCTCCTTTTTGTTTCGATGAGATCTTCGGCAAATCCTGTTGTTGTTTCTGTCATGGAATCCAGCATGCAAAATCCTATTGTTGTTCTTGTCATGGAATTCAGCATGAAGGTTCCATTGGCTGAATTTTGAAAGAACTTGAATGAGTATTTGACTTTGTCCATTTGTGTTAGACAAACCCAAAGACCCAATGCTCGTCTGGTTGAAGCTTCGTCTTCGGTGATGGGCCCAACTAACGCTGGTGCTTTTCCTGGTAGCGTCGTTTTAATATTTTTTAAGGCGTTTTCATCTGGTCGTCTGTGCTTTAAAGTGAAAAACTTCAATAAAGCATTTCATTGCTGGTTCTGGAGCGGCACTAAAAAATACCACTCCAAGATTTATCCTCGAGCCAAATGTGGATTATTGGCCCATGTCTCGTGAATAGCTTCTCTGATCCACTTTGATAATTTGGAGATTTCAGAGAATGCTGGTGCAACAGTATAAACTGAAGCCAGAGCTCCGAAATGATACCATTCATGTACCTCGTTTGGATTTGGATGGCTACCTGGTTTCATCCATACCCTCGGATATTTTCTGGAGATATCAACAATTTTTTTGTCTCGGTTGATACCCCATCTGGTAATTTCTCCCAAATGCATTGGTAATCTTGCATAGGAGAAAACTAAGTCCTCATTAAATTGAACCCTAAAAGTGCCTGTCTGTGGCCTAAGTTTCAACTCTCCATCTTTTACCCCAGAGGTGTTGGGGTTGACTTGAATGTTCAAATTGTGATGACACCTGACCCTCAACATTCGCTACAACATGTACATCATCAAGGAATGCATCATCTGCAACACCTGTGACAGGGGTATGTGAATCCCTTGCCTCCGGGTCAGATGAGCCCTGTTCTCTAAACACTCATTTTTGCATCGTTGGAGATGCGACCTGGATGATCCCTTCAAGACTTTGAACAAGCGTTCTTGGGCCTGAAGGTAAACTCGTATATGACCAAAAACTAGGTCATGATCTGCATGTTATAGCCGCCCTGTGACCTCAGCATTGAGACAAAGAGTCCCAAAATCTCGTTCAAGGATCTCCAGGTTTTCCCTGAGATGCCTAACTCGTTTGAGGGTATCGCTAGCAATGTGTCCCTCTATCTCATGTCAAGAAATCTGCAAAAACATTTTTATCAAATTTCACAATGACAATATCATAATCATAATATTGGCATTCTGTTTGCCATCTTAAAAATGTAGCCTTTTCTGGTTTTGATTCAATTTTATTTTTCAGGAAAGACTTAACACTAGTATTATATATTTTCAAGATAAATTTCTTTGTAAGTAAAAATAGTGGCCATTTTTTAAAAGCCTTTCGAACTGCAAAGAACTCCTTCTAGTTGATGTGCCATCTGATAACTTTGCTGTTGTCAAATAGACTGTTGTAATATCTGCATGGTACTTCTCCCTTAGGTGTGGCCTTCAAAAGAACTGCAGCCCACCAATGGTCACTGGCATATGTGTATAATATCAGTTCATCCTCGCCGTTTGGAATAGCTTGGTAGTTGCCTGCAAACTTCTTTAAGTTGTTTGATAGCTTGTTTATGAGCTTCATTCCACTCAAACTTAACATCCTTTTTGAGTAGTGGACTGAATACCTTCCTATGGCTTGCTAGGTTGTTGATGAACATCCCAGCAAAATTAACAACTCCCAGAAAACTCTGAAGTTGCTTTAAATCCTTGAGGTCATCCGGATATCCTTGCACTTTCTCAGCAATATGATTCTGCAAGATGATTCCAGATTCGTCGATCTCAATTCAAAGGAACTCAATCTGTCTTGTGGCAATCACCGACTTCCTTTCAGAGAGCACTAATCATTCCTTGTAACAAACATCTGAAAGGTTTCCAAATGTTTAAGATGCTCTTTCATGTTTCTTGACTCAATGAGGATGTCGTCAATATACACGAACATGAAGCTGAAGTAATCCTTGAAAAGATTATCCATTTTCTTTTTATATATCTAGGGGGGATTTGCTAATCTCATTGGCATAATATTCCAGATATAGTGTCCTTGTGGTGTAGATAATGCTGTAAACCTTTTGCTAGCTTCCTCCATCTTAATCTGGTAAAATCCAGACGTACAATCAAACTTAGAAAACACATTGGCATTTTTAATACTATTTACCAAATGTTCTCTGCTTGGGATAAAATATCCATCAAACTCCAATATTTCGTTGATACTTTATAGTTGATCACTAATCTTGGCTTTCCTCATTTAACTTCTCCATGATTCCGAAAAAAAAAATTTCGGGCTGCTATATGGAGAAACACCTGCTGAGATTAACTTAGGGTCAAGATGTTCCTTAAGTATTATCTGCATGTCCATCCGATCTTCCATGCTCATGGAGATTGGTTTGAATCTGACGAACTCATTTTCTTTTCCGGATTTCACTTTCAAAGTAGCTTTGAGCTCATTCTTGTTCCACCATGCCAGGGGATCCTCGTTGTAGTTCCTCTGAATCTTCTTTTTCACATCCTCTAGAGTGCTTTGCTCTTCGTGGGTAGTTTTAGGTTGTGGAACTTCATCTTGTAATGCCTTCTTCAGTAACAACAGGGTTTCGGAGTAACTTCTTCCTCATCATGTTCTCTGAAAAGACATAGTATTAACCTAGTCAAAAGTTTGAGAATCCTTTTTACTGGGACCTTGTTGTCGAAACTGAAGGATTGCTTCACCAAATTTCCGTTGATCCTTCATCTTTGGGTGTCAAAGTTTTCCATCGTCACCACCAAGCTTGCTGTGAAAACTAATGGGGAATTTTCTGTGGAATGCCTCCCTTAGTCGCTGGACAATAATCTTATGATCACAAAGGGTTGTGAAAATAAGCCTCATTGTCTCGTTTTCATGTGTAAACCGCTTGAATGCCTGTAGGAAATTGTTTCCTAGCAGCAGATCAACTATTGTATCATGGAAATAAATAGGTGGAGTATTGACTTTGTACTATGGGGTACCGCCTTCTCCTCCGATTATTATTTCCGCCGCCTGGACTCCTTCATTAAGATTAAGAATCCATTTGGCAGTACATATTTCTCACCAAATTCTTTAGGGAAGATGTATCATTTGGCAGTGCATATTCCAGCTCCAGAATCAATATAAGCTGCAAAATATTCTGCTCGATATTTCTCGTATAACATCCCGACTGAGATATATATTGAGAATGGACTGGTGGTCATCGGATTCTATATCTTTTCCCGTCCACCATGAATTCCATTCCATCCTGCAATCTTTCCCAATGTTTGTTTTCCTCAAGAAACTCAATCCCAAGAATAAGCTGTTCTGGGATCATACCTGCAGTCCGTGCAATTGTTAGATCAATTTAACCAAATTGAATGTTTCCTTGATACCTGCCAACTGTAGGTTGTTGCAAATAATATAGGACATCGCAAGGGAAGAAATTGTTTTATCAGCAATGTCGAAGATTATCTGCACTTCTCTCCAGCCTTCTGGGCATTTCAGCATTCCTGTTGTTTTGAATACATCAGGATTTTCTTAATCATGCTCGATACTACTTTTTGTTTTTCCCCGGGATAGTTACTGATCAACCTATCCTATTGAAAAGACATTCTTCTTGGCTCGATCATAAGGCTCCTGTTTCTGTTCAAAACAGGCTGGTCTTTTATCCTCATGTCGATATCTCCAATCGTCGAGTTTTAATAATATCCGGCAACACGGCTTTTGCGAAATCTTCAAAGATTCTAGGGATTTCGATGAATTTCTTTCTCAAGAATACTTTTGAATGATGTGTATTCGAGAGCGCATAAGACACTTTGTAGGTGATCGAGTAAGGCCTATTCCCTTCTTTCATCAAATCGTTTCTTTTAAAGTCTTGATGAAGTAATGACCTTGTTGAAATCTCGATCTCCCAAATTGTATGCTATTCTGGGATAGATGTTGAAGGCCATCTTTCCAGCATACAAATTTCCTGCAACTGCTCCCAAACAAGAATATTTATGGTTCAGGATTCTCTTGTCAAAGATTGCCATATTAAGTGGCGAATCAATTCTTTCCTTGAAGGTTGCCTTGATGATAACTCTAATGACTCCAATATAAATACATGAGAGCGTATTAACAACTTCTCTTTTAACCTTGTTCTTAATCTCCTGAATTTCTCTGTAGAGAATTAACTGAATCTCAATTTGGTTTCCCATGAATTCCATCGGAATCGCAAATTCACTTGTTGTCACTTTATGAATAATCTGATGCCTCCTGCTTCGAAGACCAACATATCCATGGTTTTTTTCATTGCTTCAATTGTAAATCCATCGTACATCTGAAGCTTTGGCTCTTCTTTCATGATCCTCATAAGAGTTTTATGAGAAACAATGGTATGAGAGAAAAACCCCGACGATTTATCTCTGATCATGTGTTGAAGGAACTCTCCTTCACTCTGATTCTGAACTGGATTCACCTCCATTATCAGAATAGATCTCTTCTTTGTAGATGCTTTCATCTGAGGGGATATCCTCAAATTGATACACCTGCACCAAATTATGGAAGTAAACAACATCTTAAAACTCCTTGGTATGCTCGAACTATTTTACTCCACGGTTTTGGTTTTCTGGACAATCTGTAGAGACATGTCCTCTCGATCCGCACGTCCAATAGTTACAATCTTTAAAACTTTCACCCGCACGAGTATGAGTGCGTCTGAAAGTCCGCTTCATCGGTGTTCTGCTAGAACTTGTTGATTAGAACCTATTGATGGGGTTCTATTCCTGGTAGGTCCTGATCTTTGCCCTGGTCTATAACTTTGAGCTTTCTTCTTTGACCAGAACTTCCTGGGTCTCCATGACAACCCACTTCTTCTCAAAATACTTCCTCGGGCATAAGGATGACTTTTGTGTTTTTTCATCTTTCGCCTTTGGGGGTAGTTTCCAATGATAGTAGGGATATCATTCCGCGTACAACAAAGATGAGCAGTTTTGTTGATTCCTCTTAGCTTCTTGTAATTCTTTTGGAACTTTGCTTGATAGCACCACTCTGCAACCTTCATTTTAAGAAATGACATTCTCCTGGCCATCGCCTCTATTTATTGTGGTGTATATTCCTGGATAAGCATTTATCTCCACGGGCTTAATATTTTGGCAAAGAACAGCTCTGCTGTATCTTTTTATATCATCTTTGCCTTCCATCTATAATCTGTGAAGAGTTTGATGTACTCGTCTACATAATAGATATCATGTAGTTCAGGCTATAAATAGATTGTCTATATTTTGTGCCTTCTCTTGCTTTTTTCCTTTGAAGTAACCAACTCCAATGAAATAGATTTTAAAAAATTTAGCTGCCCAAAATTTATTCAGTGACTCTTCGGCTAGAACTTCTTCCTTGGTACCTCGGACTGCAAGTTCCTAGACAATTTCGGTTGATCCTTCCAGACTCATATTAAGGAGTAATATGAATCCTTATTTGCTTAGATCAAGCATCCCTGCTGCGATTCTCATTACTGAAGCCCATTAATCAATAAAAACTTCGCAATTTTTAAAATCCAAGATATCCATGTTGAGCATAAGTCCGTATGGATGTATTGGATCTAACTGAGATTTCCCGTAAGGCGTTTGATATATGTCTGGCCTGCGGGAATGACTCCTTGTTCCTACTGGGGGATCTAAAGTTGCTCCAGAGGTAAAATCTTCCTGATGAGGCATTCTTTGTTGTCCATCGGGTGGTGGATTGTGTGATACCGAATTTTCATGTAGTGGTGGAAGTTGAGGAATTCCGCCAACTTGATTTGTTTTAAGTCTACGAGATTCAATCCTGCAAACGAATCAGCAAGATCATGTAGATATTCCAGGTTGAAGTATTGGATCTCCTCGTAGGAATGCAATCATTTTTTTAGTCTCTGTCAAAGGCCTTCGGACCTCATCTGTTTTTCCTTTTTGATATAAAAAGGGTTTCATTCCATAGGACGGTGGTAGCCACCCCCCTTTTCTTCTTCCTGTAGGACTTGGTCGTGACTCCAACTCTTTGACTCGATTTTAAACATCTCGAAGGTTTTCAAGAATTTCATCATGATGTTTAATCATGATTTCCATCTGAATTTGGATCTGATGGATCTGTGCAGGGACATGGTATTGTAAGTATCCATAACGTTGCACCGTCTTTTAAATCCCTCTAAGATCTTGGGATATCTTAGAAGTATCCTGCTCGATTTCTCGTAAGATTGGTTCTCCCATCCTATTCGTCTGTTCCAGGTCCTGTTGGGTTGGTTGGATCTGGAATCATGTTGTTGTGTTCAGGATGGTCTTCATCCTGAGCCTCGGATAAGTCGAACTGAAGTTTGAGGTTCATCCTATAAAGGTTCCTCGCTATCTTCTCCAGTTGTTGATACTGGTTAATGCTAGCTGGGCTAGCACCGACTTCTTGTAATATTTTCCATTTCTGGTTGAAGCGTTTAGCTTCGCCCAGATGTTCTTGATTAGTTCCTCCAATTTTTGGAAGTATCACATGTATGAGTAACACTTCGAACATTCGTTAGGATCGATATTCTCGTAATGTCTCCCCCGTTAAAGGATACTATTAATATTCAAAATCTGATTTTAGTATTTCCAGAATAAACCTAGGCTCTGATACCATTTTAAGGATCGTGGCTTAAAATACGCAAAATGTGCTTAGAATAAGCAAAACATGCATCTTAAACATATGGGTAATTTGGTATTATTTTAAAAATTTCTCTCTCCAATGAGTAATTAGAAATATAAAGATGAAAAGGGGTAGGAATATTTGAAGAAATGTTTGGTAGGGAGTAAAGAGAAAGTTAAACTTAGGTTTAGGGATTTATCTCTAATTTTCCCTATATATATAGGGTGAGATTTTTTAGTGTGTCTATATATATATATAGAGAGAGAGAGAGAGAATATTAAACTTCAATTCACTAAACCATTTAAAAAAGAGAGAAGGGTGCACAAAATGTCAAAAACATCACGTTTAATTCATTAAAAAAACATCACGTTTAAGGGTGAGATTTTAGTGGGAAAATAAGGCTAACATACATATATATATATATATATATATATATATATGCATATATATTAAAATTAAAATCTCTATAAATTAATAATATTGGGACCGTAAAACTTTATTAATTTAGAGATATTAATTAATCGATAGATTAAAAATTTATTCATTTAAAGATTGCCTTTTCGATTCACCAAAATTTATCATGAATAATGTATTCACGATTTTGAGCATATGATTAATGATCCTGATTACCACAATAAAATGGATGACAATCGACTGTTATATTACCCTAAGTGATATGATGAATGTTCAAATTTGCAAAACTTAGAAGATGTTGGAAATATATTTATAAGTTTTGGTGATAACAACAAAGAAGTCTACTGACGAGAAGTCTACCGCCTGACTCTAAAAAGTTCTACCGGAAGAAATAGTCTACTGCTTCAACCATAGTCTATGTGATGCAAATAGTATAAGTCTACTTGATCAGAGTAATCGAAGCCCACTGGCCTAGGGGTGTTCACCGGTTCGGTTAATCGACTGAACCGGGCCGAACCGAACCGAACCGAACCGAAAAAATTTGGTTCGGTTTTCGGTTGTTAAAAAAAAGTTTGGTTTTCGGTTACAGGGTCCGGTTAACCGAACCGAACCGAAAAACGAAAACCAAATTTCAAAAAAAACAAAAATTTTTTTTGAAATTTTTAAATATTTTTTTAATGGTTTCGCTCCTGGTTTTATTAATAAAAACTCGTAAATTAACAATGTGTTTCAAGTATAATATAATTTATTTTGTTGTCTCGTTTAAACTTGATTTTTTGTATTAAATAGCTTCAAAATAATATAAGAGTTTAAAATTAAAAGGTCAAAGGTTCATAATTCATTTGAATCCAATAAATGATGTATTAGTGTTTGTATTTAAGTTGATTTTTAGTAATTAATCATACAATTTAAAAAAAAATGACAAATTCAAAAAAAAAATGGAAAAAAAAAAACTATGGTTCGAACCGAACCGAAGAAGTTCGGTTAAAACCGAAACCGAACCGAACAATTTCGGTTCGGTTTTTGGTTTTGAAATTTAAAACCAAAATTTTGGTTAACCGAAATTTCGGTTCGGTTCGAACCGAATGAACACCCCTACACTGGCGAGTCCACTGGCAATATCTCTGGAAGAAACCAGCAGACGTTTGTGAAGACATTAGTTGACTTTAGTCCAGCAGACTAAGTCACTAAAGAAAAAGCAGCAGATGTAAGAGTGCAACAGGACAAAGAGCTTAACAGTTTTGTTATGACATATAGTACAACACAACACTGCACTACCATATCAACGCCACCAATCTCATCAGAATAAACTAGCCGTTATGAACAGATTTGGAAAGAAGACAAAAGGAATTTTGACGTAAATCAGGAAGCTGATTTTACTCAGTTCTTTCCAATTGACGAATTGTTGTCGTTAGACTTTTAGTCTATAAATACGTCAATGAGCAGATTGAAGAAATATCTTTGAATCTTCTAAAGACAAACTCGAAGGGCGACCATAGAGCCCATTAAATTGGCTCGGAGGCGGAGGACTCGCGTACAAACAAAATATCTTGAAGATCTAAGTATTCATGTCTACTACTCAAGAACACTCACGTATAAACAGAGTTTTATATTTTTGAGAGAGTGTTGAGAAACTCATTGTAATACTCAGACGTTGTTCTGAAGTAATTTTGTAATAGTCGTGATTCGTGTGGCTAGGAGTTTAGGCAATCTGTGTGGGTGCCTAAGTAGGTTGTATACTGAAAAGTGTAAACCAAAGTCTTCTAGTGTAACCTTCTTGCAAATAAAGAAAGGGAGACATAGTGTTTGTACTTCGAACTTCCTAAAGCAATCCTTGTGTCATTCCTTTATATTATTTACTCTAACGCACCTTGTTTCTACCTTCAGTTATTTATTCATAAGCCCGGTGGACACCTTCCGCACTAGTAATTAGTTATCCACTGCATTGCATTAAATTGAGAACCTACCGCAGTATTAATAGTCAGCTGTATAACGAAGAAAATATAATTTGAGTTAATGTTTATTTAACCCCCCTTCTAAACACTACATTGATCCTAACAAGTGGGAGCCTGTGTTCTTAATTAATAGAATACAAGAACTGATGGCCTCATTCAGCAAGATCCTATGTTCTCTAAAACTGACTATGATGATTGGAGAATTCGTATGCAAGCTCACCTATCTGCTCAGGACGATGATAAGTGGTTCGTTATTACTGACGGACCAATGCATATCTTGAAAGTAAATCCCGCTACTGGAACTTCAAGTATGAACCTTGGATGATTGAAAATAAAGATCAACTTGGTCCAATGAAGAGAGAAAGAAAGCAAATCTGGATAATGTGGCTAATGACATACTGTTCAAAACACTAGACAAGAATATATTCAATAAAATAAAGATGTGTTTCACACCCAAAGAGATTTAAGAAAAGATCGCACAACTATGTGAATGAAATGACGAGACGAAAGAAAACAATTTAACTATTGCTCTACAAAAATTTGAGAATATCAAGATGATGTCTGGTGAAACTCTAAATGAATACAATGAAAGAGTTACATGCATTATTAATGAACTTAACAGCCTTGGAAAGGAGCACTCAAACAAAGAGATTGCTCTGTAAGTGATGAGAGGTCTCCCAAGAGAATGGGATGTAAAGACCATAGCCGTGAGAGAGTCAAATGATTTAAACAAAATAGATCTACATGATCTATTTGCTGACTTGAAAGCCTATGAGTTTGAACTAGGCATTCGATTTTGATGTGATGATGAACCTAGCACCAATCAACCAACGAAGTTCCTTGCTGCATCAGAGTCCTTGTCTCCCGCAATAGAGATAACTCCAGAACAAATGTGTTCTGATGCAATAGCAATGTTTGTTAAGAAGTTTGGCAAATTCATGAAAAAGAGCCATAAGACATATCAGTCATATCCTAGAAAGCATAACTCCAAAGATAGATCAGATGAAGATGATTGTGTGTGTCAACTATCACAAACCAGGACATTTCATCACCGATTTTACCAAACCTAAGACGGATGATCAAAAGAGAAGCTCCAAGGACTATCAGAAATCTAGAGGCAAGAGAATATCATCTAGAAGGGACAAAGAACAAAATGTTCTCGTTGCTAAGGAGAACAAAAGCAAATGGGCTGATTCTGACTCAGACTCTGAGGAGTCCACTGTATCATCCAGTGAGAGCGAAGATGAAGGAGTCCACTGCCTCATGGCAAATGATGATACTGAGAGATTGATATGACTAGAAATAGACACATCTATTGCCCTTAATTGTCTACGATTTAGTATGATTTGATGGATAATTTGATGCATATGCTACCTAATCGTATATTTGTGTAATTGTAGGTGAAATCGAAGAATTCGAGCTAAAAACGATGTATAAAGACCAATGAAAGATATGGAGATGATAAGGACTCAAGGTTGATCAAGAAAAAGGCCAAAAGTGTAATTTTGATGAAGAGATCTATCGCATGGAAGAGGAGATCGATCGCTTTTGGACAGAAAGTTGAGCAACAATTTACACGAGTCAGCAATCGATCGCAAGAATGAGGCGATCGATCGCCAAACCCTACTGGAGCCAAGTGATCGATCTCTACAAAGAGGCGATCGATAGCCCGAAGAGATCTCCCCAAAAAAATAAAGCTAGCGATCGATCGCTAGTCTGAGGCGATCAATCGCTAGACGAGTTTTGGAAATATTGGAAACTTGATTTTTTTACCATCTTGGATAGGTTTTACCTACAATATCAGATTCCCACCATCTTTGGACGAAATTTGGTACCTTAAATCAGAGGATTAATCATATTTTGGAGGAGACCAACATAGTTTAGATATTAGAATAATTTTACTCTCAATTTTTGAAGAACAACTCGAAGAACGAAGACGGAAGCGACACTCCGGAATCATTCTTCGCTTTAGTAACTATTTCTTTTATCATTAGTTTGATGTTTTCTATGGCAGATTTTATTGTTTTTGATTTTATTATGCAAGGCTAAACACCTTTGATTCTTGGTTGAAGGAAGACAATACATTGGATTTAATGTTTTTAATGAGATTGATGCTCTTATATTGATTTTTATTGAGTATCATCTGCTTTTCTGATTTTAATGCCATGATTGTTGTGTTTTGATTATAAGATTGGCCATCTAATAATTTTTACATGCAATCTAATGCTTGGCCTTTGAAGCAACTAAGATTGATAATTGCCTGCTGTTGGTGTTGTTAAATTCTTAGGGAAAACACGCAACTAGATTAAACATAAACGCTTGGATTATGTTGTCTAGGTTCATCATTCTTACTAGAATTGAAAGCTATTGTTAATATTAATCTCAACTGCTGTTGTTTTGATCGATATAACGATACGGGTTAATTTAGAACGCTTGGGCTATTTTAACTAGGCATAAGGTAAGATAAGAGTTGAATCTATAATGATGAATATTCAAGTAAAAATTACATCTTTTGTGATAATCGATGATTGAATGCATAAATCCAAGGTAAAGTCGACTGAAAACCAAGAATCGCTTTTCTCTTATAATTTTAATCACTTTAGTTAATTTTGCTAATTAGTTTAATTTATAGACTTTGCTTAGTAGTAGTAATAAATTCAAAAATCCCCTTTTTAATATTTGTTGGCACTATTGACACGAAAAATACATCATTTCCTATGGGATCGATCCCTACTCACGCTACTACATATTTAATGCTCTTAACTTGAGAAGGGTTAATTTGGGCGTACGCGATAAGCGCTACCAAATTTTGGCGTCGTTGTCGGGGAAGGCATTGTTATAATTTCGTGTTAATTTTTTTTATTTCATTTTAGTTGTTATCCCGCACTACTACTGTGGTTTGTTGATGAGTACAGGTGAACCCTCTGATCATGAAGAGAATTTTTACTACGATCCTGAGATCGATAGGACACTACATCGGAGAAGAAGAGAAGCAAGATTACTTGAGGAAGAAGAAGAGAAGAACATGATGGCTGCGAATCAAAGCTTGAGGCAGTTGGCGAATCCTAACTTGGATCAACAACCTCTCTGCATCACTTTCCATGCTCTCGCAAATAACGTAAATTTCGAACTTAAATCTGGACTGATTCACTTATTGCCATCTTTTCATGGTCTTGCAGGTGAGAACCCACACAAGCACTTGATGGAATTCCACGTAGTATGCACTACTATGAAGCCAGCTGGCGTAACGGAGGAGCAAATCAAACTACGAGCCTTTCCATTTTCTCTAAAGGATGCTGCTAAGGATTGGCTATTCTACTTAACCTCCAGATCAATCACCACGTGGACGGATTTGCAAAGAGTCTTCCTTGAGAAGTACTTTCCAGTTTCAAGGGCGACTAACATAAGGAAAGAGATCTATGGTGTGAAGCAGTACCATGAGGAGTCACTGCATGAGTACTGGGAACGTTTTAAGAAGTTGTGTGCAAGCTGCCCACAACATCAGATAAGTGAACACTTGTTAATTCAATATTTCTACGAAGGTTTGCTTTCTGGTGACAGGAACTTAGTGGATGCGGCGAGCGGAGGAGCTTTCATTGATAAGACAGCGGTGGAGGCAAGGAACTTGATAGCAAACATGGCTGCCAACTCCCAGCAATTTGGACATGTTCGCCATGGACAACCGCCAAGAAAAGAGGTAAATGTATCGAATCTGGAACAACAACTGATATACTTAACTTTTCTTGTGCGTAATCTTGCAAAAGGCAATGTGGGGAAGATGAAGCCGTGTGGAATCTGTCTAGATGTGAACCATCCCACTGTCGCCTGTCCCTCACTACAAGAGACAACCACTGAGCACGTGAATGCAGTGGGAGGATTCCCAGGTCCACCACAAAGGGGCTATGACAATCCATCGAGCAACTACAATCAAGGTTGGAGGGACCATCCGAACCAAGGCTATGGGAACCCACAGATGCATCAACCCCCACCCTATAGACCGCCATATCAGCGTCCTCCACCACTTTCAGTGCACCCTCCTTCTGACAGGTTAGAAAATATTATTAAAGTTATTGCTGAAAATAGCTTGCAATTTCAACAGGAGACAAGGGCGAGCATCCAGAGCCTGACTACGCAAATGGGAGAACTGGAAACTTCGCTCAACAAGATTGAATCGTGAGTATCAAATGGACTACCTTCACAGCCGGAGGTGAACCCAAGGGAGAATGTGAGTGCAATCACTTTGAAGACGGGTAGCGATGAAGTTGAGGAGAAAGTGGTACTGACACCACCCGGCAGAGAAGATGTGAAAGAGATGACAAATGTTGAAGAGCTTATACAAGAGGATGAACCACGAGGTAAGACCCCTCCACTCCGTGAGTACAAAAATGAACCCCATTCCCCCTTGCATTGAAGGTGAACTGGAAGGACAAGGGTATCAAGGGACTCTACGAAACGTTCCGACGCTGCGAGGAGAACGCCCCACTACATGATGCCATAATGAAAGTGCCTCGATATGCAAGATTCTTGAAAGAAGTTTGGAAGGCGGATAAGAGCAAGGAACCCAAAGGGTGCCCCAAGATAGAGCTATGCGAGAATGTTTCCGCGGTCATCCAACGAAGAATTCCCACAAAGTGTAAGGACTCCGTGTGAAGGCAATGCTAGATTTAGGATCTTCAATTAATGTCATGCCTTACTCAATCTATACTCAACTAAAACCTGGACCTTTGAAAAGAAATAATACTGTGATTCAATTAGCTGATAGGTCCACGGTTATTCCTAGGGGAATAGTAGAAGATGTACTTGTGCATGTAAAGAACTTGGTCTTCCCCGCTGATTTCTATGTCTTAGACATGGAAAATGGTGATACATCTAGCCCCATTTTATTAGGGAGACCATTCTTGAAGACATCAAAATCTGTGATCGATGTGAATATCGGCATGTTAACAATGGAGTTTAATGGTGAAAGTGCAAAATTCAGTATCTATGAACCCATTAAAACTCATGAGCATTCTAGTTACGCTATTGATATAAATGATGAATATGATTCTGATTTTGATAATGATGAATTGTGGGAGATGGAAAAGGCTACTGATGGCCTTGATGACAAAGGAGGTATGGACTCACATCCTGTGCATAATGTTCATACTATTGCTGCTTTATCTACTCATGACACTGCTGACTTTCTTTCTTCTCAGTTGCAGGATCATAACCCTCCGGACATACCACAAGCAATAACTGAAGGAGGAGGAACAAAGACTGTTGATGACCTCTCCAAGACAAGCAAGGCAAACAAACCGAAATTCAAGGGACTTAAGAAGATATTGAGGTGGAAGAAAAAGGATGGAGCGACACCGCATAACCCACCTTGATAGAGGACTGACGTCGGGCCACCGACGTTAAACAGAGGCGCTGCTTGGGAGGCAACCCAAGGGGAGTTAGTTTACTTTCTCCCTTTTATTTTTATTGCTTTAGTAGTTAGACTTTTCTCTTTTCTTGTATTTTTACCTTACATTGGGGACAATGTAAGATTTAAGTATGGGGGAGGGATTAGTGGTATGTTATTGTTTTTCTTATTATAAAAATACAAAAAAAAAATCAAAAAACTTGAAAATTTTGAGCTCATAGTCAATAATGAATGCATGCTTAGAATCACTAGCCCATGATGAACCTAATTGATGGCATGCATGCTTTTGAACATAGGTGAATTGTTAACCTTGGAACACTTTGAACTCTAATGCATGTGCTTTGACTTAGTAATTGAATATTTTGAGCACATTATCGTCATGACTTGTGAAGTATGCATAGCTTAGTGAAGATTGTGTGAATTTTGTAGTCTTAAGAAGTCTCTCATACATGCTAGAACTTAACTACATGCTCTTTGAGGCGTATGTCTAGACTACTTGCAAACATGAAAGTGATATAGGCGATCTTTGATGCGTTTGAGCCTTTCAAGGCTACCATGTAAACAAAACCAATCACTAGTACCTTTTTGAGCATTAATGCAAAAGAATGGTTGTGTGCTAAGCATACAAACAACCCCCATTCGACATTCTTTGACTAGCTTCTCATCCTTCCCTAATAAGCCTAAATATGAATTCTATCGATGCCTTTGAAGGGAGTATGATGTGTTTCATTCACATGCACTTAGAAATTCATTGAATTATATGTTTGAACTTCATTATAAAAAGAATGAAATGCATGAAAGAAAAGGGATGCCTTGAGAAAATAAATAAAAATATGACTCCAAGGGGAGCCAAGGCACAAAAGAAGGAAAGTGTTGAAATAAACCTTGCAAAAATATACAAGGTGTGAAAAATAAGCAAAGTTGAAAAATTCATGCAAGAAGAGAAGCTCTTATTTGTGCATAACATTATGCTCTCTTGTTTGATATATCTTACCCTTTCTTTCATAAGCCAATACCTAGGCCAAGCTACAAACTAATAAAGACCTACTTGGTTTGTGTTTGCAAGTGGCTAAGATAGTGGAGAAGAGTGTGCAAGTGAGCTTATACTTGTGTTAGTGTATGACTTTGGCTAGTATATGTTTGCATCTATTGGATCTATAATTTGTACATGACGCTTGTTTGTGACCACACACACACGTTCACTACTTTGTCGAGTATGAGATGTTTAGGGATTGAACCTGTTCCACTGTTAACATTTCACCGCCTTTCATTACTATGCATGTTTAAAATTGTTGAGGCGTTAAAGTGGAGATAAGTTAGTTTGTTATGAATCTATGAGCCAAACAAAAATATTGTAGTTTTGACTGATTTACGCGAGGTCGAGTAAAAAGTAAGTATGGGGGAGTTTGATGTGACTAAAAATAGAGACATCTATTGTGCTTAATTGTCTACGATTTAGTAAGATTTGATGGATAATTTGATGCATATGCTACCTAATCGTATATTTGTGTAATTGTAGGTGAAATCGAAGAATTCGAGCTAAAAACGATGTATAAAGACCAAGGAAAGATATGGAGATGATAAGGACTCAAGGTTGATCAAGAAAAAGGCCGAAAGTGTAATTTTGATGAAGAGATCGATCGCATGGAAGATGAGATCGATCGCTTTTGGACAGAAAGTTGAGCAACAATTTACACGAGTCAGCGATCGATAGCAAGAATGAGGCGATCGATCGTCAAACCCTACTGGAGCCAAGCGATCGATCTCTACAAAGAGGCGATCGATAGCCCGAAGAGATCTCCCGAAAAAAATAAAGCTAGCGATCGATCGCTAGTCTGAGCCGATCGATCGCTAGACGAGTTTTGGAAATATTGGAAACTTGATTTTTTTTTACCATCTTGGATAGATTTACCTACAATATCAGATTCCCACCATCTTTGGACGAAATTGGAGACCTTAAATCAGAGGATTAATCGTTTTTTGGAGGAGACCAACATAGTTTAGATATTAGAATAATTTTACTCTCAATTTTTTGAAGAACAACTCGAAGACCGAAGACGGAAGCGACACTACGAAATCGTGCTTTGCTTTAGTAACTATTTCTTTATCATTAGTTTGATGTTTTAGGGTAGATTTTATTGTTTTTGATTTTATTATGCAAGGCTAAACACCTTTGATTCTTGGTTGAAGGAAGACAATACATTGGATTTTATGTTTTTCATGAGATTGATGCTCTTATTTTGATTTTTATTGAGTATCGTGTGCTTTTCTGATTTTAATGCCATGATTGTTGTGTTTTGATTATAAGATTGGCCATCTAATAATTTTTACATGCAATCTAATGCTTGGCCTTTGAAGCAAATAAGATTGATAATTGTCTGCTGTTAGTGTTGTTAAATTCTTAGGGAAAACACGCAACTAGATTAAACATAAACGCTTGGATTATGTTGTCTAGGTTCATCATTCTTACTAGAATTAAAAGCTATTGTTAATATTAATCTCAACTGCTGTTGTTTTGATCGATATAACGATACGGGTTAATTTAGAACGCTTGGGCTATTTTAACTAGGCATAAGGTAAGATAAGAGTTGAATCTATAATGATGAATATTCAAGTAAAAATTACATCTTTTGTGATAATCGATGATTGAATGCATAAATCCAAGGTAAAGTCGACTGAAAACCAAGAATCGCTTTTATCTTATAATTTTAATCACTTTAGTTAATTTTGTTAATTAGTTTAATTTATAGATTTTGCTTAGTAGTAGTAATAAATTCAAAAATCCCCTTTTTAATATTTGTTGGCACTATTGACACAAAAAAATACATCATTCCTCGTGGGATCGATCCCTACTCACGCTACTACATATTTACTGCTGTTAACTTGAGAAGGGTTAATTTGAGCGTACGCGATTAGCGCTACCAAAGATCTAGGATCCAGCAAGTTTGAAACTCAGAGTGGATTCTGGACAGTGGATGCTCTAGACATATGACAGGAAGTGCATGTCTACTGTCTGAGTTAGAATACTCTATCGGACCAAGAATAACGTTCGGAGACAACTTGAAAAGTAAAACCGTGGGTAATGACAAGATTATCCTTGGTAACATTATCGTTAAAGATGTGTTACTAGTTGAGAATCTATGCTATAATTTGATTAGGAGTAGTCAACTTTGCGATAAAAGTCACTCAGTAGAGTTCAACAAGCACACCTGCACAATAAGATATACTGATGGCAATATATTGCTTGTAGGTAAGAGACACCAGAATATATAAAATTGATTGGAATTTTGACCAACCTGCCTCACCTACTTTCTTTGCTGCCATGAATACTTCTAAAAATTGCCTTTGGCAAAAGTGTTTGAGTCACTTAAATTTTAAAACTATTGCCAGTTTACGTAAACTAGATCTTGTTGATGGTCTGCCCCAGATAGAGTTATCAAAAGATAAGATCTGTTCAGCATGCCAACTTGGTAAGCAAATCAGATCTACATTTAAGAACAGAGGTACTAAATCTTCTTCTCAGTGCCTAGAGTTGCTACACATGTATCTCTTTGGTTCTATACCAGTAACAAGTCTAGGGGGAATGAGTATACACTAGTGTTAATAGATGATTTCTCTCTTTTTACGTTGGTTCTGTTTCTAAGTGGCAAAGATCAGGCTACACCTAAGCTGATCAAACTACTAAATACTTCAAAACGAGAAGTTGTGTGTGATAGATAGGATTCATAGTGACAAGGGTACTGAGTTTACCAATCATTCACTCGAGTCATATCTAGATGATCTATGTATTAAACACGAATACTCTGCTGCAAGAACTCCACAACAGAATGAGGTTGCTGAGCGTATGAGCATCACCTTCAAAGAGGCTGCTCGAGCTATGCTTGCAAAGTTAGATCTCTCAGAGATTTTGAGCAGAAGCGATCAGCACATCTTGTTACACGCAAAACAAATCGATGATTAATAAACGTGCTAACAAAACACCACATGAGATAAACCAAATATTTCATATTTCCATGTGTTTGGTTGCAAATGCTTTATTCACAACAATGAAAATACTCATCTAACTGCTTTTGATGCTAAGTCTGATGCCGGAATATTTCTTGGCTACTTTGCTGTTAGTAAGGCTTTTAGAGATTTCAATAATAGATAAGTAGAGAAATCCATTCATGTTATATTTGATGAACATCTTGATATTTATTTATCTAATTTACAAGTTAATAATCTGAGTAATAGATTGAGAAAAGCTCATATTTATGATAATTGTGATGATGAGTTGAATCATAGCTGAATGGTTGATTGTATTTTAGAGTCAGAAGTCCCGGAAGCTGATAAGTGTGATTTTCCCACTTAATTTGATATAAGATTAGGGGCGTTTTGTAGTGATTCTTGAAAAATATTACTTTTTTTGATATATATTTATATATTTTAGGAATCCAGGTCCAAATGCATAAAAGTGGAGGAAATAGGCTTAAATGATGAAAAAGGCCCAAACTGAGCAAACATGAAAAAGGAGGGACGAAATCATAATTTGCTGAAAATCAGAGGAAGCGATCGATCGCTTCAAATGAGGCGATATATCACCTCGAGGCAGTAGCAAAATGCGATCAATCGCTTCATTTGAAGCGATCGATCGCCTCTACTTGGAAATTTTGGGATTTTGTTTCCATCTTGGTTATTTGGTGTCCAAACTTGGTGAAACTTCTCCTACCATAAATATGGATTACCATGGACGTTTTGGGACTTTTTGGCTCATATTAAACCCTACAACAAGCAGCATCCATCACTCTCCTTCATCTCAAACCATCCATACACCATAACCATTGAAGAGAAGACGCATCGGAAGAGACGGGACGACGGAGCAACGCAAGGAGTCAACGCCTCTCGTTATTTCCATATTTCTAACTCTAGTTCTATATTTTCATTAGATTTTAATGTTTAGAATGTTGGAAAACATGCTTATGCATTGTTATTTGATGGAGATTGTTGGTTAGATTTGTTATCAAGACTTAGGGGATCATTTGTATGAACCCATGATTTAAATTGAATGTTGTGATTGATTCTTATATATTTAAGTGCATAGATCATTGTTTTTCATGCTTTTAAAGGTTTGGCCTTCCGTGAATGATGGTAAATTACAATTGAGATTGAGAGATAAAATTGTGATTCGATATAGTAATTTATGCCGTGGATTTCAGGCTGATATCGAGAGATGAAGTCAAATACACGTGTGATAGCTATAGATATCTAGTAATCGAAAGCTAGAAGTTTTCATAGATCAACTTACAATATTAATTATTCAATAAGGATACGGGAGTAGCTTATTGCAACGTTAGTATTAGATTTGTTATAGCCGGACCAAGGTATAATAAGTGCTTTAGGAAAACTCCTCACCTTAGATTGTTTGAATTAATTCTTAACTAATAGGTGAATTGTGGGGGATTACATAGGTGAACCGAAAGTCTTGATAATTGTTTCTTTTGATTCTATTCTTATTCGTTCTTGTTTGTTTGGGATGATATTGAGTTAATTAGTCAATTTAGTTAATTAATCACAATCAGTTATCGTAGACTAAATATATTTAAACAAGTGGAGTTTGGTAATTATCGTAGACTAAATATGCGACTATTTCCATGGAAGTCTGACGCACTATTGGCTGGACCGTTCAAAGTTGTCGATGTTCTACCACGGGGCACTATTCACTGTGAAAGAAAAGTGGCTACAACGTTACCACATGGCGGACGAAAAATCATCCCCACTGGCCCTTGCGGCACTTGAGCCTACATGGTAAAAAGTCCAGCTTGTGACTATAAATCAAGAACTTTTTCTTATCCTTTTGCTTTATTTTTTGATTTTGTTTGTTTTTGTTTTGATTATGGTGAGAGACTCCATGCATGATGAGACGTGTTCCAACAATATGCCCCATGAGCTGACGAGGAATTGGACAACGATCACTGACGGTCGTTGTCAAAGGTAAATGCTCTGTCTCATTTCCATGACCATTACATTAAGGACAATGCATGAATTAAGTTTGGGGGAGTGCATTACTGTGTCATGCTTCTTATTTTGAAATTTATCGTTCTTTGAGCACCAACAAAAAAATTTCATGAAAATGAGTTCAATTAGTAAGATAAGAATGAATCATAGTAGTGGTCTATATTCCATGATGATATTAGTCTCACTATGCATGACAACTTGAGTTTGATGATTGTAAGACTTGTTTGTGACTATCTTGTTTTGAGTAGCATGTCTAAGATGATGAATTTATTAAGCACATTTGAGTCATAATCTTGTGAATTGCATTTGTAGTAATGAAATTTTTTGTAAACTTGATGAATTGTTTTTGAGCATCTTAGAGTACCTTAGAACTTATTTGATGATGACACTTTAAGGCAAAATTTTATAGTCATGAACTTGATTAGGAGATGATCTAGGCGATCTTTGGACAGTTTGAACCTTTCAAGCTTACCATGTTTATATCAATCCCTAGTATCTACTTTTGAGCTTTATTGAAAAAGAATGGAGTATGTTTAACATACTATTAGCCCCCATTCAATATTTTTTTTGGCAACTCATTATACCTACCTACTTTTGAGCTTAAATTGAAAATTTATCCTTACCCTAAGGGAGTATAATGATTCTCATTAGATGCACATGAAGTACTACATTTGGATGAGCTTATTGTTGAAAAAAATTGATGAATGAGAAAAGAAAAAGATAGATAAAGCCTTGTGAAAAAAAAGTGACTAAATAAGACCCAAAGTGGCCAAGGCTAAAAGCAAAAGAAGAGAAGCTCAATTTTGTGCTAAAAATATGAACATTACATGCTTATACTCTCTTCTTTGTGCTATCCTATCTTTTCTTTGAAGCCAACCCTAGGCCTAACTTTACGAGCTTAAAAAGACCTATTGATCCAAGTTGAGGGAGTGACTACATTAGTGGAGAAGTGTTTGAAAATAGAACTATGGGTGCTCAAGGATAATCTTAACTTTCATTACCTAGCATGGTTTGATCTATGAAAATTGCATGAAACTTGAAAGTGACAATAGCACACACGCACGTTCTGATTTGGAGACATGTTGGTTGATCTAGGGGAAAACACAGTGTGTTGAACTTTTCGATTGACTTTTGTTTGTCTGTAACATGATTGACTATGAATTGGTTTATTTAAATCTTCAATATTGAACTCTACTTCATGATCTTATTTCTTGCTCGAGACGGTCAAGTTTAAGTTTGGGGGAGTTGATAAGTGTGATTTTTACACTCAATATGATATAAGATTAGGGGCGTTTTTGTAGTGGTTCTTGGAAAATATTACTCTTTTTGGTATATAGTTATATATTTCAGGAATCCAGGTCCAAATGCATAAAAGTGGAGGAAATAAGCTTAAAATGATGAAAAATGACCAAACTGAGCAAACATGGAAAATGAGGGACGAAATCGTAATTTGCTGAAAATCAGAGGAAGCGATCGATCGCTTCAAATGAGGCGATAGATCGCCTCGAGGCAGTAGCAAAATACGATCGATCGCTTCATTTGAAGCGATCGATAGCCTCTACTCGGAAATTTCGGGATTTTGTTTCCATCTTGGTTATTTGGTGTCCAAAGTTGGTGAAACTTCTCCTACCATAAATATGGATATGGATTATCATGGACGTTTTTGGGACTTTTTGGCTCATATTAAACCCTACACAAGCAGCCTCCATCACTCTCCTTCATCTCAAACCATCCATATACCATAACCATTGAAGAGAAGACGCATCGGAAGTGACGGGACGACGGAGCAACGCAAAGTCAACACCTCTCGTTATTTCCGTATTTCTATCTCTAGTTCTATATTTTCATTAGATTAATGTTTAGAATGTTGCAAACATGTTTGTGCATTGTTATTTGATGGAGATTGTTGGTTAGATTTGTTATCAAGACTTAGGGGATCCTTTGTATGAACCCATGATTTAAATTGAATGTTGTGATTGATTCTTATATATTTAAGTGCATAGATCATTGTTTTTCATGCTTTTAAGGGTTTGGCATTCTTGAATGATAATAAATTACAATTGAGATCGAGAGATAAAATTGTGATTCGATATAGTAATTTATGTCGTGGATTTCAGACTGATATCGAGAGATGAAGTCAAATACACGTGTGATAACTATAGATATCTAGTAATCGAAAGCTAGAAGTTTTTATAGATTAACTTACAATATTAATTGTTCAATAAGGATACGGGAGTAGCTTATTGCAACGTTAGTATTAGATTTGTTATAGCCGGACCAAGGTATAATAAGTGCTTTAACTCGTCACCTTAGATTGTTTGAATTAATTCTTAACTAATAGGTGAATTGTGGAGGATTAAATAGGTGAACCGAAAGTCTTGATAATTGTTTCTTTTGATTCTATTCTTATTCGTTCTTGTTTGTTTGGGTTGATATTGAGTTAATTAGTCAATTTAGTTCATTAATCACAATCAGTTATCATAGACTAAATATAGTTAAACTAGTGGAGTTTGATAATTATTTCCTAGTTCTCGTGAGATCGACAATCGATACTTTTCATATCATTATACTAAAACTTGACACCGTGCACTTGCGGTACACAATCGCTACACTGAAAATACTGTTTAAAATAATAGCGATCAGAAGCACCAGCAGACAAACCTGCCGAGCAACATGAATTAAACCATGCTGCTGCGGACACTACTGGACCAAACCCTACTGCAGTAGCTACTCCAAACGCCAGCGATGAATCCATCCATTCTACTAAGATTCCAACTCAAAATATTCAAGAAGTAGAGATTGATCCACTTGGACCTCCGCTCCGGTGGAAGAAGAACCACCCACCTGAGCTGGTCATAGATTATGCAGGACCAGTTCGAGATGAGCATGATGGGAGAACTATCATTTTTCCTAGGATTGCAAGTCAAGCAATATGCTGAGTGGATATTCATCAACCAGTTGAAATATACAAAGAACTACTAAAGAGATACGGTATGAGTACTAGTTTAGCAGCAGCCACTCCTATGAACTCCTCTGCTAAATTACTTTTGACGAAGCAGGAGTACCAGTAGAGGTAATACTTTATTTGACAACCAACAGATTTGACATCATGTTTGTAGTATGTATGTGTGCTCGCTTTCAACTATCACATTATATTGTTGTTAAGAGGATCCTTAAATACTTAAAAAGGAACTGAAAATGTTGACCTCTAGTATCCTTAGGATTCTATATTTAATTTAATTGGATATTCAGATGCTGATTATGCAGGTTGTAAGATTGATAGGAAGAGCATCAGTGGATCATGTCAATTCCTTGGATATTGGTTGATCTCCTGGTTTAGCAAGAAGCAGACATCCATAGCAACGTCTACTGTAGAAGAAGAGTACCTTGCTGCAAGAAGCTATTGTGCTCAATTGTTGTGGATTCAACAACAGTTGAGAGATTATCGAAGTGCATATACGGATGCACCAATATTTGTGTCTACTATAGATATCACGTACAATCCATTTCTTCATTATCGAACCAAGCATATTCACATACATCATCACTTTATCCGAGATCACGTAATGAAGAAGGAGATTCAGCTGGAGTATATATCTATCAAAAAATAAGTAGCAGACATCCTCACAAAACCCTTACTAGACGCTAAGTATTCTTATTTTGCAATATACTTGGCTTAGTGGATATAACTAAGTGATCTTCATTGTTTAATTCTCATACATGCTTAGTTAAGGGGGAATTACATTTGACTTATTACATGAATATAGGCGGAATATTGTTTGAGGGGGAATTTGTATGTTTTATGAAGATCTATTGATGCTAAGCTGGTAAGACAATTGTCTACTGTAGTAGAGTTTGTTACTTAACTAGTAGATTGTAAGGCCGCTACCTTAAGTGTGGATTAAGTGCATTAAGAGAACTAAACTTGCAATAATCAGAGTATAGGGTTAATAGTGATGCCTCGAGCTTAAAGATTACAATGCCAAAATAAAATTTTCAAAAAGGAATTAATTACATTCCCATCAAAATGAATGTAAGTCTACAGATTTACTCTACCCTGTGAGAAACTATACAAAAGAATTCATGTCTTGCTATACCGATAGCACTCATCACACTGCTCACTGCATCAACCCTGGCCTTAGCCCTCCATGCCAATATTCACCTACAGGAACAACCCCAAACCATGAGCATATAATAATCCATTCACCTCAATATGGTTATAATGAGTAAATGCATAAACCGTAAATACAAAGCACTTCCTCTATTCCAATGCATTTCAAACTCTCACTTTGGTTGTCCCAGTACCACAACTCATAATCATAATCAATGGATTATATTACGGTTCCACAAATGTAATGACATAACCATTCCATCAATACCAATAACCAATCATAGTCTTGTTATAACAGTGTATTTTAATGCACATCGCTTATCATGACCGTGGCACTAATACCCCTCGCTTCGACATATCAACGGCATCAAATAACCTCGCTTTAATGTGACAGCGGCATTTACCATCGCTTCAACATATTAGCGACAAATATTCTTTCCTCGCTATGATATGACAGCGGCAAGTATTCTCCCATCGCTTCAAATGACGACGGCAAAGCATTAAAATCATCACTCGAGTATAACAACGACTACACATGCTATGAACCAAGCATCCAATAAATATATGCAACCACAATGCATAATCCAATATGTATACAAAATACATGTTAATCACCAATCATAGTCTTGTTATAACAGTGTAATGCACATCGCTTGTCATGACCTCGGCACTAATACCCCTCGCTTCGACATGTCAGCGGCAAGTATTCTCTCATCGCTTCAACTGACGGCGGCAAAGCATTAAAATCATCACTCGAGTATAACAACGACTATACATGCTATGCACCAAGCATCCAATACATATATGCAACCACAATGCATAATCCAACATGTATATACAACCACAATGCATAATCCAACATATATATGCAACCTCAATGCATAATCCAATATGTATACAAAATACATGTTACCATTTGGTGCAGTACGTCTCTCTACATACCTTTCCAAAATATGGGATGTCGTTGGACTTTATCCCCTGCATTATGCTGCCATCTGAGAAGGCTCTACACGATTGCACAACTCAATATTAAAAGCCATATAATAGTCTATCACCAAAATCCCAACCAAATACCAAAAATCCAACATTTACCCCATTCACGCCCTCGCGATCGGCCATTTCTCTCAATCGATAGCGGGGCAACTAAAATCATGCACCAAAGTTCTGCCCTTCTCGATCGATCGAGATGACCTTCTCGATCGATCGCCGAGCCTCGTCGATCGATAGGGAATTTCCACCGATCGATCGAGCAAAGCATCTTCGCCCAAAATTGGCTCATGCAATGCGCGATCGATCGTGTGTTTGTCTCGATCGATCGGCGAGCCCTGCAATTTCAAAAATCCACCATTTTTGTGCATAATATCCATGCTAATACCACAACACACATCTTTACAACCCAACATCATAACCACAACAAAAATCAACCAATAACACCTCATAAAAACCATACCCCACCACAAACAACATATTTCAAAATAAACACATTTTCTCCCAAAATCAACAACTCAAACACAACAAATACATGCTCAAAGCTTTACAAGGAAGGTTCCTTACCCCTTGAACCTCAAATCCTTAGCAAGATGAAAAGATTAAAAGCTTCCAAGTTTCCTCTCCTCTCTTGTTGATCGATGAAATGGGAAATGGGGGAGGGATTTGAGTGATAAAAATGAGTGGTGGGGAGTGAGGTGTGAGGGGTGGGGTATAAGAAGTGTAGGGGTTTAAAATAGAAATGGTGTCCAATTAATTAGCATGATGTAGAAAAGTATCCCTACATGATATTTTAAAGCATTTACTCACTAAATGCACCATAACAACAATTAACATGCTTTTTCTACATCACTAGAACAAAGCCCAATAAATCATGCCAAAACACCAATTCCCCCACTATGCATCTCATGCACCCTGAAATGTAATACCAGTTCATGTCCACCGCATAACTATACATTTCCCAACCAAAATAATAAGCATAACACCATAATTATTATTAGAAACCATAAAGCACATGATTAATTTCAGGGATATCACAATACTCCCCTACTTAGAAAATTTTGTCCTCGAAATTGTATGCATTTACCAATCCAAATCAAAACATAACTTTACATGCCAGAAAATAGTTCCGGATAGTGCTGCACCATATGTCGCTCCATCTCCTACGTGGCCTCCTCGACACCCCTGCGTTCCCACTGAACTTTGACCGTCGGTATTACCTTGTTCCGAAGTCTGTGATCCGCTCGATCTAGAATTCTAACCGGCCGTTCAACATAGGACACATCAGAATCTAACTGAACTTCTGAAGGATGCAACACATGAGACGGATGCGGCTCATACTTCCTCACATAGGCACATGAAACACGTTATGTATCCCAGACAACGACGGTGGCGAAGCCAAACGGTAAGCCAAAGTACCAATGCGCTGCAAGATCTCGTACGATCCAACATACCTCAGAGATAGTTTTCCGCGCATTCCAAACCGCACAACACCTCTAAAAGGTGAGATCTTCAAAAGACCTTATCTCCCAATTGAAATTCCAACGGTCATCGCCGTTTATTAGCATAGGCTGCCTGCCTATCCTGGGCTGCTTTCATTTTCTGCCGGATTGCTTTAACCTTTTCTTCCATCTCCCGGTTCAGTTCCGGTCCTCTGACCGATTTACTATCCAAATCATCCCAGTACAACAGTGATCGACAACATCTACCATAAAGGGCCTCAAAAAGAGCCATCTGAATGCTCGCCTGGTAGCTGTTGTCGTATGAGAACTCTACCAAGGCCACTGAATCCTGCCACGGAGTATCAAACTCCAACACACAATCCCGTAATATATCTTTGAGAATCTGTAAAGTACGCTCAGTCTGGCCCTGTTTGGAGATGATAAGCTGTGCTCAATCTCACCTCAGTTCCCAAAGCCGATTGAAGACCTTCCCAAAAATGAGACGTAAATCGCGGATCTCGGTCGGACACATTAGAAACTGGGGTCCCGTGTAATCTCACCACATCCCGAATATACAAATGTGCCATCCTCAAGTATGTGAAGGTCATACTATATGGAATAAAGTGAGACACCTTTGTCAGCCTATCCACAATCACCCAAATGGCGTCAAATCCCGAAGCAGTCCTCCGCAAGTGCGTCAAATCCCAAACTTCTCAATTAACCGCCGGGCCTCTGCCTCTCGGCCTTCACCTGTTGACAGATCAAACACCTCTTAACGAATGCGATAACATCTCGTTTAATTTGTTTCCACCAAAACTGGTCGTAAAGGTCCTTATACATCTTCCTCCCTCCTGGGTGAATGCTAAACCTGCTACTGTGAGCTCGCTGCAAGATTCTCTGGTGCAGCTCCGGCACACTCGGAATCACCCAATGGTTACCGAGCCTCAACGTACCGTCCTCTGCAATCCTGAATCTTGAAGGTTGTCCTTGAAGGACCAATGCTAACCATCTTTGTATTTCATTGTTTGTCTTGTGAGCCCTTCTGATATTCTCAAAAATATCTGGCTCTGCCAATAATGTGGACACACGTACCGCCGATGCATATACATCAAAGTCATAGCCCAACTGACAGTAGGAAGTCAACATACCGACAAATGAATGATGTCCTCCGTAGTAGACTTCGCCTTCTGACTCAAAGCGTCAGCTGTCAAGTTCGCCTTCCCGGGATGGTACTCTATCTCGCAATCATAGTCATTTAGTAAGTCCATACATCCCCTCTGCCTCATATTCAGTTCCGCCTGAGTAAACAAGAACTTCAGCCTCTTGTGGTCCGTGTAGATGGTAAATGAAGTACCATACAAATAGTTCCGCCAAATCTTTTAAGGTAAAGACAATAGCCGCCAATTCCAAGTCATGAACTGGATATCTAGTCTCATGCGGCTTCAGTTGTCTCGATGCATAAGCTACCACATGCTTATCTTGCATTAATACACAACCCAAGCCCTGTAACGATGCATCTTTATAAAGAACAAACCTCTCGTTCTCCGTGGGAATCACCAACATGGGTGCAGTCGTCAACCGATGCTTCAACTCTTGGAAGCTCTGCTCACAAGCCTCAGACCAAAAAAAGGGTACTCCCTTCTGAGTCAGCTGCGTCAATGGCTTAGCAATCTTGAGAATCCCTTAACGAAGCGTCGATAATATCTGGCCAAGCCAAGAAAACTCCGAATCCCGAGTACAGAGGTAGGCGCAAACCATTCCATTACTGCTTCTACCTTCCTGGGATTCACTGATATCCCATCTCTGGAGATCACATGCCCTAGAAACACCACACTGTCCAACCAAAACTCGCATTTACTGAGCTTGGCAAACAACTGATTATCTCGGAGAATGTGAAGCACTGTACGCAAATGTTTCAAGTGCTCCTCTTCACTCCTAGAATAGATGAGGATGTCAACAATAAAGACTATAACAAACTGATCCAGATACGGCTGAAATACTTGGTTCATCAGACTCATAAAGACAGCCGGGGCATTCGTCACTCCGAACGACATGACCAAGAACTCGTAGTGTCCACACCGAGTCCAAAATGTTGTCTTCTGAACATCCTCCTCTCTAACCAGTATCTGATGGTACCCAGATCTCAAATCAATCTTGCTATAAAGCTTCGTGCCCGGCAACTGATCAAACAGATCATCAATCCACGGAAGAGGGTACTTGTTCTTTACCATCGCTTTATTCAACTGACGATAATCAATGCACAAGAGCATCGAACCATTCTTCTTCCTTACAAATAAGACTGGTGCACCCCAAGGCAATACACTAGGACGTATGTATCCCTTGTCAAGGAGTTCCTGTAATTGCACCTTCAGTTCCCTCAACTCCGCTGGTACCGTTCTATAAGGGGCACGAGAAATAGTGGATGTGCCTGGTAATAACTCAATTCCAAACTCGACCTCTCTACTCGGAGGAAAACCTGGAATCTCCTTCGAAAATACATCGGCATACTCCGCAACCACGGGTATCTCCTCGATCCTCAGTTCTTCCTTCTTCCCCGCAACATCACTGGCATAGATGAGATAACCCGTGTGTCCACGTTCCAATAACCGTGACATCTTAATAGCCGATACTAACGGAATCTTCGGACGAGAACCACTTCCATAAAATATCCACTGAATCCCCTGATCAGGTCGGAAGCGGACCGTCCTCTGTCAACAATCAACCACTGCCTGATATATGTTCAGTACATCGATGCCCACAATGCAATCGAAGTCCGTCATACCCAAAACAATCAAATCTACCTTCAGATCATTGCCCTCAAAATAAATGAGGCAGTCAGATAATACCTGATCAGCAATCACATTCCTTCCGGTGGGTGTCGAGACCAAACGAGGTGTGGGCAACGGAGACGGGCACATTTGATGTCTCTCCACAAAATCAACAGATACAAAAGAATGGGAGGCACCTGTATCACAATAGTGATGAGTACTATAGAGCATAGTCATAAACAGTCATGTTGTCCTGCTTCAAGTTGGTGAACTCGTCTTCCTTCAGTTGTCTCGCCGCTGCCGAGAAATATCGACTCCAAAAATCGAGTCCTGAACAAATTCCAGTCAATCGGTGCTCCTTGAGCTCTCAACTCCATCACTGTTGTCTTCCACCACATGGAAGATTTCTTAGCCAGCTGGAACTCTGTCAGTCTCAACCAAGCAGTCTTGGCACATGGTGCCGACACAAAGATTTGCTCAATCCTCTCTAATCATTCCTCTGCTTATTCCCCTGTCTTAGTTCCTTGAAATAGAGGTGGATGGAAGGTCAAGAACTGTGTCAGACTAAGTTCCCCAGGTAATAATAGCTGCGCTACCGGTTCCACGCCCACAGCCGGTGGCAATAGAGAATTAGTCTGTGCAATACTAGCATTCACACTTCCTACATCACCCACCTCCTCATTGAGGTGCTCAGAATTTCTGGCTGCCATGCTGTAATATAGGGTTAACAAAAATACCAGAAACAATTCATGTAATACACCGTTAGTTAACAAGAATAACAATATGCATGTTAGTATAACACACATATACTCAAATATGCACCACATGCATAAACATGCTAATAAGTGAACACCTAGCCAACTTGTTCGCGAAGTCTACCCTTCACTCATCCCCGGATTCTCTAACCACTGCTCTGATACTACTAATGTAAGGCCTCGCTACCTTAAGTGAGGATTAAGTGCATTAAGAGAGCTAACATGCAATAATCAGAGTATAGGGTTAATAGTGATGCCTCGAGCTTAAGGATTACAGTGCCAAAATAAAATTTTCAAAAAGGAATTAATTACATTCCCATCAAAATGAATGTAAGTCAATAGATTTACTCTACCCTGTGTAGAAACTATACAAAAGAATTCATGTCTTGCTATACCGATAACACTCCTCACACTGCTCATTGCATCAACCCTGGCCTTAGCCCTCCATGCCAAAATGCACCTACAGGAACAACCCCAAACCATGAGTATATAATAATCCATATTCACCTCAATATGATTATAATGAGTAAATGCATAAACCGTAAATACAAAGCACTTCATGTATTCCAATGCATTTCAAACGTTCCCTTTGGTTGTCCCTGTACCACAACTCATAATCATAATCAATGGATTATATTACGGTTCCACAAATGTCATGACATAACCATTCCATCAATACCAATAACCAATCATAGTCTTGTTATAACAGTGTATTTTAATGCACATCGCTTGTCATGACCGCGACACTAATACCCCTGGCTTCGACATATCAGCGGCATCGAATAACCTCGCTTTAATGTGACAGCGGCATTTACCATCGCTTCAACATATTAGCTGCAAATATTCATTCCTCGCTATGATATGACAGCGGCAAGTATTCTCCCATCGCTTCAAATGACGGCGGCAAAGCATTAAAATCATCATTCGAGTATAACAACGACTATACATGCTATGCACCAAGCATCCAATAAATATATGCAACCACAATGCATAATCCAATATGTATACAAAACACATGTTAATCACCAATAATAGTCTTGTTATAACAGTGTATTTTAATGCACATCGCTTGTCATGACCGCGCACTAATACCCCTCGCTTCGACATATCAGTGGCAAGTATTCTCTCATCGCTTCAAATGACGGCGGCAAAGCATTAAAATCATCACTCGAGTATAACAACGACTATACATGCTATGCACCAAGCATCCAATACATATATGCAACCACAATGCATAATCCAACATGTATATGCAACCACAATGCATAATCCAACATATATATGCAACCTCAATGCATAATCCAATATGTATACAAAATACATGTTACCGTTTGGTGCCCGTACGTCTCTCTACGTACCTTTCCAAAAAATGGGATGTCGTTGGACTTTATCCCCTGCATTATACTGCCATCTGGGAAGGCTCTAAACAATTGCACAACTCAATATTAAAAGCCATATAATAGTCTATCACCAAAATCCCAACCAAATACCAAAAATCCAACATTTACCCCCTTCACGCCCTCGCGATCGATCGGTCATTTCTCTCAAATGATCGCAAGGCAACAAAAATCATGCACCAAAGTTCTGCCCTTCTCGATCGATCGAGATGACCTTCTCGATCAATCACTGAGCCTCGTCAATCGATCGGGAATTTCCACCGATCGATCAAGCAAAGCATCTTCGCCCAGACTTGGCTCCTGCAACGCGCGATCGACCGAGTGTTTGTCTCGACCGATCGGCGAGCCCTGCAATTTCAAAAATCCACCATTTTTGTGCATAATATCCATGATAATACCACAACACACATCTTTACAACCCAACATCATAACCACAACAAAAATCAACCAATAACACCTCATAAAAACCATATCCCACCACAAACAACATATTTCAAAATAAACACATTTTCTCCCAAAATCAACAACTCAAACACAACAAATACATGCTCAAAGCTTTACAAGGAAGGTTCCTTACCCCTTGAACCTCAAATCCTTAGCAAGATGAAAAGATTAAAAGCTTCCAAGTTTCCTCTCCTCTCCCTCTTGTTGATCGATGAAATGGGAAATGGGGGAGGGATTTGAGTGATAAAAATGAGTGGTGGGGAGTGAGGTGTGAGGGGTGGGGTATAAGAAGTGTAGGGGTTTAAATTAGAAATGGTGTTCAATTAATTAGCATGATGTAGAAAAATATCCCTACATGATATTTTAAAGCATTTACTCACTAAATGCACCATAACAACAATTAACATGCTTTTTTTTACATCACTAGAACAAAGCCCAATAAATCATGTCAAAACACCAATTCCCCCACTATGCATCTCATGCACCCTCAAATGTAATACCAGTTCATGCCCAACGAATAACTATACATTTCCAAACCATAATAATAATCATAACACCATAATTATTATTAGAAACCATAAAGTACATGATTAATTTCAGGGATATCACATAGATTCTACATACCAGTGGGCATTACCATATACGCTGGCTAATGGTAACCTTCCATAATTATTAACCAATTGGAACGTCAGATTTAAATCTTTATTACTCATTAATGTTGAATTATCTCGGTCCCGATTAAATCGTATCCGTTCTTTTTAAATTCAAATTTAATTTGCATAGATGAGCGACACGTGTCTATGTGTCATTTCATTTACAGTGCGACGTAACATCTCCCCTTCGTCTTCAACCGCCATTAGGCTTTTAAACTCACTACTTTCACCTTTTTACAGTTTACTACACTAACAAATTTACGAGCTATTTTTCTCTCAGATTTTCTATTCACAGAATTCTTGTGCTAATCTTCAACTATCACTATGTCAAATACAATCAAACCCAGCTTCGTCACCAATGCTCTACATGTTGGTTTTCAATCCGTTAGCACACAATGAAAGGAGTTTTCAGGAGTTTGTAAAACTTGGGGTTGCTAATTCTATTAAACCTCACTCCACTCTACTACAAAGATGCCCTGATTGAGATTTATGCATCGGCAATAGTGGTCAATGATAGGGTTGTCATCTCTGTTTCTGGGAAGCAAGTGAACATCACCACAGATGAGCTCATTTCAAAACTGTGTCTTCCCAATAAAGGCCTGAATGATTTATCTGCTATCTCCATTGCCACCAGAGAGGAGATGAGCATGTTATTTTTCAAGTATGGACACTTGATGATCTCTCCCTTCAAGAAGATTTTGGTGAAGAATCACTATCGGGTGCTGATAGACATCATTGTCAAAGGTATGTTGTGCAAGGCCGGCTCCTACGACATCATCATCCCGGAGAAGTTTGAGGTTATGTGTGCAATTGTCAAAGGGTTGGGGGTCAATTGGTTGGTACTTCTCTTCCGAGTATTGACAGAAATGATCGAATCAGTGAAGGATTACTCTGGATTTACACTCCCATTAAGTCACATTTTGGAGAAATTGGGCGTACCAGTAGGGACTGTCATTACTCTACATCCCTCAAGGCTAATCAATGTCAAGTATATTATGATGCACATTCAACCAGGGTAAGGCCCATAGAATTTATTAATGATAACTAAATATAATTTGGGAATTTAATAATAATTAATTTGTAATTAATTAATTAAATGTGAAATTGACAAGATAAATGTCAACTAACAATTTAATCGGAACATGGCATATTTTTGAAATGATAAAATAAGCTCCGATATTATTAAAAAAAATAAATTATTAAATGAAAAATTTAATTTTGTGTTATAGTAGTGGATTTCAATCCCAGGTATCAACTGTAAATAATATATCAGTACACCGGCGATACTCCGATGTACATAACTGGACTGGAAACACAATTATTATAATGTATTCAGCTCACTTTTCACACACAAAACATGAACTCACACACATATCAACCGAAGTTTTTCTTCTCATCTCCCTGTTTCCGCACGCGTCTCGACCATCCACCATAAAACCGGTGTGGTCGCCGCCGTCCGACCACCAACCCGCGAACCAAACCCACCACCGTGTAGCCAACTCACCGGCGGTCATTTCCATGCCAAGAATCCACGGTAAGAGTTTCTGAATCCATTCGATTTTTGCCAGAAAGTATCGATTTGAAATTCTAGGTTTCTTCCGATTTTTGCTTCGATTTGTTGAATCAACCATGAATGGTTCGAGCATGCAGGTCTAAACCCTTCCCCTCACCAGTGCCGACGTTTCCCCTCTGGTCTCCACCTTTATCGTAGCCGAAAACCACCCCTGAAACTTGCGGTTACTGTTCACAAGAAATGGGGTGAACATTATTTCAATTTTTCAACTTTTATTTCGAAGTTTAGCCTTCATTTTGAGCTTTAATTGTTGAATGAAGTATGATGTGATTTTTATCATATTTTTGGAGCACCTCCCTATCGAAAATTATGCTGCATGTTCGACAATCTGCTGGTATAAGATGCATGTGCGTTTATAGTGTGTATAACTGCATGTGAGTAAAGTTTGAGTTGATCACCATAAATATTGATCAATCTTTTGTTAAACCTTAAATTAGATCCCCTTTACTTGTAGTAAGACACCACATCAAGTAAGAAAATAGTGGTGAGAGGCTATAGTTGAATCGAAAACAGAAAAGAAAGCTGAATGATGTTGTGGAAACATAGCTAATCATGGCAAGGTAAATTGAAGTGATTTTTCTTAGTTCATTTTGATTACCCCTTCAAACTTAAATTATTAAATCAGTTTTGTAGTAAGAACACCTGGTATTAATAGAAGAAATTATGCAAATATGGATTTCCTCGACATCTTTCAGTTAGAGAATATGAATCCAGGTTTATGTTGTCTGAAATTATGAGAATACTTGTTTGATAAGCTATGTATCATTTAAGGAGTCTCAGACATTAGTTATATCATATTTTTACGATTTTATGAGAAAATAATAATGAAGAATATAGATAATGAAGTAAGATGATGATAAATAATACAGAATTATTAACAATATGTTTTCTTGAATAAAATGTTGAAATAAGTACATTTGGAATTAGCGAGAACATGGAATATGAGAATTGAATTAAGTGTTTGGAATTGTGTAGATTAATCTCCAATATTGGAAATTCACGAACTGATCGAACGATGACGAATTTGGAATGAAAAGAAAGTAAAGGTATGTTGCGATCGGTAACATACAACAGTTATCTGTATTATTTGATACATGAATTGTTGAACTTAAGTAAATTACGTGAAACTACTTGGCTATGTGAAACTACTTGGCTATGTGATCTTAATTGAGTTATGAGCATTCATAGCATCCTATTTGGCATATAATGTATAAAAATAAATGTTTTGTTAACACACATCATTTTGATAAATATACATTGATATATGACATACACATGGGCATATCATATTGATCTATCTACTTCTTTGATATCCATGATGATGACTGAGTTGACTTACTCTGAGTGTCGGGGACGATGGGCACGGCGATGACAGGCAGCTTAGGTACCGACTGTAGTCACTCGCGTTGCTACCGGACCTAGACACGAGGGATGACGAGCACATCACCGGATGATTCTCCTAGCACAAAGTGTGTGTGTTGTCACCCTCTGCTCGAGCTTGATATTGATTGACGATACCTTTCTTTGGACTCCGATATTTTGGTATCTTGAGATTTCGATCCATTGTACATTACATGAATTGCATACATTGGACTGCATTACATCATATATCACATTTTATAGATGCATGTCGTAATTACTTGATAGTTTCATATTGGGCTTTGGCTCACCCCCTAGGGGGCTGCTGTTGTCTTTGTGTGTGGGCAATGGCAGGTATTAAAGGTGACCAGGATCCCAAAGAGGGAATGCTCGTTGGGAGTCTTACCTGAGGTTGTTTTCTTTTGTCTATCCTAGTCGTAGTATAGTTAAGTATATCAGGGTGTGTCCTGGATAGTATAAATATGTAAATGAAGTTTATTTCCGTCTTGTATTGATTAATTGTGAATTTTTGAGGTTTCTTTATTGTTGATGGTATTATGTAAATATTTTAAGTATGAAATGTGTGTTATGGTATGATGTAAACATTTTTAGTACGGATTATGTGTTGAGTGCCTATGATGCATGCTATGGTATTATGTATTTACTTGCTGCACTGGGGTATGATTTTGTGCTTTTCATTTTTTCTGGTATGTCCCTCGTGCGCGGAGGTCATGCCGAAATTTTTAGAGCCACTTGTTGGCAGGACTTTTAAATAATCTTCCGCTGTTTACAAATAAATAATCATTGTGTGATAGTTAAACACTTGATTATGAACGAGTCCTCGTAGTTAATTAAACACTTGATTAGGAACGGGTCCTCACAGTTGGTATCAGAGCATAAACTAGGAATGCTCTAGTCTTGAGTCTTGTGTACACTTTGAATAGGCATGAATGAACATGTGCGTATGTGTTTGAAACTTATTTGACCTATTTGCTCTTACATGAATTGGAGTGAAATAGTTGATGTCGATATGTGATTTATATTTGAGTATGCTGAGTCATGACGTATTGATATTGACAACGATATCGATACATATGTTTGATGAAACTTAGTAGGGAAAGAGTTTACACTCGAGCACCTACAAAACCTGTCATTATTGAACGAATGCTGCATTAGATTGAATACATGAAGAGTATGCATGTCACATGAAACTTTTCAACTTGTTGATACAATTTTAATGAGTATGAGGTCATTGAGAAATGAAGTTGCTCTGGAACCTATTGAGAATAACATTATCGATTGAATTAGAGATAATTGAAATGAGAGCCCTTGAATGTGATTGAGATATCTCCAGGACATAGAGCCATTTCGATTTCGGCATTGCAATGCTGGAAAAGAATGATATATGGCTATAACAAATGAGTTAAAGATATGACAGTTTTACAAAAGTAAAAAGAATGAACTAACAAATATGTTGTATGAAAACATAGTTAGATCTAGCTTTGATGAACTGAAATATAGATTTGATGGTGTAACCAAGATTGAGTTGTATAAAACATGATGAGATGTTGAGAAAATACAAAAATATGAGATATAGATCGAAATTTTTTGGGAAGTTTTATCCTTATGATGAATTCCCATGTATCTCAAAAAATTTAAAATGAAATTTAATGTTGAGATGGCTAGTTTGAAGTATGATCAAACCTACAGAATATTATTTTCAATAAGTAGTTCCATGTTAATTGATTTATATGAGTAGATGGAATTTTAGGACAGTGTCTAAGTCGAAATTCCTTATGTGTTGCGGTACTTCATAACGCAATCTTAATTCTAAGAAGAGGATTGATCATTTAAGTTGTTATGTGTTAATAACATAGATGAAGCGCAAATGCTGTGACTCATTAGCATACATAATAAGATAATGTACAGATGTACATCCGAACATGATTTGCGCGATGCGCAAACATAATTAAAGAAATGCTAAAAATGGTTCAATAGATTTGAAAACCATTAATGAAATGATTATATACGAACTTTGCATAAATGTACCTTCAAATCTGTTTCAAGAAAGTTGAATTTTCTGAAAATGTAGAATTGGTACGAACCCAGACCTGGAGATCGCACGACAGTAGCGTTGAACACGAACTTGTGCTCGGAGCTATCAGGGATCTCAGGTTTACTGAAGTGATGAGTTTGGGTATATTAAAGAATATAAGTTGCATAGACCCGAATATTAACTCGGAATAGACTCCGTGCATTGTGATAAAGTTTTGAGAAAAAAAGTTAAAACTGGTAAAACTTTGAAGATACTTCCAATGCGATTTGTAAGCATACCGATATAGAGACTTTTACTCGGTATTGAATTTAGACAACTAAAATGATTGTCTTATGTTAAGGATTTACCTGATTCGTTAACTTAGGACGATTTTGTATGTCTATTCAAAGATCTGCACTCTGAATGGTATCAGGTGTCAATCCAAAACCAAGACCTGGCTAAATCTATCTTGTTTGCTCGATGTACGATTATGTCATGCGAGACTTCTAATTCTTGATATTTCATGGACTTGATGAGTCTAATCCTTTGACAAATTCTTGATCGAATTGTAAAGTCTTTCGTGATGAAAATATGCTGTGTTGGATATCCGAAACAGATATCTCAGATTCCTTACATGAAATATTTTTGATCAATCTATCCAGCCTGAATGTGGATTGCAAAGGATGGTAATCTTTCTATCATGTTGTTTGCGGGATTGACTTTTCACATCGATAGTGAAGAATATAAAAATCTCACATCTCTTATGCGATTAACTCGAGCGAATCAGATATTTCTCTGATCAGACGAGCGTAACGTTGGTTCTTTGATTAACCACCGAATTTTTTTTTTGTCATTCATTCTGACACCAAAGAAAATAGGACAGATCTGAATCGATCTCTCGATTTCCTATTAGGAAATGATTCTGTATGCCAAGCTATCTAACGAAATTTTGGATGATCGAAGTGATACTCTTGGGCCACGTCATTTCTCGATGTAGCATTTCTGTTGATTCAACCAAAGTCGAAGTAGTGTTAAACTGGTTAAGACCTACCAATGTTCATGAGGTCCGATGTTTTATGGTTTAGCAGGATTTCAAATGTCTATTTATCGAAAGATTTTGTTTTTGAAAAATGGCTAAACCTATTACTCAACTGACACATAAAAGTTGAAAATGTATTTGGTCAGATGAGTATGAAATTTGTTTTCTTGAGACCCTGTTATAGTTTTGAACTGGTAACAAATGTTTTATTTTAAAAATTTGACGTCATTATACAGGGGAAAATTTATTTTTATTCGGACCACAAGAACTTAAAATATCTATTCCGATCTGAATACGAGGCAACACAGGTTGATAAATCTTTTAAAGGATATAGATGGTGAAACTCAAATGTTGCTACGGCTGTCCTCAGTCGTAAAGTTCACGAGTCTTTTCTAGCTTATGTTCGTAGCACCAAGTGCATGCTGATATTTATACATTTGACTGAGCTTTTCACTCATACCAGAAATTTATCATTGTCTCAGCATTTCAAGTTGAGTCGGAATTTATTCTAAACATCAGATTAACCTAACGAAATGATGTTGAAACTCAGAAATCTTAAGAACTCGTATCTTCAGAACATTCATCTTGCTTTCAGATATCTACTGATAGTTTCTACGACTTAATGATTCATAAGTTGTTCCTGATAATTCTGATTTGACCTCTGAAATTATTCGAGGAGTTCATAACTATGAATACAATATTCACCCTGAAGACGAAAGATGCATACGACTCTGAGACCTCAGTTCCGATGGAGATGTATGAGATAAGACGATTACTGATGCATTGTCAAATGTTGGAGTTGTCAACAAGTTTAAACCAAATGAATAAAACTTGGAGGGTTGCTTTATGGCTTTGAAAGCCCCAATGGATTGAGAACTTATGGCTATGGAGTCTGTGACCCGTATTCCTAGATCACCAGAGACTGTGATGCTATTTTTGAACATTATTGATCCGCTTCCTAAGTCTGTACTTTTCTTTCCTTACGAGCGGACTTATCCTTATACGAATATGACCGTGTTTATCGAGGATATGTTACGTAATGTGGCGAATGATTTTAACTTTGGTGGGCATGAAGCTGTGCCATTAATCGAAGTTCCTATATTGATAACTACCAAACGAGCTTATGTTCGACATCTTTTGAAACCTTTTGGAAGAGATGTCGTAGATCACCTTTATTCTGGATAGAAATCGATGAAAAACTAGTTGACTGGACCTGATATAATACGAGAAACGAATGATAAGATTATGTTGTTCAGATAGCGAATGATGGCTGCCTAGGATCGGCAAGCAAGTTATGATTTTAAATGAAGACGACCCATAGAATTTCAGTTAGGAGATCGTGTATTTATGGAAAATTTCTCCGTTATAGATACTAATCGTTTTGGCATGCGAGGTAAACCATCACCTGGTTACATTGGCCGTGCAAGATCCGATATCGAATTGGAAATCTTGCCTGTAGATTGGCATTGTCACCAGCTTTATCTATCATTCGCGATGTATCTTTCTTCTTGTTGCTCGTTGCGAATATATTATTGGTTCTATCATGTCTTTCAGCCTGATGAGATTTGACTTGATCATTCTTGTCAAACATCTTGTTTACGTTTTGGATCGGAAGGATATATACATGTTCAATTGTATTCAACATATCATGTCGTGTATTCTGATCCATATGCTATTTTGCATTGATCTGGATTTATGTTTGTGATTTCGAGGACGAAATATTATTAAGTGGGGGAGAAGTGTAAGGCCCCGAGAATTTATTAATGATAATTAAATATAATTTGGGAATTTAATAATAATTAATTTGTAATTAATTAATTAAATGTTAAATTGACATGATAAATGTCAACTGACAATTTAATCGGAACATGACATATTTTTGAAATGATAAAATAAGCTCCGGTAATATTTTAAAAAAATAAATTATAAAAATGAAGAATTTAATTTTGTGTTATAGTAGTGGATTTAAATCCCAGGTATCAACTATAAATAATATATCAGTACACCGACGACACTTCGATGTACATAACAAGACTGGAAACACAATTATTATAATGTATTCAGCTCACTTTTCACACACAAAAATGTGAACTCACACACACATCAACCGAAGTTTTTCTTCTCCTCTCTCTGTTTCCGCGCGCGTCTCGACCATCCACCATAAAATCGGTGCGTTCGCCGCCGTCCGACCACCAACCAGCAAACCAGACCCACCACCGTGTAGCCAACTCACCGGCGGTCATTTCCATGCCAAGAATCCATGGTAAGAGTTTCTGAATCCGTTCGATTTTTGCCAGAAAGTATTGATTTGAAATTCTAGGGTTCTTCCGATTTTTGCTTCGATTTGTTGAATCTGTAAGTAATCCATCATGCATAGCACCGCAGCGGAATATTAAAAAAAATATGGATTACATGACACCGGATCTATACATAGGTTATCATATCGGATAAAGGAATAAAGGTCTCACCCTCGTAGCGCGTTTGAGCAGATTCCACGGAGCACCACGTCCAATGATTCCGAGTCACGAGCAACACCTCCAAGGTCTTGCCTCAACGGTATCCACATGATTAATCGAACAAGGGACGTTCAAGAACAAGTTGCTAGACTTATTCTTGAACCAAAACAGAACTCCCGGTTCTAAACCGATCAACGACTACCAATCAAACACCAAAGGGGATCAACGGCAGCCGAGAGGAGGGTGGCGGCCGTGAGCCTTCGGTCGAGTGAGAGGAGGCCGAGAGCAATGTGGAGAGAAGGCTATGTTATGATCTCAAAGTCTTAATTAAACATTAACCTTGCCAACTAATTATATATGATTTAATTAAAGCTTTCATAAAGCCTCATGGGCTCAAGCCCATGATTTTAATTTAATCCTTATAATTATTAATTAAGACTCCTCTTAATTATTTAATTCATCCCATTAATTTAATTTCCCTTTTTTGATTTAATCTTTTGTGCGACCCGATAAGATCTTGTAATGTTGGCTGTGACATAAAATCTCATTTTACGTCACAAGCAAGGAGCGGTGTCTAGCAACACATCAAGGCTACCCAAATTACAAGAATGTCAATGACTCGACATAACCTTTAGAACTTGTGATAATATTAACCATGTAACTTAATCCCTTTGTCCTTTGTGTTTAGATTGAACACGAGTCATGGAATAGTCATACTCGTATATTCAATCTTTATTTCTTGATCCCCAAGTAGAACTAGAATAAACGAATAAGCTCGATATCTCATATCGACTCATTCGAGCATGGCCATGCATTTTAGTTCTCACTTGATCAAGGGCCAAACACTTCTCCTGTTATATAGGAGGGACAAATCCTATCTCGATCAGTCAACATCCCTCTACATAATTCCTAGTGTATCCAATAGTCGCCTTTATAGTTTACCCTGTTACGGTTAACGTTTGACAATATCAAGATACATAACTCCTTATGTTGGGATCTCTGATGATCACAAGTCGTAAGGATTACATACATTATTATCACTATGAGAATTGCTTATGACACTCATATAACTATCCATGTAGCATTCTCATGGTGGGTCTGTCCAGTACATCGTTCTCTAACATGTACCCATGTGTTGATTTGATATCTCTTATCAATGAACAATTCATCAATCAACACATACTAGTCTTTACGTATTATCATTATCCCAATTCATGATAATACTTGACTAGGGACATTTTTAAGAATAATACAATATTATTCTAAGGACATTAACATATATATTAATTCACATTGCACAGTTAATCGAATAATATATAATATTGAATTGTCATTTCATAAAATCATAAACATTGTATGTCCAAACAATCACTCAATGATTTGTCTTAGGGCATATCCCAACAAATCTCCCACTTGCACTAAGACCACTCAGACATAAACCTAATGCCTAGAGATCTAGTATGACGATCATGCTTCTGCTGTGACAGTGGCTTCGTCAATGGGTCAGATACGTTATCATCTGTTGGTACTTTGCATATTTTAACATCTCCCCTTTCAACGATTTCTCGAATGAAATGGAAACGCCTAAGTATGTGCTTGGATCTTTGGTGAGATCTAGGTTCCTTAGCCAATGCGATCGATCCATTGTTGTCACAATAGAGTTCTATCGGATCTTTAATGCTAGGCACCACTCCAAGTTCAGAAATGAACTTCCTAATCCAAACAGCTTCCTTTGCTGCATCCGAGGCAGCAATATACTCAGCTTCTGTTGTAGAATCGGCTACTGTCTCTTGCTTTGAACTCTTCCAGCTCACAGCACCTCCATTTAGGCAATACACATATCCAGATTGCTATCGAAAATCATCTTTGTCGGTTTGGAAGCTTGCATCAGTGTAACCCATTACATTGAGCTCTTCCTCACCTCCATAAATCAAGAATGTATCCTTAGTTCTTCTCAAGTACTTCAGGATATTCTTGACAGCAATCCAGTGACCTTCACCTGGATTAACTTGATATCTGCTCGTCATGCTCAAAGCATAAGATACATTGGGACGAGTACATATCATGGCATACATGATGGATCCAATAGCTGATGCATATGGAATCTTACTCATGCGTTGTCTCTCATCTGGTGTTGAAGGACATTGTTCCTTCGAGAGATATATACCATGTGTCATAGGCACGAATCCTTTCTTTGATTCTTGCATGCTAAACCTTTTAAGCACTTTGTCTATGTATGTACTTTGACTTAGGCCGAGAAGCCTTCTCGATCTATCTCTATAGATCTTGATTCCTAATACATATGTGGCTTCTCCCAAGTCTTTCATCGAAAAGCAGTTCCCTAGCAAAATCTTTACAGATTGTAAGGCAGGGATATCATTCCCAATGAGAAGTATGTCATACAACACTAGGAAAATGATTATGCTCCCACTGACCTTCTTGTAGACACAAGGTTCATCTATGTTTTTTATAAAACCAAACTCTTTGATTGCATCATCAAAACGAAGATTCCAACTCCGAGAAGCTTGCTTCAATCCATTAATGGATCGTTGTAGCTTGCATACCTTTCCAGCATCCTTTGGATCGACAAAACCCTTGGGCTGTGTCATATACACATCCTCGAGCAGATTTCCATTAAGGAAAGCTGTTTTGACATCCATCTGCCAGATTTCATAGTCATGAAATGCAGCTATCGCAAGTAAGATCCTAATGGATTTAACCATGGCAACTGGTGAGAAAGTTTCATCATAGTCAATACCATGAATTTGCTTGAAACATTTAGCAACCAGTCGACCTTTATAGGTTTGTACATTACCATCCATGTCCGTCTTTTTCTTGAAAATCCATTTGCACCCTATGGGTCGTACCCCTTCAGGTGGATCAACCAAAGTCCATACTTGGTTTGCATACATGGATTCCATCTCAGATTTCATGGCCTCTTGCCATTTCTCAGAATCAGTGCCCATTATAGCTTGTTGATAAGATGACGGTTCATCCTCATCAATAAGTAGTAAGTCACCTTGTTGAGTCACAAGAAATCCATATCTCTGTGGCTCCCGGTGTTCTCTTATAGACCTACGCTGGGCTTGTGTCTCTTGAGCAGGTATTTCTTCCACAACAGCTTGTAGTGCCTGCTCTGCTTCCATCTCAATCTCAGGTTCAGTGTTTACTTGTGGTTGAACTTCACTAAGTTCTATTTTTCTCCCACTGGTTTTTCTAGAAATAAATTCTCTTTCAAGAAATACACCAGTCCGAGCAACAACTACTTTGTTCTCGGTGGGATAATAGAAATAGTATCCTTTCGTTTCCTTAGGATACCCCACAAATAAACACTTATCAGATTTGGGTCCAAGTTTGTTAGTGGCATGACGTCTAACGTAAGCCTCACAACCCCAAATCTTCATAAAAGACATACTAGGACGCTTCCCAGTCCATATCTCATATGGTTTCTTTTCCACTGATTTAGATGGAACACGGTTCAGTAAAAAAGTCGCTGTTTCTAGAGCATGTAACTCTTGGCTTAAGTATTCACCTCCTCGATCTGATCGAAGGATTTTGATACTTTTGCCAAGTTGGTTTTGTACTTCATTCTTGAAATCTTGGAACTTTTCAAAGGTTTCATGCTTATGCTTCATTAGGTACACATACCCATATCTACTGAGGTCATCAGTAAATGTAACGAAGTATTGAAAACCACCTCTAGCTTGTGTACTTATTGGTCCACATACATCACTATGTATTAGTCCCAATAAAACATTTGCTCTTTCAACATGTCCCTTGAAAGGGTCTTTAGTCATCTTGCCCATTAAACAAGATTCGCATGTTTCATATGATTCAAAATCAAATGAATTTAATACTCCATCTTTATGAAGTTTAGATATGCAGTTCTCGTTTATGTGGCCCAGGCGACAATGTCAGAGATAAGTCGGATTACAATCATTATTTTTAATCCTTTTAGTATTTATGTTATAGATAGGCATATCAAGATTTAATAAATAAAGACCATTCACCATTTGTGCACTAGCATAAAACATATCATTTAAATAAATAGAACAACAGTTGTCCTTTATCATAAATGAAAATCCACACTTGTCTAAACAAGAAATAGAAATAATGTTTTTGGTAATGGATGACACAAAATAACAGTCTTTTAAAATCAACGATAAACCAGAAGGCAAAGATAAATAATAATCTCCTATAGCTAATGCAGCAACTCTTGCTCCATTTCCAACTTGGAGATCAACTTCGCATTTCGCCAACAATCTACTCTTTTTGAGGTCCTGCACATTTACACAAATGTGAGATCCACATCCAGTATCTAATACCCATGATGAAGAAGTAGATAAATTGACTTCTATAACAAAAATACCTGAAGTGGAAGTCGCACTTCCTTTCTTTAGATCCTCCAGATATACTTTGCAATTTCTTTTCCAATGGCCGGTCTCACCGCAATGGAAACAGTTCCCTTCCTTTGCTATCCCTCCCTTTGGCTTCAGTGCAGAAGACTTTGGCTTAGATTTAACAAAGACCTTCTTTGCTTTCTTATTGCCCTTAGCTTTGGCCCTTCCTTTGCTCTTATTCACAATAAGAACATTTGTGGCCTTAGTCTTCTTTGTATTTGCTTCATATGTTCTCAACATACCAAGCAATTGTGGTAGAGTCTTTTCCATGTCAGCCATATTGTAATTTACTACAAATTGACTGAAGCTCTCAGGCAACGATTGCAAGATTACATCGGTGGCCAACTCTTGGTCCAATGGAAAACCCAGCTTCTCCAGATTCTCAATGTACCCAATCATCTTGAGCACATGAGTTCCAACTAGGCTTCCCTCTACCATCCTGCACTGGAACAACGCTTTAGAGACGTCATACCTCTCTTGTCTAGCTTGCTGTTGGTACAATTGCTTTAAGTGTTCGATCATATCGAACGCCTCCATTTCCTCATGTTGCTTCTGAAGCTCAGAGTTCATGGTGGCAAGCATAAGGCAGCAAACATCAAGTGCGTCATTCTGATGCTTCTTGTAAGCATCTTTATCGGCTCTAGTAGCCGTCAGGGGAGGTTCCTCAACAGGTAAGGGTTCCTCTAGGACATATTGTTTCTTTTCTTGCTTGAGGACTATCCTCAGATTCCTATACCAGTCTAGGAAGTTTGTCCCATTTAATTTGTCCTTCTCAAGGATCGATCGCAATGATAATGTGCTTGTTGTATTGTTAGTTGCCATGGATATCTACAATATAAACATGCAAAATAATTTTATGATTTAATCATTTAACATGGTCTTATATTAAATGATGCTCCCACTGTTTTGTTTAAAAATATCAACCCTCGAAACCTTTAGTGGGCCAAGATCCATATTTCGCCTAATCTTCAGTTAGCTTTGGCTAATCACCCAAGACTCGGTTATTTAGGTAGACAACACTTTGTCAATTACATCACATGTAATTCTTGGATAGTTGGACGAACAACGCTTTGTTCAATTCATCAAATGAATTATTATCCAACCCATGCCTCTAGGTTCCCAATCCTATTGAGATAACCTAGTTAAGTCGTACCCAATTTAAAGTATAACGGATATCACTTTTATCCTTTCGCGCCTTACTAAGATTGCCACGGTGCTTTGCTTTGGCAAACCCACACATGTACAATCGAAGTTTTTGACGAGTACTTTTAATTTTGGAAGGCATCTAAAACTTAATATTTTAGAGGGATTTATTGATCTCATGATTAGTTTGATAATTTAAAATATGTCCACTACATATAGGTGTATACATATCTACATATATGTGTAATACAATTATCAATCTAAAACATAAGATAAATCATGCATCAACATACATAATTAAACGTGACATGGTTATAGCCCCTACTAGCGATTTTCTCAAGCCAATGAGAAAATCCTAAGAGTCAACCTAAGGTAACTTCACAAGCACCTTCCTTTGGCTCCAATTTGTGAATGGCCTCCTCATCCCGGCACGATGCTCCATCTTCATTGATCACCATCAATAAATAAACTATACTTTATAACATTTACAAATATAGAGAATTCCTCGATTCACATTCTATGGGAACATAGGGGAGGGATAACATTTAGAATAAAATAGAGAAGGCACGACACGCAGGTCGTATTATAAATTACAAACATTCACAAATCCTATCTAATAGGTTAAAGGGCTATAACCATGCACCATGCTCAAACAACACATATAACATGCAATAACAATTAATGAATTAAATTCTAAACATTTTTAAAATTTAATCCCAATAAAACTGTAAAATAAATTTTATGAAATTATCGTACGCTCGGGACATCACATGCCACGAACTTCTTGCTCAAAACCCCACGTCCAACCATAAAGGGTTCGAAACCCTAATATCTTGGACGACGGCCGTGAGCCATTAGGGTTCGAGGCCGTCACGAGCCACTATGGTTCGAAATTATTGTTTTATTTCTCGGCCTTTCATGCACGATTCACGACGTTTGCGGCTTGACCATCTCGAGCCAATGAGTTCGAAAACCCTAGCCCTCATGTGGCCGTAGCCGTCACCCATCAATTATCGTGAGTTTGCGCCGATAATAATAATTTTTCGAGCCAAGAGGGGGTTTTAAACCCTAGCCATGTTTCGACACTTCCATGCACAATTATTAGCCACAACGACTAAACCATCTCGAGCCAAGGGTTCAAAAACCCTAGCCCTCATGTGGCAGCCATGTGTCATTTGTGATGGTGGTGGCCGAATCAACTCATGCTATGGGCTCGGTTTTGCGCCTTCATGTATCGTATACAATGAACTTTAATTATATCAAATATAATAAAATGATAATTTCACAAACATAATTTTAATCATATCATATATGATTATATACAGTTTTAAATAGCATGTTATACAATTCTAAGATGATTAAAACAATTTAACCACATAAATCCGATATGAGCCTTGTACACGGCTCTGATACCACTGTAAGTAATCCATCATGCATAGCAACGCAGCGGAATAATAAAAAAAATATGGATTACATGACACCGGATCTATACATAGGTTATCATATCGGATAAAGGAATAAATGTCTCACCCTTGTAGCGCGTTTGAGCAGATTCCATGGAGCACAACGTCCAACGATTCCGAGTCACGAGCAACACCTCCAAGGTCTTGCATCAACGGTATCCACACGATTAATGGAACAAGGGACGTTCAAGAACAAGTTGCTAGACTTATTCTTGAACCAAAACAGAACTCCCGGTTCTAAACCGATCAACGACTACCTATCAAACACCAAAGGGGATCAACGGCGGCCGAGAGGAGGGTGGCGGCCGTGAGCCTTCGGTCGAGTGAGAGGAGGCCGAGAGCAATGTGGAGAGAAGGCTAGGTTATGATCTCAAAGTCTTAATTAAACATTAACCTTGCCAACTAATTATATATGATTTAATTAAAGCTTTGATAAAGCCTCATGGGCTCAAGCCCATGATTTTAATTTAATCCTTATAATTATTAATTAAGACTCCTCTTAATTATTTAATTCATCCCATTAATTTAATTTCCCTTTTTTGATTTAATCTTTTGTGCGACCCGATAGGATCTTGTAATGTTGGCTGTGACATAAAATCTCATTTTACGTCACAAGCAAGGAGCGGTGTCTAGCAACACATCAAGGCTACCCAAATTACAAGAATGTCAATGACTCGACATAACCTTTAGAACTTGTGATAATATTAACCATGTAACTTAATCCCTTTGTCCTTTGTGTTTAGATTGAACACGAGTCATGGAATAGTCATACTCGTATATTCAATCTTTATTTCTTGATCCCCAAGTAGAACTAGAATAAACGAATAAGCTCGATATCTCATATCGACTCATTCGAGCATGGCCATGCATTTTAGTTCTCACTTGATCAAGGGCCAAACATTTCTCCTGTTATATAGGAGGGACAAATCCTATCTCGATCAGTCAACATCCCTCTACATAATTCCTAGTGTATCCAATAGTCGCCTTTATAGTTTACCCTGTTACGGGTAACGTTTGACAATATCAAGATACATAACTCCTTATGTTGGGATCTCTGATGATCACAAGTCGTAAGGATTACATACATTATTATCACTATGAGAATTGCTTATGACACTCATATAACTATCCATGTAGCATTCTCATGGTGGGTCTGTCCAGTACATCGTTCTCTAACATGTACCCATGTGTTGATTTGATATCTCTTATCAATGAACAATTCATCAATCAACACATACTAGTCTTTACGTATTATCATTATCCATATTCATGATAATACTTGACTAGGGACATTTTTAAGAATAATACAATATTATTCTAGGACATTAGCATATATATTAATTCACATTGCACAGTTAATCGAATAATATATAATAATGAATTGCCATATCATAAAATCATAAACATTGGATGTCCAAACAATCATTCAATGATTTGTCTTAGGGCATATCCCAACAGAATCAACCATGAATTGGTTCGAGCATGCAAGTCTGAACCCTTACCCTCACAAGTGGCGATGTTTCCCCTCCGGTCTCTGCCTTTATCACCGCCGTGAGCCGCCGAAAACCACCCCTGAAACTTGTGGTTACTGTTCATGAGAAATAAGGTGAACATTATTTCGATTTTTCAACTTTTATTTCAAAATTTAGCCTTCATTTTCAGCTTTAATTGTTGAATGAAGTATGATATGATTTTTATCATGTTTTTGGAGAATCTCCCTATCAAAAATTATGTTGCATGTTCGACAATCTGCTCGTATAAGATGCATGTGCGTTTCAGTGCGTGTATAACTGCATGTGAGTAAAGTTTGAGTTGATCACCATAAATATTGATCAATCTTTTGTTAAACCTTAAATTAGATCCCCTTTACTTGTACTAAGACACCACATCAAGTAAGAAAATAGTGGTGAGAGGCTATAGTCAAATCGAAATCAGAAAAAAAAAGCTGAATGATGTTGTAGAAACATAGTGAATCATGGCAAGGTAAATTGAAGTGATTATTCTTAATTCATTTCGATTAACCATCTTTCCAAACGCTTCCAATCCATGAGTTACGAGTATGTGAATTTGGATTTTGACCTCAGACCCAAAATGTCCAATGCTAACATATTTTATAGTTACAAAATTAAAAAATTCAACCAACAAACTTTAAATTTCAGAACTTTAATCTTTCAGTGAAGCATAACTATGGGGTCCTCGTTACTTAATCCTTTATGTATCAGTTCATTATACATATGTGAGTAGGAAATAAGTAAATCATACACTGACTAACAGTTGAGTTATGTAGGTTGTTACAAGTTGACAAAACCATGTCATAATATACATCATAGGTACCGTAAAACAACCTAGACTAGTACAACTCCTATGCAGTGGTTCAACTCGCATCGGAATAAGACTCACAATCTCGTCCTTCCACGTCTATGAGTCCCTACATAAACAATCACAACATGAGTATAGATAAACAACCATCTAAGTGCTATCTCAATAAGAAACATAAAACGATAAAGCACTATAAAAATCCATTGTGATTGTTCTGTATCATGCATCATCAAATGCAAATATGTCATGACATGTCTCAACCATCATCATGTTATAGCAAGACCAATATGATATGCCTATCTCAGCTCAATATGTCAGTGGAACCTCCTCACATCTTCATATTAGCAGCACATATCATAGTACCATCTTCACATGTATAACAGCCAGAGCATATACCCAACCGGCGTATACCTCTCATGCCAAAGCATATGCAGCATACCTATCGTGACAATAATCCCAGCCAAAGCATATGCCCAACACTGGCATACCTATCGTGGCACTGATCCCAGCCAAAGCATATGCTACATATCTATCGTGGCATCCATCTCAGCAATATGAATATCATGAATGTACATGCATTATGATACCACTAATCATATGACACAATGTCCACATCATCATCACATATCATATACTCGTACGTCAATACGTACCTGTTATGCGACACAACAGATAGAAATCAGGCGTCAATGTTTACCCGCCTCGTTGTCCCGTCCCCTGTGATGATGCTACATAAATACCAACAATGTATAATGTCATCAACCATACTATGAAACCATTACTAAGAAAATACAACATATGTCATACTCTGATCCTAGCGATCGGTCGGTCTCCTAGCGACCGATCGCTCACCCTAGCGATCGATCGGTACAAAACTAGCGATCGATCGGTATTAAATCTGAATTTCATACAAAAGCTACGGCATTCAAGCGATCGATCGGTCACTTGTAGTGATCGATCACTACATGAACCGCCTTACATTTCCCCTGTTTCACCGATAGATCGGTACACTCCTATTGATCGATCGGTCGACAACAGAAGTGAGCACCATGACGAGTTTGATGCTTATCTTCATGGTTCTTCTCCTACACCTCAATTCAAACCATAAAAAACTTGAACACTAGATAACCTAGCATCATATACACATCTTCCCATCATTTTATACTTCAAATGATTACTTTAAACTCATAGTAATTCATATGAAAGTAATAACTTCACATGCTTCAAGTTTGACAAACTAAGCACATATATCCATCAACTAGGATAACAAACCATGGAAATTCTACATTCCTTACCAATTTATGCACTTCCTTGTTGTTCTTGCAAGTCCAACTCCAAAATTAACTCAAGGAGTGTTAGAGAAAGTGTGTAGAGATTACTATGTAAACCAAGGTGTGGTATGTGTTAAAAATCTGATTTTGCATTTATATAGTAACCTCCACCTCAAATGCACATTCTAATGCCTCTCAAATGCATGTTAAAAGCATAACAAGGTCATATCCTACTACACACTTCATGCATCTTAATTCTCTTGTATATACAATAAAACATGCATCAATATTTCAAGAACATAGATCTCTTTATTCTCAATTCACATATCTCCTATGTTTCATGTTTTATGTTATACCATACTTGCTATAACTTCATTGAAATCTCCTAAGCAATTCATTCTTTCATTTAATCAGTCATACTCGATTCAACCCGAACCCGAGTTCACATCATACCGTCATTATTTCAGATTGATGAAATAATCATATCAACAAGTATGATCGTTAATTCGAGGCATTACAAATCTCCCTACGCATTTCATTTCATCCTCGAAATTGTAGATACATAACATGAATCACATAAGCACATACTCAATCTTACCTACTGCAACAAGGTAATAAACAACATGATATAAGTACCATTACTCACCAAGAGTATCATAAAATGTAAATTCATACCAGAAAATAACTCAGGATACTGACGTATCATATGCTGCTCTGTCTCCCACGTTGCCTCCTTGACACCCCGTCTGTCCCACTGTACCTTCACCATTGGTATCACTTTACTTCTCAATTTGTGCTCTTCTCTAACAGGTCATTCCACATAAGACACGTCTGTATCCAACAGAAAATAACTCAGGATACTGCCGTATCATATGCTGCTCCGTCTCCCACGTTACCTCCTCGACACCCCGTCTGTCCCACTGTTTGAGGATGATACGATGTACTCAATCGTAATTCCGTTCCCAATTCTGACTGTAAGCCTTCCCAAAAATGAGCAGCAAATCTCGGATCTCTGTCCGATACAATGGAAACTTGTATTCCATGTAGTCTCACTACATGCTGAATATATAACTGAGCCATTTCAAGTAAGTGAACGTCATACTGTATGGTATGAAGTGAGCTACTTTTGTTAGTCTGTCCACAACTACCCAAATCGCATCAAAACCAGAAGAAGTCCGTGGTAAATGGGTAACAAAATCCATGGTAATGTGTTCCCATTTCCATTGAGGAATCTCTAAACTCATCAATTCACCTCCTGGTCTTTGTCGTTCTGCTTTTACTTGTTGACAGATCAAACAACGTTTCACAAAGTCTAATACATCAATGTTCATGCGTTTCCACCAAAATTAAGTACGCAAATCTTTGTACATTTTCTTTCCTCCAGGATGTATACTATACCTACTACAATGAGCACGTTGTAGTATTTCTTGGCGTAGTCCTAAAGAAGCAGGTACTACCCAACAGTTTCGATGTTTCAAACTTCCATCACTTGTTATCACAAATTGAGATGTTTGTCCTTGACATATCCTTTCTTTCCAGTGTTGTACCTCATCATCAGTAGTTTGTGCCGTTCTGATTTTCTCAAAGATATCGGGTTCAACCAACAATTTTGATACCCTTATTGGCACTGTCTCCACATGAAACTCATAGCCTAAGGTACAACAAGAAGTCATCAATGCTGACAAATGCATCATATCATCAGCAGTATTGTGTACTTTTCGACTTAAGGCATCTGCTGTGAGATTAGCCTTTCCTGGATGATATTTGATCTCACAATCATAATCTTTTAAGAGATCCATTCATCTCCTTTGCCTCATATTCAACTCTGTCTGAGTGAATAAAAACTTTAAACTTTTATGATCAGTATATATGGTAAACGACGTACCATATAAATAGTGTCGCCATATCTTCAACACAAATACTATGGCTGACAACTCCAGATCATGCACTGGATATTTCATTTCATATGGCTTCAGTTGTCTTGATGCATAAGCTACCACACCCTGCATCAATACACAACCTAAACCAAGTAATGATGCATCAGTATAAAGAGCAAACCTGTCATGCTCTGACGGAATATCAACACCGAAGCAGTAGTTAACCGATGTTTCAATTCCTGAAAACTATGCTCACAGGCCTCTGACCATCTAAATGGTACTCCCTTCTGTGTCAACTGTGTTAACGATTTAGCAATTGTTGAAAATCCTTCAACAAACCGTCGATAGTATCCAGCCAAACCCAAGAAGCTACGAATCTCTGGTACAGACGTAGGTGCTGACCAATTTAACACCGCTTGTATCTTTCTCGGATCAACTGATATACCATCTTTAGAAATCACATGTCCCAAAAACCCTACACTGGTCAACCAAAACTCACATTTACTGAGTATGGCATACAATTGATGTGTTCTTAATAGTTGTAATACCAGATGCAAATTGTGGACATGTTCTGTTTCACTCCGAGAATAGATCAGTATATTTTCGATAAATACAATGACAAATTGATCAAGGTATTCCTGGAAAACTCGATTCATCAAACTCATGAAGATAGATGGAGCATTCGTCACACCAAATGGCATCACTAGGAACTCATAATGTCCATAGCGAGTTCTGAATGATGTCTTCTGTACATCTCCTTCCCTCACACGTATTTGATGATAACCAAATCTTAAATCAATCTTAGAATATATCATAGATCCCTGTAACTGATCAAACAAATCATCAATACGAGGAAGGGGATATTTATTCTTTATGGTTACTTTGTTCAATTGCCTATAGTCAATGCACAGTCGCATTGAACCATTCTTCTTCTTAACAAACAATACCGAAGCACCCCAAGGCGATACACTAGGACGTATGTACCCCTTGTCCAATAGATCTTGTAATTGCGTTTTCAACTCTCTTAATTCAGATGGTGTCATTCGATATGGTGCTCGTGAAATTGCAGAAGTACCAGGTAACAATTCAATACCAAATTCCACTTCTCGACTTGGTGGAAATCCAGGAATCTCATCTGGAAATACATATGTATACTCTGTAACCACTGGTATATCCTCTACTCTTCTTTCTATTTTCTTATCTGTTACATCAACAACATATATCACATAACCCGTATGTCCAAGTTCTAACAAACGGGACATTCAAATAGCAGATATCAAAGGAATCCTTGCACGTGATCCCTGTCCATAGAAGAGCCATTGATTTCCAGTATCAGACTGAAATCTCACTGTCTTCTGACAATAATCTACAATAGTTTTATATCTGCTCAATACATCAATACCAAGAATACAATCAAACTCCATCATATCTAGCACAATCAAATCGGCATGTATCCCATACTCAGTATCAAACTGAATAACACAATCACACACTCTGACAAGTCCTCACAGTAGTTCCCATGGGTGTCGAGACATACAGAGGCATCAACAGTGGAGACGAGCATATATTGTAACGACCCAAACTTTTACATGATTTACATGATCATGCATGAACATCATGACTCATATAGAAGCATTTGATATGCATAAATGTTGGGTCTATTCATGTGTTTGAGATAAATGTATTTATAGGTCCTAATCTCGAACAAGCTACAGATAAGGCGAACTAAAAGAGTTCTTCGAGATAGGAATATCGTTTGTGAGTATATCCGTTAACTTGGTATTTAACTGTACATAAGTATATGATTTATGTTCTATGAATTGCGTTTAGAAAGGATGTACATACGTGTTGTATATGATGTGATGTTTCATTATATTGAAATGTGATTATGAATTGTGCATTCATGTGCATGCATAAGAGATTAATGAACTCTGTTATGGATGCTAAGGATCTTGAACCATGTGTTAATGCATTCTGAGTACGGTCAGAATTACAGAATCAAAGAATATCGATCCCGAGTTAATTGAGAACTCAAAAAGGGGATCTACAGAGTGCCATGGCCATCTTGTGATCACAAATTGTTCCTGATTCTAGTTGATCCATAACAGAAGAACAAATAATCATACATACATTTGTACATGTGAATTACTTGTTGTACAAGTATTACTACAGTTTTGATGAGTTATATACATATGTGATGTTGAATATCGGTTATTTGTATATACTCAGTAAAGTGTTTTGGTTCAGATAATCCAAAGTAAAAGTTGACTCTAGAGGAAGGTCTAGAAGTCTTTTTGAAGTATTTTCCAGTATGGATACAAGGTTGGCCGGCTGATCTGTAGTTTTTCTCCCTCTGCTCATCATTGTACATATAAGTGTATAGGTTTTTGGTATGAGTAATGCGAGATACATCATCAGTCCATTTTTGTGGCATATATGCCATGTACATAATGTTGTGGAAATGTTTTAAATTTACATGTTATAAAGTAAAATTTCCGCTGCAACAAATTTACTATAGTAATGCTATAGTCACAGTCATGTGTATAGATATAAGTAATGTGACGCCCATACAGGATAAATGTTAGGCGACATGCCTCATGTATTTACACATGTATAAAAGAGATATGCGTGTCATGTGTAATGAAAAGGTAGGGGTGTCACATATATGATACTGGTCAATAAACGTTTGTGCAATAAAGGAATGTGATGCACCAGTATCAATCAAAAGTAAAGCGGGATAAGTAAATAAACTACACTTACCCACGATCACATCATCAGGAGCTGCCTCTGCTTGCTCCTTATTCAGTGCATACACCTGAGCCTGAGGTGGTCCTGCTCTCTGTCCTCCACTAGTCCGTGGAACACCCTGTGCTCTCTGTTGCACTGTACTTTCTGACATATTCACTCTCACCTGTTGTCCCACAGCTTGAGGACAATCTCTTATCATATGTCCTGTCCTCCCATAGCGAAAACAAACCAGAGTATCAAGTTGTGGGCAATCTCGTTTAAAATGTGGTCCTCCACACTTAAAACATTGTAAACCTCGACCACTGCTTCCATTATTGCCTTGGGATTGTCCCTTGGTACCTCGTTCACCACCCTTCCACATAGAAACCGTTTTCCACTAAATCTAGAGGAAGATGCACCTCCTCGTGATGCCTTAAACGGTTCCCCTCTGGGTCTCATGCTCTCTGATGTAGGTGGTTGGAGTATCCTACATCCTTATACACTCCAACTGCAATCTCAGCCATCTCAACTCTAGTCAACGCTTCCTCAAATGAAGTAGGGTTATTAGAAATCACCATATCAAACAACTCAGGTCTCAAGCCCTTCGCAAACTGTCTGATCTTTACCTTTGTGTTTGCAGCGATATGCGGTACATACCGTAACAAGGAAGAATACTGCAAAGCATAATCAGACACTGTCATGGTTCCCTGTTTCAGATTAATAAACTCATCTTCTTTCCTCTGCCTCACAGCCACAGAGAAATAGTGCTTAATAAAACAAGTTCTGAAGACATCCCAATTCACAGTCTGTCCTTGAGCTCTCAGCTCAATCAATGTGGCTTTCCACCACATCATTGCTTTCTTCGCCAACTGGAACTCATCCAAACATAACCATGCTAACTTGGCACACGGTGCTGATACAAAAATCTGTTCAACACGTTCTAACCATTCCTTCGATTGTTCCCCTGATTCAGTACCCTCAAACCGAGGTGGCTGATAACTCAGAAACTGGGTCAATGTTAATTCCCCAGGTAACAGTACCTGTTCCACTAGCCCTTGCCCAAGTGGTGGTGGTACATGCGCCAATCCAACACTAGCATTGCCACTCATGGCATCCCCAACATCATCATGAGGTACTCTGCCTGCCATTACTGCAAATACAGGGTTACCAACAACAAACAAATATATATAAAGCATGTCAGTATAACATCATATCAATACTCACAACATGCTTTCAAGTGATTAGGCAACTCCCTAATAAACTTCCACTACCCTTGTTCACCCCGTTCTCGAACCAATGCTCTGATACCACTAATTTGGGGTCATCGTTACTTAATCCGTTATGTATCAGTTCATTATATATATGTGAGTAGGAATTAAGTAAATCATACACTGACTAAGAGTTGAGTTATGTAGGTTGTTACAAGTTGACAAAGCCATGTCATAATATACATCATAGGTACCGAAAACAACCTAGACTAGTACAACTCCTATGCAGTGGTTCAACTCGCATTGGAATAAGACTCACAATATCATCCTCCCACGTCTATGAGTCCCTACAGAAACAATCACAACATGAGTATAGATAAACAACCATCTCAGTGCTATCTCAATAAGAAAAATAAAACGATAAAGCACTATAAACATCCACTATGATTGTTCTGTATCATGCATCATCAAATGCAAATATGTCATGACATGTCTCAACCATCATCCTGTTATAGCAAGACCAATATGATATGCCTATCTCAGCTCAATATGTCAGTGGAACCTCCTCACATCTTCATATTAGCAGCACATATCATAGTACCATCTTAACATGTATAACAGCCAGAGCATATACCCAACCGGCGTATACCTCTCATGCCAAAGCATATGCAGCACACCTATCGTGGTAATAATCCCAGCCAAAGCATATGCCCAACACTGGCATACCTATCGTGGCACTGATCTCAGCCAAAGCATATGCTACATATCTATCGTGGCATCCATCTCAGCAATATGAATATCATGAATGTACATGCATATGATACCACTAATCATATGATAAAATGTCCACATCATCATCACAATAATATCATATACTCGTACATCAACACGTACCTGTTATGCGACACAACAGCTGGAAATCAAGCGTCAAGGTTTACCCGTCTCGTTGTCCCGTCCCCTGTGATGATGCTACATAAATACCAACAATGTATAATGTCATCAACCATGCTATGAAACCATTACTAAGAAAATACAACATATTTCATACTCTGATCCTAGCGATCGGTCGGTCACTCCTACCGACCTATCGCTCACCCTAGCGATCGATCGGTACAAAACTAGCGATCGATCGGTATTAAATCTGAATTTCATACAAAAGCTACGGCATTTAAGCGATCGATTGGTCACTTGTAGCGATTGATCGCTACATGAATCGCCTTACATTTCCCCTGTTTCACCGATCGATCGGTACGCTCCTATTGATCGATCGGTCGACAACAGAAGTTGAGCACCATGGCGATTTTGATGCTTATCTTCATGGTTCTTCTCCTACACCTCAATTCAAACCATAAAAACTTGAACACTAGATAACCTAACATCATATACACATCTTCCCATCATTTTATACTTCAAATGATTACTTTAAACTCATAGTAATTCATATGCAAGTAATAACTGCACATGCTTCAAGTTTGACAAACTAAGCACATATATCCATCAACTAGGATAACAAACCATGGAAATTCTACATTCCTTACCAGTTTATGCACTTCCTTGTTGTTCTTGCAAGTCCAACTCCAAAATTAACTCAAGGAGTGTTAGAGAAAGAGTGTAGAGATTACTAGGTGAACCAAGGTGTGGTATGTGTTAAAAATATGATTTTGCATTTATATAGTAACCTCCACCTCAAATGCACATTCTAATGCCTCTCAAATGCATGTTAAATGCATAACAAGGTCATATCCTACTACACACTTCATGCATCTTAATTCTCTTGTATATACAATAAAACATGCATCAATATTTCAAGAACATAGATCTCTTTATTCTCAATTCACATATCTCATATGTTTCTTGTTTTATGTTAACTTTCTATAACTTCATTGAAATCTCCTAAGTAATTCATTCTTTCATTTAATCAGTCATACTCGGTTCAACCCGAACCCGAGTTCACATCATACCGTCATTATTTCAGGTTGATGAAATAATCATATCAACAAGTATGATCGGTAATTCGAGGCATTACAATAACACACTCAAAAAATAGCAAAATCTTTCTTACTAAGTAAATAAAATGTAAAAGAACAAAACACACTACATCATTGCTAGAGCTCAATCGTCGTAGATGAATCCAATTTGTCAAAATTATTCTCACAATCTCAACAAAACAAAACACTAAAAAATTGAATAGAAGATTCCAAATCTACCTCAAATCAAGATACGTACCAAAGATGGAAAAACAGCAGACAAATACACTAGCATAGAATTCAAATTTACATTGAGTTTAAAAACACGTATACAAACTTTTATTAACATAAAAAATAAATGAATAGACATACTAAAATTAAAATGTCAACACTCACATGGAAAACTCAAAACTATTTGCCTCATGAACCGCGGAATCATTTATCTCCGTGGGATTCATTCACGGACATAAATCTAATCGTTTTTTTTCTAGGCAGAGTCATCGGTGGACGTTTTCCTAAACTGAAAGAAAAAATATTTCAAAAAAATAGACAACCACTTATTATAAAATCCGAATCATAACATTTTTTAGATAATCATCTAAGCTCATCAAACATATCACTATATCATTGAAACAAAAGTAAGCTAATAATATGGCTACATTTAAATATGCAGAACTTAAACTAAACAAAAATTAGATAACTAAAACAACAACACATAAAAATGGATTAGCAAAACAAAACAAAAAAAGTGGATTGGTACTGAAACTCTACATGGATTTGGTCTCAAATGTTTCAATCATTTTTTACACCACTATTCATTGAGTCCTTTCATCAAATGGTAAGTAATGAGGTAAGAGACCGACTTGTAACCAATATTAATAACTATTATTCCATAATTTTTAAATCTTTAACTTTTAATAATCATTCTGTTAGGAAAATATTTCTAAGTTTTGGGGATGACAAACACCAACTGGATGTACACCTACCGGGTGTTGAAGACCTACCGGGTGATAAAGACCAACCGGATGACAAACACCAACTGGATGTACACCTACCGGGTGTTGAAGACTTACCGGGTGATAAAGACCAACCGGATGACAAACACCAACTGGATGTACACCTACCGGGTGTTGAAGACCTACCGGGTGATAAAGACCAACCGGATGACAAACACCAACTGGTTGAAGACCTACCGGGTGATAAAGACCAACCGGATGATGAAGACCTACCGGGTGACAAAGATCTACCAGATAGACATAAACTTGATGGACATCAACTGGACAGACATCAACCGGAGAGACATAAACTGGATGGACATCTACTGGACAAAGCATCAACCGGATAGTCTCACAGTTGAACAAAGAAGACCAGCAGAAGTCTAACCATCCAGTAAGAGCACTAAGCAACGAGACAAAATAAGTACAACATTCTCTGACAAAGGTACAACAGAGCGGCGCACCCTGCTATATCTCCACCACCATTACCGTGAGAATAAAAGAGCCGTTGCTTAACAAAATAGGAAAGAAGACAATCTGAATTTGGAAAGCTGATCTCTTCCTAATACAGAAAAGCTACCGTTGGACCTCTGATTTTATAAATACGTCCAAGCAAAGAATGAAGAGGTTAGCTGAGCGATTTATTCAATCACGAGAAACACTTCATTGTAAACAGAAAATCAACTTACTGATATTCTAAAAAGTTCAGCAAAAGAGCAGACAAGCAGTCCAACTGAATCTGTGACAGATTATTTCCAACTGAAGTCAGCTGCTCAAGAACACTCGAAGCTAAAAGTTTATTTTGTAAAGAGTGTCATAGAATCATTTGTAATCAAATTAAGAAGTTGTGATTGCTAGGAGTTTAGGCCAAGTTGTGTGAGTGCCTAAGAAGGTTGTGTACTGTAAAGTGTAAACCAAGCCTTCTAGTGAATCCTTCCTGCAAAGGAAGAAGGGGAGACGTATAAGCGTTGTGCTTCGAACTTCCAGAAACAATACTTGCGTTCTTTACTTATTACTTATTTACTATTCAGTTTTACTCCTCACAAGTCCAGCAGACGTCTTCCGCACTATAATCAGTGTCTGCTGACTTGCCTTATATTGAGAAGCTACTGTAGTACTTAACAGTCTGCAGTTAACCCGAGAAAAATCGAAATTGAATCTAGTGTTTATTCAACCCCCTTCTAAACACTACCCCGATCCTAACACATTCTATTTGGAAAGGGAGAATCAAAATTTTTAGCAAAAGTAAAGAGAAAAACATCATGAAACACCCTCATAAAAGGAAATGTGTAAATTAACAATCTGAATTGTGCCAATAAAAGTTTATAGTTACTCTTGAACAAAAAATTTGTTTCACAAAGGCTTTGTTTCATGAAGGCCTAATTGGTGTGTTTTAGAGAAAAAAAATATTGTTACATGAGAATACAACGTTATAAAACTAAATATGCGATATAAAGTTCCAATCTAATTAAAAGTTCCTGATTATAGAAGTTATGAAACAAACATTGGTAATGCTTTGAACAAAAATGGGCCAAACAGTTATATACTAAAGTGAAATAGAAATAAGGGAAAATTGTGGGCCGGTACCCTTTCCTGAAACTTAATTCATCATAGTCTAGTTAAAATTCATTTAGGTCCATTCTTGGTTGAAATGACTATAAAACCCCCATGTGGTCCATGTGGTCCACATGGTCCAACCAACTCTTAATCAAATTGCATTCTTAACCCTAAGAAAATGTTTAAAGAACAAATAAGCATCTATATACTATTTATCATCTTCTTTATCCTAATATTCATTAAACAGTAGCATTTATGAACATGAGATCCTCCAGTTTCTGTCATCTCGGGTGAACCCAAGAGCATACTTTTGCAAAGGACTCACAGTTCATATAACATTCTTCTAATTATAATTCACAACCTGATTTGAAGATCATGTTAAAAATAAATAAAAGGTCCAACATGCTTCCGTATTACAATAAAATTTTAACAAACTGAAATATACAATTTTGACCATAACGGCACCGGGTGAGGTGGGTCGCAACGCCACCAGTCGAAAACTTACTGCCTCCAGACTGTTTTACGAATGGCTCCTCACCATTCAACCTCAGCTCACGGGCGAGCTAGTCTGCCAGTTATCCGACTCCTTCAGAAACCGCACAGCACGGCACAGCCCTAATTCGTATCCTACCTTAGGGCGTAAGGTATAATCAAGATATAAAAAAGATTTAAAGAAATATGGGAGATAGCTAGGCAACAGCCTTATTTTTATTCTGGAATACTTATAATATCTATCACATTAAAATGTCTCCTTTTGGGAGGAGACGTACTTGTTTAGCCTCTCATATAGATGAGGCTTGACTCAAGAACACATAAACTTGTAACAGAACAATATTACAGACACTTATGAAAATAAAGAAAAGAAATATTACCAAGCTAAGAAAGTTGAAGATTACAAAGCTTGAAGACTACAATATTTATTTTTCAGAAAACTATGGAGAATTTTCGATGTCCTTAGCTTCCTGAATGAGTGCCCTTATATAGGCATGAATCCGGACATCAAATGCGGATTCCAAATCTTGATAATTGTTGAGTGCGCCTGTGAGTGCGCCTTAACTTTCACGTGGTCTGGCATCTTTGTCTGAATGTGCCATTTTTTCTCGTGAGTGGTCCATTATTTTTTGTCTGAGTGCGTTGAACAGTATCCGTACTTTAATGGTCCACCTATTTTCCTTTGTCGGAGAATCTTTACATTAGTGGTTTTTGTGGTCCCCGAGCTTTAGGAAAATGGGCTCTCTTGTCAGCAGGTCTTTTGTCTTTTCCTGCTCCTGATCTGTCGGGTTTGGATCAGAATCCTTTCCCGAACTCTGGTTCTTTCTGCTCTGGGCATGCTTGGCAGATATGATCAATCCATCGGCCAATGTGTGCCATATTGCAGAATTTTTGGTAAGTCTCCTTTCCTGCCGAAATCTTGTTTTCCCAAAGAATTCTTCTCTTAGTTTCAAAGAGTTCTTCGACAAATCTCGTGGAGGTTCCTGTCATGGAATTCAGCAAGAAAGTTCCGTTGGCTGAATTCTGAAAGAACTTGAATGTGTATTTGACTTTGTCCATTTCTGTTAGACAAACCCAAAGAACCCATGCTCGTCTGGTTGAAACTTCATCATCAATGATAGTTCCAGCCAAAATTGGAATTCCTTGTGGTAGCGCCATCTTTATATTTTTCAGGGTGTTTCCATCTGGTCTTCTCAGCTTGATAAAATGAAAAGCTTCGATGAAGCCTTTCTTTGCCGGTTCTGGAGCAGCACTGAAAAAATACAACTCCAAGATATCGCCTCTGACCAAATGTGGATTATTGGCCCAGGTCTCGTAAACAGCTTCTCTGATCCATTTTGCTAATTTTGATATTTCAGAGAAGGCTGGTGCCACAGTATAAACCGAAGCCAGAGCTCCGAAATTATACCATTCCTGAACATCGTTTGGATGGCTGCCTGGTTTCATCCAAACTCTCGGATATTTTCCGGAGATATCAACTATTGATTTTTATGGGTTGATACCTCGCCTGGTAATTAGTTTCTCCCAAGTGCGTTGGTAATCCTGCATAGGTGAAGAAACTAAATCATCGTTAGTTTGAACCTTAGACTTGCCAGTCATTGGCCTAAGATTAAACTCTCCATCTTTTACCCCAGAGGTGCTGGGTTGACTTGAAGGTTCAGATTGTGATGACACCTGACCTTCAACATTCGATACAGCTTGTACATCCTCAAGGAATGCATCATCTGCAGCACTCGTGACAAGGGTACTTGAATCCCTTGCCTCCGGGTTAGATGAGCCTCGTTCTCTAAACACTTCTTTTTGCACCGTAGAGGGTGCGGCCTGAAGGATAGGCCCTTTCAAGACTTCAAACAATCGTTCATGGTCCCGAAAGCATGCTCGTATATGATCAGTAACAAGTTCCTGATCTGCTCGTTGAAGTCGTCTTGCGACCTCTCCATTGAGACAAAGAGTCCCAAAATCTCGTTTCAGGATCTCCAGGTTTTCCCTGAGACCTAACTCGCTTGGGGGTATCGCTAGCAATGTGTCCCTCCATCTCGTTTTAAAAAATCTGCAAGAATATTTTATCAGATTTCACAATGACAATATCATAATCATAATATTGACACTCAGTCTGCCATCGTATAAGTCTAGCCTTTTTCTGGTTTTGATTCAATTTTATTTTTCAGAAAAGACTTAACACTTGTATTATCTATTTTTAAGATAAATTTCTTTGCAAGTAAAAATAATGGCCATTTTTTAAAAGCCTTTCGAACTGCAAAGAACTCCTTCTCGTTGATGTGCAATCTGATAACTTCGTTGTTATCAAATAGTCCACTACAATATCTGCATGGCACTTCTCCTTCTGGTGTAACTTTCATGAGGACAGCAGCCCACCAATGATCACTGGCATCGGTGTATAATACCAGTTCATCCTCGTCGTTTGGTATTGCAAGTTTTGGTAGTTGCCTGCAAACCTCCTTCAGCTGTTTGACAGCTTGTCTGTGATCTTCATTCCACTCAAACTTAACATCTTTTTTGAGTAGTGGACTGAACACCTTCCTGTGATTTGCCAGATTGTTGATAAACATCCCAGCAAAATTAACAACTCCTAAAAAACTTTGAAGTTGTTTTAAATCCTTAAGGTCATCCGGATAACGTTGTACTTTTTCAACAATATGATTCTGTAGGATGATTTCAGATTCGTCAATCTCGATTCCAAGGAACTCGATCTGTCTTGTAGCAATCACTGCTTTCTTTTCAGAAAGCACTAATCCTTCCTTGTAACAAACGTCTGAAAAGATTTCCAGATGTTTAAGATGTTCGTTCATGTTTTTTGACGCTATGAGGATGTCGTCAATATAAACGAACATGAGGCTGAAGTAATCCTTGAACAGATTATCCATCTTTCTTTGATATATCTGGGGAGCATTTGCCAATCCGATTGGCATAACATTCCAGATGTAATGTCCTTGTGGTGTGGAGAATGCTGTAAACTTTCTGCTTGCTTCCTCCATTTTTATCTGGTAGAACCCATACTTACAATCGAACTTAGAAAACACTTTGGCACTCTTGATGCTATTTACCAAATGTTCTCTGTTTGGGATAAAATATCCATCGAAATCCAAGATTTTGTTGATCCCTTTATAGTTGATCACCAATCTCGGCTTTCCTCGTTTAATTTCTCCATGATTCCGAACAAGAAATCCCGGACTACTGTATGGAGAAATACCTGCTGAGATTAACTTAAGGTCAAGATGTTCCTTAAGTATGATCTGCATATCTTTCCGATCTTCCTGGTTCATGGGGATCGGCCTGTACCTAACAAACTCATTTTCTTTTCCAGTTTTCACCTTCAAAGTAGCTCTGAGCTCATTTTTGTTCCACCATGCTAGTGGATCCTCGTTGTAGTTCCTACGAATCTTCCTTTTTACATCCTCTAGAGTGATTCGCTCTTCGATGGTAGTTTCAGGTTGTGGAACTTCTTCTTGTAACGCATTTTTCAGTAGCAACAGGGTTTCTGGAGTTACTCTTTCCTCATCCTGCTCTCTGAAAGACATGTTATTAACCCAGCCAAAAGTTTGAGAATCTTTTTCACTAGGACCTTGTTGTCGGAACTGAAGAATTGCCTCTCCAAATTTCCGCTGATCTTTCATCTTTGGGTGTCGAAGTTTTCCTTCATCACCACGCTTGTTGCGAAAACTAATAGGGAATTTTCTGTGAATCGCCTCCCGTAGTCTCTGCACCATAATCTTATGATCACAAAGTGTTGTGAAAATAAGTCTCCTGGTCTCGTTCTCTTGTGTGAACCGCTTGAATGTCTGTAGGAAATTGTTTCCTAACAGCATATCGGCGCCTGTGTCATGGAAATAAATAGGTGGAGTTTTAACTTTGTACCATGGGGTACCGCCTGCTCCGCCGATAATTATTTCCGCTCCTTGGACTCCTTCATTAAGAATAAGGATCCGTTTGGAAAAGTCTCTTCCGGCAATGGCTGGTAATATCTCACCAACGTCTTTGGGGAAGATTTATCGCCTGGCAGTGCATATTCCAGCTCCTGAATCAATGTAGGCTGCAAAATATTCTGCCCGGTACTTCTCATATAACATCCCAACGGAGATGTATATTGAGAATGGACTGGTGGTCATCGAATGCGATATCTCTTTCCGTCGACCGTGAATTCCATTCCATCTTGCAATCTTTCCCAATGTTTATGTTCCTCAAGATATTCAATCCCTAGAATAAGCTGTTCTGGGATTCTTCCTGCAATTCCTTCAATTGTGAGATCAATTTCACCAATTTGAAGGTTTCCTTGAAATTTGCCAACTGTAGGTTGTTGCAAATAATATAGGACATCACAGGGGAAGATATTGTTCTTCTCGGTGATGTCGAAGATTATCTCCACTTCTCTCCAGCCTTCTGGGCATTTCAGTTTTCATATTGTTTTGAATACATCAGGAATTTTCTGAATTCTGCTTGAGGCTGCCTTCTGTTTTCCCCCCGGATAGTTACTGATTAACCTATCATGTTGGAAAAACATCCTTCTTGGCTCGATCATAAGGCTCCTGCTTCTGTTTAGAATAGGTTGATCTTGTATCCTCATGTCGATCTCTCCTATTGTCGGAGTATCAATGATGTCCGGCAATACTGCTTTAGCGAAGTCTTCGAAGATTCTGGGGACTTCGATGAATTCCTTTATCAAGAATACCTCGGAATGATGAGTATTCGAGAGTGCGTATGACACCTTGTAGGTGATCGAGTAAGGTCTGTTCCCTTCTTTCATCAAGTCTTCTCTTTTAAAATCTTGATGAAGAGTGAGAACTTTGTTGAAGTCTCGATCTCCTAAATTGTATGCAATCCTAGGATAGATGTTGAAGGCCATCTTTCCTGCATACAGATTTCCTGCCACTGCTCCCAAACAAGAATCTTTAAGGTTCGGGATTCTCTTGTCAAAGATCGCCAGGTTGAGGGGCGAATCAATTCCTTCTTTGAAAGTTGCCTTGATGATTACTCTAATGGCTCCAATATGAATCCATGAGAGCGTGTTAGCAACTTCTCCTTTGACCTTGTTCTTAATCTCCTGGATTTCTCTATAGGGGATTAACTGCATCTCAATTTGGTTTCCCGTGAATTCCATTGGGATCGCAAATTCACCTGTTGTTACCCTATGGATAATCTGATGCTTTCTGCTACGAAGACCAATCATATCCATGGCTTTTTCCATTGCTCCAATTGTAAATCCATCATACATTTGAAGCTTTGGTTCTTCTTTCATGATCCTCATAAGGGTTTTATGAGAAACAGTAGTATGCAAAAAAAAAACCCTGATGGCTCTTCTCTAATCACGTGCTGAAGGAATCCTCCTTCACTCTGATTCTGAGCTAGATTCACCTCCATCCTCAGAATATATTTCTTCTTCATAGATGCTTTCATCTGAGGGAATATCCTCAAATTGATACACCTGCACCAAATCCTGGAAATAGACAGCATCTTCAAATTCCTTGGTATGCTCGAACTGTCTTACTCCACGACTTTGGTTTTCTGGACAATCTGTAGAGATATGTCATTTTGCTCTGTATGTCCAGCAGTTACAATCTCTGAAACTCTCATTTGCACGGGTAGGTGTGCGTCTGAAAGTCCTCTTCGTTGGTGCTCTGTTAGAACTAGCTTGATTAGAACCTGTCGACGAGATTCTACTCCTTGTTGGTCCTGATCTTTGCCCCGATCTGTAGCTTCGGGCTTTCTGCTTTGACCAAAACTTCCTAGGTCTCCATGAAGACCTACTTCTTCTTGAACTACCTCCTCGGGCATATGGATGACTTCTGTGCTTCTTCATCTTATGCCTTTGTGGATAGTTCCCAATGATTGTAGGGATATCATTTCCCGTACAACAAAGAGGAGCCATTTTGTTGATTCCTCTGAGCTTCTTGAAATTCTTTTGGAGTTTTGCTTGATAGCACCATTCCACAAGCTTGACTTTAAGAAATGACATTCTCCTGGACACCGTCTCGATTACATGAGGTGTATACTCCCGGATAAGCATTTCTCTCCATGGGCTCGGGATTTTGGCAAAGAACAGCTCTGCTGCATCCTTTTCCGCTATCTTCGACTTCCATCGATACTTTGTAAAGAGTTTGATGTATTAGTCTACATAGCAGATGTCATGTAGTTCCAGGCTAATCAGAGCTTGTCTGTATTTCTTCGCCTTCTCTTCCTCCATTCCTTCGAAGTAGCTTATTCCGATGAAACAGATTTTGAAGAATCTCGCCATCTTGTCCACGATCTCTTTCAGGGACTCTCCGGCTAAAACTTCTTCCTTGGTTCCTGGGTCTCCTAGATCCCAAGCAATCTTGACTGATCCTTCCAGACTCATTTTTAGAAGTAAAATGAATCATTCTTTGCTTAAGTCAAGTGTTCCTGCTGCTATTCTCATTACTGAAGCCCATTCATCAATAAGAATTTCTTTATTTTTGAAATCCAAGATATCCATGTTGAGCATAAGTCCATATGGATGGATTGGATCTAGCTGCGATTTCCCGTAGGGCGTCTGATGAATATCTGGCCTTCGGGAACGTTCCTTGTTCCAACTGGGGGATCCAAAGTTGCTGAGGTGAAATCCTCCCTGTGTTGCATACTTTGATCACCTTCGGGTGGGTTGTGTGACCCGAAACTTTCTTGTGGTGGAGGTCTTTGTACAAGCTCTCCTGTCTTGATTTCTACGAGATTTAATCCCGCAAATGAATCAGCAAGATCTCGTAGATCTTCCAGGTTGATTCTTTCCATTACTTTGTGGGATGTAATGGCTCTCCCCGTAGGACTGCAATCATTTTTTCAGTCTCCGTCAAAGGCCTCCGGACCTCCTCTGCTTTCCCTTTTTGGTGTAAAAGGGGTTCTGTTCCGTAAGATGGTGGCAACCATCCTCCGTTCCTTCTTCCTGTCGGACTGGGCCTTGACTCCAATTCCTTCACTCGGGATTGAAGATCTTGAAGGTTTTCAAGAATTTTCTTCTGATGTTTAATCATAATCTCCATCTGACTCTGAATCTGATGGATCTGGGCAGGGACATGGTATTGAAGGTAACCATAGCGCTGCACTGTCTTCTGGATTTCTCTAAGATCTTGGGATATCTTAGAAGAATCTGGCTCGATTTCTCGAAAGGTTGGTTCTCCCATCATAATCATCCGGTCCAGACCCTGTTGGATCATTGGTGGCTGGAACCACATCTTCATGTTCAGGATGATCGTCTTCCTGAAGTTCAGCTAACTCGAACTGTAGTTTGAGGTTCACTTGATGGAGCCTCTTAGCCATCCTTTCGAGTTTCTTGTAATGGTTTATACCAGGTATGTCTAATACATATGTTCCTCGTAAAAGTTTCCACTTATGGCTGAAACGTTGAGCTTCTGCCATATGCTTTTGATTTAGTTTTTCCAAATTCTGGAAATACTATAATAATATCTTGAATATTAATTTGTAATATATACGGAGGATCGCAAAAACGGGGACTTGTAAAAAGAAGATATTAAATGCCAATTTTTTTATAAATATAAGGATAGAAAAGATAATTAAATATTATATAGAGACCATTTGTAAGCTAAACAAAAGCCTAAGGAATAGAATGCAATCTCACCTAACCATTGAGGGGTAAAAGAGTCAAATAAAAACCCAATTGATTTGAAAATTTGAAAATTGGACCTATTTGAAAAGAAGGTTCTCCAACTTGGATTTTCTTGCACTAAAGTTTTTTCCCAAGACTTAAGTGATTTAAGTTTCCCAAAAGAGCACTTATTTGCAATTTCCCCTAGAAATAATAAAAAACCTGAAAAAATGGTTGACTTTAAAAAAGGGATTGCTACTAAAATTCTCCATGGAAGTGCTCTTATATCCTTCGATGATTTTTTTTTTTGCACTGTTCATTGAGACATTTCATCGGACAGTAAGTGATCGTGTAAGAATGACACATATTTGCAAGACAATAACTAAAAAATAATTCATGAAACAACACATCACAAATGAACGGTTCCTGAATTACCAAATATCAAATCTAACACTCCGATGCTCCTATGGAATCAAAAAGTTCTATTCACTGATATTAACAATATAACACAACACTTGTGAGGATGGAAATATAGAGCAAGAATCGTGACAAATTAAAACAAAAGAATACCATCACATAAACTTGGGAATAAAAAATAAATAAAAACAGAACATTATTGAAATGAAGAAACATATAGTGTATAAGAAAGGGTGTTACCTTCCTCGATACCAATGGCGAAATCGAAATACAACGAAGAACTAATATGAAAATGGTGAAACTTTCAAGAAAAATTGCATGGAAAGAGAGGAAATTGATTTCTCCAATTTTGAATTTGAGAGAAATTAAAGTTGATAAACTGAATGTGAAACCTAGAGAGAAAGGAATGGAGGATTTGAATTTTTATGTTGGGGGAAACTTACAACAGTTTTCGAAATGGGAACGTGGAAGAAGGTGAATGGGTAGGCTTACTCGTTTTTATTTATCTAACGTTTACCCTTTTTTGGCCAGCCATTTGTGAAGTTTAAATTAATTGACAGGGGCATATATTAAAATTCCATTTGGTGTCTTACAGACGTACCAAAACGGTTAGTAAATCACCCTCACACTTTATAATATGGTAAAGATAATTGAATTATTTTGTTGTTTTGGTTTCATAAATTAAAGTGTTTTTTTTAAAAAAAGTATTCAAGGCTCAATGATAATTGTTTGTATTTGTAGGACTCAGACATGATCACGGTTCTTGAACTGCCGGTTCGACGGTTCAAAAGAGCTCGACCCTAACCTTAACCTTCGTAGACAGTTCCGGTTACGGTTCGTGAGCCGCCGGTTACGGTTACGGTTACGGTTCGACTCTTATATTTTTTAAATTAATAAAATTTAAATTAAAATTTTATTTAAAAAAATTAAAAAATGCTATAAAAGAATCATAAAAAAGAACAAAGAAAATGTATGGGGAGGGGAGGGTTTGACTTTTTAAGTTGCCATTAACTCTCTATATTCATATGAATCATTTAACAATTTATATGTTGAGTTCTAACGTAGTATATCTATTGGAAATTTTCTAAGTCGCATGCCATTAACCTTACAAAACTTACCCTATTGTTTCATCAAACTCGATGGGACCACAAATAAGATAATGTCATTTTAATTGAATGAATCTGATTATCTAACGATACTAATTACATATGAAATTGGTATACAAATGATATTGGTATGAAACATTTACAATTATGATACTAAGTACATATGAAATTGGCATGAAACCTATACAAGTTTGGTACTAATTACAAAAGAGTTTGGTATGAAACATTTACAATTATGATATTAATTACATATGAATTTGTATGAAAAATATATACTATTTACAAATGATATTAGTATGTAATTCATTTACCATTATGGTACTAATTATATATGAAATTGATATGAAACATATACAACTTTGGTACTAATTATAAATGATATTGGTATGAAACATTTACCATTATGGTACTAATTATATATGAAATTGGTAAGAAACATATATAACTTTGGTACTAATTACAAAAGAGATTGGTATGAAACATTTACAATTATGATACAATTACATATGAAATTGGTATGAAAAATATTCAACTTTGGTACTAATTACAAATGATATTGGTATGAAATATTTACCATTATGGTACTAATTATATATGAAATTGGTATGAAACATATACAATTTTGGTATTAATTACAAATGATATTGTTATGAAACATTTACAATTATGATACTAATTACATATGAAATTTGTATGAAACATATACAACTTTGGTACTAATTACAAAAGAGCTTGGTATGAAACATTTACAATTACGATACTAATTACATATGAAATTGGTATGAAAAATATACATCTTTGGTACTAATTACAAATGATATTGGTATGAAACATTTACCATTATGGTACTAATTATATATGAAATTAGTATGAAACATATATAACTTTGGTACTAATTACAAAAGAGATTGGTATGAAACATTTACAATTATGATACTAATTACATATGAAATTGGTATGAAACCTATACAATTTTGGTACTAATTGCAAAAGAGATTGGTATGAAACATTACAATTTTGGTACTAATTAAATATGAAATTGGTATGAAACTTATACAACTTTGGTACTAATTACAAATGATATTAGCATGAAATATTTACAATTATGAGACTAATTACATATGAAATTGACGAGTATAACATTAAATTATTTGTTATTTATCTATAAAAACAACACAAAAGTTCTTGTTATATTAAAAAAAAGTCAATAATGAGATTTTTCACTACCAATTTAAATAAGAAACAAATGTCGATAAAGTTATTTTTATGATGATTTCATTGATTAATCATAAATATATTAAGTTAGAAGTTATTAATTTATATAATATAAAGTTAGTGAATTATCAATTCAATACGTTGTTCCCAAATCAGTATAAGTAAATTATTAAAAGATTTTATTAATTAAGCAAATATTACATTATTGAGTTTCTTTTGTAAGTTATATCGTGATAAACTAAGATATACTTATTTAATTATTATATATATAATGTAAATCAAATAATGATCATAAAATACTTGTAGAATAATTATAGAAGGTATATAATATATTTGTCTTGTAATAATTTGCTTCAAATATTTTATTTTGCAACCACTATTTATAGTTCTTATTAATTTATCCAACATTTTTTGTTATATTTACTTTGTTATAGATATGTTTTTATTATAAAATATTTATTTAAGAGCATAACATATTTTTTAGATAATTTTTATTTGTAAATATAAAATAGTTATTATTGTATTAGACATATAATATATATTATCTTTTAGTATATATAATTATATTGTCTAAAATAAAACAATAAAGACAATAGTTTAGTGGTAAGAAGCTGTATATACATGACAGAGGTCAATGGTTCGAATCCTCAACAACACAATTTAATTTTAAATAATAAATAATTAAAAAAAAGGTGGAACCGGATGTTCGTGGCCTCATAGCCATGGACCGTAACAGGCCAATGAACAGTGACGGGCTGGTTACGATTCCGAACCGTTGAACCGGGTGTTGACCCGGTTACGGTCCGGACCAGGCCACGGTTATAAAATAACCGTGGCCATATCTATCTCTACCCAAAAATCTCGAAATTGTCGCAGGTTTTTGGCTGGGTAGAGTGGATTAAATTAATGGCGGAAGAGAGTCGCAGTAGTCGGAAGGAGTCAACCATAGCATTGACAAGCTCTTAGAATTCGACGCGTCAAAACGAGGATGTAGACGATCTTGTCAAATCCCCTTCTCATTCCCCGAACAATTCCTCCACTCGCAAGGTCTTTACAATTTTCCCGCCTTGTGCTTATTGCTGTCAACTTGTTTTGTGTTTTCTGGCTCGGTGTGAATAGATTTATAGATTTATAGATTTTGTGATTTGGGCTGGAGTATTTGTTGCTTTACTTGTTAGATTTTGGGGAACCTTGATCATAAATGATAACATCTTTACACTCAGATTCTGGGCGTAACGCGTTCAAACTGTTAAGGAATTTGTTAGCTGTATTATCTGAGTTGAGTAAAGATTAAGGAATAAATGGCGTCGGTAAAATCGCCTTTCTTTTTTTTTTACAATTTGCTTAGGTATTAGTTGAACTTATGACAAATGCTGATATGTTAACTATTAACTTTGGACGTGTTGGAAAATCTGGCATAAAAAAATCGGGTATTCGATATACCTGATTATGCCTGTTTGCAGCGGAAGTCTGATTTTTCCGGATCATCAAGCCCGTCTACAAGCCTCCTAGATCTTGAATCCTCGTTGGTATTCGGTAGATTACTACTAGAGTAAGCTACCTTTAATACACACTTTAAACTCTTGGAGTCGTTGGTGATTCTCCAAGAGGGACTCCTTGTGTAAATAAGAACGAGAGATTGGTTTATGTTGGTTCGTCTTGCAAAGTAGAAGGAGACCCCTATATATAGGGAGTAAACCCTAACCCTAGTTGCATCATGGGTCTTGGGCCACAAGCCCAACCCTAAATGCGCATATGGGCTTAGGGTTTTGACTCTGCGTCAAATCTGGATGTCTATTGGTCCTTGGGCCATAAGCCCAACCCAATGAATGCATATTGGGTCTTGGGCCACAAGCCCAACCCATATACATCTACATCTCCCACTCATACATATTTGAATCAATATCCAAATCATTTCTCAATAGTCTCTCATGTCACGTCGCCCTCTCTCATACAGGGAATAAAGCGTGCGACCAAGCGAGAAGTAATATTGAGGAGAATTATATTAAGTTATCACCAAACTAACATAATTCTACAACTCAGGAACTCGCATATACCTCAAACTACTGTGGTCGCATCAGACCAAGCATCTCTGATTCCTCATATTATGATAGAGCACGCTTGTCTCTTTCAATTATATATCTATGCTCATGACTATGTCAAAAACAAATTTCGACTTAGTCGGCCGGCCTATGAGCCATAGAACAAAATGATGCGTTACCAACTTGGTTCTTCCTCGGCCACTCACGCCAATCAGTTTGGTCTTGACAGCTTTCCCAGACATGCTCTGACAGACCGCATCAATCTTGGCAATTGGATACATGCTAAAGTAGTGTCATCAAGCTTACACCTTGTGACATGGTCCAGAGTCCCAAAGGGTATATTAGAACAAATAAAGCTCTCACACAGTGACGAAGCAGGAATCCATTCTGTCACTCCACTATTGTGGTCGAACTTACTCAGCACATGTAGTATGTATACATGCTATGATGGAGCTCCCACTCAACTTGGGTATGTTACGCTCTAAACATCATACGAATCTGAGTCCAATGGCTACAAAAAGCTCATGACTTGCGCATTGCGAGATACCATCTACCAGCAATTCGCACATTCGGCTATAAACAGACTTTTATGGAGGTTGGACGTACTCCATAATTGATCTAATCAGATCTCATCTTAGTCTCTTGCTAAGGCGACTATAATATTATCATCACAACCTTCCTCGCTCTTCCAAGCGCGAAGGGATCATGTCATACATGATCTTCAAGTCTCATCCTGCTCGCTATCAAAGCGCCAGGGTGATTGCCCGTGTGAGTGGGCCAATCAAAGTCTGGTGACATTCACATATGAACACAGTACCTCATCAAACCAGTTGTTCATAACAATTGTTCTAATAGGCAAAACAAATCCTACAAAGCCCATAGTAATAACATGTCGCAGCAACAAATCTCCGCGCAAGGGCTTGGTCCATAGGTCAGCGCTCATATCGCTAGTAGGAATATGTCTTAGAACCACTTTGGCTTGTGCAACATAATCTCGAATAAAGATAAAACAATATCATGCGCAGAAACTCGCAATCTTTGTAGAGATCCTCTTAACCAGATTGTATAACAATATCATCTACATGCGCAGAAACTCGCAATTCTTGTAGAGATCCTCTTAACCAGATTGTATCTTATATTGTTGATGTGCATACTATGACTCTGCTTCTAAGGTAGATAGAGAGATACAAGGCCGCTTCTTATCACTCCAAGTGATACTTGCGCCTTTCTCTATAAATGCATATCCCATAATGGATTTGCGCTCATCTCTATCAAGTGACCCATTAGCGTCACTATATCCATCAATTCTCAAATCATCGTCATGGTAGCACAAAGAAAGATCATTTTGACTGCCATCTAATAGGCAACCTCAAAATAACTCTGATTTTACTCACCATCCAATTGTAAAGCACAGGTCTGGTTGAATACACACTATTGTGTACATCAAACCTTCTACAGCGCTTGCATATGGAACTTCATTCATACGTTTCTTTCATTTTCTGTTTTAGGACATAACTCTCTGCTCGTATAGCAGACACCCACTTGTTTTGCCTTTTGTGAAGTCACAACCTCTTAATATTTGGCTGGCTCATCAAAATCCATAAAAGCACGCATGAAAAATTCTCACACAATGATATATATCATTAGAGAATAATTTCGCGCTTGCTTTCTTTATTTAAGGATTATGAGAGACTTTCATCAGTGAAACACTCCCACTGAATTTGAGGTCGCTTTCATTTTCTCTATTACATTCAGACAAGGCCTTATAGCCTCATCTAGGTTAGAGATCGGAGCGCCAACAACAGGGTTCATGTAACTCGTATAGTTCGATGCCCCTTTTTTGACTTCACTCACAAAATGCACATCTCGAACTCTATTTCAGTCATTCCTCCATTGGAATGTTCACAGTATATTATAATATTTTCCAAAAAATAACTTATTTGAAGCTCTTGGATCGAGCTTTTAATACTTGTAAAAAATACTGTGAACAAATCACATTGATTCCCAAAGGCGCAGAACTTTCAAATAACATTTTGTGCAATGCCAGTACTCAAAAAAGGAATCGAAATGACTATTTAGAAAGCACATGGTTCCAAATGTAGGCAGCTGTCAAAGAACTCTTCTCCCCATAAAGATATTGGAAGATTCGTCGCGCCATCATTTATCTGGCAATTTCCAGAAGTGTTCGATTTCGTCCCTTGCTGCAACACCATTTAATTGCGAAGCATACAGAATCATTAACTATCTTGTAATTCTATTTCTTCATATATTTGTCTAAACTAATCAGACATATATTCTCGCTTTCTATCGGTACATAGAATTTTAAATTCTTATCTTTTTAATTCTCAACCATTGCCAAGAATCGCTTGACATATTCAAACATTTCTAGCCGATGAGATAAGAGGTATACCGATCCATAGCGCAAGTAAAATGTGCAATAGAATGCCTTGTGATAACTAAAGGGGTAACATCCATTTATGCCTTTCAAATATGCATATATGATTCGCACACTGAGAGGTTGACTTTAGCGAGATTGCCCATAACTTTCTCGAACTAACCTTGTCATCCTCTTTTGAGCGATATGTCCCAATAGATCATGGAATATAACAGCATCAGAAACTATATCAATAACGTATGAAACACAATTAGCGGATAATTTAAACATAAATAACCCATTATTGATATAACCAAACCACGAAGGTCTTTGCCAGGAAAAATAGATAAATCGTTTGCTCTAACAAAATTGAAAAACCAAGTCCTAATAAACAAAGTAACTAAGAGTAAATTACATCAAATGCTAAGTAACGAGAATGTACAAAACCAACTCTAAAAACACTATATGTGCGCCATCTTTTGAAGCAAAATAGTGGTTGCATACTAGCACTTGATAGTAATCTAATACTCGATCCTTCATCACATGTTTTGTTGATCACGTATCTTCAATCCAACCAAGGAGAAAATTAGCAACAAAAATGTATTACGTACTACCAAAAGCACTAGGAGAGTAAGAAATGTGTTACCTTCTTTGGCTCAGTTCAATCACGAGCAAAGTGACACATCTTGTCACAGTTGTAACATTTTACTTTGCTTATATCCCTCGCTCCACCCATTTTGCCTTGGCGACACAGTTTTGTCTTGCCACTCAGTGGGGTTAGGGCTTGATTCTTGTTATTACCCAGTCTTGCACCAATTTGCTTGTTCCAACGTCCACCCTTTTGGGGTTTTCGTTAGCATCTGGCAACAAGAGCAGTCGTTTGTGCGCGTTCAGATTCTCTTCGGTCAGCCTCAACTTTCAAATGACTGGCGACACTATTGAACGTTTTAATCTGCTCGTTGTGGGTCAAAACAAGCTTAACATGTCCCCAAGTCTGCTTAGGTAGCGACCTAAGGACTGACGTGACTTGTTGTTCATCTGTGAGCCCAGTTCCAGCATTCTGAAGCTCTCGAATCATATCCTTCATCACATCAAGATGTTGGCTAATCGAGTGCCTAGGGTCAAGTACATACTGGTTAAATTTGAGGGTGAGAGCCCTCAGTCTAGTAGCCGATGTGCTACCGTACATGACCTTCAGAACTTCCCATAGCTCTTTAGCCGTGGGACGCTTCTCAAACTCTCTGATCAGATTATCGTGCATGCATCTTAGCATAGTAAATCGCGCACTTTTATCCTGATCTACCCATTTATTGTACGCGTCCATATCACGATGATATTGGGTAGTCGGTCCATTTTCTGGCTCAGCTGGTTTAGGCATATCATTGGTCAGATGATCAAGCAACTTTTCTTTGTGAAGTAAAAATCGAATTTTTCTATGCCACATTGCGTAGTTCTGGCCATCAAGTTTGCCACTACCATGAAGATCAGAAAAAAGCTATTTGGATTTCTATAACTGTTTGCACAATCAAATAAGGTACTTGTTACCAATCTCGAAATAAAAGAAGTCCATGGTATCATGCTTAATAACTCAAACACCAATGTCATAAATTGCATACTCATATAAATGCAATATCTCATATATGACAAATAATCAATTTCTGGATTCATGAATATAAGTCAAACAAAATGTCATTAAATTGCATACTCAAATAAATGCAATACTCATATATGACATGTAATAATCAAATATAAATTCGTGAATTGTGTAAATACAATCAATCTTGCATGACATGCAATAATCTAATAAATCGCATAATGAAATATCATAACTTGCATAATCATATATCATGCGATATTCTGAAGCCATAATAATTTTCAACTAAACATGTGGTTTAAAAATTATTCCAGGCTCAAGAAATATAAATATGCAATTTATTACTAATTTCTTATGTCATTTTATTGTCCAAACATATTTCATAAAATGACTACTTGTCAAACACATTATCATTATGCATTTAGCCACAGAGTTATAATTATAATGACCCATTAAAATTCCAATAGGACATAATTCAAATATTCAAGTGTAATATTTTATTTAATTTAGATCAATTGGTTATCATCTAAAAATGTCCTTAACCCAACTTATCCAAATAATGGATCCATTAAAATCAATTAACTTTTGGTCTAGCACAAGAAAAAAAATAGGCCCAAAAAAATTCTTTAAATTATTGGCCCATCCAAAGAAAAAACACAAGCCCGAAAACCAAAAAAAAATAGAAGAAGCCCTAGGTTATGGAAAAATTCAGCCGTCACTCTTTATTTTCTGAAAACTTTTTTTTTAAGTTTTCATCACAGGTCGTTCTCTTACCAAATTTGTTGCCGCCATCAACGATGCTCATCGCGGAGTTTCCAAAAACCGTGCTAAAACGCGAAGCAACGTGAGAACGTCATCGTCATAATTTGTTACTGCCAACATCGCTGAACTCTCCATCATCAACGATGGTCGTCGTCGTGTCATCGAATATTTCACTGATCTTGCCGCGGTCTCAGCTCCGCGCATAGATCTTTTTAACCGGCCATTCTATGGTCTCTTTAGCACATCTGTGTATGCTTTGAAGTTTCGTCAACGACGTATCGTGTTATGGAACAAAAATTGCAGCTCATGAAGGGCAGCATCTCAAGGCAGTGGCCATCGGGAAGGTCAGCCATTGTCGCTGCTTCTTCCTCAATTATATATTTTGATATATATTTTTTTATTTCTTGGCATATTCACGCAACACTCTTTTCGACGAATCACGCAGCTGTGGCTATTGCCGATCAGTTTTATTATGATGCAACCAATTATTTTATTATCAGCACATTATTTGGCTCTGCCTCTAACTTCAGTGTTTGATCAGGCTTTCTATGCTGTTCTTCAGAGTTGGCTCTCGAAGAAGTTTATGACTGGATGGTATTTGGATTTATTTGAATTTTAAGAACTCCTTTTCCAGTCTTTTCTCATGTTTTCATGCACTTAGATTTTCTGATGATTTTAACTTGCAGTGTTGTTCTCTATCCAGTTGTCACCTGGTGGTTTCTTCAGTTTGTTGATGGTTTCTTCAGTCCTATTTATGAAATACTTGGCATTGACATATTAGGTAAGTCATCAAATCAATGATCTTTCTATGCTAGAACTCTCATTTTAAATTTTGCTTCATAAATTCAAAATTATGGATAAAATGTTTATGACAAACTGAAACCTAAAATTTATTTAGGCCAGAGTCAACTCAGTCATTTTCAGTAGAAATTTCATTGGATGACATCTTTAGACATAATGTCCTGCTGTTTTTCAAATTTTCAGACTTTAAAAATAAGTAGAAAAAGCAGAAGCAGAGAAGCATGTCATGACATGCTTTTGGCTGCTTTAAGTTGTTTAATGGCAATCTTGTAATTAATTTGAAGTTTATTAAGCTGTATTGTAATAACAAACACTCCATGTTTTTGCTTTCAAACAATTTTTTACAACTTTAAACAAAAACAACATAGAAGTACTTGACTAAGCAATTGCAAACACACCCTAAATCACTTAGATCCACTTTTGACTAAAAAGACAAATGTACCATTACTTTTTGAATTCAATCTCTCCCTTTTTTATTTCTCTTTCTTCCTTTATCATTCACTCTCTTCCTTTTCAGATTATCTCTCTTCCCTCTCGGATTCTCCCTCTTACTTTTTGCATTCTTTCTCTCCTTTTTGCATTCACTCTCTTTCATTGCACCAGTTATAAATTACAAGCACCAGTTATAAATTATATGCACCGATTATAATTGCACGCAACAGTTGTAATTACATGCACCAGTTATAATTACATGCACAATGTGTAATTACATAATTACATTCACCAGTTAGGATTTTATGCACCAGTTATAATTATGATGCACCAGTTATAATTTTATGCACAAGTTATAATTTACATGCACCAGTTATAATGACATGCACCAGTTATAATATACATGAAACAGTTGTAATTTGATGCAACAGTTATAATTTGATGCACTAGTTATAATTACATGCACCAGGTGTAATTACATAATTACATGTACTAGTTATGATTTCATGCATCAGTTATGATTTCAAACACCAGTTATAATTTCAAACACCAGTTATAATTATGATGCACCGGTTATAATTGTATGCACATACACCAATTATGATTTCATGAACCATTTATGATTATAATGCACCAGTTATAATTGTATGCACCAGTTATAATTTACATGCACCAGTTATAATTTGATGCATGATTTACATGCACCAGTTATGATTATGATGCAACAGTTATAATTTACATGCACCGGTTATAATTTACATGTACCAGATGTAATTACATGCACCAGATATAATTACATGCAGCAGGTGTAATTACATAATTACATGCACTAGTTATGATTTTATGCACCAATTAACATTATGATGCACCAGTTATTATTTAACTGGTGCATATAAATTATAACTGGTGCATATGATTATATCCGGTTATCATAATTATAACTTGTGCATGAAATCATAACTGGTGCATGAAATCATAACGGGTGCATCATAACTATGATGAGATCCAATTATGAAGCCTTTAAAAACTTCTGAGAATTATGAATCGACACCATTGTCATGTACTCATGTCCAGACATAAGTTATACAATTTACTGTTTTTAAATGTTGATTGTATGTCATGCTTGCACCAACTAGTGAGCTACTTACTGCTTGACAAATATATCCGTGGCTAAGGACATTTTGAATTTGATCAACTTAGATATTTGTGGATTACAAAGTTTTACTGTCAATTAGAGGATTCTCAATGTTTTTTACATGATCATGATGAGATCCAATTATGAAGCCTCTAAAGACTTCTGATTCGACATATAAAATGTCGACTTTATAGAAGCTTACCCATATACTGAGAATTATCAACTTATCCTGTTTTGTTTGATGAAAAGAATTAGAACAACAAGAATGTTCTAGTTAGAACATTGACTACATGTTATATAATGTAATTGCATTTGAGTTTGTGAACAATATATCAGTTAAAAATTAAATATATATCAATATAATTCTCATTGTTGAGCTTTTTTTTGAAGAACCATTTTACATAATAGGGAGAGAACAGATGATATTTTAAAAAATTGTTGGGTGTTGAATTATTTGTTGCATGACATATTGCTGTTAAAGAATCAGCTACCTCTGAAAGTAATAAAAGTTCTGTTGAGCTTCGTGGATGAGTATTTCTTGGACGAACTCATCATCTACGACCTTGTTCACGAGTTCTTCAAGAATGTAGGTAACACGGAGAAGTTACCATTGACTGAGAAATGTTATCGTGCAAGGCAATTTGTCCAGTTTTTATTGTAGTTGGCAAAATCACTTTCCCAAGAATCAAGAAAATGTGATCTAATATTACTATGTGCATGCTAACATGTAACACTAACCTTCATTGAAGCTGTCTAAAAAAGTTCTCCCAAGAATCAAGAAAATGGCAAGTGAAAATGTGGTAAACATCAACATTGAAAGCCTAATGTCTTCCATTGATAGTAAGATGGGTACATTGACAAGTAGACCAATCTTACACGACATGCATTTATAGAGTTCCGGCGGAACCTCGCAATCCTAATGAAGCAGCTTTTATACCTCGCTTAGTGTCGATAGGGCCACTTCATTATGAGAAAGTTCAACTTCAGGCCATGGAAGCTTACAAAATAAGATATTTACAGAATTCTTGATCAGATTTGGAGTAGGTCTACATGACCTGGAGAACCATTTTTTACATATTAGGGAGAGAAGCGATAACATGTTCGAAAATGATTGGATGTTGAATGATTTGTTGCATGACATCTTGATTTTAAAAGAATCAGCTACCTCCGAAAGTAATAAAAGATCTGTTGAGATTCGTGGATGGTTATTTCTTGGACGAACTCATCATCTACGACCTTGTTCACGAGTTTTTCAAGAATGTATGTAACACGGAGAAGTTACCATTGACTGAGAAATGTTATCGTGCAAGGCAATTTGTTCAGTTTTTATTGTATCTTCACAGACCAACATATCAGAGAGATCAGCCATCATCAGCCGCTACAACATTTGACCTCAGCTTGTTGTAGCTCAGTTGCACTATGTGTATAGTTGCATTATGTGTATATTCAAACGTTGTAGCAGCTGATGATGGTTGATCTCGCTCATATGTTGTTCTGTGGAGATACAGTAAAAACTCGACAAAATGTCTTGCACGATAACAGTTCCTAGTCAATGGTAACTTCTCTGTGTTATCTGCAATCTGCAATCTGGAAGAACTCATGAGCAAGGTCGTAGATGGTGAGTCATCCAAAAAATACCCATCCACGACGCTCAACAGACCTTCTATTACTTTCAGAGATAGCTGATTCTCTAACATCAAGATGCCATGCAACAAAACATTCAACATCCAATAATTTTCGAACATGTTATCGCTTCTCTCCCTAATATGTAAAAAATGGTTCTCGAGGTCATGTAGACCTACTCCAAATCTGATCAAGAAATTCTGTAAACATCTTATTTTGTAAGCTTCCATGGCCTGAAGTTGAACTTTCTCATAATGAAGTGGCCCTATCGACATTAAGCGAGGTATAAAAGCTGCTTCATTAGGATTGCGAGGTTCCGCCGGAAGTCTAGAAATGCATGTCGTGTAAGATTGGTCTACTTGTCAATGTACCCATCTTACTATCAATGGAAGACATTAGGCTTTCAATGTTGATGTTGACCACATTTTCACTTGCCAGCTTCAATGAAGGTTAGTGTTACATGTTAGCATGCACAGAGTAATATTAGATCACATTTTCTTGATTCTTGGAAAAGTGTTTTTGCCAACTACAATAACAGTGAGCTTACACATTAGCATGCATAGATTAATGGTGGGTCACATTTTCTTGATTCTTGGGAGGATTATTTACCCAGCTACAACAAAGGTGAGCCTTACATATGATTATATCCGGTTATCATAATTATATCTTGTGCATGAAATCATAATTGGTGCATGAAATCATAACGGGTGCATCATAACTATGATGAGATCCAATTATGAAGCCTTTAAAAACTTATGAGAATTATGAATCGACACCATTGTCATGTCCAGACATAAGTTATACAATTTACTGTTTTTAAATGTTGATTGTATGTCATGCTTGCACCAACCAGTGAGCTACTTACTGCTTGACAAGTATATCCGTGGCTAAGGACATTTTGAATTTGATCAACTTAGATATTTGTGGATTACAAAGTTTTACTGTCAATTAGAGGATTCTCAATGTTTATTACATGATCATGACGAGATCCAATTATGAAGCCTGTAAAGACTTCTGAATCGACATATAAAATGTCGACTTTATAGAAGCTTACCATTATACTGATAATTATCAACTTATCCTGTTTTGTTTGATGAAAAGAATTAGAACAAGAAGAATGTTCTAGTTAGAACATTGACTACATGTTATATAATGTAATTGCATTTGAGTTTGTGAACAATATATCAGTTAAAAAATTAAATATATATCAATATAATTCTCATTGTTGAGCTTTTTTTGAAGAACCATTTTTACATAATAGGGAGAGAACCGATGATATTTAAAAAAAATTGTTGGGTGTTGAATTATTTGTTGCATGACATATTGTTGTTAAAGAATCAGCTACCTCTGAAAGTAATAAAAGATCTGTTGAGCTTCGTGGATGGGTATTTCTTGGACGAACTCATCATCTACGACCTTGTTCACGAGTTCTTAGGTAACACGGAGAAGTTACCATTGACTGAGAAATGTTATCGTGCAAGGCAATTTGTCCAGTTTTTATTGTATCTTCACAGACCAACATATCAGAGAGATCATCCATCATCAGCCTCTACAACATTTGACCTCAGCTTGTTGTAGCTCAGTTGCACTATGTGTATAGTTGCATTATGTGTATATTCAAACGTTGTAGCAGCTGATGATGGTTGATCTCGCTCATATGTTGTTCTGTGGAGATACAGTAAAAACTCGACAAAATGTCTTGCACGATAACAGTTCCTAGTCAATGGTAACTTCTCCGTGTTATCTGCAATCTGGAAGAACTCATGAGCAAGGTCGTAGATGGTGAGCCATCCAAAAAATACCCATCCACGAAGCTCAACAGACCTTCTATTACTTTCAGAGATAGCTGATTTTCTAACTTCAAGATGCCATGCAACAAATCATTCAACATCCAATAATTTTCGAACATGTTATCGCTTCTCTCCCTAATATGTAAAAAATGGTTCTCCAGGTCATATAGACCTACTCCAAATCTGATCAAGAAATTCTGTAAACATCTTATTTTGTAAGCTTCCATGGCCTGAAGTTGAACTTTCTCATAATGAAGTGGCCCTATCGACACTAAGCGAGGTATAAAAGCTGATTCATTAGGATTGCGAGGTTCCGCCGGAACTCTATAAATGTATGTCGTGTAAGATTGATCTACTTGTCAATGTACCCATCTTACTATCAATGGAAGACATTAGGCTTTCAATGTTGATGTTGACAACATTTTCACTTGCCATTTTCTTGATTCTTGGGAGAACTTTTTTAGACAGCTTCAATGAAGGTTAGTGTTACATGTTAGCATGCACAGAGTACTATTAGATCACATTTTCTTGATTCTTGGGAAAGTGTTTTTGCCAACTACAATAACAGTGAGCTTACACATTAGCATGCATAGATTAATGGTGGGTCACATTTTCTTGATTCTTGGGAGGATTATTTACCCAACTACAACAAAGGTGAGCCTTACATATGATTATATCCGGTTATCATAATTATAACTTGTGCATGAAATCATAACTGGTGCATGAAATCATAACGAGTGCATCATAACTATGCTGAGATCCAATTATGAAGCCTTTAAAAACTTATGAGAATTATGAATCGACACCATTGTCATGTCCAGACATAAGTTATACAATTTACTGTTTTTAAATGTTGATTGTATGTCATGCTTGCACCAACCAGTGAGCTACTTACTGCTTGACAAGTATATCCGTGGCTAAGGACATTTTGAATTTGATCAACTTAGATATTTGTGGATTACAAAGTTTTACTGTCAATTAGAGGATTCTCAATGTTTATTACATGATCATGATGAGATCCAATTATGAAGCCTCTAAAGACTTCTGAATCGACATATAAAATGTCGACTTTATAGAAGCTTACCATTATACTGAGAATTATCAACTTATCCTGTTTTGTTTGATGAAAAGAATTAGGACAAGAAGAATGTTCTAGTTAGAACATTGACTACATGTTATATAATGTAATTGCATTTGATTTGTAAACAATATATCAGTTAAAAATTAAATATATATCAATATAATTCTCATTGTTGAGCTTTTTTTGAAGAACCATTTTTACATAATAGGGAGAGAACCGATGATATTTTAAAAAAATTTTTGGGTGTTGAATTATTTGTTGCATGACATATTGCTGTTAAAGAATCAGCTACCTCTGAAAGTAATAAAAGATCTGCTGAGCTTCGTGGATGGGTATTTCTTGGACGAACTCATCATCTACGACCTTGTTCACGAGTTCTTCAAGAATGTAGGTAACACGGAGAAGTTACCATTGACTGAGAAATGTTATCGTGCAAGGCAATTTGTCCAGTTTTTATTGTATCTTCACAGACCAACATATCAGAGAGATCAGCCATCATCAGCCTCTACAACATTTGACCTCAGCTTGTTGTAGCTCAGTTGCACTATGTGTATAGTTGCATTATGTGTATATTCAAACGTTGTAGCAGCTGATGATGGTTGATCTCGCTCATATGTTGTTCTGTGGAGATACATTAAAAACTCGACAAAATGTCTTGCACGATAACAGTTCCTAGTCAATGGTAACTTCTCCGTGTTATCTGCAATCTGCAATCTGGAAGAACTCAGCAAGGTCGTAGATGGTGAGTCATCCAAAAAATACCCATCCACGAAGCTCAACAGACCTTCTATTACTTTCAGAGATAGCTAATTCTCTAACTTCAAGATGTCATACAACAAATCATTCAACATCCAATAATTTTCGAACATGTTATCGCTTCTCTCCCTAATATGTAAAAAATGGTTCTCTAGGTCATGTAGACCGACTCCAAATCTGATCAAGAAATTCTGTAAACATCTTTATTTGTAAGCTTCCATGGCCTGAAGTTGAACTTTCTCATAATGAAGTGGCCCTATCGACACTAAGCTAGGTATAAAAGCTGCTTCATTAGGATTGCGAGGTTCCGCCGGAACTCTATAAATACATGTCGTGTAAGGTTGGTCTACTTGTCAATGTACCCATCTTACTATCAATGGAAGACATTAGGCTTTCAATGTTGATGTTGACAACATTTTCACTTGCCATTTTCTTGATTCTTGGGAGAACTTTTTTAGACAGCTTCAATGAAGGTTAGTGTTACATGTTAGCATGCACAGAGTAATATTAGATCACATTTTCTTGATTCTTGGGAAAGTGTTTTTGCCAACTACAATAACAGTGAGCTTACACATTAGCATGCATAGATTAATGGTGGGTCACATTTTCTTGATTCTTGGGAGGATTATCTACCCAGCTACAACAAAGGTGAGCCTTACATATGATTATATCCGGTTATCATAATTATAACTGGTGCATGAAATCATAACGGGTGCATCATAACTATGATAAGATCCAATTATGAAGCCTTTAAAAACTTCTGAGAATTATGAATCGACACCATTGTCATGTCCAGACATAAGTTATACAATTTACTGTTTTTAAATGTTGATTGTATGTCATGCTTGCACCAACTAGTGAGCTACTTACTGCTTGACAAGTATATCCGTGGCTAAGGACATTTTGAATTTGATCAACTTAGATATTTGTGGATTACAAAGTTTTACTGTCAATTAGAGGATTCTCAATGTTTATTACATGATCATGATGAGATCCAATTATGAAGCCTCTGAAGACTTCTGAATCGACATATAAAATGTCGACTTTATAGAAGCTTACCCAAATACTGAGAATTATCAACTTATCCTGTTTTGTTTGATGAAAAGAATTAGAACAAGAAGAATGTTCTAGTTAGAACATTGACTACATGTTATATAATGTAATTGCATTTGAGTTTGTTAACAATATATCAGTTAAAAATTAAATATATATCAATATAATTCTCATTGTTGAGCTTTTTTTGAAGAACCGTTTTTACATAATAGGGAGAGAACCGATGATATTTTAAAAAAATTGTTTGGTGTTGAATTATTTGTTGCATGACATATTGTTGTTAAAGAATCAGCTACCTCTGAAAGTAATAAAAGATCTGTTGAGCTTCGTGGATGGGTATTTCTTGGACGAACTCATCATGTACGACCTTGTTCACGAGTTTTTCAAGAATGTATGTAACACGGAGAAGTTACCATTGACTGAGAAATGTTATCGTGCAAGGCAATTTGTCCAGTTTTTATTGTATCTCCACAGACCAACATATCAGAGAGATCAGCCATCATCAGCCGCTACAACATTTGACCTCAGCTTGTTGTAGCTCAGTTGCACTATGTGTATAGTTGCATTATGTGTATATTCAAACGTTGTAGCAGCTGATGATGGTTGATCTCGCTCATATGTTGTTCTGTGGAGATACAGTAAAAACTCGACAAAATGTCTTGCACGATAACAGTTCCTAGTCAATGGTAACTTCTCCGTGTTATCTGCAATCTGGAAGAACTCATGAGCAAGGTCGTAGATGGTGAGTCATCCAAAAAATACCCATCCACGAAGCTCAACAGACCTTCTATTACTTTCAGAGATAGCTGATTCTCTAACATCAAGATGCCATGCAACAAATCATTCAACATCCAATAATTTTCGAACATGTTATCGCTTCTCTCCCTAATATGTAAAAAATGGTTCTCCAGGTCATGTAGACCTACTCCAAATCTGATCAAGAAATTCTGTAAACATCTTATTTTGTAAGCTTCCATGGCCTGAAGTTGAACTTTCTCATAATGAAGTGGCCCTATCGACACTAAGCGAGGTATAAAAGCTGCTTCATTAGGATTGTGAGGTTCCGCCGGAACTCTATAAATGCATGTCGTGTAAGATTGGTCTACTTGTCAATGTACCCATCTTACTATCAATGGAAGACATTAGGCTTTCAATGTTGATGTTGACCACATTTTCACTTGCCATTTTCTTGATTCTTGGGAGAACTTTTTTAGACAGCTTCAATGAAGGTTAGTGTTACATGTTAGCATGCACAGAGTAATATTAGATCACATTTTCTTGATCTTGGGAAAGTGTTTTTGCCAGCTACAATAACAGTGAGCTTACACATTAGCATGCATAGATTAATGGTGGGTCACATTTTCTTGATTCTTGGGAGGATTATTTACCCAGCTACAACAAAGGTGAGCCTTACAGGTTAGCACGCATAGCTAATCCGTGGGTCACATTTTCTTGGGAAATCCGTATCACGAACGATAAAGCTGATGCCTTGTGAAAGATGATTTCATCAATTTTCAAGAAACAAAAATGGATATCAGAGACAAAAAATTTGTTCATCAATATGGGGGCATGGAAGTTAATTTTGAACGGTCGTTTAAAGGAGCGGATGGAACATCTGTAGCTCTTGTGTACTTGGAAGACAAGAGTTTGTTAGCTTGAAAACCAATGGGAAGAAAATGGTTTGATAGGGTTAGAAGGAAACTGGGGAAAAGAACAGATTCCTTGTGTATTCAAGAATGTGTATTCACCTTGTGTACTACAGGGCAGAAATGCAACAGTACACACTAAAGAAATTATTAGTTTGCTGAGTTTATTCGGGATTCAGAGTTATTGGATCTCCCGTTGCTTAGGAGAAAGTATACTTGGTATCATCCAGATGGCACTTCAATGAGTAGACTCGATAGAATTTTGGTATCTAATTCCTGGTTCACATAATGACTTCATATTTCTAAGTGGTGCTTAGAGAGGTCTATCTGGGATCATTGCCTGTATTCTTCTCAAATCACGGATCAAAACCCTTTAGGGTGCTCGAATGTTGGTACCAACACCCAAACTTCAAGGAATTGTCAAAGAAAAATGGAACAATCTTCAAATCAGTGGGTGGGAATCCTACAACATTCTCAAGGAATATTAAAATTGTTGAAGCAAGGAATTAAAAGCTGGAACAGGGCGAGAAATTTGACTTGAAGCATGCACAAAGCAACAAAATAATAGAATGGAGACGAGAAATTTGTCATTCATTAACCTTGAAATTTTGTGGGGCTCGACGGCCGGCGGTGCGCGGAGGACAGCTGAGCGGCACATCAAACGGGAGATATGTTCTCCGCCGTCGTGCAACCTGCTCGCGTAAGCATGCGCTACCGGACGGAAGGACAACCTCGCGAGTCCGACAGCGCGCGAAGTAACGCGGCGCAGCGGCGAACAACGCGAGATGGTAGCGAGTTTGCAAAGTTTCTGGATCTTCTAGCAAGCGAAACTCGCACGAGCTCTGCGACCAACGAACAACGTTTCTGACGCGCGGCAACAACGATGGCCGAGAGTAACGGCGGTGGCGGCGCAAGAAACCCGGCGCAAGAAACCCTAATAGGCGAGAGTTTTTTTTTTGGAACCTAGAAACGGTGAGAGACGGCGGCAAGAGAGAGAGATTTTTTTGGGAACCTTAAATTGAAATGAAGCTTGAGTGTCGGCTGAGTTTTTTAAAATAATTAGGTACCCTTTGAATTACATGATAAGATTAATAATCTTTGGACTATTTTTTTATCCCATGTTTGTTTTGTTGTATAAATAAAAATTATTCCACCATATTATTATTATTATTGTATATATATATATGATATGATATTACATTATGATTATTATACTACATATATATATATATATTATATATTATTAATGTTATTATTTATATACTATTATTATACACATATATATATATGAATGATTACTGTACATACATATATATATATATATATTTTATTATATATATAATTTTACATATATATTACTATTATTTTTGTAATAAAAAATAATAATTAGTATATATATATATATTGGATATTTTATTATTATTTTTATTTATATATATTATATTGCTAGGATTAGGGATTTTTATTATATTTTTATAAAGATAGTTAGGGGATTATTATTATAAGGATTTTAGATAATAATAAATAATCAGGATTAGATTATTAGGTACCGTTTGATTTGAAGGATAGGAGAAGGAAGGGAAAGAGGAAAAATTGTGAAATTGGAAAAAAATGGGAGAAGTTAGGGGGGTTTGGTTTGAGAAGAAGATGGTTGATAAAATTTTAGGGGGGGTAAGGTCTAAAAGACCCTCAGGAGGAGAATAAGAATAATAATAAGGAATTTTAGGAGGGGAGGAAGAGCATTACAGGAGGATTAGGAGGAAGACAGAAGAATCAGAGAAGAAGGGAAAAGAGGAAGAAAGAAGAGAGAGAGAGAGAACAAAAGAAAGAGAGAGGGAGAAGACAGAAGATAGACTATGTATATAAGAATAATAATAAGATATAGATAGATCTAATAATAATAATATTGAGATAGAGAGAAGAAGTGAATATCCTTTCTAGGATCTGTAGATGTAGATGATCTGAGAGAGAGATTTAGAGATAGAGATGTAATAGAGAAATCCACCAGGAATCCTAGAGAATAGGACAAAATAAGAATAATATATATATATAATAATAATAATAAAATCATAATAATATTATAATAATCATAATCATAATATAATATATATATGTGCATATATATATGAATAATATCGTTAGTAATAATAATAATATTATTATTATATATATATATATATATATATTATTATAATAACCATATGATAATAATAATAAAAATAATAATATATAATATATAAAAATAATCTATATATAATAATCATAATATATATATATATATTATAATGATAATCATATGATAATAATAATAATAATAATAATGAAATAATACAAATATAATATATAATAATAAAGTTGTATGAAATAAGTTGTACTTTTTGGCGGGAATTTCAATTTTTGTGATAGTAAAAAATATGGGAAGGGTATATATGTCATTTTGTTGGAAAGTGAGATTAGAATGAGATAAAAATGGTAGGATTATTTTTTTAAAAACTTGAACCAAATATGGGATGGGAAAATTAAGATTAATTTTCCCATCCCACATACCAAACGAATCCTTAGTATATATTATATAAATATACTATTAGTAATATATATATATATATTATTATAAATATACTATTAGTATTTTATATATATATATATATATATATTATTAATATTATTTTATAATAAATTAATATAATTAGTATATATATATATTATATATTATTTTTGTTATATATATATTATATATTTTTATTATTACTATTTTATAATATAGTTATTTATTATTGTTATTATTGTTATTGTTATTATTATTATTATTTATATATACTATTATTATTATTATAAGTTAATGGTATTTTGGTCATTAAACCAAACAATAAAATTTATCAGCCATCTTATCTTCAAACCAAACACCACATTACTTATAACACTTATTTTTACAATCATTTCATAATTTTTAATCATTAAATTATTTATCACATCCATCAAACCAAACGGTACCTTAGGCTCTTCTTTTTTTTTTTTGGGAAATTGCAAGTAAGTGCTCTTTTGGGAAACTTTAATCACTTAAGCCTTGAGAAAAAACTTTAGTCCAAGAAAATGCAAGTTGGAGAAACTTCTATTCAAATAGGTCCAATTTTCAAATTTTCAAATCAATTGGGTATTTTATTTGACTCTTTTACCCCTCAATGGTTAGGTGAGATTGCATTCTATTCCCTAGGCTGTTGTTTAGCTTATAAAATGGTCTCTATATAATATTTAATTATCTTTTATATCCTTATATTTGTAAAAAATTGACATTTAAGGTCTTCTTTTTACAAGTCCCCGTTTTTGCGATCCTTGGCACAAAGAGAAGTTGCTAACACGCTCTCATGGATTCATATTGGAGCCATTAGAGTAATCATCAAGGCAACTTTCGAAGAAGGAATTGATTCGCCCCTCAACCTGGCGATCTTTGACAAGAGAATCCCAAACCTCAAATATTCTTGTTTGGGAGCAGTGGCAGGAAATCTGTATGCAGGAAAGATGGCCTTCAACATCTACCCGAGGATTGCATACAATTTAGGAGATCGAGACTTTAACAAAGTTCTCACGCTTCATCAAGATTTTAAAAGAGAAGATTTGATGAAAGAAGGGAACATGCCTTACTCGATCACCTACAAGGTGTCATATGCACTCTCGAATACTCATCATTCCGAGGTATTCTTGAGAAAAGAATTCATCGAAGTCCTCAGAATCTTCGAAGACAGTATTGCCGGATATTATGGATACTTCGACAATAAGGGAGATCGACATGAGGATACATGATAGACCTGTTCTGCAAAGAAGCAGGAGCCTTATGATCGAGCCAAGAAGGATGTATTTCCAACAGGATAGGTTAATCAGCAACTATCCAGGGGAAAAACAGAAGGCAGTCTCGAGCAGAATTCAGAAAATTCCCGATGTATTCAAAACAATAGGAAAACTGAAATGCCCAGAAGGCTGGAGAGAAGTGCAGAAAGTTTTCGACATCACCGAGAAGAACAATATCTTTCCTTGCGATGTCCTATATTATTTGCAACAACCTACAGTTGGCAAGTTTCAAGGAAACCTTCAGATTGGTGAAATTGATCTCACAATTGAAGGAATTGCCGGAAGTATCCCAGAACAGCTTATTCTAGGGATTGAATTTCTCGAGGAACATAAACCTTGGGAAAGATTGCAAGATGGAATGGAATTCACGGTCAACGGAAAGAGATATCGAATTCGATGACCACCAGTCCATTCTCAATATACATCTCCATTGGGATGTTATATGAGAAATATCGGGTAGAATATTTTGCAGCCTCAGACGAGAAATCTTCCCCAAAGAAGTTGGTGAGAAATTACCAGCCATTGCCTGAAGAGACTTTTCCAAACGGATCCTTATTCTTAATGAAGGAGTCGGAGGAGCGGAAATAATTATCGGTGGAGCAGGTGGTACCCCATGGTACAAAGTTAAAACTCCACCTATTTATTTCCATGACACAGGCGCCGATATGCTGTTAGGAAACAATTTCATACAGACGTTCAAGCGGTTCACACAGGAGAACGAGACCAGGAAACTTATTTTCACAACCCTTTGTGATCATAAGATTATGGTGCAGAGACTACGGGAGGCGTTTCACAGAAAATTCTCTATTAAGTTTCGCAACAAGCGTGGTGATGAAGGAAAACTTCGACACCCAAAGATGAAAGATCAGCGGAAATTTGGAGAGGCAATTATTCAGTTCCGACAACAAGGACCTAGTGAAAAGGATTCTCAAACTTTTGACTGGGTTAATATCATGTCTTTCAGAGAGCAGGATGAGGAAAGAGTAACTCCAGAAACCCTGTTGCTACTGAAAAATGCGTTACGAGAAGAAGTTCCACAACCTGAATCTACCCTCAAAGAGCGAATCACTCTAGAGGATGTAAAAAGGAAGATTCGTAGGAACTACAACAATGATCCACTTGCATGGTGGAACAAAAATGAGCTCAGAGCTACTTTGAAGGTGAAAACTGGAAAAGAAAATGAGTTTGTTAGGTACAGGCCGATCCCCATGAACCAGGAAGATCGGAAGGATATGCAGATCATACTTAAGGAGCATCTTGACCTTAAGTTAATCTCAGTAGGTATTTCTCTATACAGCAGCCCAGGATTTCTTGTACGGAATCATGGAGAAATTAAACGAGGAAAGCCGAGATTGGTGATCAACTATAAAGGGATCAACGAAATCTTGGAGTTCGATGGATATTTTATCCCAGGCAGAGAACATTTGGTAAATAGCATCAAGAATGCCAAAATGTTTTCTAAATTCGACTGCAAGTCTGGGTTTTACCAGATTAAAATGGAGGAAGCAAGCAGAAAGTTTACAGCATTCTGAGATTGGCGAATGCTCCCCAGATATATCAAAGAAAGATGGATAATCTGTTCAAAGATTATTTCAGCTTTATGTTCGTTTATATTGACGACATCCTCATAGCGTCAAAAAACATGAAAGAACATCTTAAACATCTAGAAATCTTTTCAGACGTTTGCTACAAGAAAGGATTAGTGCTTTCTGAAAAAAAGCAGTGATTGCTACAAGACAGATCGAGTTCCTTGGAATCGGGATCGACGAGTCTGGAATTATCCTGCAGAATCATATTGTTGAAAAAGTACAAGGATAACCGGATGACCTCAAGGATTTAAAACAACTTCAGAGTTTTTTAGGAGTTGTTAATTTTGCTGGGATGTTAGCAAACCACAGGAAGGTAGGAAGGTATTCAGTCCACTACTCAAAAAAGATGTTAAGTTTGAGTGGAATGAAGATCACAGACAAGCTGTCAAACAGCTGAAGGAGGTTTGCAGGCAACTACCAGAGCTTGCAATACCAAACGATGAGGATGAACTGGTATTATACACAGATGCCAGTGATCATTGGTGGGCTGCAGTTCTCATGAAATTACACCAGAAGTAGAAGTGCCATGCAGATATTGCAGTGGGCTATTTGATAACAGCGAAGTTATCAGATGGCACATCAACGAGAAAGAGTTCTTTGCTGTTCGAAAGGCTTTTAAGAAATGGCCACTTTTCCTACTTGAAAAGAAATTTACCTTGAAAATTGATAATACGAGTGTCAAAGCCTTTTTAAATAATAAAATCGAATCAAAATCAGAAAAGGCTAGACTTTGCCAATATTATGATTATGAAAAACACACAAAATCTCTACCACTTCTCCCTCAAACCCTTCTCCCCTTCTTCCTCTCAAATCCTTTGGGAAAGCTTGGATTTCTTGATTCTCGTTTTTGGAGCTTATTTGGGAGAGGTAAGGAGTTACGGTTGTGAATTTTTATTAGTAGTTTGTTGTTGTTAATGGTAGTTGGGTTGTTGTTAAATTGAATTTGAGGAATATGTTGAATTAAAGTATCACGTTGAAGAAAATAAGATGTTTTGAAGTTTTGTAGTTCTGGAATGAGTAAAATATTATGTAGTTTGTGTGTTGCATGGAGTATATACACAAAAATGGTGGATTTTCACAATTACAGAGTGTCGCGATCGATCGGCAAGAGTGTCACCATCGATTGCGCGAATTTAACCAACTTTCTGGGCGATAAACAGTGTCGTGATCGATCGCGAGCTTGTCCGTGATCAATCGCGGAAGGACGAAACTTGGCATCGACTTTTGGACACCTCACGATCGATCGCCAGATGGCTGGCGATCTATCGCGAGTCGAGAAATTTTGGAAATTTGTTAAGTTGTGGAATTCTTTGGAATGTGGTGTTTTATGACAGATTTTGATGACGATTATGACATGCTAAGGAAGTCATGAACAATGAAATTAAGGTTGCATGGAATGAACCTTAGACATGAATATGCTACTTGATCGAATGAGTTGATAACCCGTGTTAATAAGAGATAAAATGTGATGGTTTGAGTAGTATAGGGAATACGGTAAAAATGATTGATTATTATAGGAGGCATGTCGAATCTATATGATAGATGATGAATATTGTTGAGGATTTTTGATGAGATTGTAATAGTACTGATATTCAATATAGATACGGTACGAGCCACCGGTTGTGGAGAATGTCTAAATCATATTGTCGACCTTAAGATACGTGTGACGTACGAGCATAGGTAAATGTATTATTGTTATGTGTAATGCATAGTATATATTCTTGTTGGGTTTGACTTGTACATAGAGACGTACAAGTATTGAATGTTATATTAGTTTATATAACGTGTTGATGAGTATTAAGAGCAACCATGAGTGGTGCTAGGAATTATATTAATGTCGTTATTGAGTGTAAAATGGATTATGGTACTGCCTCTGTTGAGCGTGCGATGGTTATTGTGCCGCCGCTATGTAGCGTGCGATGGGTGATAGTGACGTCCCTGTTGAGCGAGCGATGTGATATGATGAGTTATGACTAATAAATATATAATTGAGATGCATTTGATTCTGTAAGTCATTGTTATCATGGTTTAGTTATTGTTGAATGCAGAACTGATGATTTTGCATATTGGTACAGTAAATCATTCTTGTGATGATTTAATTGACTTTGGAATTGATGATTTTGGATATTGTGATGATATGAACAACGTAAGAGAGATCTCATGGTTGTAGTATACTCAGGGAGTATTTGTTTAAATTACAACATTATATTATGTAAATTATTAATTGTGTATTTGATGATATTGAAATTATGTTATTGGTACGCTCACCCATGCGGGGCTGTTTCTGTTGAAACAGGTAGAACATGTACGACATTGATTCGGCGAGTTCGAACTGGTAGATAAGGATGCTTCTGGAGCGAGTACCAGTATTGGTATTGGTAACGAAATTTATACAAGTAGATACACAGTTATTTATTTAATGCTCACCGGTGAGCATTGTTATGCGTGTATATGTGTTGTATAAATGTCTTTGACATTTCTCTTTTCATTTGGGCATGGTATGCAATTGATTTAAGTGTATAATTGCAAAAAATGAAAATGAGAGTATGATTAGTGCACTATAAAGTGTATACATATGCGTATTGAGTTGTGTTGGGAATCGGGTTTATGAGAGATTATGTAGAAAATTCTATAGAAGGCATGCCACAAAGAAGCATGTAATGAAGATTCCCTAATATTATAATTGTAAACACTAATGACGATGACAAATGCACTAATGACGATATTAGAATATGAGATTGTATCAGAGCAGTGGTTTGCTCTTTGGGCTGTCTAAGGGCCTATGGATGTGTTGATAGACATGCATAGTTCATAATTTATGCATAATTGCGGGTTTGTGTCAGTGCGACATGTTAATTGTACTTGTGCATTGTATGATATGAAGTGATGGAATTTGGTATTTTTGCTAACCATCATAGTTGCAGGACCGTATGAAATACGAGGAACATGATATTGAGAAATAACTGATGATGCCAATGAACATACACACTGAAGTGGTATTGTTTAAAGAGTGCAATAAGCTGGTAACTTAGTTAAATACTATATCATTGGTTTGATTGGTGATTGGTAATGATGTGTCATGGGATGAACGACGAATGATATACTAGTTCATAGTAATTTGAGGTTGTGTTTGGTACAAGAATAAATGAATTTTGATTAAAGTTGCATGCATGTTGTATATGTGTGCTAAGAAGTTTGATTTTGTAGGGAAATCAGAAAATGAGAAATTTGGTATACTGTCTGAGGACATGAAATGATGGACATTGATGTGCTGTTGATATGTGACAACAGACGATGTTATGAACGGGTATGGCTACCTTATGATTATGAGAATGCATGTATATGTGAATTTATACATATGCATTGATATTGAATTGGTGTCGTGACATTTGAAAATAGAATACTTGATATTGTAGTTGTGATTACAAGTATATTGAGATCATTGGATGCTACAGTTATATCCAAAAACAATGGATTAGAATCTTTGCCGCTGTCTTATCGAGCGATGGATCAAGATATTTGCCGCTGTCATATTGTATCGCGGGTCGCTATATGTCGAAGCGAGGGATATCCATTCAGCCGCCGATAATTCAAAACAATGGATATTATTTAGCCACTGATATAACGTAGTAGATGGTTATAACGATTAGCGATAGATCAGGATATTTGCCGTTGTCATATCATAGGTTGCTGGTATGTCGAAGCAAGGAATATCCATTGAGCCGCCGAAAATTCGAAGCGATGGATATTATTGAGCCTGATATAACGTGGTAGGGATTGTAGAGATTGCGAGATGTTAAGCTAAATAATTGACGATATCATATCCAAGTAATGGAAATAGAATACTTGCCACTATCATAATGATTATCAATGGATCAGAATATGTGCCGTTGTCTTATCAATTTCCGAAGTCGCTGGTCTGTCGAAGCGAGGAATATCCATTGAGTTGCCGATAATTTGAAGCGAGTGATATTATTGAGCCGCTGATATAACATAATAGAGATTGTAGAGATTGCAAGATGTTATGATAAATAATTACCGCTATCATATCGAAGCGATTGAAATAGAATACTTGACGTTGTCATATCAAAGAGAGGAGCATGCCGCCGATATGTCGAAGCGAGGGGTATTATGAATGTCGTTGATATGTCGAAGCGATGGGTATTATTTTGCCGCAGGAGCGAGGGGTATTGATTGTGTATCACCGTTGGGCGATGATGTATCGTGTACTGCCGTTGGGCAATGAACATTGTATACCGCCATTGGGCGATGAGTATTGTGTATCGCCGTAGTGCGATGAGTATTATTATACGGCTATTGTATTAGCAATGCATATTAATGTTCCGCTATTACGTTAGCGATGTATATTGATGATATGTTGATTGCAGATGGCAGTGAAAGTTGTGTTATACACACTTATATTGTTCCTTGGGTACATGAGATGTAGGCCCAAGAGGATATTGAAATGTTCCAGGGGAACGAGGAATTGAGGTAAACCATTTCATTTGGTTTGACATGTGAATATATGTTGATATATGTTGAATTACATTATCTCAGTTGAGTTATATTGATTTATGAGAATCAAGTAGATAAAAGGATAACGGAGAATGAGATTAAAAATGAAACATATTATGTTATGTACATTTTGATATTGTTGCAGTAACGAAACAGGGCGATATGTAATCGTTGTGGTAACACCATTATATCTACGGTAATCATTGAGGAAATAATGATTGGGCAGTAATAATTGTTTTGTGATGATATTTATTGCTATGAAAGTATGCTAGTTTTGTATATTGTGAGATTAATAATTGATTAGTCACCCTGTTGTATTGAGCCGAATATAATCATGCTGATATGAGATTAATGAGTAAGTCATAGGATGACATGGAACATCACAAGATGACGTGAGATCACTATGAATGTCATGTATGGACATGTGATCATTGTGAACATCATGGGTTGACGTGGGACTATCATGAATGTCATAAATAAGTAGATTGTGAGGTTATTCTCCGGTGTATAATGATGGTGATGATAAATAATCATGTGATGATTAATGACGAGTTTGATACAATGTGACGAACAATATAATAATGTCATTATGAGAATACATGTGATATATGAACATTCACGACTATAAATGATTTATTATGTTTTGAGGTTGAATTAGTTACTGAAAAGCATATAAATGATGACATATGCATATAGTAATTACTAATGGATATTCAAGTAATTACTTGGCATCATATATTGGTTAGATGATGTTATGCGATGAGACTGATGTCTAAAAACTCATGAATACTTACTACACTGTGATGGGTTATCCATTCATTAAAAAGTACTCTATTGAATAAATAATTGAAAAGAATTACGTCATTGAGATATGAATTTGATTTCGTATTGAATGAATCGCATAGGTATGTGATAGTGTGTTGTAGCATGATGTGTATATAGAAAGGCGTGATACTTTTGACGCGGGAATATCCATATTTAATAACTGCACCGTTATTAATATCTATAATGTGTAAATGAAAGGTGCGTAATTATGACATGTGTATATGAGAAGTACTGGTGATTTTGTTTCTAGTACTTATGTTACACCAGATGATAGATGTATGATAAGATGTGGAAATACCGACACTTTAGAGCATATGAGTACCATGATGAGCATGATACTATGACGCTGTTATACATTGTTGATGATTGCAGTTATACATGTCTGAGATTAATTATTCAATGTTGATGTTGGGGCATTGTTGTAAATTGTTTATATACAAATGGTTTGCAAGGAATGTGGGATGACACAAAGATAACTTATCCAAGTGGATAAGAATAAATGACGAGTTAGGAAATTAAATTGAGGAATGTATAACATTATTGATTAATATATAATGTGAAATGATGAAATTAATAATGTGGCGAAATGCATAGTAAGATTGGATTAGTACTGAAGGTATACTATGAAATAATTACACATCATGTATCCATATATTGTTGAATTGATGATTGAATGTAAAAGAAGGAATATGTGTATTGAGTTTTGATATATGTGGTATAGTGGATATATAAATGTACTTGATCCGGTTATGCGAACAAGGAAAAGTATATGTTTATTGAGTTGTTAAATGTAGTATGGTGGATACGTATGAGTACGTGATCCGAGTACATGAGTTGAGTATCGATGCCTTTCGCATTAGCGATATGAGAATGGGTTTGACTGATAGGCAGGATGGCCTTCGATATGAGATTGTTTATGATTAAGCATAAATGATAAATTATGGTTGTATTGCTTCTATTAACTTGATGAATATTATGTTTTGAATAATGGTGCTAATACTAGATGACACTAGTAACTAAGTATCAGGGTTATGTAAAGTGGATATGACAACGAAATTGAACAAAAAATTGTCATGAATGATAGTTATTAAAAGGAGACATACGTGTTCATGTCATGAAATTTTTATGAAATCGATGTGTTGTTGGTAACAGAGTGAGAGTAATGTAATCGATATCAATAAGATATCATACTACTATTGTGTAGTGAAAGGTATGCTTATGGCTTAAAAGAGTTGAAATGATGGTGCAAGAATTATGTCTATCAATTGAAAACCAATGAATAACAAAAAACGATGACTTATTATGAAGTAAAATGGAAGTATCGATCGATATGAAAAAATTAATGCTATCTCATGAAATGATAATATTGGAACATATGCGAATTAGATTGTTGGTTTGGATTTTGGTTTGGATAGACCATGTATGGTCCAATAAGATATTTTGATGGTATGTTGATTTTTTCTTTGACACTTTTGTTGAATGGTGATTAATTTTGACACTTTTGATAAGTATGAAGTTCAAATTTCGAGGATGAAATTTTATTCGTATGGGAAGATTGTGATGCCTGGAACTTAATTCCCTTAATTAAATGAAGTTGAAGATGTTGATTAAGGAGTAATTATGAATGATTGTCATTTTGTATCTGGACTCGATTCTAAGATAAATCGGTGTAGTTGAAAATTGTGTTTGAGTCATAATTATTGAGTTAATAAATTGTTGAAATGAAACATGTGAATTATGAAATTAATTATGAGAAATGATTATTGGAGTTGGACAATAATTATGGAATTGTGGGATAAATAAGCATTGGGTAAAATTTTAATGTGGATTAAAGTTGGGGGACTAAATTGCCAAATGATTTTAATAAAACCAACTTATCTTCACACTTTACACAATAAAAACCCACAAAATCTCTACCACTCCCCCTAAAACCCTTCTCCCCCTTCTTTCTCTCAAATCCTTTAGGAAAGCTTGGATTTCTTGATTCTCGTTTTTGAGCTTGATTTGGTAGAGGTAAGGAGTTACGTTTGTGAATTTTACAAGTAGTTTGTTGTTGTTAATGGAAGTTGGGTTGTTGTTAAATTGAATTTGAGGAATATGTTGAATTAAAGTATGATGTTGAAGAAAATAAGATGCTTTGAAGTTTTGTAGTTTTGGAATGAGTACAATATTATGTAGTGTGTGTTGAATGGAGTATATGCACAAAATGGTGGATTTTCGCAATTACAAAGTGTCGCGATCAATCGACAACAGTGTCGCGATCGATCACGTGAATTTAAACCAATTTTCTGGGCGATAAATTGTGTCGCTATCGATCGCGAGCTTGTCCTCGATCGATCGCGGAAGGATGAAACTTGGCATCAATTTTTGGACAACTCGCGGTTGATTGCGAGATGGCCGGCGATCGATCGCGAGTTGAGAAATTTTGGAAATTTGTTAAGTTGTGGAATTCTTTGGAATGTGGTGTATTATGATAGATTTTTATGACGATTATGACATGATAAGGAAGTCATGAACAATGAAATTAAGGTTGCAAGGAATGAACCTTAGAAATGAATATACTTCTTGATCGAATGAGTTGATAACTCGTATTAATAAGAGATAAAATGTGATGGAGTTCACGGAATACGGTAAAAGTTATTGATTATTATAGGTGGCATGTCGAATCTATATGATATATGATGAATACTGTTGAGGATTTTTTATGAGATTTTAATATTGTATTGATATTCAATATATATATGGTACGAGCCACTGGTGGTGGAGAATGTCTAAATCATATTGTCGACCTTAAGGTACGTGTGAATTACAAGCATATGTAAATGTATTATTGTTATGAGTAATGCATAGTATATATTCTCATTGTGTTTGACTTGTACGTAGGGACGTACACGTATTGAACGTTATTTAATAGATACAATTGTCGAGTAACATGTTGACGAGTATTGAGAACACACATGAGTGGTGCTAGGAATTATATTAATGTCATTATCGAGTGTAAAATGGATTATGGTGAAAATTTTATAGAAGTCATGCCACAATTACGAAGCATGTAATGAGGATTCCCTAATATTATGATTGTATACACTAATGATGATATTAGGATATGAGGTCCTACAACACTGATCGTGATTATTTTGAACAATTATTTTCTGGTGTAGCGCGATCATACCGCAAGTGCACAGTGTCATTTTTTAGTATAATGATATGAAAGTAAGGATGTCGTACCCATAAGGACTATTAGTAACTACCCTATTTAATTAGTTTAACTATATTTAACATACGAATTTGTTATGAATGATTAACTAATTTACTCAAATTCAGGAAATAACCAAAACACAAAGAGAAAATATAGTAAACCGTAGAGATAAATATCGAGACTTCGGTTCACTTAAGTAATCCTCACAATTTATTTACTAGTTCTAATTAATATTAATGCATCTAAGGTGACAAGTTTTCTCGTTATATCTAATATATACTCTTGAGCTATATTAAACATAATACCAATTTCAGTAAGTAACTCCCGTCACTTATTTAACTAATAAATGCCGCATGCGCTTTATGAAAACTCCTAGCCTTCGATTACTAGATATCTATAGCTATCACACATGTATTTGACATCATCTCTCGATCTCGGTCTGAAATCCTTGGTATGCGTTCTTTGTTCCTTATACTCTCTGGAGTTATATTAAACCTAATACCGATTTGCAGTAAGTAACTCTCCTTCACTTATTTAACAAATCAATATTGCATACGCTTTATGAAAACTCCTAGCCTTCGATTATTAGATATCTATAGCTATCACTCATGTATTTGACGTCATCTCTCGATCTCAGCTGAAATCCACGGTTCGTGTTATTTGTTTCGTATCACAATATTATCTCTCGATCTCAATTGGAAACTAATATCATTCAAAGGGTAGCTAATCCTTAAAAGCATTAAAATCATAACACAAATACAGAGATAACAAAACTCAATCAAAAACTAGAATTAAAATTGTGGGTTCATACAAAAGATCCTCTAATCTCGATAAACAACTTAGCCTAGCATAATAAAATAAGAACAATGTTTTATAATCTTAAACAACATAACAACATTGAAAACTTGAATAATAAACCAAAACAAAGTTTTGAAATACAGAAAATCGCTAGGCGTTGACTCTTGCGTTGATCCGATATTCCGTCTCCAGCTGCGTTGCTTTGAATCTCCAAGTTGTATTTGGTGGCTCCTCCCAAGTCTAGGGTAAATATCAAATGGAAAAAATCTCCAATATGCTGCAAAAACTCTCTAATTATGTTGGGGAAACCGAGGCCATCAAAATCTAGGACCCAAAAATAGCCCATCTTTTAAAAAGGTAAGTTTTTTGCGCAGGATTCTATGGCGACCGATCTCTTCTTCCATGGCGATCGATCTCCTTGTCTTTTCTCTCTATGGCGATCGATCTCAGCTTGACTGACGATCGATCGTCATAACCTTCTGCCCAGATGTGATCGATCCCTCCTTCATGGAGATCGAGCGCCTCCTGTTTAAAATTTCCCACACTTCACTGCCTTGAAGCGATCGATCTCTTCCTCATGGCAATCGATCGCCTGCTTCAAAACTACCCAACTCAATTATTTTCACCTTCTTTCCATTGTCTTGGCTTGTTTTGTTTCATTTCCACCTTTCAGTCGATAAAATGGGTTATTTCAGGTATTCCTTGCACTTTCACTGGATTCCTGGAATTATACAAAAAAACAACCAAAAGCGTAAAATCGTCAACGAATCACTATAAAATTAGCAAGGAACATATGCAAATATAAGTGCAAAAATGAGACTTATCAACTCCCCAAACTTAGCTCTTGATCGTCCTCGAGTAATACTAGAATTAAAAACAGTGAAGCTCACAAATGATATGTGACATTGATTATATCGTGCTCATATGTTTATCTCTGGAATTTCACTCATACCACAACAAGAATCCATCCAACAGTTATACAAGAAGTGTTTTCTCTTTAAATCAAGTAACATACCTCAAACTTGGAACGTGTGTGTGTGCTATTGTCAATCACAAGTATCATCCAATCATCATAGATCAAATAGTGTTAATCAACAACAGTCAAGATTATCATCGAGCATCTCATATGCCTATTTTTCAAGAACTTCTCCACTAATGTAATTAATTCCTAGACTTGGATCAAAAGGTCTTTTCAAGCTTATAATGTTAGGCCTTTTTGTGTCGGTTTCAAAGAAAAGGTAGGGAAATAAAAGAAGAGAGTATAATTTGTAAATTTCATCTTAACACATCTTCAACTCCATCTTTTTCGTTTTCATTATATCTTTATATCTTGATGACCATGGGGGTTTGTTAGATTTTACCAAATGTTGTCAAAGTAGGATCTCCACATGGTTCATCATCACATAACTATGCTATTTTCACTATGCATTTTTTTATTTTTTTATTTTTCATTAGGCATTGAATTTTTTTTCTTCTAATAGCCCAAAACATAGTACATGAATAACTTAATAGCTCAAAACATAGTACGCAATTCATTATACTCCTGTAAGGTTAGGATACAAATTATTTGTAGGCTCATATAAAGGTAAGTATAATGAGTTTTATCAACAAAAGTCGTATGATGGTTAATTTTCATTCCTTTTCAATTAAGCTCAAAGGTGGACACTAGGGATAAATATAGACAATGTAGGCTTGAAAGGCTCAAACGTTCCAAAGATTGCCTAAATCATGTCCAAGTCAAGTTCATAATTATAAAATTTCGCCTCAAAGTGCCATCATCAAATAGGTTCTATGATCACTCTAAGATGCTCAAGACATGTCATCAAGTTCATACATATCATCACTACTCTAAATGCAATCAACAAGTTCATGACTCAATGTACTTAAATTATTCCTCATTATAAACATCCCAACTCAACTCAAGATATTCACAACACATCTACGATCATCAAGATTCAAGTCATAAGTAGAATAAAACTAATACCATCATGGCATAGAGTCACTACTTTATCCAATCATATCAAAGAACCAAAAAAAATTTCATGCTCTTCATTGGACTCACCAACACTAAATTTTTAACACAATTTCCGCAGCAGTAGACAAAATATCAGACCCATAGATAAACAAAATAGGAATCAACACCAACACAACTCACAATATTAGAAAATATGAATTCAAAAACCAACTACTCCCCCAAACTTAATTAATACATTGTCCTGGATGTAGTAAATGTGAAAAAATATAGGACAAAGTAATACCTGGGGTGACAATCGTCAGTGGTCGTCACTCTCATCCGCAGCACCTGCTTCCGCATCTTCATCCTCATCTTCATCCTCGGTGGGAAGTGGGTATGGTTGGAGAGTGAATGGTAGTGGGAAAGCCAAGTGTGGGTGAGCTTGTGCCGCAACAGTATGCCAGTTGTAGGAGAAACACATGAATTCTCGAAGTTCTAAGCGCATGTCATCCTGATTTCTCAAGATCTCTTCTTGATTTTTCCGTAGCACTTTTTTCCCATCACGCATCAATCGCTGGCGAAAGTTAAGTGACATTAAATCCTCCTCTAGAGATTGGAATTTTTGAGGTATGGTCATAGGAGAAGATATGGCAGAATAGCGATGAGGGACTCGGTGGCTTCAGTGTCTCTTGCTCCGGAGATTGTATCGCAATTCGAAGAGGTACAAATGGCTTCAGTGTCTCTTCATGAGTTTCCCAGGGCACAACTTCCTGTCGACACAATTCAGTGACTAGTGATGTGAATGGAAGACCAATCGTGGTGGAACCTTCCACCGCCAATCTCATAGAAGATGCGATGATGCTCCCGAGATTCACCGATCGGCCAGTCATGATAGCAAATACTAGCACTGCTCTATCCTTTGTAACAATGGTGGTGTGTGTAGATGGTAAGACTCGATGAGAAATGAATGTGAACCAAATGTCAGTCTCGACTGTTAACTGAGTCTTCTTAAAATTCTTTATTTTACCATCATTAGTCAGTGTCCATTCTGTACCCTCCCCACACAGGGTGGATATGACCTCATTGTAGTGCGTATGGTGTTGCACGTAATCAGAGTAATCGTCCTTTTCAAAATGCGGCATCCCGTATATGCGATTAAATCGTGCACTGTCGAACTGGAAGCGCTTCCTCCGAATGGTGATATAAGGTAAGTCCATGGATACCTTATAATTTGCATAGAAGTCTTTAACAATTGGGATCACTGCATGGCATGGTGGTCTCATAAATCCCAACCAATTTTGTCGTTCTGCCTCTCGGAGGATAGCGGAATCGGACGTGTCCATTTCCATTCCTCGCTCCCATACCAAAGGCCTATCACGCCATTTTTCAAAGAAATTTGCGGGCGCTTGGTTAGCAAATCGGGTGGTGACAAATGTTGGGGCGGAGGATGAAGATGTGTCTCCTGATCTTGGCTTTTTTTTTCTGGTGACATTAAGATTATACAAACTCACAAGCAAAGCAACCAACCAAATCCAAGAAATTCCAGCAAATCTCACACCAATTTCAGTCATCCAAAGCTAGCTCAAAACTCTCCCAAACTTATTAATTATTCAATCATTGTTCACCACAATACATAAAAATCTATTCTTTCCAACTATCCCAACAATTTAGATATTCAGCATAAAACCCATGAAAATGCAAGCCAATTTACCTCAAGAATTTTAAATTTTTATGGTGAGTAGTCCTTGGCTTGGAGAAATCTTCACTTGCAAATGGGGTGCCCAACCGTAACCTTGAATCTGTAGATGAATTGGAACAAAAAATTGAGATGATGTCACTAAAATATGAGAAGAGATCTCTTGCATTCAAAGTTGGGAGGAATTAGTGAGTGAATTTGTGAAGAATCGACTTTTAAGAGGGAATTGGAAGAAAATTGGGGAGGAAATCTGATATCTGTGTGTTTATGTGTGCAGATTCGTGTTTTTAAAAACTAAAATTCTCGCTAGGCGATCGATCGCCTATGGCGTAGAGATCGATTGCCTCTGTCCAGTAGGTTTAGCGTTATTTTTTTCAAGAGGTGATCGATCGCCAGGTGGTATGAGATCGATCGCCTACAGTAATTTTTTTTATATAAAAAAAAATAATAGATCGATCTCCTGGTGGTAAGAGATCGATCGCCTAGGGACAATAAACTCTGAAATTTTGCCAACGTGAGAGGCGATCGATCGTCTATTGGTGAGAAATCGATCGCCTAGTGACAATAAGCTCAGTGAATTTTTTGCATCATTTGAGAGTTTCACTTCCCTTGGCACACAAATTTCCTACAAAAAAAAAAAATTCAAGGAGTCAACAACTAAGCTAAATTTTTAAACTACCTTCTAAATTAAAAAAGAAGGAAGGAAAAGACATAGTTCTTGATTTATAGTCCCAAGCTGGACTTCTACTGCAGTCACTTCATTCGACAAAATGGACGATGGTGCACAGCAGTTCACTGAAATCATGCACATGGTAGTGCTTCAATCGCTGAGCATTCACTGTGAATGTTTCCTTGTTTGGATCATATAGCTCGATTGCACCAGAGGGAAACACCTTGAAAATTCGAAATGGTCCAAACCAACGATGTTACAACTTGCCTTGAAACAACTTTAATCTGGATTTAAACAATAACACCATATCTTCTTATTTGAAATCACGTTGACTTAGCATTGCATCATGCCAATTTTTTATCTTGTCTTTGTAGATCTTTGAATTCTCATAGGCTTGGTTCCGAAACTCTTCCATTTCGTTTAATTGCAAAAGACGTTTATCACGTCCAGCAGTTAAATCTAAGTTTAGATTTTTATTGCCCAATATGCATTGTGTTCAAGTTCAACTGGAAGATGACATGCTTTTCCAAAAACTAACCTATATGATGTAGTGCCAATAGGTGTTTTAAATGCAGTTCTATATGCCCATAAAGCGTTATCTAACCTTAAACCAATCCTTTCGAGACACATTGACATTTTTTCCAAACTCCACTTCACTTCCCTATTACACACTTCCACTTGCCCACAAGTTTGTGGATGGTAAGGTGTTACAACCTTGTGGGTGATACCATATCTGCTTAAAAGTTTTTCAAAAAGTTTATTACAAAAGCGTGACCCACTATTACTAATGATTTTGGACCATTAATCTTGCAAGATAGTGATGTATTGACACATGGATTCCACAATACATCAAATAAATAAAAAAATCATGCTTTGAAGCCTTGAAACTCACGCACATATCATGCATTTCAGATTGTTTTTTTTTATTATAAGGCAAACCCTTTCTGTCTCTTCTTTCACCATCATAAACTCTCCTCCTTCTTTCCACCTTCAAGTTTCAAAATTTCCAGCCATTGTTAGCACAAATTTCTCTTGCAATTGCCAATGCATGTTACATGCAATTGGTAATTTAGAAACCCCAAGGGAAGAGTGTTAGTTAGGTACTAGAATTTTTAATTTTGAAGCAAGTTTGGAGGAGTTCAAGCTAGGAATGAGCTATGGTGGAAAATTTTGGGTCTTCAAGGGTATGAACTTGTACTTATTTATTTTAGTTGGATTTTATGAATTTTGGGTCGAAAATATAGGAAGAATCACAAAAATGTTGGTGTCATTTTGTTAAAACAGAATCTGCACAAATTCATGTTGCATGCAGTAGATTGTTCTGTATTTTCGATTTTCTTCACTTCCAAATCTGACTTTGAGCCGCAAACAAAAGTTGTAGATATATGAGCTTTCGTTCTGTGGTTAAATTTTGAGACCATTTGGACTTGAAATGAGTGAGATGTGCTCATTTTACTAAAGAGTGCCAGATTCGACTCTGCATGTACTGTAAATGCACATGCAACATAGAATTCTGAACTTTTTTGACAAATTTAATATTCGAATTTGATGTTGATATTCAAATAAAAGTTGTAGGTCTTTGAATTCTATTGAATTTAAAAAAAGAGAGGACTTAATTCGGACTTATTTTGAATTAGTTATGAATTTTATAGTTTAAGTGCTCAATCTATGTCCTGCATGTGGGAGAAAATACCATGCAGTGTGGTCTTCGAGTTCCTGAGAATTTTTGGCTAGGAATTCCTGAAAATGTCCAGAAATACGTATTTTATTACTTTGAGTGGCTGTCGTTTCCACTAGAATCACTCAATTTGGATTTGAAATGAAAACATTATAGCATTTTTACTAACTGCTCAAGCTGGAAAATACATTTTTAAATGCTACGGTTTTAGTGTTCAAACCTCACTTAGATGGTCGAACCAGCTTGGAAACTTAATAGATGAAATGTAATATTTTGAGTTTCTGAACTTTAAGCACTGGAATCGAGTCGTTTTGATGTCGTATGGAATTATAGCGATTTTTCTACGAAAATGGGTCAGGCTGAAAATGTAGGAAAAATTGTTAAGGGTCATATTTTAAGTTAAGATTATGTAATGCACTATTTGAACACTTAGTGTCATTTTGGAATTTACATGACCAGGTTAATAGATTCCGGTGTTGACTCGAGAAGTCTCGGTCGATTAGCTTGGGTCGAGGTACGTAGAAATGAGTTTTATCATGACGTCTCACGAAGACGTGTAATGATGCTGTTGTATGACCTTTTATACCATTACTTGATTTATATGAATTAATTGTCACTATATGATTTCTTATGCGACTATATGATATGATGAATGTCTTGGATTACACGATATGCGAAATTACATGATATGTATATACTTTCACATGAGATTGCATGATATATTGAGTTGCATATGTTTGATGCATAAATGATTCATGGGCATATCATATTGATCTATCATTTCTTTGATATCCATGATTATGACTTAGTTGATTCACTGTGAGTGTCGGGACGACAGGGCACGACGATGACAGACAGTTTAGGTAGCGACTGTAGTCACGCGCGTTGCTACCGGACCTAGACACGAGGGATGGACGAGCACAACACATAGGATGAGTCTCCTAGCCCAATGTGCGTGTGTTGTCACCCTCTGCTCAAGATGACATTATTTGATGATGCCTTCCTTTGGACTACGATATTTGGTATCTTGAGATTCGATCCGTTATACCCATTCATACATAGCATTCATACATGGTATGCATTGCATGATACTTTGTCATACTTGACATGATCTATTTATTTCTCGTATTGGGTTCTGACCCCCGTAGTGTGGGACTGTCATGTCTTTGTGTATGGGCATGACAGGTGGTACAGGCGGACGTACTGAGGATGCTCGAGGTGAAGCATCGATGAATACCAGAGCTCATTGAGAGCAAGCTCATGTTTATATTTTTATGTTTTGAGTCCCAGTAGTTAGAATATTTTTAATTATGTTTTAAATTACCGGGTATGCCCCGAGTATCTGTATTTTAAGTATTCTACTACTGGTTGATTTATACTTGATATTGATGTTATGTTCAACGTGTTGAATTGGAACCTGTAATTACGTATTTTCAGTATCACTATATATGTATCACTTAAAAGCGAATTTTTTTTAGGGCCAATTGACTGAACATTTGAAATAAATCTTCCGCTTTTTACGCAAATTAATCATTATGTGTTAATTAAACACCACGTTAGGATCGGGCCCTCACACGACCTTTGACATTTATCGCAAGCGGAAACGTACCTGTATGCATCCTTAATTAAGGTAGGCCAATAAAACCGGATTCAAGTACCTTTGCAGCAGTTTTGGTTGGACCCGTGTGTCCCCTACCTCTCGGTCATGACAGTGGCTCATGATAGACGTCAAACTCAATTTTTTCTGTTTTTGTTACTGTTTTGGAACATAATCAGTTTTCGAAAAAATATAATTGTTGAATTTTCGAACAATCACTATTTGAGCACTATAAAAGGTTTTATACTGTTGTTTTTCAAACTAGTTTGATATTATTTGTGTTGTGTTGTTTGTGTTCTGTTTTAGCTAATGGCTAACCAGATTCAAAACCGAATTGCTGAGAATACTGAGATTCCCGTGGTGAAAGCTAGCGGCGCTGAGGTCGTTATGCCAGTTCTGAGAAACCCAATGTCGTTCTCTTAATTTGAGAAATCGAAAAAGTTCAAAGGTTCCAACTTTAAGCGTTGGCAGCAGAAGATGATGTTCTTCTTGACCACCTTGAACTTGACCAGGTTTCTCAAAGAGGAGAAACCAGTGGAGGACAAAGAGGATCCTCAATCTACTGTAATAGTCGAATCGTGGCTGAGTGCCGACTACCTCTATCGTAACTATGTACTAAATTCTCTTGACGATGCACTTTTTTAATGTGTCTTCCCCCAAAGAAACTGCGAAGGATCTTTGGGAATCGTTAGAAATGAAATACAAAGTAGACGCAGATGCAATGACATTTGTAGCCGGTCGATTCCATGATATCGAATCATAGATGGCAAGAGCGTTGTTGATCAATGCGAAGAGCTGCAGCTGATATATCATGAACTTGCTGCCAAAGGTATGGGGCTAAATGATGCCCTCCAAGTGGCGATGATGATTGAAAAATTACCGCCATCTTGGAAGGACTTCAAAAGCTACCTGAAGCACAAGCGAAAGATGACGAGTCTTGAGGATCTTATCAGGAGGCTGCGCATCGAGCAAGACAACCGAAAAGTTGACAAGAAATCATTTGGAATGATTCCAAGGCAAACGTGGTTGAAGTTGGGGACAACTCCCGTGGGAATAAACGCAAGCGTACTTTTGATCCCAAGGGAGATACTCAGAAAAGGAGGCTCATCGCTGACTGTTATGTGTGTGATAAGCCTAACCATAAGGCCAAGGACTGCACCCAACGTCAAAACAATGAGGGTAAAAGGAAGGCAGTCCCAAATAGAGGCATAGACAAAAGGCCTGCTCATGCCAACATTGCTGAGGACAACCTGAGCTCAAACATGGATGACATGCATCTGACTGCAGTGGTGTCGGAGGTGAACCTTGTTGGTGGGAACTCCAAGGAATGGTGGGTGGACACTGGGGCTACTCGCCACATATGCGCCAACAAATGGATGTTTAAGACCTATCAACTAGTCAATGACGAGCACTGCTACATAGGAAATTCAGCAGTCTCAAAAGTTGAAGGCAAAGGGACGGTTGTGCTAAAGATGACTTCCGGCAAAGAGTTGACTCTTGCCGAGGTGCTCCACGTGCCAGAGATCCGAAAGAATCTCATCTCCGGAGCAGTGCTGAATAAGAAAGGCTTTTGGCTCGTGTTTGAATCCGACAAAGTCATTCTGTCCAAGGGTGGTATGTTTGTGGACAAAGGCTACTTGGCCAATAACCTCTTCAAGATGAGTGTAATGACTTTAGCTCCTAAGGCTAAGTCTAGTGTAGAGGTTGAGGTTGATGTTAATGCAGCAAATGAGGCTAGCGCAAGCAAAAATAATGTATTGACAGTTGCCAATGTGGCTAATAAAACTTTAAAGTTTGATTATTCTTGTGAGTCTTTACATTTGTGGCATTGTAGATTAGGACATGTGAATTATAAGTACTTACATAGGCTAATGTCTCTTAATCTATTACCTAAATTTAACATCAATCATAAACACAAGTGTGAGACTTGTGTAGAGGCCAAATTAACCAAGTCTTCATTCCACTCAATTGAGCGAAGCACCAAACCGTTAAACTTGATCCATACGGATGTATGCGATCTCAAATATGTACAATATAGAGGCGGTAAAAATTAACCTTTATCGATGATTGTACAAGATATTGTTATGTCTACTTAATGAGAAGTAAAGACGAAGCAATTGATTACGATTGTTGTTTCTATTTAATTATATCGAAACATCGAATTAGTTTAACAATTGTGATAAAATTGAATTATACTGTAATACAGTAAAACAGTAGAAATTACAGTAACAGTTTATAAACTGTAAGGAAAACACAGCAAGAATCTGGAAATGTTTCTGGACGAGGCCACAGCAAGCCGTGTGCCCGTAAACTCAAATTTGTCCGCCTTAGCTTCTGGCCTCCTGGACAAGTGAGTTCCAAGGTACAACGCCCGATCACCTCTGTTCGGATTGAAGCAGAACTCCGAACAGACCACTTCGAACACTAGTAGTGTGCAGTGCTCTCAAATAGTATGCAATGTATGAATGAAGAATGATTTCTGGTTTTCGGATGATGAAAACATAAGGCTGGAGCAGCTTATATAGCTGAGCAGCAGACCTCTCCAAATGTCTCAGAAATTAAGTGTAATGTTTAGTAGGGTAGATGAAAAGTCTCAACACTTAACATCAGATTAATATGGATTTAAATCTCACACTTAAATATGACATCAATTATGCAGGTAGGTGAAAAGTCTCAAGCAGAATATGAAAAGTCATGTAGATGAAAAGCCTTTTCAGAAATCCGAGTAGTAAAAAGATAGGGCTGCCTTCGAGGCAGCGACACGCGCGGTGCGGCGCGGAGCGGCGAGGCAAGGTGAGTCGAGACGAGACGAGCGGACGGATGGACGGCGTGCGAGGGGCACCCATCTTTTCTACTTAACTACACTTTATTGATTTGTATCTCATTATAAACAAACCATAAGTGTGTCAACTTTTCAATATGAGATTTCTTTAGCCTAATTGACAATTCATAATTAATTTACCATAATTTTGTTCTCATTAACAAAATTAATAATAATTATTGGGTTTTTAACAATTAAACCCAATTATCCTTTTATTAATCCCAACAGAATTCTCATAGGCTTGGTTCCAAAACTCTTCCATTTCGTTTAATTGCAAAAGACGTTTATCACGTCCAGCAGTTAAATCTAAGTTTAGATTTTTATTGCCCAATATGCATTGTGTTCAAGTTCAACTGGAAGATGACATGCTTTACAAAAACTAACCTATATGATGTGGAGCCAATAGGTGTTTTAAATGCAGTTCTATATGCCCATAAAGCGTCATCTAACCTTAAAGACCAATCCTTTCGAGACACATTGACATTTTTTTTCTGAACTCCACTTCACTTCCCTATTAGACACTTCCACTTGCCCACAAGTTTGTGGATGGTAAGGTGTTGCAACCTTGTGGGTGATACCTGTGATGCCCGGGGATTAATGGTGTTAATCCCGGTGTAGTAATAATCCTTAATGGATTATATTTATGGCAATTATGAATTAATTGTGGTTTTGGGACTCTCGGGGATTTTAAATCCGATATTTAGAGTCGTTGGATCCGAAGGATGAGATTGTATTCTCATCGTGGTGATAACCTTGGAATTTGGTCCTTGGTGGGATTCGGGGTCCGGAGTACTTTGTACTGGGGCTGTTATTGGAATTAGAGTTGGAGAGATGATTTTTTGAAAACAGATGATTTTTAATGAATCATGATGTATTTGTGGAGGGGTTGGTATTTTGGAGTTTTGGTACTATATATACCAAGTGGACTCGGTATTCCGTCATTTTGGCACGGAAGCCTTCCCTCTCTTCCCTCTCTCCTCGCTCAAGCCCTTCCCCCCATTTCCCCTCTTCTCCCTTGGTGGGAAAAATCCTTGGTAGCTTGGCTCGGGAGCCGGTTTTCTCGAAGATAATCAGGTATTAATCTTCCCCTCGTCTTTGTCTTCGATTTGATAATGGTATGGTGGGTTTTTGTTGAGTATTTTGTTGGGTTTGGTAATTGGGGGTTTTTGATAAAAATCCAAAGTTGAGTTTTTAGTGTTTTTATTGGTTACAAATGTTGTATTGGATGTGTTGAGGAATTTGGGGGTGTTGGTTTTGAGTTTGGGTGTCAAAAACACCATGGAAGCTCAAATTTCTCGAAAAATCGCAGGTCGCGATCGATCGCGACGAGCAGCTGAAAATTGGAGACGATGTACAGTACTGGCGATCGATCACCAAGTTTCGGCGATCGATCGCGTAGATGCGCGATCGATCGCGACGGAAGCGGCGATCGACCGCGGCCCGATGTGTGGTGTTTTTTTTTCAAAATTTTGTAAATGTCGGGATTTTGGAACCGAGGTTTAAAGGGGCCGTTTCCGGGGCAATGTCTACATTCCAATGTGAATGCTACACTTTTAAAATGGATTGGTTGGAGCCAAAGTTTAATAAAACGGGATTCTCGGTTGAGTTTTTGGCTATCTTTTAAACTTGTAAAATGGTACATTTTAGGTATTAGGCATGCTTAGCCGGGGGGCTTTTATTTTGGTAATCGTCATGGATAGACGATAGGTTTGGAAGTTTTGAACGTGCTTGGGCACGTGGTTGCATGCTTGTGTTTGATTGTGAGTTATTTATGTGTTAGCACATAATTCATCGGGTCGTGGGACTCAGGCAAGGTTGGACTCGAACTACGGGATTATAAGGTACGTATAACGTACGAGCATAGCCTATTACAATATTGCAATTGTGAAATGCATGATGTATGGTATTTGTAACAAATGAGCATTGAAATGCATGGTATGTGGTATACACAATAAACAGGTATTGAAATGCATGGTTTATGATAATCGTGATAAATGGGAATACTTTGGAAATCATGTGGTTCCGCTTTTGAGCGAGCAATGAATGGGATGTTGTCGCCGTTGAGCGACCATCGGTTATAACACCGTTATTGTAGAGCATGCGTGGGGTTAAAATGCCGCTATTGTAGAGCGAGCTATGATATAGAATTATGGAATCATTGGCTAGATACATGTGATCTCTATGGTACCATATTTGGTGATTTAATCCTATTTGATTATGGAACTGGTGTAACAGGAATGGTTTTAGTTGATCAATGAAACGATCAACTGGCTTTTGAGAATTTAATGGTTTGGTTATTTTGAGAACATGGACAATACATGGGATTCCGGATGAGGATGATACCATCCAGGGAGTATCATTTAAATTCATGGCATTTACATTCTGTAAATTATGAACTTTAATATTATGATTATTGGATTTGTGGTATTGGTATGCTCACTCTGTTGGGGCAGGTGATACAGGTGTAGCAGCAGTTTTGGAGTTGAGCTCGGGCTGTTGATCTAAGGTACTTCCAGGATCGAGGTACCAGAGCTGGTTGAATAAGTACATAGATCCAGAGTTGAGATCGAGATGTGCTTGGGAGGTGCTTCCAGGATTGAAGTACCAGTAATGGTATCTGGTAGAGTATTTTATACATTAGATGCACGCTTATTCATTGGGTGCTCTCATGTGAGTACGTTTTTACGTGTATATGGAATGTATAAATGGGCATGGTTTTCCTCTCTTCATTTATGGTTTGCATGCAATTATATACGGAATTGCTAAATGAACTGATAGTATGTTAGTGTATTATTAGGTGTATACTATGGAAGTGGTTTTGAATTGGGGAAGTTGAGTACTATGAGGTTCTAATGCAAGAAATTTTATAGATGGTATATGATGTTATACTTGTATATGGTTTCCTTCCCATGATAATATGATTGTATGCACTAATGTCATGGATTAATACACTAATAACGGAATAAGGGCACGGGGGTCCTTACAATACCATATTTTCTTAAAAGTTTTTCAAAAAGTTTATTACAAAAGTGTGACCCACTGTTACTAATGATTGCTCGAGGGGTGCCAAATCGAGTAAAAATATTCTTTATCAAATACTGCACCACCACTCTAGCATCATTAGTGCGTGAAGTTGCAGCCTCAACCCACTTTGACACATAATAGACCGCAACAAGTATATGATAGTTCGAACACGAATTTGGAAATGGTCCCATAATGTCTATGCCCCAAACATCAAATAATTCACATTCAAGAATATTGTCTAAAGGCATCTCTTGTCTCCTAGAAATATTACCCGTCCTTTGACATTTATCGCAAGGAAACGTACCTGTATGCATCCTTAAATAAGGTAAGCCAATAAAACCCGGATTCAAGTACCTTTACAGCAGTTTTGGTTGGACCCGTGTGTCCTCCTACCTCTCGGTCATGACAGTGGCTCATGATAGACGCCATTTCCTCCTCTGGAACGCACCCTCATAATCATATTGTCTGCACAAACCTTGAATAACAATGGCTCCTCCCCCATGTAGTGCTTAACATCAGATAAAAATTTCTTCTTTTCATAAAAAGTCATTTTTGGGAGGACACCACTAACAAGATAATTTGCAAAATCAACGTACCAAGGTAGTTCAAGAACTTGAAACAGTTGTTCATCAGGAAATTTCTCATTTACCTCTTCTACTCCAATATCATGCCCCTCAATCACATTATCAATCCTAGACAAATGATCTGCCACTACTTTCTCTACACCCTTCTTATCTTTAATTTCTAGGTCAAACTCTTGCAATTAAAAGAATCCATCGAATCAAACGTGGTTTAGCGTCTTTTTTAGCAAGGAGATATTTGAGTGCAGAATGATCAGTGTAAACAATTACCTTAGATAGACAAAGATAGGAGTGAAAGTTGTCAAAAGCAAATACTACTGCTAGAAGTTATTTCTCAGTGGTGGCATAATTTTGTTGTGCCTCATTTAAATTTCTACTAGCATAGTAAATCGTATGAAATACCTTGTTCATTCTTTGTCCCAGTACTTTGTAACTAGCGTCGCACATCAACTCAAATGGAAGATCCCAATCAGGTGCTACCAAAACAGATGTTGTTACCAACCTCTCCTTCAATGTCTCGAATGCGTCGAGTAGCTTTATCACTTCCGCCTTGACTACTTCTTGCATCTTCAAATTCAAATGGCGTTGTGGTTGCACCAAAGGCTTGGAAGTGTCCTCCATCAAGATTTTATGCATGCACATCGATGGGCTTATCCCTTTTATGTCCGCCACTTTCGATCCAAATGCTTGCTTATGCTTCCCAAAAATCCTAAGGAGCTTCACCTCGTCAGTACCTGTCAGAGATGAAGACACAATTACTGATACAGAATTATTATTATCCAGATAAACATACTTGAGGTGAGTCGGTAGGGTCTTGAGTTCGAGAGTTGGTTGTTCTTCAATGGAAAGCTTTTGTGGCTTGATGTCTCTTTGCCCCAACTCTCCTAAATCGTTGCTTTGGCGTTATTTGAGCAACAATCTCATGTTCTTCATCCTCCAATTCATCCTTGCATTCTCATCAAAATACCTTGTCAGATAACACATCAACAATGTCAATACTATAACACATGCTCATCGTGTGGGTGTTTCATAATGTTAGTCCCGGATCTTATCGATGAGATTTTAAAGATGACAAAACAAATCAGACCGGATCGAGAGAAATCAGACTGACCAGAACGATCGCCCAAAACAGATCAAGCTGATAAGATGACAAAGCATATCAGACCGGATCGAGGGTAATCAGACTGACCAGATCGATAGCTCAACAACAGAACAAGCTGATAAGTCACATTACTTATCAGACCGGATCGATGAATATCAGACTGACTCAACCGTGGCTTCAGATCGATCTCTATCTTTATCAGATCAGAACAGCTTAGGATACATACAGAATGGCTCCTCAGTCCGAATCACTAACGGCTATTTATTGTAGCATTTAATGTTGTAATTAATGCTGCAAAGGACCAAAGACTGAAGATTGCCATAATAGGTAAGAAGACAAAGAGTAGCTTACCTGACAGTCGCCGAAAGTATGAACCAGAACGGCAAGTTTCCTGAAGAAGAAGACTGAAGCCTACTCAGTGTTTAAGCAGAGTCAAAGTTGCACATTAAAGGAAATAATGTCGTTGGTACATTCAACTATAAAAGGATGCAACAAAAGGAACTTAAAGAGACTGACTACTGACTCTTGCTGTTCAATTGAAAAACGCACAAGAAAGCAAAAATCAGCACAAGCTTACAAGTTCAGAAGCTCTCGAGCTGAAATCATTCTTAAGCACGTCTTATTTGTAACATTTGATCATTTTAGGATCACTGTGCGCATCTTGTGTTTTCCATATTGAAAATCAGAAAGTGAGAAACATATTGTAACTGTCAGACAGAGTGTGTCTGAGCAGATTGAGTGACTAGGAGTTTCAGATTGGTAGTGAGGTAAATCCAGTCTGAATCGGGTTTGTACAACAGGATTGTATAAATCAAAGTCTTCTAGTATAAACCTTCCTTAATTGGAAGAAGGGGAGACGTAGAAGGATTACACCACCTTCGAACTTCCAGAAACATATCCTGTGTATCTTATTTCTGCACTCGTTCTTTCTCACTAGCCATCGAGCCGTTCTTACATACAAGAACAGACCGTTCCGCACTTATATTTTCAGTGGTCTGTTTTGTACAAGAATTGATTAAGAAACAGATTTCTTTCACTAATCCGAAAGAAATCACGAAGGATTAATTTTTAGAAGGAGTGTTCATTCACCCCCCCCCCCCCCCCCCCCCCCTCTAAACACTCCGGACCGATCCTAACAAGTGGTATCAGAGCCAGGTTATCTTAATCAGCTAAATCACTCGAGTGGATGGCATCATTCAACAAAATTCCTATGTTCTCAAAAGAAGACTATGATGACTGGAGAATCAGAATGCAAGCTCACCTGGCAGCTCAGGATGACGACATGTGGTTCGTCATCACTGATGGACCAATGAAGATCCAAAAAATAAATACAGCAGTCGCCATTACCGGTGGAGAACCACAAATGGTAGAAAAGGACAGATCCCTCTGGACGAATGAGGAAAGAAAGAAAGCAAATCTCGATAATGTGGCCAAAGACATCTTGTTCAAGACTTTGGACAAGAACATGTTCAGCAAAATCAAAATGTGCTCTACTGCCAAAGAAATTTGGGAGAAGATAGCACAGCTATGTGAAGGCAACGACCAGACCAAAGAAAACAAGTTAACTGTTGCTCTTCAAAAATTTGAGAGCATAAAGATGAAAAGTGGAGAAACTCTAAATGAGTTTGATGAAAGAGTTACCGGCATCATAAATGAACTGAATGGTCTGGGGAAGGAATATTCTAACAGAGAGATCGCTCTGAAAGTAATGAGAGCTCTGCCAAAGGAATGGGATGTTATGACCATTGCCATGAGGGAATCAAAAGATCTTAACAAGGTTGAAATTCATGATCTGTTTGCAGATCTTAAGGCCTATGAGTTTGAACTGATAAGCAGAGGTGAAGCAGAGCCATTCATCTCTCAACCAAACAAGGCCCTGGCAGCCATTCCAGACCAGATCGCTTCAACATCAGACCGATCTGCTGAACAGATAAGTAACGATGCTATGTCATTGTTTATCAAGAAATTCGGTAAATTTATGTCTAAGAATAAGAGGAACTTCAAACCCTCTCATCATTATAAATCAAGAAAAGATGATACTGTTAATGATCAGGCTTGCTACAATTGTGGTAAGACCGGACACTTTATTGCAGATTGCACCAGACCGAAGAAAGAAGAACGGAAAGAGAAGCATCGTGATGATAGAAAGAAGAAGCACTACAAAGACCACAAGAATCATGGAAAATCCCAAAAAGTCCTAGTAGCTGAAGAAGGAAACAGCAAATGGGCTCAGACAGACTCAGACTCGGAAAGCTCCGAATACTCTTCCAGCGAAAGCGAAGAAGATATTCAATGTCTTATGGCAGACGAAGAGATGAGTCAGACAGACGAGGTATATGATATTAACTCAAATGAATTTACACGAGAAGAGCTCATGTCCGCACTACAAGACATGGCTAATGATTATAGAATCTTAGCTGAATCATTTGAGAAGAATAAAGTTAAAGTCAGTGATCAAATGGATGAGCACAACAAACCCAGCTGCTCTGAGCAGGGTGAGTGCAAAAATCTCCAGATCGAGCTGAATAAGCTGAAAATCTCTTATGATCAGCTCCATGAAGAAAATAAGAGAATTAGCACACAAAATGCTAAGCTCTCACATATATTCAAAACAAAATCCAGAACATCCTTGGAAGAATTACAAGAGGTTCAAAGAAACGTCGGTGATTTCACCGGCATAGGCTTTGACACCAAAGAATGCACCAAAGATGAATCTGAGCTGTTGCTGGTAAAGAATCAAGTCAAACAAATGACATTTGTTAAATCCAGCACAGTATATGAAACTGAAGCACCTAAGATTCAAACAGGAGTCTCTTACGTGAATCAAAATCTGAGAAAAGGAATTGGTTATGTTGACCAAGCCAAAGAAAAAGCACCAGCAAGATTTGCGTCTATCAGACCAAATCCAAAGGTGCAAGATCGAAGGCAAGGAAGACAATACAATTACTATAACTCAAAACCGATTCAACGAAGATATAGACTACCTTATGAAAATCAAAGGTTTTCACAGCGCACACATTATCACACACAACATCGAAACAGACCAGCACACAGCACACCCTACACACACAAGCCATTGAAGCTGATACAGGTGTGGGTTCCCAAAGGGCTAATCCGTTCTGGACCCAAATAGGATTGGGTACCAACAATAATTATATTTGATGACAGGTACCGAAGAAACTCGCATCAGACTGGTATTTGGAGAGTGGGTGTTCCCGTCACATGACTGGAAACATCGAGCTGCTGTCTGAAGTCACAGAATGTACTGGACCCAAGATCATCTTCGGAGATAACTCAAAGGGTAAGACCGTGGGCAAGGGTAAGATTGTCCATGGTAACATTATTATCAATGATGTGCTGTTAGTTGAAAATCGGTGCTATAATCTGATCAGCATAAGTCAACTCTGTGATAATGGTTATGCTGTAGAATTTCACAAACACACTTGCACTGTTAAATCATCGGACGGTAACCATGCTCGTAGGAATCAGGAATGGAAATACATATAAGATTAACTGGAATCATGCTCAACCTGATAATCCTACTTGCTTCATCGCTAACAATGATAATAAACATTGGCTGTGGCATAAGCGTTTGAATCATATAAACTTTAAGACCATTTCCAGCCTGTGTAAACATGATCTAGTTATCGGTCTGCCCAAGATCGATTTTGCTAAGGATAAGATCTGCGAAGCTTGCCAAATGGGCAAACAGATCAGATCATCCTTCAAGAACAAGAATGCCAAATCCTCCTCCCGATGTTTAGAATTACTGCATATGGACTTGTTTGGTCCTATACCAATAACAAGTTTAGGGGGAATGCGGTATACTCTTGTTGTTATTGATGATTACTCACGCTTTACATGGACTATATTTTTGAGCAGTAAAGATCAGACCGGTCCGAAGTTGATCAAGCTGCTGAAACGAACTCAGAACGAGAAATCATCCAGTATAGACAGGATTCGTAGTGACAAAGGCACTGAGTTCTCAAATCAGAATCTTGAATCATTTCTAGAAGATCATGGAATCAAGCATGAGTTTTCAGCCGCTCGAACTCCTCAACAGAACGGAGTTGCAGAACGAAGAAACAGAACGCTCAAGGAAGCAGCAAGAACAATGCTTGCTGATTCTGGCATTTCGCAAAAGTTCTGGGCAGAAGCTGTAAACACTGCTTGCTACACTCAAAACCGATCTATGATTAACAAGAAGCTGAATCTCACCCCTTATGAAATATGGACTGGTAACAGTCCGTCTATTTCTCACCTTCATGTGTTTGGCTGCAAATGCTTCGTTCATAACAATGGTAAGAATCATCTTACAGCATTTGAAGCTAAGTCAGATAATGGAATATTCTTAGGATATTCATCAACTAGCAAAGCTTATCGAATTTTCAATAATCGAACCTTAACTGTAGAAGAATCTGTTCATGTAGTTTTTGATGAATCATTATGTGTTGAGGGCAACAAAGATTCAATTCAAAATCAGATGGAAAATATCCATCTCGAAGCTAACAGTGATGATGAGATTGTAGCTAACAGGTCAAGAGACAATCCACCAGAACCAGAAGTACCAGACAGACCGGATCAAGCCATTGAAGCTTCCCCAGATCGAGCTGATCCGGATGTTCCTCACTCAAATGTTAAAGCAGATGCTGATCATGCTGATACCGTTCATCCGACCGGACCAGACAATCCAGAGTCAAGCTATCGATGGACTAAGAAGCATCCACCTAATCTAGTGATTGGTAGTCCCTCTGCACCGATCAGAACCAGAGGACAGATGATGGATGAGTTCACTCATGCTGCCTTCATCTCAACTCTGGAACCCAAGAAGATCGATGAAGTGTTGACTGACTTCAATTGGATTAAAGCAATGCAAGAAGAGCTTAATCAATTCGAACAAAATCAAGTTTGGAGTCTGACCCCCAGACCAAGCGATCTGCCTGTTATTGGAACCAGATGGGTCTTCAGAAATAAGCTAGACGCAGATGGAACTGTGGTTAGAAACAAAGCCAGACTGGTGGCACAGGGATTCAGACAAGAAGAAGGAATCGACTTCGATGAATCATTTGCACAAGTCGCCAGACTTGAAGCTATCCGAATATTTCTTGCATATGCTGCTTTTAAAGACTTCAAAGTATATCAGATGGACGTCAAAAGCGCCTTTCTTAATGGAAAGCTTCAGGAAGAAGTCTACATTGAGCAACCACCTGGATTTCAGAACCATTTGTATCCTAATCATGTATATCTACTGAATAAAGCAGTGTATGGTCTGAAACAAGCTCCAAGAGCCTGGTATGACACTCTATCTCAATTTCTGCTGAACCATGATTTCCAGATCGGCTCAGTAGATAAAACTCTATTTAAATTTATTAAGGGGGAACATACCCTATTAGTTCAGATTTATGTTGATGACATAATCTTTGGGTCAACTAACCCCAAATTGTGCGAGAAATTCTCTAAGCTAATGCAGGGACAGTTTGAGATGAGCATGATGGGAGAACTTTCATTCTTTTTGGGTCTCCAAGTAAAACAGCTCAGCAATGGCATATTCATCAATCAGACCAAGTATACCAAAGAGCTCCTCAAGAGATTTGGAATGGAAACATGCTCAACCGCATCAACTCCTATGAGTCCCACAATCAAGTTAGACAAAGATGAATGGGGAACAGCAGTTGAAGTAACCATGTATAGAGGACTAATCGGATCGCTATTGTATCTTACAGCGAGCCGGCCTGATATTATGTTTTCAGTCTGTATGTGCGCCAGATTTCAGTCAGAACCAAAGCAATCACATTTTATTGCTGCCAAGCGTATTCTGAAATACTTAAAAGGATCTCAGAACGTTGGTCTTTGGTACTCCAAAGATTCAAACTTCAGCCTGATCGGATATTCAGATGCAGACTACGCTGGTTGTAAGATTGATCGTAAAAGCACCAGTGGAACATGTCAATCTAGGTGAAAGATTGATCTCTTGGTTCAGTAAAAAGCAGACATCGATTGCCACGTCCACAGCTGAAGCAGAATATCTAGCTGCTGGAAGCTGTTGCGCTCAAATGCTCTGGATTCAACACCAGCTCAAAGACTATGGCATCCAAGCTGTTGACTCTCCTATATTCTGCGACAACACAAGTGCAATCGCTATAACGTATAATCCAGTTTTGCACTCTCGAACAAAGCACATTGATATACGTCATCACTTTATTCGGGATCATGTTGGCAAAAAGGAAATTCGGATCGAGCACATCTCAACAGAGCAGCAAGCAGCAGACATCTTCACCAAACCGCTCCCAGAGGCTAAGTTTAATTATTTTCGTCAAATTCTTGGATTAATTGACTTATCTTAATAGTTTAGATATGTTTTCTTTCGCGTTTAAAAGATTCTCGTTACCACATATTGATAATACAATGTTCAGAAAGACACAGACCGGTCCGAACTTTCAGACCGATCTCTGTCAATCTGATGTTATCCCATAATCTGTTTGGACAATACATCATTTTTTTTTTCAAAAACAGCCCGGACTGATCGCATTTTAACCGCCTTAACTATATGTTATCCTGACCGTTTATTTTTGAATTTCTTTTCATCAGTCATCGAGATAAAGACACGTGTCTTCTCTCTCATATTTAGCGGGCTGAACATCTCATTTTATTTCACTTTTTACATATTACCGCTATCTGTTTTCTTACTCTCTCACTCTCCTTCATCCTTGCACCCTTTTACTTTCTCTCAAATGGCTACCATTACTCACAACTCTCTCTCCGTTGAGTTTAATGAAATCTACAGGACAAAAGATGCAGAGATGGTATCCATCTTCTGAGCTTTGGAATCTTCTGGTCTGAGAAACTTTCTGGAATGCGGCACCGGTGTTTATGAATCAGAAATCCGCGAACTGTTCGCCAATGCCGTCTCCCAGAAGACATCAATATCTACTACCGTCAAGGGCACAACTTTTGAGATCTCGCCGTTGACGCTGGCCAAAACCTTTGGTCTCCCCAATTCCGGACTGACAGAATTTGGACAGATTCCTCAGGCGTCGCTCTCGGATCTTCAAAAGAAGATATCTATTCTTGGCTCCCGCCTGCAACCATCGTTCAAGAAGAAGGAAATGCACTTTCATTTCCAGGTGCTGTGCGAGATAGTGGGCAAGCCTCTGTTGGGGAAAGCAGGAAGTTTTGACGCAGTGACCGCAGAGAAGTTCAGAGCTATGGCGGCTATCGTATCCGGACAGAAGATGAACTGGCCCGTGATTCTGTTTGGAGTTCTGATGGAAACAGTGATTGCCTCGAAACAAGCTGTCTGCTTTGCTGTTCCCCTCAGTAAACTACTGGAGTCCTTGGAAATCGAGCTGGGAAAGCAGTCCGTTCTCAGCCCCTTCAAGATTTTAAACTCCAAAGTACTTGCTTTGCTGAAGTCCAAGAGTGCTCCGCCCACTCCCGCTACTCTGGCTGCTGTCAAGATTGAGAAGGGCGAAGAACAGGCTGCTGCGCGCAAACCTCGCGTTAAGCGCAAACTGACCATCCAGACTGATTCGGAAGAAACTCAGTCTGCTCCCTCGCCACCAATAAAGCCACCTCCCAAAAAGCCAAGAACCCAGATTACCAAGCCCAGCAAGCCTTTACCCCTGAAAGCATTACCCATATTGCCTCCACCTACAGCCACCCCTGCACCACAACCTTCCATCCAACCTTCACAGGCTCCAACTCCTGCACCCAAAGTCACTATCCGAGTCCCCTCTGCCTCTCCCACGGTCAAAGGAATAGTTATCACTGAGTTGGGTGATTATACCCAATCAGGGATCAAGTCTCCTTCCTCCACCGGCAAGGGAAAAGCCATTCTCTCCGAACCCCTCTCCTCTAAACCCAAATCTGCAGCGCAGACAGCCATCGACATCGCTATGGAGGATGTTGATGAGAGGCTGAAGGAACTCATTGTGGTCTTTGATGAATATGTCCAGTACAGGACTATCAACCACATTGAGTTATTCTTCGGAAAGTTGAGCAGACTGAAGAAGATGGAAGAGGGAGTTCTGAAAGGCACAGAGACTGATGATGTTCGGCTTGCCGTGCAGCGCAAAGACTTATTTACGGCTATTCACAGATTCAGACTGGCCAATCTGCTTCTAGCTGCCAAGAAAAAGAACTTCGATCCGCTTGCTCCAACTGCCAGAGATGATGGGGCTGTTATTGCTCAATTAGAGATGGATGTTCATGCTCTTCACTTAGCTGTCCGTTTTCAACGACAGAAGCTTAGTATATCCACTCCCACAACCAGCCCGGATCATCCCTCTGCAAGCAAGACTATGGCAGAACCCTTCATTGAGGTTATTCCTTCTGTTGTAGCAGATCAGACTGCAGCGCAAATACCGGATCAGACTGCAGAGCCACTACCAGACCAGACAGCGGAGCAGCCATTACCTAATGCTCCGTCTGTGCCCGATGATGAACCATTGAATGTGTTGTTGGACTCTCCAACAACCTCCATTCCTTTGGGGTCCTCAGCCTCCCGTACTCAAATCAGTCCAACAGTAGAACTGGCAACAGTTGGCGCTTCAGATTTCGTCGATCCGGATCTGGTGGTGTCCACCATTGTTGCAGCTCTCCAGACTGAGGAGCCTTCCAGACCTAGCACTCCTCCAGTCCAATCCGATGAAGATATGGCTTTCATTCAAACATTTTCTTCGGATCTGGTCATCTTGATCCGGTCCGAAAGTCACCAAGCTGCTGTATCTTCACTTGTCCCGGTTGCTGAAGACGATGACCAGGCTTTGTCCTCATCAGATCGCTCTCCCAGCCAACACTCTGATGCACCTCCATTTCTGGCAAAGACTCTTCAGCATCTCTCCGACAACTGCCTGTCTCTCTCTCAACGCGTTCTCGAAGTTCATCAAGGTCAGAGGCTTACAGCTTTGGACTTTGATTCTTTCAAAGAGAAGATGACTGCCAGCATCGGAAGTCTTCAGCGAGGCATAAACGACCTGTTTTCTCAACAAGCCTCTTACAAGAACAGTCTGAGAAAAGAGCAGATCGAGCTAGCCACTGAAGTCAGAGCATATGTTGCCAATTCCCTCCGCGCTCAAGACGTTCGTCTTGACGCTATCAGCGCGCAGCTAGCTCAAGTTGTCGACTTTCTTCAAGAGATTGCTGCTGACAAAAAAGGGGGAAAAGAAGAAAGACTTCAGGCCGCCTCCGTCTCAGTCTTCTAGAAAATAATTTTTTTCAGACTGTGTATTTAGGATTTTCTTGGTGATCAATAAAATCCTCTTTTGATTAAGTCTGTGTTCATTTATTTTGAACTTCAACATAAGGCTTAATAATAAAAGTTTAATCGATCCAACTCAATGATGTTCATTTATTTTGAACAAGAAGAAGTAATCGATCCGAAAGTCTTCGCTTCAGAGTTCTCTTCAGACTGATTAAAAAGACTTAGAAGCTAGGTTTTGTCATCATCAAAAAGGGGGAATTTGTTAGTCCCGGATCTTATCGATGAGATTTTAAAGATGACAAAACAAATCAGACCGGATCGAGAGAAATCAGACTGACCAGAACGATCGCCCAAAACAGATCAAGCTGATAAGATGACAAAGCATATCAGACCGGATCGAGGGTAATCAGACTGACCAGATCGATAGCTCAACAACAGAACAAGCTGATAAGTCACATTACTTATCAGACCAGATCGATGAATATCAGACTGACTCAACCGTGGCTTCAGATCGATCTCTATCTTTATCAGATCAGAACAGCTTAGGATACATACAGAATGGCTCCTCAGTCCGAATCATTAACGGCTATTTATTGTAGCATTTAATGTTGTAATTAATGCTGCAAAGGACCAAAGACTGAAGATTGCCATAATAGGTAAGAAGACAAAGAGTAGCTTACCTGACAGTCGCCGAAAGTATGAACCAGAACGGCAAGTTTCCTGAAGAAGAAGACTGAAGCCTACTCAGTGTTTAAGCAGAGTCAAAGTTGCACATTAAAGGAAATAATGTCGTTGGTACATTCAACTATAAAAGGATGCAACAAAAGGAACTTAAAGAGACTGACTACTGACTCTTGCTGTTCAATTGAAAAACGCACAAGAAAGCAAAAATCAGCACAAGCTTACAAGTTCAGAAGCTCTCGAGCTGAAATCATTCTTAAGCACGTCTTATTTGTAACATTTGATCATTTTAGGATCACTGTGCGCATCTTGTGTTTTCCATATTGAAAATCAGAAAGTGAGAAACATATTGTAACTGTCAGACAGAGTGTGTCTGAGCAGATTGAGTGACTAGGAGTTTCAGATTGGTAGTGAGGTAAATCCAGTCTGAATCGGGTTTGTACAACAGGATTGTATAAATCAAAGTCTTCTAGTATAAACCTTCCTTAATTGGAAGAAGGGGAGACGTAGAAGGATTACACCACCTTCGAACTTCCAGAAACATATCATGTGTATCTTATTTCTGCACTCGTTCTTTCTCACTAGCCATCGAGCCGTTCTTACATACAAGAACAGACCGTTCCGCGCTTATATTTTCAGTGGTCTGTTTTGTACAAGAATTGATTAAGAAACAGATTTCTTTCACTAATCCGAAAGAAATCACGAAGGATTAATTTTTAGAAGGAGTGTTCATTCACCCCCCCCCCCCCCCTCTAAACACTCCGGACCGATCCTAACACATAACCTTAAAAAATTACTGATATCCCACTGCTAGAGATGACATGCCCCAAAAACACCACGCTGCTCAACCAGAACTCACACTTGCTGAGCTTGGCAAATAACTGGTTATCTCTGAGGATCTGGAGCACTGTCCGTAAGTGTCTCACGTGCTCCTCCTCACTCCGAGAGTAGATGAGTATGTCGTCAATAAACACTATGACGAACTGGTCAAGATATGGTTGGAACACTCGGTTCATCAGACTCATAAAGACAGATGGGGCGTTCGTCACACCGAACGGCATAACTAGGAACTCATAGTGCCCATACCGAGTCCGGAATGCTGTCTTCTGAACATCCTCCTCCCTGACTCGAATTTGATGGTACCCAGACCTCAAATCAATCTTGCTATACAGCTTCGTACCCTGCAACTGATCAAATAAGTCGTCAATCCTGGGAGAGGATACTTGTTCTTCACTGTTGCCTTATTCAGTTGCCGGTAATCGATGCACAAACACATCGAACCATACTTCTTCTTAACAAATAGAACCGGCGTGCCCCAAGGCGATACGCTAGGACGTATGTAACCTTTGTCAAGGAGTTCTGTAACTGCTCCTTCAATTTTCTTAACTCCGTCGGTGCCATCCTATAAGGGGCACTAGAAATAGCGGACGTTCCCGATAACAACTCAATCCCAAACTCGACCTCTCTAGTCGGCGAGAACCCTGGAATTTCCTCCGGAAACACATCAGCAAACTCTGCCACCACGGGTACATCCTCAACCCTCAACTCTTTATTCTTTCCCGCCACGTCAACGGCATAGATAAAATAGCCTGTGTGTCCACGTTCCAATAATCTTGACATTTTGACCGCCGATATCAACGAATCGTCACACGAGAACCATTCCCATAGAAAAGTCCACTGAATTCGCATATCAGATCGGAACCGACCGTCTTCTGACGGCAATCTACCACTGCCTAATATCTATTCAGTATATCGATGCCCACAATGCAATCAAAATCTGACATACATTACATAATCAAATCTGCCTTCAATTCATTGCCCTCAAAATAAAATAAGGCAGTCAGCAAGAAACTGATCCGCAATAACATTCTTTCCAGTGGGTGTCGAGACCAAAAGAGGCGTGGGTATCGGAGACGTGCACATGAGGTGTCTCTCCACAAAATCCACAGACACAAAGGAGTGTGAAGCACCTGTGTCTATCAAAATAAAAGTGGAATATGTAAATAGAAGGCGCGTACCAGCAATCACCTCCTCTGGAGCTGCCTCGGCCTGCTCCATAGTCAGTGCGTAAACCTACCCTTGAGGTGGCCCAATCGCCTGACCTCCCATCTGTTGAGGCATCATCGGTTGCCTCTGCTGCACTGACCCGCTAGTAAATCTTCCTTTGCCTTCCCTCAGGTCCGTCTGTCCTTCACGGTTAACACAACGTCGAGCAATGTGGCCCGGCTTGCCACATCTATAACATGCAGAACAATCAAGCATCAAATGCGGCCCTCCACAGAAGTGACACTTTACTTCTCCAACTCTACTTGCTTGAGTTGGTCCTCCAAAGGTGGATGCACTACCCCTCCGGTCCCCTTGTTTCCGACTATCCGGCCGCTTCCCACTAAATCGGGAAGAAAATGAAGTCCCACGTGATTTAAAAGATCCTCCTCAAGGCCTCATTATCAGATGAAGATCTTTGCGATGGAACTTGTGGGGGTACATCATCAGTATAAGCACCCACTCCAATCTCTGTCAGCTCTGCTCTAGTAAGAGCATCATCAAAAGAGCTGGGGTTATTGGAGATAACCCGATCAAACAGCTCTGGCCTTAAACCCTTCAAGAAGTGCCTCATCTTGGCATGCCCATTGGTAGCAATGTGAGGGACATACCTCAACAGCGATGAATAGTGCATGGAATAGTCCGAGACAGTCATGCTCCCCTGTTTCAGATTCGTGAATTCATCATCTTTCATCTGCCTAGCAGCAGCAGAAAAGTACCGGTTCAAAAATCGGGTCCGAAATAAAGTCCAGTCTACTAACATCCTCTGAGCCCTCAACTCCATCACCGTCGTCTTCCACCACATGGAAGACTTCTTAGCCAATTGAAACTCCGCTAATCTTAGCCAAGCAGTCCTAGCACAAGGGGCAGACACAAAGATCTGCTCAATCCTTTCAAGCCATTCCTCTGCCTCCTCCCCTGACTCCGCCCCCTCAAATCTAGGCGGATGGAAGGTCAGAAATTGTGTTAGGCTCAATTCACCCGGCAATAACGGCTGTGCAATCGGTTCAATACCCACAGCGGGTGGTGGTAGAGGATTCGTCTGAGCAATACTATCATTGACACTTCCTACATCGCCCACCTCTTCATTGAGGTTCCCCAAATTTATGGCCGCCATGCTGTAATACAAGGATTAACAACAATACCAAAACAATTCATGTATTACACCGTTCGATAACATAATAACAATAAACATGTTAGTATAACAATTTTATACACCAATATGCACCACATGCATAAGCATGCTCATAAGCAAACGCCTAGCCAACAAGTTGCTAAGGCTACCCTTCACTCATTCCCGAGCTATTAAGATTACAGTGCCAAAATAAAATTCCAGAAGGATTAATTACATTCCCAACCAAATGAATGTTAATCATATAACTTTACACTACTCCTAGAGTAGAGACTATACAAAAGAACCATGTCCTGCTATACCAAAAGCACTCCTCACTAGCTCACGCATCAACTCGTCCTTAGCCCTTCCTTCCAAAATGTACCTACAGGAACAACCCCAAACCCATGAGCATGTAACAAACTATATTCACAATAATATGATCGTAATATAGAAATGCATAAACCGTAAATATGAATCACTTCCTCTATTTAATACATTTAATGCTCCCTTTGGTTGTCCCTGTACCACAATCATAATCAATAGATTATAACATCAATAATGTGTGTCATGACATGCATCCATTCCATGATTTACAATGGCCATTTCCAATCTTATTATATCAGTGGCATAATACCCCTCGCGTTTACATGACAGCGGCATTAATACCCCTCGCTTCGACATATTAGCGGCATAATATCCCTCGCAATAGTAATATGACAGCGGAATTATCCTTCGCTTCGACATATTTACGGTAAATATTCTTCATCGCTATAATATGACAGCGACAAGTATTCTATCATCTCTTCGACATGAAGGCGGTAAGTATTCTTCATCACTGGAATATAACGTCGACCCACAATCACATGCACCAATGCATTCCATGTATGTATGCAACCATAATGCATCACCCAATCCATGTATGCAACCACAATGCATAACCAACTCGTGTATGCAACCATAATGCACAACCAATGTATGTATGCAACCATAATGCATAGCCCAAATCAATTACATAAAATACGTTTTACCGTCCGATGCCATTACGTCTCACTACGTACCTTTGTTCCAAAAATGGAGATGTCGTAGGACTTTATCTCCTTGGATGTGTTGCCACCTGCGATGGTTCTACTCATTAACACAAACCAATATTAGAAGCCAATAATAGTCCGGTACCAAAATGCCACAAAAATAACCAAAATATAGATTTTTGGTGACTCGCGATCGATCGCCATAAAGCCCCGATCGATCGCGAGATCATACTGCCAAAGCCAACAAAAATTCCAATCCACGATCGATCGCCGAGTTTGTGTCGATCGATCGCGCCAAACTCGCGATCGATCACGGAAAGCCTCTGCCGCGCACCGTGACGCTCGCGATCGATCGCGGATACCTGTAAACGTAAAAATCACCATTTTCAACACACTTCATCCCCTCCAACCCATTTTCCTTCAAACAACAACCAACCAATCTCATCAAAAACACCAATAATACTCTAAAACAATCATCAACAACCACATAATTGCAACCAAAAACAACACATTCCCAAATCCAAACCCTTTTCAAATCCCTAATACAAACCCAAAACATAATAAACCAAACAAGGGGTAAATACCACTTTTAGGCTTCAAATCTCACCAAGAAATCAAGTAACCAAGATTTTTGGAAATCCCTCTCCTTTCTCTTCTCTTCTTGGTTGAAAACGTGAGTGGGGTTTGGGGATAGGGTTGGGAAATTGTATGATAAAGAGTGATGGGAGGAGTGAGGTAAAGGGGTATAAGTGGGTTTAAAATAACATGGTACCCAATTAATTAGCATGATGTATAAAATATCCCCAACATGATATTTTAAAAGCATTTCTAAGGATGCACCAAAACTCCAATTAAAACATGCTTTACCCAAAATAACTAATACCCACTCCAAATAAATCATGCCATAACTCAATTTCACAACATGCATCACATGCACCCGAAATGCATTACCAGGTCACGCCCACCACATGTCTAATCATTTCACCATATCAATTAATTCAACACTAAATTAATTAACACCATAAATAACACATAAACATAATTAATGCCCAAATGCATATAATTATTTTGGGGATATCACACTATGAGAAGGAGGTCAATTCATATCACTAGCCAAAAAATTGCCATCTGTTACGACGAGTTGCTGGGAAGGGCTTCTAAGTATATCAACTTGGAAGAAGCCCAGAAGATGAAACAAAGAAAAGATGTGAAACCTGGAAATGAGCCAAGCCGGAGGGATAAACACCTGCAACAACCGGAAAGGAGTTACAAGAAATATCTCCAGATGAGATCTCCCAGAGAAGTGGCCATGAATCAAAGAGGGCCGAAGAGAGGTAGACGAGGACATTTCCGACGAGGATATTTTCAAGGAAGAGGAGCAAACAGATCTTGGGGAAGGCAGGAACCACATGATGAACCAATTTTCAATAATCCTCCCCCTTTGAATAATGCAAATCCTGGAATATGAGCACCCAAGCTAGTACCATGGGCGATCAGATGAGAGAAGCAGGAAGAGAATGACGTCCAAGTGGTATGAAAACTCACCCCAATCAACATTCCAAATCGAGGGACCATATATATGATTTCTGGGGAGTGTCAGGATGGGATTCTAGTAGAGCAAGAAAGAGTTATGCTCAGAAATTGCAGATTATATCAATCACACCAGAGAACACCCCAGCATGGCCGTCCATCGCCTTTAGACCTGAGGATCTACAAGGGGTGCGATTTCCCCATGATGATGCACTAGTTATATCAGCCACAATAGCCAACTATAATGTGCAAAGAATTTTTATTGATACTGGAAGTTCGTCCGATGTGCTTTTCTTAAACATGTTGGCCAAATGGAGCTGGGAAGCATGCCCATGAAAATGGTAAATACTTCTTTGCATGGATTTTCTTGAATCGTAAGTCCAATAGGGCAAGTTTCATTGCCAGTAATGATGGGAGAGGAACCGAGGACGAAGACAAAGATGATTAATTTTCTGGTGGTGGACGCCCCTTCTTCATATAACATAATTTTGGGTCGACCAGCCCTGAGTGCATTTCAAGTAGTGGCATCCACCTATCATTTGACGATGAAATTCGCTGTGGGTGAGGAGGTCGAACAAGTTCGAGGAAATCAAAGTTTCTCGAGGAAGTGCTATATTCAGGAGTTGAAGCATGAAAAGTTGAAAAAGAAAGAGGACGAGAACATAGGAGTCCGTGGTAAAACAAGGAGAGATGAGGATGAGATGGCCAATGAGAGAATAGCCCCAGTTGAGGAGTTTCTCACTATTGAATTGGGTCACCCGACTAAAACAACAAAAGAGGGTTCCCAATTGGAACCAAAGTTGAAGGAGAAAGTAAATGAATGTTTGAACATGAATGTGACATGTTCGCATGGAGTACCACCGACTTGACTGAATATCGTCGGAGGTCGCCGAGCATCACCTCAATGTTGAGCCTGATTCTCAGGCCATTAAGCAAAAGAGAAGATATTTCAGACCCGAGAAAGATGCCATAATTACTCAGTATCTGGGTGTATTGCTGAAAGTTGGCCACATCAGGGAAATCAGTTTCCCAACATGGCTCTCGAATGTGGTTCTTGTGCCAAAATCAGGAGTCAAATGGCGAATGTGTGTAGGTTTCTGAGATGTGAACAAGGCATGTACCAAAGATTGATATCCTCTTCCAATGATTGCTCAACTAGTAGACTCCAACACCGGACATGAGCTATTATGCCTGATGGATGCGTACCAGGGATATCATCAGATCCATTGGCCCAATAAGATCAACCTAAAGTCGGCTTCGTCACGGCAAGGGGAACTTTTTGTTATGTGGTTATGCACTTCGTACTGAAGAACGCATGAGCCACTTATCAAAGATTGATGGATAAGATAGGATCAGACTGGGCGGAATGTAGAAGTGTATGTAGACAATGTTCTCATTAAAAGTAAGAGAGCATTGGATTTGGTCTGCGATATGGAGGGGGTCTTTGGCACCTTGCGTAGATTTTGCATGAATTAAATCCTGCTAAATGCACATTTGGAATACATAGTGGAAAATTTCTAGGTTACATGGTTACTGAGAGGGTGTTGAAGACAACCCGAGAAGATAAGGGTGATTCAAGAGATGAGTCCTCCTCGGACCCTGAACGAAGTGCAGAGATTAGCAGGACAAATAGCTGCTTTGAGTAGGTTCATATCCCGATCAACTGATCGGAGCCTACCATTCTTCAAAGCGCTAAGACAAGGAGCTCAATTTGAGTGAAATGACAAATGCCAAAAGGCTTTTGAGGATTTGAAGAAGTATCTAGCTGAGTTGCCGTTGATGAACAAACCTTAGCACAATGAGACTCTCCTCATCTATTTATCTGTGATCGAGAAGGTCATTAGCTCAGTCTTAGTCAAAGAAAAAGTGGGGCAACAACTACCAGTGTATTAGGCAACCTAGCATTACCCCGGGCTGAACAAAGATACCCCGAGATTGAAAAGTTGGCTTTAGCTCTTATAACCACAGCCAGGAGACTTCGACCATACTTTTTATCCCATCCTAATCGTGGTAGTTACCATTACCCCACTGGGATAGTTGTTATCCAAAGCAGAAATCTCTTGAATAATGGTGAAATGGGCTACTGAACTCAGTGAGTTCGATCTTACATGCCAACCCGAACTACCATCAAAGCTCAAGCCTTATCAGATTTTCTGGTGGAAATGGCCCATATGCCCGAGGAAAAAGAATGAAATCTTTATGTGGATGGATCCGCTACTCAGCTCGAAAGTGGTGCATGTGTGGTTCTTATTGGTCCCGAAGGAGAGGAGGTAAAGGTAGCCATTCAGTTCGTCTTTCATTTCTCAAACAATGAAGCTAAATTCGAGGCTCTCGTTTCGGGGCTCTTAATAGCACTTGACATGGGGGTTCAAAAGATAGCAGTGTTTATGGACTCCATGCTCGTGGTACAACAAGTGAATGGTGTGTATAAGTTGAAGTGAGAAAAGAGAAATACGTTGAAACTACTCGGGCACTGATGAGTAAGTTTCAAGAAGTAAAATTGACACAAGTCCCCCAATATGAGAATGACCGAGCCGATGAATTGGCTAAACTGGCTAGTTCAATTCATGAGAGAAAAACATGAGCGTGTTGGTACAAGAGCTCTTAATTTCCCATCTATTTGTCAATAGTATAATGAGTCTTGAGCCATGCATCATGGGAGATTGGAGAGAACATATCAAATTTTTGGAAAGCAATGATATCCCCTCTAATACGAGAGAGGCAGCTCGGGTGAAAAGAATGGGGAATCAGTTCGTGTTGATAGAGGGAAAACTGTTCAAGAAGGGTTTCTCAGTCCCTTTTTACATTGTACTTCTAATCAAGAAGGAGAATACCTGTTAAAAGAAATTCATGAAGGTTGTTGTGGGAACCACCTTGGTGCAAACATGCTATATCAAAAGGCACATCGAGCTGGATATTATTGGCCTACCATGAAAACAGATGTCAAGGACAGCGTCAAAAAATGCAGTAATTGCCAGAAGCATGCAAATTTATAGCATGTACTAGCAAAAGTCCTTAGTAGCAGCATCACTTCTTGTCCCTTTGATCGATGGGAATGGATATTGTGGGACCTTTTTCCCCCAGCAACTGGACGAAAGAAGTTTCTTTTAGTAGCGGTTCAATACTTCACCAAGTGGGTGGAAGACGAGCCCCTCGCCAAGATCACTGAGGATGAAGTGATTCAGATCTTGTGGAAGAACATAGTATGTTGGCTTGGAATACCAAGGAAATTGGTCTCAGATAATGGAAGACAATTTAAGGGGAAGACAGTTCAGGATTGGTGCAAGGACATGAAAATTACACAAGTATTTACCTCGATAGCTTATCCTCAATCCAATGGACAAGCTGGGGTACGAATTGGGTCCTATTACACGGGATTAAAACAAGGTTGGAAGGAGCGAGAAGAGCATTGGTTGATGAATTACCAGGTCTACTATGTGCATACCGAACTACACCACAAATATCTACATGAGAAACTCCATATAGCCTGGTGTATGGTTCTGAGGCCCTGATTCCCGCTGAGATCAATGTAGAATCACTTCGAAAACAATATTATGATCCCGAAAGGAATGAGAAGGCAAGAAAATTAGAACTGGAGGAGGTGGACCTATTAAGAGAAAGAACAGCTGCATGCACTGAGATGTACAAGATAAGGATCATTAACTCCTATAATCGGATGGTTCGCCCAAGGGCTTTTCAGATCGGGGATCTGGTATAGCGGAGAACTGACCTAGCTGGGGATATAAAGCAATTAGAGCTAAAATGGGAAGGCCCTTACAAAGTGAAGGCAGTGATCGGGCGAGGGTCATATAGACTGGAATATCAGCTGGGCCGAGAATTGGCAAGACCATGGAATGTTCACAACCATGTGCAATGTTTCACGTCATCAATTGTTACGAGGAAGGTGATGAGATAATTATATAAATTTTATATTTAAAAAATTTAATAATGTTCGACGACGGCCATTCTATACCGCAATTTTTTTTAGAATTTGATAATAAAAAAATTTGTTTAAATAAAATTTTAAAAATATAGACGATGTTTTTACAATTTACCTGATAAGATGTGACATATTTTTATTATATTTTTTATTATAAATTGTCTGTTTTTTTATTAAAAAAAAACTAAGATGGACATGCCAACTTGAGAAGTGATTTTAAAGAATAAAAGTATGTTTGGTAATATATTTTGAAGGAAGAATTTATATTAACTTACAAAATCATATACATTTTTGGTTTTATGTAAAATTGTCAAATTATATTTGAGTTGATATATTTTCTGGACAATGATAAGGTGAAACATATTTTTATTATATATATATTATTTTAAATTATGTTTTATATATTTTAAAAAAAAAAAAAAAAAACAAGTTGGACACGCCAACTTGGTTGGCGTGTCCAACTTTTATATAAAAAAAAAAAATAAGAGCAAAGTTGGTCACGCCAACTCAGTTGGCGTGACCAACTTTTCAAGTTGGTCCCGCCAACTGAGTTGGCGGGACCTCTGAAAACGCCAACTCAGTTGGCGTTTTGGGTCAAAAAATTAAAGTTTTTATATTTTAGGTTATTTTGTTAAATGTTTTTTTAATGTTGGTTATTTTTTTAAATAACCCCAAATATATGTTATATCAACACATAAAATTATGAAATGGTAACCTCGTGTAAGAGTCTAAAGTTTTTGTTTCCAAAGATTTTTTATCCCTTCTAAAAATGGCCTATTTTTAAAAATTATTATATTTCAAATCAACAAAACCTTTATTAAAATATTTAACATTTATTTTTTTAAGTAAGAGAAAAATTTATTAAAACAAGTATAAGAAGTACTCTACCACAAGATTAAACAATATCGTCTAACGATTTACATCAACAATTTAAGCAACACAAGCAAGGATCACAAACTATCACTCGAGGCAAATAGAAAGGACACTATACTATGAGCATGTAGCAAGAGAATTCAAATTCAAATGGATATTGGAATGGAATTTTACGTTGAGTGGTACATTAATATCTTGAAGAAAAAGGAGAGGAGGACAATTACATGTACCAGGCTCCACGCAGTATTTCTTCTGGTTGGCTGTTTGGAGTTATTTATAACTAACATACATACCCCATAGGATTGTTATGTATTAGTTAGTTTGTCCTTCATTTAGTTTCTTGAATATTGTGATTTATGACAAATTTTACTGACTCTGCGGGTACGAAATGAAAGGTACCTTTTGCATGTGTTTAAAAACATGATAATTTACACACCATGCTATCGAAAATAGATAGATTACGCCATATAATTTATAAATATACAGTTTATTCCATACGGTTTTCAAACTAGGCACTTTACCGCACCGTGGTTTGTATATAGAAAGTTTACCCCATATGGTTTTCAAAATAGACAATTTATCCTCATGTAGTTTGCAAAACATAGCATAATCGGAGAGATGTTTTGCATATATACATGAGTAAACTGTTTATTTTCATAAATCACATGTGATAAATTGTCTATTTGCCCTAAAAAAAACATGATGAAATGTGTTTCGTTACTATTTTTGTCAGTATTCAATATTTTCTGAATATTATTTCCAAGTGAAAGTATACATATAGCATTCTCGAAATAGGTTTCCAAACTTAATCTCGATTGCAGTCTCATTTATAGTTAAGTAATTCAATTATATATTTATCTAGTTTTGAGACTCATCTCTGCGAGGAATTTCAAATATATACATGGATTTTGCATATATTCAGTCATTGATATTTTGCTATTTTGCATCATTCCACAGATAGTATGATAAGTTACATGGTTTTACAAGTTATATAAGTTCAATCCCTGGATAGAGACCACTTTATCACGAAATGGTACGTGTACCATACGAATTTATTCCATTCATTACTCGGTCTATGTATAAAATAAATCTGCATGGTTTTGAAAACCAACCATTCTACTTAAGAAGTAATTTTGTTGAGCTCCACCACTTGATGCACACTTCCACTGCTTTCTCTAAAGATGATATTATTCATTGTTTTCCAAATAATTCTGCAAGTGCACTGCTAAATCAGGTTCCAAGAAGCCTTCCTTTTTCAATTGAATATTAAACCAAGAAGCCTTCCTTTTTCAAAACAATCATAGATACTTATCCAAACTTTGTATGAAAATTCCATATGAAAAGAACAAGTGACTTGAACTTTCTTCCAAACGATCACAAAAAAACACAACTCCAATTTTCAGATTCAACGAAGACTCCTCTTTTTATAACATTTTTATAGATAAAAATTAACAATAGGGGGACTAGACCAAAATCCCTTATACTGTAAAACATGAGATAGTGCAAGAAGTACCCTAACGGAAGTCCTTCACTAAACACCAAACAGAATTGCAGCAATACAAACAAATTATAACTATTTAATAGGATCTATTTCTTGGGCGGTCGGGCCCTTAAGTTATAGTTCTTGGAGGTTGATGCTCGGTTGGCTTGTGATATCATCTCTACCTCAACTTCATCCTCATCTTCGGAGCAACGATGTGCCCATGACTCATCAAGCCTGTGTAGTTCCATGTATTCGGTACCCAAGCTTTTCATGAGGTTAGAATCATCTCATAACCTCAGATTCTCCGCCAATTCCAACAACACTTCCATTCCCCTGAAGTTGTGCTCAATTTCAGTTGGCTTGTTGGATTAACAGACCAAAAAAGGTTGCTGCATTGGTCGAGGTGTGAAGACAGATTGAGATCGGTCTTCAAGTGGGAGATTGTTAGTCAAAAGCACCAGGACCCCACGAAAGAAAATAGGGCAAGTGGTTGGCCAACCACCGAAGAAAAACAAAAAGCAAACAATTTTTTTTCTACCGGCCACATTTGAATATTGCGTGAAGAAATTTTAAAAGGCAATTGGCCAAAATTTTCAAATACGAGTGAAGAAAATTTGGCTAAATTTCGTGAAGAAATCTCTATAAATAGAGATGTAAATTTCATTCAGAAATACAACACCCAAAAATATTGTAGAGAGAAAATTACAACACAATGCAATCAGAGTAAACATACTAGTGAGAGAAAATTGGTGTAATTTTCAGAGTGTTTTTCAGATTGAGTGTTGTCAGTGTTTGTAAACACTTGTATATTTTTCTTCAATAAAAGATCTGCAGCATCCCCATGGACGTAGGCTTATTTTTGCCGAACCACGTAAACCTTGTGTGTTTTGTTGGATCGAGCGCTTACCGCTTTACCAATAACTATAGTTAAGGGTAATGGCGCAACATCGATCTTTTCAACCATACACTGGCACAAGCGCCACGTGTTCGACCGATCACAAAGCAAAGGCAATTGTTGAATCCCAACAATCCCTCCCCCAATAATTGCACTCTCTGCAACCCATGGGAATCGAACACGCGACCTTGGCTCTGATACCAATTGTTGGATCGAGCGCTTACCGCTTTACCAATAACTATATTTAAGGGTAATGGCGCAACATCAATTTCAACCATACACTTGCACAAGTGCCACGTTTCGACCGATCACAAAGCAGAGGCAGTTGTTGAATCCCAACATGTTTTTATTTCGCATTTATTTTTTGCTCCCACATATCTGACAAGAGAAAATATTGCCATATTTTTCCAACAACTGGTATCAGATTCAGATTGTTAATTTTGTCAATTTTTTTTGGCGAGTTACTATTCACATAAATAGTGAATTTCCTGAATAGTGAATTTGGTCAGCGTCACCAAATTTGTCCACAGCGGTGTTCTCAATAACACGGTGATTTTCAAAAATTGTCAAAACAGCAATCCGGTGGAAGTTAGGTTCGAGTGGGAGTAATTGCGGCAGATGAAGGAAAAATGAATATTGAAAAATTCAATGGATCGGATTTTGGCTTTTGAAAAATGCAAATAGAAGACTATATGTACCAAAAAGGCCTTTATCAACCTCTCTCGGGTGTGAAGCCAGAAGTCATGAAAGATGAAGAATGGGCTCTTCTAGATAGAAAGGCCCTTGGAGTTATCCGACTGACGTTGTCACGCAACGCTTCTTTCAACATAGCAAAAGAAAAGACCACGACGAGTCTTATGGCGGCTCTTTCAAGTATGTACGAGAAGCCATCAGCTTCAAACAAAGTTCATTTTATGAGGCAGTTGTTCAATTTGCGGATGGTAGAAGGCGGATCGGTAGCTCAACACCTCAATGAACTCAACACATTAATACTTTTGTCTTCCCTCCTGGAAAGCTGGAATGCTACTGTCACAGCTGTGAGTAGCTCACGGGAAGTAATAAGTTGAAATTTGACGATGTTCATGATCTGGTTCTCTGTGAAGAGATTAGACGGAGAGATTCAAATGAATCATCAGCCTCTTCAGTATTACATACAGAGTCAGGAGGTAGAAAATCAAACAGATGAGGTGGACGTGGGAAACAAAAGGACAGGAGGTCCAAATCTAGGAATCCCCCCAATTCTCAGAATTCAAAGATTATCGAGTGCTGGAAATGCGGGCAGCCCGGACATTATAAAAATCAGTGAAAAATGCACCGAAAAATCAGGAGGCGAAGGCAGAAGCAAATGTTGCTTCTAGAGATGATGCATTAATATGATTTTTAGAGTGGAAGGAAGAGTCTTGGGTTTTAGACTCCAGAGCATCATTCCATGCTACTTCGCAAAGAGAACCCTTCGACAAATATGTCCCGGAAACCTTGGTAAAGTCTACCTTGGTAATGAACAATCTTGTGAGATTGTTGGCAAAGGTATCATAAAGATTAAGTTGAGCGGGTCTGTATGGGAACTGAATGATGTCAGGCATATTCCCGATCTTAGCAGGAACTTAATCTCAGTTGGCCAGTTGGCCAGTGAAGGTTATACAACAGTCTTTCACGGTGATACTTGGAAGATCTCAAAAGGTGCAATGATAATTGCTCGAGGCAATAAGAGTGGTCTACTCTGTGGCACCAGAGACTTGGTCACATGAGTGAAAAAGGAATGAAGGTTATGCACTCAAATGGGAAACTACCAAGTCTTCAGTTAATTGATATTGACACGTGTGAATGATGCATTTTTGGAAAGCAGAAAAGAGTTAGCTTTCAGACAAGTACCAGAACCCCAAAGAAAGAGAAACTTGAACTAGTTCACTCTGATGTTTGGGGACCAACGACTGTCTCATCCATTAGTGAGAAACACTACTTTGTGACTTTCATTGATGATCACTCCAGAAAAGTATGGGTTTACTTTCTGAAACATAAGTCATAAGTATTTGAGGCTTTCGAGATTTGGAAAGCAAAAGTTGAAAATGAGACAAGGTTGAAGATAAAGAAGCTCATAACCGACAATGGTGGTGAATATGAAGACACCAGATTCAAGAAGTTCTACTATGAGCAAGGGATCAGAATGGAGAGAACAAGGGATCAGAATGGAGAGGACCGTGCCTGGTACGTCTCAACACAATGGTGTAGCTGAGCGTATGAACCGAACGTTGACAAAACGAGCTAGAAGTATACGGGTACAATCAGGCTTACCAAAGCAGTTCTGGGCTGAAGTAGTCAACACAGTAGCTTACTTGATTAACCGAGGTCCATCGGTACCATTGGAGCATAGAATACCAGAAGAGGTATGGAGCGGAAAAGAGGTAAACCTCCCATATCTTAAAGTTTTCGGTTGTGTAGCATACGTGCATATCAGTGATACAATCAGAAATAAACTTGATCCCAAATCAAGAAGTGCACTGTCATTGGTTATGGTGAAGATGAGTTTGGCTACCGCATTTGGGATAATGAAAACAAGAAGATGATCCGCAGCAGAGATGTTGTTGAGCCTTAAACGCATGATTGTGTTTAATGCTTTAATTTATCTCCGGATTATTTCTGAGTTTTTATGATCAACGAAACTTGTGTTTGTTATACTAATGTGTCTACTTAGTGTGCAGATTAAGTGATTAAAAAGTGGATTGAATGAAGAAAATCAAGTGTTCATAATCTGGGCTGGATCGCCTCAGGTGATGGCAGCCAGGCGAGGTATCGCCACGCACATCGACAGAGGCGACGTCGAGGCTCACGCGCAGGGATAGTTCACCTGAGGCGATGGGCTGATCGCCTGAGGCGATGCATTGAACGCCTGAAGCGATGAAGACTCGCCTGAGGCGATGGATTATTTTGAGCAGCTGAGGCTACGGCATTGGATTTTGGTCTAGATCGCCTGAGGAGTTATTTTGAACAATGAACTGGACTGACCCACCATGAGAATGCTACATGGATAGTTCTATGAGTGTCATAAGCAATTCTCACAGTGATAATAATGTATGTAATCCTTACGACTTGAGATCATCAGAGATCCCAACATAAGGAGTTATGTATCTTGATATTGTCAAACGTTACCTGTAACAGGGTAAACTATAAAGAAACTATTGGATACACTACGAATTATGTAGAGGGATGTTGATTGATCAAGATAGGATTTGTCCCTCCTATATAACAGGAGAAGTGTTTGGGCCCTTGATCAAGTAAGACTAAAATACATGGCCGTGCTCGAATGAGTCGATATGTGATATCGAGCTTATTCGTTTATTCTAGTTCTACTTGGGGATCAAGAAATAGAGATTGAATATACGAGTATGACTATTCCATGACTCGTGTTCAATCTAAACACATGGACAAAGGGATTAAGTTACATGGTTAATATTATCACAAGTTCTTAGGTTATGTCGAGTCAATGGCATTCTTGTAATTTGGGTAGCCTTGATGTGTTGCTAGATACCGCTCATTGCTTGTGACATAAAATGAGATTTTATGTTACTGCCAACATTACAAGATCCTATCGGGTCGCACAAAAGATTAAATCGATAAGGGAAATTAAATTCATTGGATGAATTAATTAATTAAGAAGAGTCTTAATTAATTGATTATAAGGATTTAATTAATTCATGGGTTTGGGCCCATGAAGCTTTAAGAAAGTCTTGAACCTTTAATTAAATCTAATATATATATGATATCAAGGTTAATTGAGAATTAATCCAAGACATCACAAAACCTAATAGCCTTCCTTTGAACACTCGGCCGCCACCCAAAAAACCACTCTCACCGCCGCCGCCGATCGTGTGGGGTTTCGGGTTTTAATTGGCCGTCGTTGATCGGTTTTGAACCGTGAGTTCAGCTTTGGTTCAAGAATAAGTCTAGCAACTTGTTCGTGAACGTCCCTTGTTCGATTTGATCGTGTGGATACCGTAGAGGCAAGATCTTGGAGGTGTTGCTCGTGACTCGTGATTTGGCATCGTTTCTGCATCAAACACACTACAAGGGTGAGACTCTTTTGATCATTCCGATATGAATACTCTGTATAGGTCCATGGTTAGGAATCCAATTTTATTTCCGCTGCGCACTTGTGTGTTGGATTCCTTACAGTGGTATCAGAGCCGTGTACAAAGCTCATATCGGAATTATGTGGTTAATCGTTTAATCATATTTAGAATTGTATTGCATGCTTTAAAACTGTATATTCATATATGATATGAAATAAATCGAGTTTGTGAAATCATCATATAATTGTATTTGATATAAATTGGCGAATTATTGTATATGATACAAGAAGGCGAAAATCGAATCTTAGCACATGATGGTTCGGCCACCACCATCACAAATGACCCACGGCTGCCACATGAGGGCTAGGGTTTTTCGAACCCTTGGCTCGAGATGGTCTAGCCGTTGTGGCTCATAGTTGTGCATGGAGGTGTCGAAACATGGCTAGGGTTTAGAACCATTTAGGCTCGATAAAAGTCATATGCGGCGCATGTAGGTTCGATCCTTGTTCACGAAAATTCAAGGTCGACGGCTAGGGCCACATGAGGGCTAGGGTTTTCAAACCTATTGGCTCGAGATGGTCAAGCCGCCACCGTCATGAATCGTGCATGGAAAGGATTAGACGGCTAGGGTTTCGAACCCTAGCAGCCGCCGCATGGTGCACACGGCTATGGACCGTGACTTGAGCTAGGGTTTCGAACCCTAGGCTCATGCATGGTCCAGCCGTGTGGTTATGGTCTTGGAGCCCTTATGGTCCATGGCTTGTGACGCGCCAAGTATTCGTGGCATGTGATGTCCCGAGCGTACGATAATTTTCATAAAATTTTATTTTACAGTTTTAATTAGAATTAAATTTTAAAATGCTTAGAATTTAATTAATTAAATGTTATAGCATGTTTTATGTGTTGTTTGAGCATGGGTGCATGGTTATAGCCCTATGACCTATTAGATAGGATTTTGTGAATGTTTGTAATTTAATACGGCCTGCGAGTCGTGCCTTCTCTATTTTTCTGAATGTATTCCCTCCCCTATGCTCCCCCTCGAATGTAACTCGAGGAATTCTCTAAATCATGTAATTGTTATATAGTTTAGTTAGAGTTTTATTGATGGAGATCAATGAAGATGGACCATGGTGTCGGGATGAGAAAGCCATTCACAAAAGGGAGCCAAAGAGGTGCTTGGAGAAGTTACCCTTAGGTTGACCTTTTAGATTTTCTCATTGGCTTGAGAAATCTTTAGTTGGGGCTATAACCATGTCACGTTTTCTTTATGTTGATGTATGAGATGCATTTTTACTGTTTTATTTAATATTGATGCTTGATATATATATGTAGATATGTATATATTCATATATGTACCAGACATATTTTCAATATTAATAAAATCGTGAGATCAATAAATCCCTAATATAATATTAAGTTTTAAGATGTCTTCCAATTAAAAATACTCGTCAAGACTTCGATTGAACATGTGTGGGTTTACCAAAGCAAAGCACCGTGACAATCTTAGTAAGACGCGAAAGGATAAAAGTGATATTCGTGTTATTTTAAATTGGGTTCGACTTAACTAGCGTTATCTCAATAGGATTGGGAACCTAGAGGCATGGGGTTGGAAAATAATTCATTAGATGAATTTGAACAAAGCGTTGTTCGTCCAACCATCCAAGAATTGCATGTGATTGTAATTGACAAAGGGTTGTCTACCTAAATAACCGAGTCTTGGGCGATTAGCCAAAGCTAACTCAAGATTAAGTGAAATATGGATCTTGGCCCACTAAAGTTTTCGAGGGTTGATAATTTTAAACAAAATAGTGGGAGTGTCATTTAATATAAGACCATATTAAATGATTAAAATCATAAACTTATTTTGCATATTTATATTGTAGATATCCATGGCAACCAACAACGTTACAAGCACACTATCATTACGATCGGTCCTTGAGAAGGACAAACTTAATGGGACAAATTTCCTAGACTGGTATAGGAATTTGAGGATTGTCCTCAAACAAGAAAAGAAGCAATATGTCCTAGAGGAACCCTTACCTGCTGAGGAACCTCCCTTGACGGCTGCTAAAGCCGATAAAGATGCTTACAAGAAGCATCAAAATGACGCACTTGATGTTGGGTGCCTTATGCTTGCCACCATGAACTCTGAGCTTCAGAAGCAACATGAGGAAATGGAGGCGTTCGATATGATCGACCATCTAAAGCAACTGTACCAACAACAAGCAAGACAAGAGAGGTATGACGTCTCTAAAGCGTTATTCCAGTGTAGAATGGTAGAAGGAAGTCTGGTTGGAACTCATGTACTCAAGATGATTGGGTACATTGAGAAGCTGGAGAAGCTTGGTTTTCCATTGGACCAAGAGTTGGCCACTGACGTGATCTTGCAATCGTTGCCTGAAAGCTTCAGTCAATTTGTCTTGAATTACAATATGATTGAAATTGAAAGACTCTACCATAGTTGCTTGGCATGCTGAGAACTTTTGAAGCTAACAGCAAGAAGTCTAAACCTACAAATGTTCTTATTGTGAATAAGAGCAAGGGAAGGGATAAAGCAAAAGGCTTAAAGAAGAACAAGAAAGTCTTTGTCAAATCTAAGCCTCATACTGCTGCACTTAAGCCAAAGGAAGGAGTGGCTAAAGAGGGGAACTGTTTCCATTGCGGTGAGACCGGACATTGGAAAAGAAATTGCAAAGTTTATCTGGAGGATCTTAAGAAGACGAAGGGAAGTGTGACTTCCACTTCAAGTATTTTTGTTATAGAAGTCAACTTATCTACTTCTTCATCATGGGTATTAGATACTGGATGTGGATCTCACAATTATGTTAATGTGCAGGATCTTAAAAGGAGTAGGACATTGGCAAAAGGCGAAGTAGATCTCCGAGTAGGAAATGGAGCAAGAGTTGCTGCATTAGCTATAGGAGATAATTCATTGTCTTTGCCTTCCGGTTTATCTTTAGATTTAAAAGACTTATTTTGTGCCTTCAATTACTAGAAACATTATCTCTATTTCTTGTTTGGACAAGTTTGGATTTTCATTTATTATAAAGGACAATTGTTGCTCCATTTATTTAAATGATATGTTTTATGCTAGTGCACAAATGATTAATGGTCTTTATGTATTAAATCTTGATATGCCTGTCTATAACATAAATACAAAAAGGATTAAGAATAATGATTCTAATCCAACTTATCTCTGGCATTGTCGCTTGGGCCATATAAACGAGAATCGCATATCAAAACTTCATAAGGATGGAGTATTGGATTCATTTGATTTTGAATCATATGAAACATGTGAATCTTGTTTAATGGGCAAGATGACTAAAGCTCCTTTCAAGGGACATGTTGAAAGGACAAATGATTTATTGAGTCTCATACATAGTGATGTATGTGGACCAATAAGCACACATGCTAGAGGTGGTTTTCAATACTTCGTTACATTTACTGATGACTTCAGTAGATATGGGTATGTGTACCTAATGAAACATAAACATGAAACCTTTGAAAAGTTCACAGATTTCAAGAATGAAGTACAAAACCAACTTGGTAAAAGTATCAAAATTCTTCAATCAGATCGAGGAGGTGAATACCTAAGCCAAGAGTTTCATGACTATCTAAAGGAGTGTGGGATAGTCCCACAACTCACTCCTCCGTATACTCCACAATGGAATGGTGTATCCGAGAGGAGAAATCGAACCTTGTTGGACATGGTTCGATCAATGATGAGTCATGCAGATCTTCCGATATCCTTTTGGGGACATGCTTTAGAAACAGCAATATTCATACTGAACCGTGTTCCATCTAAATCAGTGGAAAAGACACCATATGAGATATGGACTGGGAAACGTCCTAGTATGTCTTTTATGAAGATTTGGGGTTGCGAGGCTTTCGTGAGACGTCACGCCTCTAACAAACTTGGACCCAAATCTGATAAGTGTTTATTTGTGGGGGTATCCTAAGGAAACGAAAGAATATTATTTCTATTATCCCACCGAGAACAAAGTTGTTGTTGCTCGGACTGGTGTCTTTCTTGAAAGAGAATTTATTTCTAGAAAAACCAGTGGGAGACATATAGAACTTAGTGAAGTTCAACCACAAGAAAACACTGAACATGATATTGAGATGGAAACAGAGCAGTCACCACAAGCTGTTGTGGATGAAGTGCCTGCTCAAGAGACAAAAGCCCAGCGTAGGTCTGTAAGAGAACACCGGAGCCACAGAGATATGGATTTCTTGTGACTCAACAAGGTGACTTACTACTTATTGATGAGGATGAGCCGTCATCTTATCAAGAAGCTATAATGGGCACTGATTTTGAGAAATGGCAAGAGGCCATGAAATCTGAGATGGAATCCATGTATGCAAACCAAGTATGGACTTTGGTTGACCCACCTGAAGGGGTGAGACCCATAGGGTGCAAATGGATTTTCAAGAAGAAGACCGACATGGATGGTAATGTACAAACCTTTAAAGGTCGACTGGTAGCAAAAGGTTTCAAACAAATTCATGGTATTGACTATGATGAAACTTTTTCACCAGTTGCCATGGTTAAATCCATTAGGATCTTACTTGCAATAGCTGCATTTCATGATTATGAAATCTGGCAGATGGATGTCAAAACAGCTTTCCTTAATGGAAATCTGCTTGAGGATGTGTACATGGCACAGCCCGAGGGTTTTGTCGATCCAAAGGATGCTGGAAAGATATGGAAGCTACAACGATCCATTTATGGATTGAAGCAAGCTTCTCGGAGTTGGAATCTTCGTTTTGATGATGCAGTCAAAGAGTTTGGTTTCATCAAAAACGTAGATGAACCTTGTGTCTACAAGAAGGTCAGTGGGAGCATAATTATCTTCCTAATATTGTATGTAGATGACATACTTCTAATTGAGAATGATATCCCTGCCTTACAATCTGTAAAGATTTGGCTAGGGAATTGTTTTTCTATGAAAGACTTGGGTGAAGCCACATATGTATTAGGAATCAAGATCTATAGAGATAGATCGAGAAGATTACTTGGCCTAAGTCAAAGTACATATCTAACAAAGTGCTAAAACGGTTTAGCATGCAAGAATCTAAGAAAGGATTTGTGCCTATGACACATGGAATACATCTCTCGAAGGATCAGTGTCCTTCAAATGAGAGAAAACGCATGAGTAAGATTCCATATGCGTCAGCGATTGGATCTATCATGTATGCCATGATATGTACTCGTCCCGATGTCTCGTATGCTTTGAGCATGACGAGCAGATATCAAGTTGATCCAGGTGAATGTCACTGGATTGCAGTCAAGAATAACCTAAAGTACTTGAGAAGAACTAAGGATACATTCTTGATTTATGGAGGTGAGGAAGAGCTCAATGTAATAGGTTACACTGATGCAAGTTTCCAAACCGACAAGATGATTTTTGATCGCGATCAGGATATGTGTTTTGCCTAAATGGAGGTGCTGTAAGCTGGAAGAGTTCAAAGCAAGAGACAGTAGCTGATTCTACAACTGAAGCTGAGTATATTGCTGCCTCAGATGCAACAAAGGAAGCTGTTTGGATCAAGAAGTTCATTTCTGAACTTGGGGTGATGCCTAGCAATCTAGATCAGATTGAACTCTATTGTAACAACAATGGAGCCATCGCATTGGCTAAGGAACCTAGATCTCACCAAAGATCCAAGCACATACTTCGGCGCTTTCATTTCATTCGAGAAATCGTTGAAAGAGGAAATGTAAAGATATGTAAAGTACCAACAGATGATAATGTATCTGACCCATTGACGAAGCCACTGTCACAGCAGAAGCATGATCGTCATACTAGATCTCTAGGCATTAAGTATATGTCTGATTGGTCTTAGTGCAAGTGGGAGATTTGTTGGGATATGCCCTAAGACAAGTCATTAGATGATTGTTTATGACATACAATGTATTATGATTTATTAATGGCAAATCATTATTATATCTTATTCGAATATCTGTGCAATATGAATTGATATATAAGTTAATGTCCTTAGAATAACATTGTATTGTTCTTAAAGATTGTCCCTACTCAAGTATTATCATGAATAAGGATAATGATAATGCATTGAGACTAGTATGTTTTGATTGATGAATTAATTCATGGATATGAGATATCAAATCAACACATGGGTACATGTTAGAGAACAATGTACTGGACAGACCCACCATGAGAATGCTACATGGATAGTTATACAAGTGTCATAAGCAATTCTCATAGTGATAATAATGTATGTAATCCTTACGACTTGAGATCATCAGAGATCCCAACATAAGGAGTTATGTATCTTGATATTGTCAAACGTTACCTGTAACAGGGTAAACTATAAAGGCAACTATTGGATACACTACGAATTATGTAGAGGGATGTTGATTGATCAAGATAGGATTTGTCCCTCCTATATAACAGGAGAAGTGTTTGGGCCCTTGATCAAGTAAGACTAAAATGCATGGCCGTGCTCGAATGAGTCGATATGTGATATCGAGCTTATTCGTTTATTCTAGTTCTACTTGGGGATCAAGAAATAGAGATTGAATATACGAGTATGACTATTCCATGACTCGTGTTCAATCTAAACACATGGACAAAGGGATTAAGTTACATGGTTAATATTATCACAAGTTCTTAGGTTATGTCGAGTCAATGACATTCTTGTAATTTGGGTAGCCTTGATGTGTTGCTAGATACCGCTCATTGCTTGTGACATAAAATGAGATTTTATGTTACTGCCAACATTACAAGATCCTATCGGGTCGCACAAAAGATTAAATCGATAAGGGAAATTAAATTCATTGGATGAATTAATTAATTAAGAAGAGTCTTAATTAATTGATTATAAGGATTTAATTAATTCATGGGTTTGGGCCCATGAAGCTTTAAGAAAGTCTTGAACCTTTAATTAAATCTAATATATATATGATATCAAGGTTAATTGAGAATTAATCCAAGACATCACAAAACCTAATAGCCTTCTTTTGAACTCTCGGCCGCCACCCAAAAAACCACTCTCGCCGCCGCCGCCGATCGTGTGGGATTTCGGGTTTTAATTGGCAGTCGTTGATCGGTTTTGAACCGTGAGTTCAGCTTTGGTTCAAGAATAAGTCTAGCAACTTGTTCTTGAACATCCCTTGTTCGATTTGATCATGTGGATACCGTAGAGGCAAGATCTTGGAGGTGTTGCTCGTGACTCGTGATTTGGCATCGTTTCTGCATCAAACACGCTACAAAGGTGAGACTCTTTTGATCATTCCGATATGAATACTCTGTATAGGTCCATGGTTAGGAATCCAATTTTATTTCCGTTGCGCACTTGTGTGTTGGATTCCTTACAGTTTATTAGGCATAAGTGCATGAACTCTTGGTAGAACATATGCACACTTTGCAATGTTTAGAATTCATTGTTGGTTGCCTTAAACGCATGTTTGTATTCAACTAAATGATTTAATCTTATGCTTGTTATGGCTATTACATGCTTGATGAGGAACATGTGTAAAATTATTAAAATATGACTTTGTGTCAACATATACTTGTGCTATGTTTATTTAAATTTTGCTCTTTTTGATTATCACAAAAAGGGGGAGAATTTTGTGATAAACTTGAAACTTAATACATGCATAGTTTAAGGGGGAGAGCTTGTGTATGCATGGTTTGAGGGGGAGAGTTGTTTGTTTAATGCTTTACTTGGTAATCTTGTATGTGCTATGCAATTGTTAAGGGGGAGTCTTGTTTACTCACATTTCATGCATACTACATATTCAAGTTTATCAAGTTTTGTGATCATCAAAAAGGGGGAGATTGTTGAGCCTTAAACGCATGGTTATGTTTAATGCTTTAATTTATCTCCGGATTATTTCTGAGTTTTGATGATCAACAAAACTTGTGTTTGTTATACTAATGTGTCTACTTAGTGTGCAGATTAATTGATTAAAAAGTGGACTGAATGAAGAAAATCAAGTGTTCATAATCTGGGCTGGATCGCCCCAGGCGATGTGATCATCGCCTCAGGCGATGGCAGCCAGGCGAGGCATCGCCACGCACATCGACATAGGCAACGTCGAGGTTCGCGCGCAGGGGAAGTTCGCCCGAGGCGATGGGCTGATCGCCTGAGGCGATGCATTGAACGCCTGAAGCGATGAAGACTTCGCCTGAGGCGATGGATTATTTTGACCAGCTGAGGCTACGGCATTGGATTTTGGTCTAGATCGCCTGAGGCGATCGGGACATCGCCTGAGGCGATGCGTGATTTATGCTGACCGTTGGGGCGCGGCGATGGCTGAGGCGATCGAGGAGTGATTTCAGCCTTTTGTGTAGCAACGGCTAGTAGGAGCCTAGGGGGCCTCCTACACTATAAATATTGATGTTTTGGAGCATTTTGAAGATAAGAAACAAGCCTACAAACTTCTACAAAGCTTTGCCAATTCAAATTTATTATAGCTTTGCAATCTCCATACATTGTTGTTGTATTGGAGTTTGTAATTCATTCTTTTTGTTACTGTCTTGTGTTCTTTGTGTTGGTACACTGTGAAGGTGTTTGTTGAGTTGTTGTAAGGTCCTCCAATACCAAAGCAAGTTGGAAATTGTAAAGTCATCAATAAGTAAAGTTGGTGCATGTGTTGTGGCTATCCTTGGAGCCCTTAAGGCCAAGAAGACTCGTGAAGAGTGTTGTGCTCGGGAAGAGCTTTGTGTACTCGGGAAGAGTGTGTAGTGGCTAACTTGGAGCCCTCAAGGCCAAGATCATTCGTTCTAGTGGAACCTCGGTTGGAGGTTATCTAACCGGGAAGAGGAGACGTAGGCGATTCATCGCCGAACTTCTATAACAAATCTTCTTGTCATTTATTGATTTATTACATTACGCATTTATTTATTTGTTTACTTCTTTATTTTATTTATTTATCGATTGACTTAAGCCTTCCGCAAGTGCAAACTCTTTTATTTTGCAAACTCATTTTAAAAAGCTAAAGTAGCCAAGGAATCTCATTCACCCCCCCCCCCCCCCCCCTCTTCGATTCCAACAGATGTAATATTCAATGAACGAATGATGTATAAGGACGTTCATAACACAGTTGTCAGTGACTCAGAACAGAGTGAGTCAGTGTATGCAGAGGTGGACGATGTCCCAGAAAGTCATGTGGAGTAGATAGTTGAGATTCCTCAGTTTGGGGAATCAATTGATCAAGACAGCGAGCAGCAGTCTGATACATCGCAGTCTCCTGCTCCGGTTCTTGAATTGAGAAGGAGTTCTCGACCACATGTACATAATAGAAGGTATGTGAACTATCTGTTACTAACTGATGTAGGGGAGCCTGAATGCTACGAGGAAGCATGTCAGACCAAGGATGCCGGCAAGTGGGAGCTTGCCATGAAAGACGAGATGAAGTCTTTGATGTCCAATCAGACATGGGAACTTGTTGAGTTGCCTATGGACAAAAAGGCACTTCACAACAAATGGGTGTGTCGGGTGAAGGAAGAGAATGATGGTTCCGCGAGATACAAAGCCCGATTGGTCGTCATAGGGTTCCAGCAAAAAGAAGGATTTGACTACTCAGAAATTTTTGCTCCAGATGTGAAGCTCAATACTATTAGGACTGTATTGAGTATTGTTGCCAGTGAAAACCTCCATCTTGAGCAATTTGACGTGAAGACTGTATTTCTTCACGGAGACATTGATAAGGAAATCTATATGTTTCAACCAGAAGGTTTCGCAGAGAAAGGGATGGAGAATAAGGTGTGCAAATTGAAAAGGAGCTTGTATGGCCTGAAACAAGCTCCAATGCAGTGGTACTTGAAGTTTGACGGCTTTATGCACAAGGAAGGTTTTCAGAGGTGCAACGCCGACCATTGTTGCTACTTCAAGAAATATAAGTTCAGTTATATCATTTTGTTAATTTATGTCGATGATATGTTAGTAGTTGGTTCTGATATGGATGAGATCAAAAACTTGAAACACCAGTTGTCAAAAAAATTTGACATGAAGGACTTGGGTCCAGCAAGAAAGATACTTGAAATGCAAATCACAAGAGATGAGCAAAAGGGAATTTTGCAGTTATCTCAGGAGGAGTACATCAATCATGTTTTGCAGAGATTCAACATGGGCGATGCCAAATCAGTTAGCACACCTTTGGCTAGTCATTTTTGCCTATCCAAGGATCAGTGTCCTCATACGGAGGAAGAAAAAGAATACATGGCTAAAGTTCCTTACGCTTTAGCCATTGGGAGTTTTATGTACGCGATGGTCTGTACAAGGCCCAGACATTGCCCATGCAGTGGGAGTTGTCAGCAGGTTTATGTCAAATCCAGGAAAGGCTCATTGGGAAGCAGTCAAGTGGATTTTGAGGTATCAACGAGGCACTGCAAAGAAGTTTTTGTACTTTTGAAAAGGAGAACTAAAAGTACAAGGTTACGCAGATGCAGACTATGGAGGTGATGTTGATCACCGGAGAAGCACCACAAGTTATGTATTCACTGTTGGAACTACAGTTGTTAGTTGGATATCGCGGATACAAAAGATTGTAGCTTTATCCACTACAGAGGCTGAGTATGTTGCAGCGACAGAAGCCAGTAAAGAGTTGATATGGCTTCAAGGTTTGTTAACAGAGCTGGGATTCAACCAGAAGAAGAATGTTTTGTATAGTGATAGTCAGAGTGTAATACATCTGGCAAAGAATTCAGCATTCCACTCTAGAACAAAACACATTGGTCTCACTTCATCAGGTCTCTGCTTGAGGATGATGTGCAAACATTAGAAATGATCCAAGGAAGTAAGAATCCAGCAGATATGTTAACAAAGGTGGTAACCATTGATAAACTGAAGTTGTGCTCAATTTCAGTTGGCTTGTTGGATTAACAGACCAGGAAAGGTTGCTGCATTGGTCGAGGTGTGAAGACAAATTGAGATCGGTCTTCAAGTGGGAGATTGTTAGTCAAAAGCACCAGGACCCCACGAAAGAAAAAAAGGGCAAGTGTGAATGCGATGTATGAATGGGTACAAGGAATCACCCTCTGCTCGAGCTTTGATGATTTGATGAATCTCGACAACTTGAAGGTATATAGGTATAATTTAAGTTTATGAACTTGAATTGGTCGAATTGTTGTGCAATTAGATGGTTACCGGCCACATTTGAATATTGCGTGAAGAAATTTCAAAAGGCAATTGGCCAAAATTTTCAAATACGAGTGAAGAAAATTTGGCTAAATTTTCGTAAAGAAATCTCTATAAATAGAGATGTAAATTTCATTCAGAAATACAACACCCAAAATATTGTAAAGAGAAAAATACAACACAGTGCAATCAGAGTAAAAATACTAGTGAGAGAAAATTGGTGTAATTTTCTGAGTGTTTTTCAAATTGAGTGTTGTCAGTGTTTGTAAACACTTGTATATTTTCTTCAATAAAAGATATGCAGCACCCCCATAGACATAGGCTTATTTTTGCCGAACCACATAAACATTGTGTGTTTTTATTCCGCTTTTATTTTTTGCTCCCACATATCTGACAAGGGAAAATATGGCGTTATTTTCCCAACACCATCTAGTTACACTAACAATACAAAAGATTGAGTGAATAACTCGGCACAAATAATCCTAAACATGATCTGGTTTTGCTTGGTACTGGTGCCTCTAATACGAGGCATGCTTTAAACTCAGCTGATTATCTTTGAATATCCCCATGGTTTAATCTACTCAGTTGTGTTGCTGGTTGGAATATTCTTATTATTATGGAATCATATTATTTGAAACTCAGTTTGCGATACTTACAGCTTTCGGCATTCATGTGGCTGTTAGATACACAAATATACCCGTTGAAAAATGTTTTATGATCTCTACCATTGCAATGCTCATATTCAAGTTACTGGCATTCTCTTCAACTCGGCTGATTGTTGACCTCGCTGATCACTTTTCTAGACTGCTCTGCTAGACTGGTTGGATCAGCTATGTTCATCTGCTCAACTAGTTTGGTCGTATCAAGTTTGTTGATGACTAAGCGGGTCTAATATGTTGACTGCCCAACTGGTCTGATCTATTGATTACCCAGGTGGTCTAATTTTACTTAGTTGTTCCATTCTCTTGATTGTAGCTATTGATTCATTGATTTTTAGGCATCGTGATTAACATGAAATTTGTAGCCATTTTTTCTTAATTTTCCACGGAATCAAAAATCACTTGATCTTGACAATGTATGAGACGTGTTGCAAAACCCGAAGAGTGTTGGATTCTAGGAACCTAACTAATCCTAGTTTTAATATTACAAAACTTGTTACTGTGTTGCTAACATATTTCATCAAGTGTGGAGTGAACAAACAATGATTTAGAGCTGGATGAATCGAAAAGAAAGCCACCAAGCCGAATCACCTAACTGAAGAATTCTCGCTGAAACAACAACAATAATGTTGGAATAACTTTGGTACTTTAGTTATATTCTCACCTCAGTTATCGAAAAGAATCGATTCAATATGGTTTGAAAAGCTAAGACGAATATCTACAAATCATCTTCATAAGTCGAAGACTGAATCAAGATCCTAAGATGGTGAAACTTCGACCGGAAGTCAGACCATCGAAGTGAAACCATTGTGCTGAAAAGAAGACCAGCAATGTGAAAGTCAACTCAATCAAGTTGACTATGTCGAAGTAAAAGATCAATCAATTAAAGATTGGATAGAGTCTCCAATATGACCGTTGCAACGTCAGTTTCCAAAGGTCATATTCTTGTGTCTAACGTTCAAATCATTGTTAGAGGCTATAATTACAACTCCTTAAAGATCAAAGAATGTAATTCCAACAAGAATCCAACCACTCTAACGAAGAATCAAACTAGGGGAGATTCAGAGAGAAATCTGGATGAGATGATAGCCAACCCCCAAAACAGGCACCACTCATCTTCTTGTATCAGATATGGTTAGAAGATCATTTGTGCCTATAGAATGCTATCTATTCTTTGTAAAAGTGAGAATAATATGAGTGTTTGTTATAATTATGACAAGTGTTGTCTATACATTGTCTTTCAAATATTAAACAGTAAAGAATATGCTAGTTGATATGTTAGGAGTTTAGATCATAATAGTAACTCTTATCTAAGTTTTGTACAATAGAGTTGTATAAATCAAAATCTTCTAGTGGAATTCTTCCATACGGTGGTGGAAGTTGTGACATAGAAAGATCACATCACCTTCAAACTTCTAGAACAAATATGCGTGTTTTTAGTTTTCTGCCTGTTAAGTGTTTTTTACTTTGATTTTATTTCTTCGCTCATCAGTTATAGAGCGGGTTAGTTTGAGTGTTCTGTTTGGTTTCTTAATCCATACTCGATCTAATATCTCGCTGCATTCACTTCAAAAATCATGGTATTGCAGTTCAGAGTACAACATATTCTCCAAACCATGAAAAGAAAAAAGAAAAAAAAACAATCAAACAACAAATTACTACATCATCTTGAAAAGGAAAAAAAATTGAAATCAAATTACAACATTCAAATTCAATGTTAGTAAGAAAATATTGGCATAATAAAAAATTATGAGATTCAAATCAATTATTATTCAATATTTCGTTGACCTTACAAGACATTATATTTACGTTTGCACAACATTATTTCATCCAGATTCCTTAATTTATTTTAATATACTTCAACGATTCTAAACACCATGTTGAGATTAAAAATATTAGGATTGTGAAGTGTCCATGTGCATAATATTTAGTGAAATTCCTTACTCTTCTTATAAATGGGTCAAGATTCATAGATATATTATTAGATAGAATGAAAGCAATTACACCAAGATTTTCTTCCACTTTTAAAATCTTGAACCAATCCATAAATGAAAGAAACCAATTTAATTAATCTTGCATAAATATTTGGGTTTTTATTGCTATAAAAAGGGGTGTTGTGATTCCCATCATTTGCACCATCAAACATTTTTGAAGAATTAAACATGTCAAGTGTCTACTCTCTCTTACTTCTTGTCGCGCTCTTGGTTTTTGCCACTCCATGCCTCACAAGAAATCTAGACCAAGATTTCACATTTTTGGATTCTACTTATGAAAATGACCAAATCCTAGAAGATGAAGATGTTGTTGTGTGGGGCATTACAACGTCCGAGCCACTCCACCACGGCCACCACCATGGCAGCCACGCTCATCCTCCCCATCACGGCCACCCTGCTCATCCTCCCCATCACGGTCACCAAGGCCACCATGCTCAACCTCCTAAACATAAGCATCACCATGCTCCTCCACCACATAATCTATAGATGGCTAATTCCGATATAATAATGTAATTTCATATGCAATAAATTTATTTCCCAACATTTATATATTTGAATTGTGGAATTACCATCTTGAAAAACAAAGTAATAGATTACTCACATATGATTATGTAGTACCTCTTGTCCCATATGGATAAAAATTGAGTATTTAAAATTGTTTATAAGGGATTAAAATGAACTCCATAATAATTTGGGTTAACCATTTTCGTAAAGCACGAACATATAAGAAATAGTTGCTACAGCGCGTGTCTGGACCCAAGGCATGACAGCTACATATAAGTTGTAAAGAGAATTCAATTGAGAGAGGGTTATAAAGTATTCAGTTGAGATAAACTATGTGATTCGATTTTTATAAAATATCAAAGGTAGTATGATAAAAACCATCTATTTATTGTAAATATACAATGTTCAAGTTTTTTTTTTCTTTTCCATTTTCTGGGTTTTAAATGTTCATAGTAAATCGGTTTATTTTTTTCTTTTTCTTAGTAAAACGGCCGTTAATTTTACTAACGGCATGGGAAGTCTCTGTAATTTTCCAAAGTGGGTGGGAGCTTTCTGTAAATAGGCTAAGTTGAGGGAGTGTACGTGTAATTATCTCTTAATATTTTAGTTCTTCCCTTATCATGTGTTTGATATCAATGATACACATGATAAAATTATGATATTCCGCCCACATTCGGCTTGCACTGTAGACATTATAATCCTTATTTTAGTGGTTAACTAGTTCCTTGGGAGTTAAGGCACAAATGTTGATTTTTTCCCTATGATATCTTGAAATTTAAAAGAATTAGAAATTATCAAATTTAGTAATATTTAAATATAGTGTAAACGATGTCTACTATTATAATTATTAGTAACATTTATTATCATTAATATTAATATTATTTTATTATTTTAATTGTTGCGATAATTATCATAATAATTATATATATTAATATTTGTAGTTATTTTGATTTATTTTTTGGATATTGAAGAAGTTAGTGAAAACTGAAATATTAATATAATATATTTAAATTTGTTATTAAAATAATTTTTATAAAGCAAAATAATTAGTTTTAAAATTATTTATCCAATTATTTTAAGAATAAATTATTAATTAATACAAGAACTCGTAATTACTAGAACTTACTTACTTATTATTTACTATTTCTTCTTATTTATATTATTATTCTTATTATTATTTTTAATATATTTCATATGAGCTTTTTATTATTATTATTTCTAATAATTTATTTCATATTATAAATTATTATTATTATTATTATTATTAAAATAAGTAGTTTATAAGTTCTATTTTAATATATTTAATGACTAAAATAATATTTTTGAATGTATCGGTTTAATATATTTAAATTATATTATTCTATAAAGTATTTTTGTATATATTTAATTATTTATCCAATTAATTTAAAAATATGTTATTAATTTGATATGTATAATACCTTAGTATTTGTTATTAAATTATGGGGGTATTTGGTAATTAACAATACATTAATCTATCATTTTAAAATCATACCAAATACAGATATAACTTATCATACTATATTATTATCCTCAACTTTATTTTTCTAATCATTCTTATTATTTATGATTTATTTATCTCATCTTATAAACCAAGCAGTACATATGTATATAACATGTTCATAGTTATAGCAAAGACTCTTTAAAATTAAGCTCACTGATACAATGAATAAAGTGTATTGTGACGGCGCAATTGATCTCTTAGCAGATCGAATATAATAGGCAAGTGGTGTCTCTCTTGTGGTATGCTCTCAAGTAAGCTGATATTCATTCTAATAAGCTCTTCGTTGATCGATCTCTATGAATTATACTTCTGATGAATGTTTAAGATCGTCCATTTTCTCTTGAATCTTCAAGTGTGTATATTTGACATGGATATGTTCACTAGATACATTAATATTCATGTTGGAAAGTGTTTGTGTGAACTCTGCTTTGTCTTGTACTTTCTCTGACTTCCTATTAGTCTTATTGCATTTGTATGATACCTATAACTGCTATTCTCTTACCTTGCTGGTAAGTTTATGATATGAGAGTTTGTTGGTGATAACTCAACTGGTATATTGTTGGTCTCTAGTTCTTCAATTCTTGTTGATTACTCAACTAGTCTTCGTCTGTATAAGTTGAATTGAATAATCAATTGATTTCTTCTGTTCAGCGTGCTAGTTGCAATAGCTTGGTTGAATCCTTTGCCGATTTGTTTATCCAACTGAACTGGTTACATCAGCTTGGTAGGGTCGATTCAGTTCTGCTTGTCAATCGGATGTTCTAGTCTTGGTTAAGCTCTGCTAGTGACACAACTAACATGTTCATGTTCAGCTGCATCAGGTGTTCAACTGATTTATTCTATAGGTTCTCTTGATTGCTCAATTCAGCTGGTTGTTCATCCAGCTAATAGTCAATTCTGTTATGCTGCTAATTCAGCTGTTATATTGAGCATAGAACTGGTAGCTCCAATGCATTTCTTCTTCGATAGACGGGACTAAACTACCAGAGCCAAAATGACTTCACTAGGTTGAATCATTCTTACTTTGCTGGTATGCTCTGAAGCGAATCAACCTTAATTCAAAATATCAGCAACACAAATATAAATTGTGTTGCATCAAAATCAAAATTATTAAAAAAATTCTAGAATCCCAACACACTTATTAATTTACTACTATATAAAATTACCTTTATAAATTATTTTTCTTATATATATAAAATTTTGATTTAAAATTTATCATAATTTAAAATAATATAAAATAACAAAAAATCTTAATTTAATATTATTCATGGTTTATCCCAAGATTTAGTAAGAGTATGTACAATTTTGTTCAATTTTTCTTTTACGAAGTACAAAAAATTTGGGGTGTACAAAATTTTACTTAAATCCTCGTATCCGACTGTGAGTAGCTATCCATTTTCATATTTCTGTGCTACTACATTTCAAAGTGTACGATCACATAAAGAAGAAGAAAACACGTTTCACACAAACCCAGATTTGATTTTAGTTGTATACGTGAGCTGGGCGAGGCTTTGTGCTTGTTCCGTGAGATGGTGAGAGTGGGACCAAAACCATCTGTTCTTGAATTCAACTAGCTATTGACTGCGGTTGGAAAGATGAAACACCTTCACGCTGTCATCTTAATGTTTGACGAAATGCGTCAGTTGGGTGTTCTTGATGACCGCACGATGAATATAGTCATGAACTGCTATTGCCGGCTGAATCGAGTAGCTTTTGGGTTCTCAATCTTGGGTAGTTTTTTCAAGCTTGGTCATGAACCAAACATAATCACGTTTACCACTCTCATCATTGGGTTCTTTTCTGCAGATAAGGCTTCTGATGCGCTGGAAGTTCTTAAAAAGTTATTAAGAGAAGAACTATGTGAGCCAGATGAAGTCGCATTTCTAGCTGTAATAGATGGGCTGTGCAAAGCTGGCACACTCTCATGACCCGTGATTTGCTCGTTAAGTTGGAAAAAGGTACTTGCAAACCTAATGTCCAGTCTTACATTATGGTAATCGATTGTCTCTGCAAAGACGAAATGGTAGATGGCGCACTCCAAATATTGCACAATATGATTGAGAAAGGCTTTTCGCCAAACGTTGTTACTTATAATCTAGTCAGGGAATATGCAATTTTGGCCAATGGAAAGAGGTGAAGTCTTGTTCAATGACATGCAGGGTCTCAAAATCTATCCAAATGTGGTTACTTTTAATATATTGGTCGATGCATTTTGCAAGGAAGGAATGATCAATGAAGCGGAGGATTTGTTGAAAAGCATGAAGAAAAGAAATATTTCACCTGATATTGTCACGTACAATACCTTGATAGATGGATATTGTTTGCGAGGACAAATGGATATTGCGCGAAGATTATTTGATTCCTTGGCATTTATGGGTCTCAAGCCTTGTCTCTTTAGCTACAAAAGTATGCTCAATGGATACTTTAAGAAACGGATGGTGGATGAAGCTTTGAATTTTTTTCATGAAATTTCCTCTAATGAGTTGTAGCCCTCAAGAATTTGCTACACCATCATGTAACCCTTGATTATTTCGTGGAGGCAGATATGATGCTGGTCAGAAGCTTCTCAATGAGATGGAAGCTCGGAAAGTATATCCTGACAGAGTTACTTGTTCTATTTTGTTGGATAGCTTGTGCAAGAATCAACAATTTACGGGAGCATTTTCGTTTCTGCGAAGTATGGAAGATAAAGCTCTCAATCCTGACATAGTCATCTATTCTATCATGATAGATGGATTGTGCAAGGGTGGAAAACTTGATGTTGCAAGAATTCTTTTCAACAAACTTCCTTCGAAACGTTAAAGCCAAATGTTAAGACTTATAACATCATGATTGGTTCACTTTGTCTAGAAGGACTTGTGCAGGAGGCAAAAGGTATTTAATAGATATGGAAGAAGGTGGTTGTACACCCAATGGAGTAACATTCAATGTTTTTCTCCGAAGCTTGCTGAAAAGAAAAGAACTTTACAAGGCAATGCAACTCTTCGAAGAAATGGTCAGAAGGGGTTTCTCAGCTGATGCAACAACTATGTCCTTGCTACTTCATAAGTTTGGGAAATGTCGAGATAGTGTTCTTTCTTATATGATTAAGAGACTTGTGCCAAAATAATGAATCATCCTTCTCTGAAACCTGAGTTTTCTACACTCTGAACTCAAGTTATGTACATTTTCAACACAAATAAATATGAAGAATATTTGTGTAGAATGGTAAGTTTGTAGCCTCTGAAAAGCTAATGCTTGCTCAAGCATCATTTTTAAGTTGAATGAATTCTAGTTTTTAGTAATTCCAAATGCAGTTTTCTCTTCTTGTGTCAGATGATTGTTGGTGGCAAATGGATGGCTAAAGAGAATGCAGCTTTCAGAAATATATGATCTGTTGTTGACTGCCTTTTTGTCCAGTACTGAGTTAAGCATGGTTCATATGAAACCCAATGGTTAGACTCTGCCTCTTTCTGTATACAGATTGTTCAGTATATTAACCTTCAAAGGGAATATCACTTCTGAAACAAATGAGATTCGTTACTTTGCTTGCTACTGAAAAAATGAATATTTTGCTCATGCTATGACTGCTACTATTTGCTGGTCGTTTATGTTCAATTTTTTTTTTTTAACTTTATTTCTACCATGTATGATTGATTTTGAGCACAAATGTAATTTCCAATCATTCAAGCACGAGAGTTGAATGTTGCAGTCAAAATTACAGCTTCAATGAGTTAATGCAGAGGGCTGTTTCAAATTTACCCTTGTATGCTATACCCTGTTTGGAATGCTTCACTGAGGGACCATCCAGAAAGATTCGGGGGTTCAAGACGTGCTTGTCAGAGCATTGGAGTATGTTTCAACTTCTATTTTTGCTATCTGATGGTTGCTTCTCGTCACAGGATGAAGTCAGCTTATTGAGGGATATCGTGAGATTAAATCACAATCCAAATGTATGAATTTGATTAGATTTCTCAGCGGAAGACGCCTGGCAGTCATATGTGGTCCGTCAAACTTCTGCACAAAATTATTCCTACTCGTCTGTGAGCTAATCCTTCCTATTAGGTAACATTTATCGTTCTTTATTTGTTGATCTTTAATGATGACTCGTTTTCTCGTGGCTTTCTGCTAGATATCATTGGTTGGAAGGATAGAATGAAGGTGGCAGCTGATATGGCAAACATTCTGTAAGCGTTTCATGTCAAGGGACTTGTCCAATACGGTATCAATTCTAGAACCATCATGGTCGATAGTGTTGTATTACTTTTATAATTTTTTTCTTTTCCTTTTCTCCTTTACTAAAGCTCTTGCATGTCCTTGAGTCTTGTGATGATCGTGATCATGTTTGTCTTTTTGTTGACTTTACGCTGTTCTCATAATGTGAAGACTGTAAGAACTATCAGCAGTATGTTCAGAAGCTTTACCATTTTCGTGCCAAATATCTGCATGGTATGAACTCATTTCTGTGTTCTTTGCTTGTTATCTATGAATTTAGCTTATTTTCTTCAGTCAACATTCATGTCCAAGCAATCTTGGAAGGTAAACTTAACGCATGGATTGTCCCTTTTATATATTTGGCTATTGGAGTTAGAAACACATGTAAATTGTGAATCCCCATTTCCAGTTAGTTTTAGACATTAATGATGTTTTGATGGTCTGTGTAACATTAGTAAAAAAGAAAAATAGATTTTTTTGGAACTCATGGCCTATTGTGTTACGAATTTTTGAACATTGGTCCTTAACCCTTATTATTAATTCTTGCATGGCTTCTTCAACTTTCAACCTTGAGTCCTTGGCTTGCCTTGAAAGGCTGAAATTTGATCCAAAAATTATGGTTTCTTCCACTAGTTGGTTTACACTGAAGCATTTAACAGAACCTTTACACTGATTACTCTCAATAGATGCAGATAGTGAAGCAAACTTCATCTTGTCTGGTGATTAAAATATGTGTATAATTAGACCGTACATAAAAAGGGTTGAGATATCCTTCGTCCGCCCAACCGCTTAAATGGAATAATTAGTTATTTTTCAAATAACATGAGGTCACGGAGCTTGTACAATCCTACTCCAGCCGAGCCTTGTCCTTGGTTTTCTGCTCCGGCCTCGTGTGCTATCAATTATAAAAATGAGAACGTCGATGTGAACATTGGTTTGTTTTTTATATCAAAACTGAAAATTCTGAGAAGACAACATTAATGATAAAGGGAGGCACATGGCAGCAACTCCACTTTCATTAAACAGGTTGTATCTGAATTTCTGTAAAGGATAAGTGTTATCTTTGACTTCTTTCCTTGGATATAGACACACATAATCAAATGCATTTGGGAGTTCTTTATTTTCCAATATTGCAGACAGAAAATCTGAAACAAATTAGGATAAAACAGCATATGATTTCAAATATACTGCTAAAAGTCCAATGTCCTCTTCATATAGATCTAGTAGATGTTTCTTTTTACATTTCTTATAATGTTTTTTGGCTCTTTTACTTAGCACTAATTGCTCAGGCACACTTCATTATCTTATTAGAATTTATATTATTTTTATCAATTAGTATATGCGAGGAAAAAATGCCTAGAAAATGCTCATTATACATATACATATGTGTATATATATAAAGCATGTCTCTCTTTGTTCTTTCGTTCCTTTTTCTTTTACTTTTTTCTTGGAGATAGTCTTGAAATGTGAACATAACAAAAAGGGTAAAGAAACAAAGTGACAAAATATTCCTTGGCTGCAAACTGTGCAGCCATGTGACATGTGTATCAATGCTTGTAAAATGTTTACTGACAGATTATACCATGTATGTTCTTTGTGACCAACAATTGTTTATATTAAAATAACGATAAAAAGATAAATACAATGATGCTAAGTGATTTGTTATGCTCAGTGAACATTGGGAACTAATGTTCCAAAATATGGCAACGTTGCTACCCCCACATACAATACCTGTGTGGGGTAGGAACAACTCAACCGGAATGTATCAACGAGGGGCGCTGCAAAAGTAAACCTTCAAACTAGTAAATACAATTTTTTCGGAAATTTGCATCATACAATAACAAAAGATCAAGAAAAGCATTGTCATGGAAAGCAGAAAGTACAATCTCCTTAGCCTAATTCTTTACAAAATTATAAATAAGACTTACACTTCTCGACCCTTTTATTCTGACCACATTCCCTCTCATTATTTTATTTTTCCCTATATTTAAGAAAACCAATGACACAAACTTTCGGATCAAAGTCATCTACTATGACTATTTGCAAGTCCGAAAGAGTCGAGTCCCTCGGTCCTGCACCGCAGGATCCTATGAAACACCTGCCTAACTTCACGTTCCAACGGATCCAATCCGTCCTTTATAGCGTCTTGCACTAGAGCCAGTTCTTGAACCCTTTCCTTCACTTCTGCTTCTTTTTGCTCTGTTAATGGGAAGTGGACGGAATCGGTTAATTCGTTCATATGCCGAGCACATTTTTCTATCCCATGAATCTCCTTCAACAGCCCACAAGAGTTTCTCCGGTCCCGTTTCTTGGATTCCTCCAAGATTCTTTCATGTAGTGAAAGAATCGGGACAGCCCAAATAAACTGTTGCCTCGTAACCGAAAGGTGAATCTGAAGGCCACGATCTTGGCACGGGACAGCGGCTACGAGTGTCCACATAACAAACAACAACACATTACTCATGGTAAAAACAGCCACATTCAACCTATTGGTGGAGATTATTTCACTAGCTTTTGGAGCTACCAAGTTGCTCCCAATTGCTTGAATCTGCCTGGTCGCAGACCAAGTCCTCGAAACACTCCAAGAAAGTGATCTAAATTGGCTAAAAGATCTCAGTTCCCTGTGGGGATTGTTACGCACAAAAGACCGATTCCTATTCGCAACACTCGAGCTAGACTCTTTCTCGTCAAGCATTCCAATAGCTAAATCGATCAACGCCTTCTTGGCACGACGAAACTGGCCTTCCCCAATGGTTCTTTGATTGTCCAAAGCACATAAAACGATGTCCAATTGTTTCTGCCATTGCCTAATCCGTTCGATCCCATCACGGATCGCGTTGCATACATCTAAAGCCTTGACGCTCCTCTCAAAATAATCCGAAATGTACTTATCCATCGGGTTTTTATTCAACTGGCTCTTGTTTTCAAACACAATGACTCTGAAGTCCTCTTGGCAACAGAGGAAAGTGTCCAAAAGCTTTCGAATCCAGGGGATCGAAAGCAGATCACCAGACTCCGATGAAGCTAAATCATGGAATCTTTCGGCCACCTGTCTCTGGAAAGCTTCTAATTCAATTTCCTGACCGGTGGATTCATTTGGAGACTCCATGGAGTGGATTTGATCACGTTTTCTGCTCGAAATGGGGAATCCAAAGCTTGAAGACGATGCTTGGAAATCTGTAGCTGGCATATCTTAATTTACATCAAGAGAAATGGAAATTAATTGTTCAAGAAATTTCCAGACAAATTGGAACTCAGATCAATCAAAGCCCAATACAAGAAAAGAGGCAAAGTACCCAAAACTCGTGAACCCAAAAACAGATTTTAAACAAAACCCACAAAAACCCAGAAACAAAACACCCCAAACAAGATCAAAAGATGCAGAAAAAGCTGCTAAATTTCAAGAAATCTCCCCACAGAACCCCCCCCCAAAAAAAAAACTATCAAGAACCTTGTGAAGAGAACCCAGCATCTCCAGGGATTGATTGTAGAGGAAGCAGAGATGAAATGGGGATCTTTGGAACCCTAAAGAAGAGAAAGAGGCTTATATTGAGAGGGATTTGGACGGCGTAATAAGGGATTGATGTTGGGTAAAGGAGGTGAGAAAAATTCAGCCAAGGCTTTTGTTACTGAGTAATAATGGTGCAATGGAGGTCTGCTTAACAGGCCGGGTCAATCCAAACCCGGCCTAAAACCGAACCGATTAGCCCAGTTTCGAACCGATCCGGAATCGGTAAGATACCGGTCTGGATCGGTTCTACCATTCCGAAACTGGTATCTTACCAGTTCTGGACTAAACGGATTCGGTTTCGGGATAAACCGGAACAGGATCCGTTATTTTAAAAAAATTACTTTTTTTTAAAAATTTAGATAAATATATTTGAGGTTAGTTTACAAACACAAATGTCCATTAGCTCAATTGGTTAGAGCTCTAAAGTAGAAGATGATGGCCGCGTGTTTGAATCCTCCAAGCAACAACCTCCCTTGATTTTTTTTAAAAAATAATTCAAAAAAACTGGTTCCAGGTTGGAACCTGTCCAACCCGGAACCGATAGCCCTGGAATCAGATCCGATCCGGTTCCTTACCGGATCGAACCGGTTCTGAAATTAGCGGATCCAAAATCGATCGGTTCGGATCGGGTCGGGTCGGATTGACCAGTTAAGCACCCCTAGTGCCATGTAATGTCATTTAGGTACTATTTGGAATGATAGATGACATAAATAATGTAAAGATTAAAAATAATGAAATGATTGTGAAAATAACGTGTGATAAGTTATATGGTGTTTGATTTGAGGATAAGATTTGTTATGTATTTTATATATTATTTATTATTTTGATTATTTCTATTTTATAATTATTATTATTATATTATTATTATTAATAAAAAAAATAATAATACAATACAATACAAATATAATATAATAAAATTGTAGGAAATAAGTTGTAAGTTTTGGCGGGAATTACAAATTTTGAAATAATAAAAAAGGTTGAAAGTGGTATATATGTCATCTCGTTGGACAGTTGGATTAGAATGTGATAAATATGGTGGGATTATTTTTTTTATACCTCAAACCAAACATGGGACTAACTTTTAATCTTAAGATAACTAAATTCATACCCCAAATCAAACAGTACCTTTAGGTTGCGCTTGGTAGCTGTGATAGGATAAGTGATGGATAGATAATTTGGTGGATAAAAAGATGATTAGTAAAGTAATGGATAAAATATTGTGTTTGGTGTCTATGATTAGTAAGACATAGGAAAATTATAGTGTATTTGGTGTACTTGATAAAACATTGCATAGATGTAAAATAGATAGTGAAATGACCAAAATGCCCAACACTCATCTTTAAAGTAACGGATAAAATTTGTTCTTCTGCACAAAATTTGTGTTTGATGGTTTTCTTGAACGGTGTCCCCATTTTCTCCCTCTACGCCTCTCCATTCTCCATTCTTTGCCAACCGTTTAAACTCCTGTTCTCGATTTCAAAAACATTGTTTCTGATATTAAACAACGGCACCTTCGGTCCATTACCTTATTCAATTATTCCTCCAGCTCGAATCCTTCATTCAGAGATAGGTATATTTCTTTTCATTTCACCTGTTTTTGCTTGTTTGGTTTGTTCGTGTGTTTTTTTGCTTGTATATTTGTTGGTGGCATTTGAATGTTTGATTGTAAACTTGCAGTACTTTCATTTTATTGTATGAAATTAGTTCGTGAACCGAGGTATTATGACTGTATAATTTTTCATTTGAAAACTTTGGTGAGTGTAGTTCTTATTTTGTAATTAAAAAATTGCATGTTTTTTAGATGTTATCTTCTTGTTTAGTTATTTGGCCATTTTCTTGTGGATCGGTGGTTGGACTTTTGGAAGTTGGAGATGGTTTGTGAAAAATATCGTAGTTGGAACAGTAATTTTGGTGCGGGTAATGACATCGAGATTACTGGAGGAGACAGGGTGAGGACTTCCATTTGTACAAAGGAAGAGCTGGACGCCATTTTGGTACAGTACGACAGGGTCTGCCGGAGCTCCTCCACCAGGAAGGCCGTGTCCCTTTCTAAAGCTGTGAGAAGTACTCTAGATCAAACGAAGTTTATGGGTAAGGGGTGATATTGGTATTTGCATACATAATCATGGGTACTGTACAAAATAGGTTTGTTAATACCACTGGGTTTAGTGGGTTTATTATCCAGCATTTAGTACCATGTTTTCCTTGCCTGTGTGATTATGTGGAATTGATAAAAAACAAACCAAACAAGGGTTAACCACAAAATCATGAAATAATCCTACTCAATCAACCCTACCAAACGGGCTAGAGAATTTGTAGCAGTAATATATATGAGTTATATATTTGCATTGTCAAAAATTGAAAGATGTTTAACAAATTATAGTTATATATTTTAATGTGATATATACTCGTATACATAGATAATAAAGGATTTACAATATAATGATAATAAATTGAAAAATATGGATAACATAATTATTTTAACCTTAATTATAATAGAACGAAGAACTGGACAAACATGCAGAAAATATTATGGATACACGCTCCCAGTTTGTTACATTTATTTAACTATTTAAAGGTTTGAAGAGCATCCATCAATGACTACTGACCCTAGGAATGAGAATGGTGTGAGTTTGGGACGTGTTTGGTCAAACCCAGAACCCATCCCACTACAAAAAAGATCTCAGATCCATCCCGCCCCGCCAACATAACTCGCCTCGTCCAGCCCCATGAACCTGTAGTACAAAATTTAAGAGTGTGTATCTTAGGAAAGTAGCAAGCAAAAACAACAAATGATTTTTTTAGTAACAATGTCGTTGCGAGATTTATAATCTGTCATTAAGACAATATTGTCCCGCTACGGTGCTAACGGTTTACTTTGGCATTTGTCTCCCAAGATACAACGTCTATGATTTGTGATAGGAGCACTCTAAATCACAAATCATTTAAACCACAAAGGTCTAAAAATGCTCAACCATAACAATGATGAAGACTCACAAAATTACTCAAATTTTGATCTTCAAATATGATGTGAATTTTGAAATTCCATGTCTAAAACAAGTGGGGTTATGTTATATATATAGTAAACAAAAAACAAGCCCGAATGACACCATTTTGAGGCACTATATCGCCAAAAATCGCACCCGAACGTGAATGGACACATCATTCCACGCATCAGAATCAAGGCTCGATCGATCGAGCTACTGTACCAAAGTTACCGAAATTTTTCTGGACAGATCGATCGATCGAGCCAAAGTGCTCGATCGATCGAGCTCATTTAATTCACCTTTTTTCCAACAATCCCCCACATGAATTAAATTAATGCATGTATGCAATTGAGCGCTATTAATGAACTATTATGGCATCTTGAGAGATAGCCCGCGGCTTTGAATCTTCCGTAGTAGTATTCAATTGGATTTACTTGACTTAATAGTGAACTTATAGTTTTGACTATTTAGTCGTTGATGTAAACCTAGACAATTGAACCCACACCATAACAATTATAACATTCGTATTGGTTTCTTACGGTTGTCTCCGTTTCGGCATGAACCACGATTGGTTTCATAAGCACTTTTCATCTTTGAAGCGGCCACACTTCGCACTCACGTAGGTGATCTCCTAGAAGAGTATCCCGCTATACTCCAACATATTTGTCTTAGGAATCATTAAAGGCATTTTGCCTATCCTCCTACCCCTTTTGCATGCTACACCCCTTATCATAGGAATGGGTAGGAGATTAATTCTTCAATGTGTTTATACAATCTCGTAGTTTGGTTGTCCATTTTGAACCTAAATCTTGGGATCTCCAACCACATAGGTTGGGTATCCACTACAAAATTTTAAATATAAGGTTTTTAATCCCATTCCCCTCGATAAACTTTCACATGATCTCTCGGTTAACCATTTCATATGAGGATCCACGGTTTCACATAATCACTCACGATTATGTCACTAGAGATCATTTTGTCATATAGCATTATCGCAACATATTTTAGTTGCATGCAAAGGATTTTTCTCTAACAACTTGTAAAGTCACTCGGTCGAAGAAACTTTATATGTTTTGCATAGAGAATTTTCCACAATTTTATATCTTCAGCTTTGGTAATCACATTACCTCTTTTGCATCATTTTATCATTTTAGGATATTTCCATGATCGAATTTTAAGCGTTGTTAATGCATTATTTCTTAAAAAATTCGAGACCAGAGTAAATACTCAACTTTAATTCACAATTCAAATTTTTTAGCGCATAGATTCTTAAAAATTACAAATTCAAGATTCTATTTCTTGTAAACTTGAAATTTAAGAGCAAAGTTTAAAATTTGAAATTCGAATTAATCCTTGAGATTTCATTCTTCAAATGTCTTGGAAACTTTAATTCCAAGCATTGTTCTTGATGCACATACGTCAAAATGTCTCGTCAACATTTTTCTTTGTTACTTGATGATTTCTAAATTGTTTCTCCAAAGAGCATATCATCAATACACAAGCATATCTATGATTTAGGTGTGTACACATTTGTCACACTCATTAATTTATTTGACAACATGATTTGTCAAACTCTTCATGTCTTTTTTTTTGACGTTTTGTTATGACTTTACTTTGGCCTTGATATTTCTAGTTTAGCCAAGCACCCCCACATTTCAAATACTGTAGGAAATTCTCTTTTCCTTCAATCACAAGGTTTTTCATCATTGCCTAAATGTGGTACTTAGTATGTGATTGACTCATAGAATTGCAATCCCCCACAACTTCGGGTAGTAACGAAGTACACTAGTATTCAACCTTTCGTGTTTCAAGTTCTAAGCGTTATCGTCTTACAAATCCAAATTCAAGTTTTTATTTCTTGAAATTTTCGGATTTAAGCATACTTGCTTACAAAAAGTTGAAACTTTGATAATATTCTCAAACTTGGTTCACAATTTTCAATTTAAACGCATTAACTTAGAAAACTTGAATTCAAGATTTTAAATCTTGCAAATTCAGCTTATATACTAGCTTAGAAATTCAAAATGAACCAATTTGAGATATTACAACGCCTAGTCTAAATTTGTGGCTTCGGTTTATCACTTGTGTTTTAAGCGTACAAAGCTTAGAAACTCGAATTCAAGATTTTATAGTCTTGCAGATTCAAGCTTAAGCATCAAATTCTTAGACAACACAAGTATAATCTACTCACAATTTCCCAAAGCAAAACTCATTTGCTAAATTTTATTGCTATCTCATTCTTGAAGTGTTTAAACACCTCACTGGCCTCGTTTTTGCTTCATAGCAAAAAAGTCACAACAATATCATGTGCAAATATTGATAAAGTAACAAATTACTTTTCTCACATATCTAGTTTGCACAATATTTCAATCACAAACATCATTGTGAGTAAACTATAGAGACGTTACGATTCTTCTAACAAATGATTGGCGATTTTGTTAACTTAGTGTCCACACAAGCAATAAATTTAACATTACACTTTGTGATGTGAACTATGGTTTAAATGATCCTAACAATTATGCCACAAACCATAAGATTCAAACATGAAGTAATAACATAATTTTTATTGCTTTCAACAAATATCGTCATTACATTTATAATCACTCCATTCTTGAAGTTTACAACTTTCAAAGATATACAATCTAATTAAGCGGTAAGCGCTAGATCATCCAACTCATGTGAGAGACAATCTTCTTCGGTCACATTTGCTTGATCCGTAGCCTTCCCACGATTGTCTTTATTGCGAGAATTCTTCGCCATGTGATTGGGTTTTCCACATTTGTAGCACTTGCCTTTGAACTTCTTCGTCTTTCCAGCTTTGGAGGCCATGATGTCAAACTTGCGCTTTGTTCTGGCGTGTTTTTCCACTAAATTCATTTGTGCTTCATGTTGGTGCCAATTTTCATTCATTTCAGAAATTTTGTTACCCTCTTCGATTATCAAACGCACCACAAGGTTTTCAAGATTCATCTCTTTTTCGTTGTGCTTGAGATAATTCTTGAAGTCCTTCCATGACGGAGGCAACTTTTCAATCATGGCAGCCACTTGGAATGAGTCACTTAGAACCATACCCTCCGCATGGATTTCGTGCATGATTAATGGCAAATCTTGCACTTGCGATATCACCGGCTTTGTATCAACCATTTTGAAATCCAGGAATCGCCCAACGATGAATTTATTCATACCGGCATCCTCGGATCTATAGACAATACACATTGTATAATATATTGTCCAATCCATTGAGAATATTCTTGCACAAGAAATCGCTTTGATTTCACGCATCAACCGCAACCCTCTTTTGGTTGCCGGTTTCACTCTCCATAATAGTAGGAGCATCTTGAGGAACCTTGCCAACCCCAAGGTTGTCAAATAAAACAACATTTTTTTGTTGACATCGCTTGGAATCATACTTTTCAGGCCTTTCACCATTATGAACTTGAGTCGTTGTTGCACTCGACGAAGCCATTTGTTGCTAGTATTGTTTTAAGATTGTAGTACAAAATTTAAGGACGTGTATCATAGGAAAATAGCAAGCAAAAATAACAAATGGCTTTTTAGTAACAATGTCGAGGCGAGATTTATAATCTCTGTCCTTAAGACAATATTGCCCCGCTACGGTGCTAACAGTTTACTTTGGCAATTTGTCTCCCAAGATACAACGACTATGATTTGTAATAGGAGCACTCCAAATCACAAACCCTTTAAACCACAAAGGTCTAAAAACGCTCAACCAAAACAATGATGAAAACTCACAAAATTACTCAAATTTTGATCTTCAAATATGATGTGAATTTCGAAATTTCATGTCTAAAAGTCCGAATTGACACCATTTGGAGGCACTATATCGCCAAAAAATCGCACCCGAAAGTGAATGGACACACCATTCCACGCATCAGATACATGGCTCGATCGATCGAGCTAGTAGCTCGATCGAACGAGCTACTGTACCAAAGTTACCGAAATTTTTCTGTACAGATCGATCGATCGAGCCAAGTGCTCGATCGATCGAGCTCATTTAATTCACTTTTTTTACAACAGAACCTGCTGCATTCAATCCGCGAACCCGTTTTGTTTTATTAAGAAAAATTATTAGCTATAAATCAATTTTGAAGCACAACAATTGAGTTCGTGATTGAATTTCATGTTGTTCTCTAGTAAATATTTATATTAAGCATTGTAAACTATTTTAAGCTACCAGATATTTATTAATTTGCTATCATTTCTTCAAAATGTCTAACATCTTTAATACGAACACATGAGTTTTGATATAAAATTAAATAATGTCACGTTATGATTCAGCCAAAAAAGTGAAATTTATATTCGATATTAATTTTTTAAGAAAATAATAATGTTATGTCTAGTGGGGCGAGTCCGGGAAGGGCTTGGCCAAACCCGGGACCGGCCCTAGCAAACGGGTTCAAACCCACCCCAGATGGGGCATGTTTGATATGAGTTTGGGTCTAACCCGGACTCATCGACTTCCCTATTGTTCGTTATTGTTCAATTTAGATGAATCTGTTAGGATCGGTCCGCAGTGTTTAGAGGGGGGGTGAATGAACACTCCTATTAAAAATAATCCTTTGTGATTTCTTTCGGATTAGTGAAAGAAATCTGTTCTTAATCAACTTTTCTGCAGAACAGACCACTGAATAATTTAGTGCGGAACGGTCTGTTCTTAGGCTAGTAAGAACGGCTCGATGGCTTGAAAAGTATAACAGGTGCAGAATGATAAAAGACAGAATATGTTTCTGGAAGTTCGAAGGTGGTGTAATCCTTCTAAGTCTCCTCTTCTTCCAATTAAGGAAGGATTCCACTAGAAGACTTTGATTTATACAATCCTATTGTACAAACCCAATTCAGCTGGATTTACCTCACTACCAGACTGAAACTCCTAGTCTCTCGATCTGTTCAGACACACTCTGTCTGACAGTTACAATTGATTCTCACTTCTCTATCTTAGTACAGAATACAAAAGATAGACTTTAGTCTATGCACACAATGATCCTAAGATGATCAAGTATTACAATATGCTTGTGCTTATGAAGATTTTCAGCTCGAGAATGTCTGAGCTTGTAAGCTTGTGCTGTTTAGCTTTCTTTTTCGTTTTTCGATTTTTCAGACTCTGTCTTGAGCTCTTCTGTTGCATCCTTATATAGTTGTATGTACCAACGGCATTATTTCCCTTTATGTGCAACTCTTGACTCTGCTCAAACTCTGAGTAAGCTACAGTCTTATTCTTTTGGGCACTTGCCATTCTGGTTCATGCTTTCGACGACTGTCAGGTAAGCTCTTCTTTGTCTTCTTACCTTTTATGGTAATCTTTAGTCCTTGGTCTTTTTCAGCATTAATTGCAACAATAAATGCTTCAATAAATAGCCGTTAATGATTCGGACTGAAGAGCAAATCTAATTCAGCCTTGTCTGCTCTTGATCTGATAATAGTTGAGATCGATCTGAAGCTTCGATCTGGTCAGGCTGATGTTCATCGATCCGTTCTGATTTGCGATATACCATTTCAGCTTGATCTGCTTTGAGCGATCGATCTGGTCAGTCTGATTTCTATCGATCCGTTCTGATTTGTTTTGTCATCTTTAAAATCCGGAGCTAACAAATTCCCCCTTTTTGATGATGACAAAACCTAGCTTCTATATCTCTTTATTCAGTCTTTTAAGAAATCTGAAGCGTATACTTGCAGATCAATTACTTCTTCTTGTTCAAAATAAATGAACATAGTTATGTTGAAGTTCGGATTGATTAAGCCATTTAGTTCATAATAAATGAACAAGGACTTAACTAAGAACTCTGATTTTTATTGAGCAAAAATCTTATATACAATTACAGACAAGTCTGACTTATATATATAGACCGCTACTTTCTTGATGAATACTGAGGTGGCTTGAAGTCTTTACTCTTTTCCCCCTTTTTGTCAGCAGCAATCTCTTGAAGAAAATCGACAATCTGGGCGAGCTGAGCGCTGATAGCATCAAGACGGGTGTCTTGAGCAATAAGGGACTTTGCGACGGAGGCTCGAACTTCAATGGCCAGCTCGATCTGTTCTTTTCTCAGACTATTTTTATATGTAGCTTGCTGAGAGAACAGATCATTCAATCCGCGCTGAAGGCTGCTAATGCTGGCGGTCATCTTCTCTTTGAATGATTCAAAATCCAAAAAGGTAGTCCTCTGACTTTGATGAACTTCTATGACTCGTTGAGAGAGAGATAGACAGTTATCAGAAAGGTGCTGAAGGGACTTAGCCAGAGATGGAGCTTCATCAGAGAAACGGCTTGGAGAGTGATCAGATGACAACACGGCATGATCAACTTCTGCGGCAATTGGAATAAGAGAAGTCATGGCAGATTGGCGTGTTTCGAACCGGATCAAGATGACCAAGTCCGAAGAGAATTCTTCTAAAAATGCCATATCTTCAGCAGATTGTTCTGGAGGAGTGATAGGTCTGGTAGGCTCCTCAACCTGTAATGCGGCAACAACAGTGGACACCACCAGATACGGATCGACGAAGTCTGGGGAGATGACTGTTGTATGTGCGGCGGTTGGACTGTGCTGAATTCGGGAGACTGAGGGTGCAATGGGGATGGAAGTTGTTGGAGAGTCCAACAATATATCCATTGCTTCAGTTTCAGCTGCAGACGGAGCATTAGTCAGTGGCTGCTCCGCTGTCTGCTTCACTGTCTGCTCCATTGACTCAGAAGGAATTTGCTCAAGGAGTGGTTCAGCCAAAGTCTTGCTTGCAGATGGGTGATCCGGGCTGGGAACTGGAGTGGATATGTTAAGCTTCTGTCGTTGAAAACGAACAGCCAAATGAAGAGCATGAACATCCATTTCCAGCTGAGCAATGACGGCACCATCATTTTTGGCAGTCGGATTGCTCGGATCAAAATTCGTCTTCTTAGCTGCGATGAGCAGATTTGCCAGTCTGAATCTTTGGTTGGCCTGGAACAGATCTTTGCGATGCACAGTAATTCTGACGTCGTCAGTCTCTGTCCCCTTAAGGACTTCTTGTTCCATCTTTTGTAGTCTTCTCAGCTTTCCGAAGAACATATCAATGTGGTTGATCGTTCTGTACTCTAACATATTCATCAAACACCACAGTGAGCTCCTTGACCTTTTCTTCAACATCTTCCATAGCGATGTCGATGGCTGTTTGAGCGGCTGATTTGGGTTTTGAGGAGAGGGGTTCAGTAAGGATTGCCTTGCCTTTTCCGGTGGGAGATGAGGTCTTGATCCCTGATTGGGTATAGTCTCCCAATTCAGTGATAACAATGCCTTTGACCACAGGAATGGCAGAAGGGACTCTGATGGTTACTTTGGGTACAGTGGTTGGAGCTGTTGAAGGTTGGGTTATAGTTTGGGGTGCAGGGGTGGCTTTTGTGGAAGGCAATATAGGTAAGGTTTTAAGGGGTAAGGTTTTGATTGGCTTGGTGATCTGGGTTCTTGGCTTCTTAGGAGGGGGCTTGGCTGGAGATGAAGGAACATACTGAGTTTCCTCGGAGTCAGTCTGAATAGTCAATTTACGCTTGACTCGAGTCTTTTGAGCAGCAGCCTGTTCTTATCCTTGTTCAATCTTGACAGCCACCAGATCGGAAGAAGTGGGTGGAGCACCTTTTGACTTCAGTAGTGCCAATCCCTTGGGGTTGAGAATTTTAAAAGGACTCAAAGCAGACGGCTTCCCCAGCTCGATGGTCAAAGTCTCCAAAAGCTTGCTGAGGGGAACTGCAAAGCATACAGCCTGTTTGGAGGCGATAACTGTTTCAAGCAAAACTCAAAACAAGATTGCGGACCAATTCATCTTTTGTCCCGAGTGAATAGCAGCCATGGCCCGGAATTTCTCGGCAGTAACAGCGTCATAGCTTCTGGCTTTCCCCAAAAGTGGCTTGCCAACAATCTCGCATAAAACTTGGAAATGAAAGAACATTTCCTTCTTCTTGAATGATGGTTGCAGTCGATGGCCAAAAATGGATACCTTCCCCTGAAGATCGGTGATGGTGGCCTGAGGAATGTGCCCAAAGTCAGTCAGTCCGGTGTTGGGAAGACCAAAGGTCTTTGCCAGCGTCGACTGAGAAATGTCAAATGATTTGCCCTTGACGGTGGTGGAGATGAACGTCTTATGAGATACAGCATTGTCAAACAACTCTCGAATCTCCGACTCGTAAACCACCGTCCCGTATTCCGGAAAGTTCCTCAATCCCGAAGACTCCAAGGATTTGAACATGGAGACCATTTCTGGATCTTCAGCCCTGTAGATTTCATTGAACTCAACAGATAGAGAATTGTGAGTGATAGTAGCCATTTGAGTGTAATGAGGAATACGGAGAAATTGAAAATATGAGAGTTAGAAAACAGACAGCAGTAATTTGTAGAAAGTGAAATGAAAGTGAAATGTTCAGCCCGCTAAATAGGAGAGAGAAGACACGTGTCTTTATCTCGATGACTGATATTTAAATAATTCAAAATAAACGGACAGGATGAAAGAGAGAAAAGGCGGTTAAAATTGCAATCAGTCCGGGCTGTTTTAAATAATTACTTTATTTAAAGATTTGTTGACCAGACAGATCATGGGATAACATCAGATTTGACATAGATCGGTCTGAAAGTTCGGACCGGTCTGTGTCTTTCTGGTCATTGTATTATCGATCTGTGCCAGCATATAATCTTTAAAAGCGAAAAGAAAGATACCTCTAAAACATCAGGATAAGTCTATTAAACCAAGAATTTGACGAAAATAATTAAACTTAGCCTCAAGAAGTGGTTTGGTGAAGATATCTGCTGCTTGCTGGTCTGTTGAAATATGCTCGATCCGAATTTCCTTTTTGCCAACATGATCTCGAATAAAATGATTTCTGATATCAATATGCTTTGTTCGAGAGTGCAAAACTGGATTATACGTTATAACAATTGCACTGGTGTTGTCACAAAATATTGGAGATTCAACAGCTTGAATGCCATAGTCTTTGAGTTGGTGTTGAATCCAGAGCATTTGAGCGCAACAGCTTCCAGCAGCAAGATATTCTGCTTCAGCTGTAGATGTGGCAATAGATGTTTGCTTCTTGCTAAACCAAGAGATCAATCTTTCACCTAAGAATTGACATGTTCCACTGGTGCTTTTGTGATCAATCTTACAGCCAGCATAGTCAGCATCTGAATATCCGATTAAGCTGAAGTTTGAATCTTTGGAATACCAAAGACCAACGTTCTGAGATCCTTTTAAGTATTTAAGAATGCGCTTAGCAGCAATAAAGTGTGATTGCTTTGGATCTGACTGAAATCTAGCGCACATACAGACTGAGAACATTATATCAGGGCGGCTCGCTGTAAGATACAAGAGCGATCCGATCAGTCCTCGATACATAGTTACTTCAACTGCTGTTCCCCCTTTGTCTTTATCTAGCTTGATTGAAGGACTCATTGGAGTTGATGCAGTTGAACAAGTTTCCATTCCGAATCTTTTGAGAAGCTCTTTGGTATACTTGGTTTGATTTATGAAAATGCCATTGCTGAGCTGTTTGACTTGGAGACCCAGAAAGAATGAAAGTTCTCCCATCATACTCATCTCAAACTGTCGCTGCATTAACTTAGAGAATTTCTCGCATAATTTGGGGTTAGTTGACCCAAAAATGATATCGTCAACATAAATTTGAACTAATAAAGTATGTTCTCCCTTAATAAATTTAAATAGAGTTTTATCCACTGAGCCGATCTGAAAATCGTGGTCCAGCAGAAATTGAGACAGAGTGTCATACCCAGCTCTTGGAGCTTGTTTCAGTCCATATACTGCTTTATTCAGTAGATATACATGATCTGGAAATGAGTGGTTTTGAAATCCAGGAGGTTGCTCAATGTAGACTTCATCCTGAAGCTTACCATTAAGAAAAGCACTCTTAACATCCATTTGATATACTTTGAAGTATTTAAAAGCAGCATAAGCAAGAAATATTCGGATTGCTTCAAGTCTGGCGACTGGTGCAAAAGATTCATCGAAGTCAATTCCTTCTTCTTGTCGGAATCCTTGCGCCACCAGTCTGGCCTTGTTTCTAACCACAACTCCATCTGCGTCTAGCTTGTTTCTGAAAACCCATCTGGTTCCAATAACATGCAGATCACTAGGCCTGGGGGTTAGACTCCAGACTTGATTTTGTTCAAATTGATTAAGCTCCTCTTGCATGGCTTTAATCCAATTGTAATCAGTCAAAGCTTCATCAATCTTTTTAGGTTCCAGATTTGATATGAAAGCGGCATGAGTGAATTCATCTATTATCTGTCCTCTGGTTCTTATAGGTGCAGAAGGACTTCCAATTACTAGATCGGGTGGATGCCTCTTTGTCCATCGATAGCTTGATTTCGGATTATCTGGTCCAGAAGGATGAGTAGTAGCAGCATTATCAGTATCTTCTTTAACATTAGAGTTTAGAACTTCCGGATCGGCTCGATCTGAAGGAGTTTCATTGCCTTGATCCGGTCTAGCTGGTACTTCTGGTTCTGGTGGATTATCTCTTGACCTGTTAGCTACAATCTCATCATCACTGTTAGCTTCGAGATGGATATTTTCCATCTGATTTTGAATTGATTCCTTGTACTCTCAATACTTAAAGATTCATCAAATACTACATGAACTGATTCTTCTACAGTTAAAGTGCGATTATTGAAGATGCGAAAAGCTTTACTATTGGATGAATATCCTAAGAATATCCCATTATCTGACTTAGCTTCGAATGATGTAAGATGATTCTTACCATTATTGTGAACGAAGCATTTGCAGCCAAATACATGAAGGTGAGAGATAGACGGTCTGTTACCAGTCCATACTTCATATGGAGTAAGATTCAACTTCTTGTTGATCATAGACCGATTTTGAGTGTAGCAAGCAGTATTTACAGCTTCTGCCCAGAACTTTTGCGAAATTCCAGAATAAGCAAGCATTGTCCTTGCTGCCTCTTTAAGCGTTCTGTTCCTTCGTTATGCAACTCCATTTTGTTGAGGAGTTCGAGCGACTGAAAATTCATGCTTAATTCCTTGATCTTCTAGAAAGGATTCAAGATGCTGATTTGAGAATTCAGTGCCTTTGTCACTTCGAATCCTATCTATGCTTGATGATTTCTCATTCTGAGTGCGTTTCAGCAGCTTGATCAACTTCGGACCGGTCTGATCTTTACTGCTAAAAAATATAGTCCATGTAAAACGTGAGTAATCATCAATAACAACAAGAGTATACCGCATTCCCCCTAAACTTGTTATTGGTATATGACCAAACAAGTCCATATGTAATAGTTCTAAGCAGCGTGACGAGGATTTGTCATTCTTGTTTTTGAAGGATGATCTGATCTGTTTGCCCATTTGGCAAGCTTCGCAGATCTTATCCTTAGCAAAATCGATCTTGGGCAGATCGACAACTAAATCATGTTTACACAGGCTAGAGATAGTCTTAAAGTTGAGATGATTCAAGCGTTTATGCCATAGCCAGTGTTTATTATCATTATTCGCGATAAAGCAAGTAGGATTATCAGGTTGAACAAAATTCCAGTTAATCTTATATGTATTTCCATTTCTGATTCCTACAAGCATGGTCATACCGTCTGACGATTTAACAGTGCAAGTGTGTTTGTGAAATTCTACTGCATAACCATTATCACATAGTTGACTTATACTGATCAGATTATAGCATAAATTTTCAACTAACAGCACATCATTAATAGTAATGTTACCATGGACAACTTACCATTGCCCACAGTCTTACCCTTTGAGTTATCCCCGAAGATGATCTTGGGTCCAGTACATTCTGCGACTTCAGACAGCAGCTCGACGTTTCCAGTCATGTGACGAGAACACCCACTGTCTAAGTACCAGTCTGATATTAGATTCTTCGGTACCTGTCATCAAACATAATTATTGTTGGTACTCAATCCTACTTGGGTCCAGAACGGATTAGCCCTTTGGGAACCCACACATGTATCAGCTTTAATGGCTTGTGTGTGTCTGGTGTGCTGTGAGCTGATCTGTTTCGATGTTGTGTGTGATAATGTGTGCGATATGGAAACCTTTGATTCTTATGAGGTAATCTATATCTTCGTTGAACTGGTTTTGAGTTATAGTATTTGGATGGTCTTCCTTGCCTTAGATCTTGCACCTTTAGATTTGGTCTGATAGACACAAAGCTTGCTGGTGCCTTTTCTTTGGCTTGGTTAACGTACCCAATTCCTCTTCTCAAACCTTGGTCCCCGAAGGAGACTCCCGTTTGAATTGTATGCGCTTCAGTTTCATATACTGTGCTGGATTTAACAAATGTCATTTGTTTGATTTTGTTCTTTACCAGCAACAGTTCAGATTCATCTTTGGTGTAGTCTTTGATATCAAAGCCTATGCCGGTGACATCACCGACATTTCTTTGTACCTCTTGCAATTCTTCCAGTGATGCTCTTGATTTTGTCCATGTTTTGAAAATATGAGAAAGCTTAGCATTTTGTGTGCTAATTCTCTTATTTTCTTCATGGAGCTGATCGTAAGAGATTTTCAGCTTGTTCAGCTCGATCTGTAGATTATTGCACTCACCTAGCTCAGAGCAGCTTGGTTTGATGTGCTCATCTATTTGATCATTGGCTTTAGCCTTAGTTTTCTCAAATGATTCAGCTAAGACTCTATAATCATTAGCCATGTCTTGCAGTGCGGACATAAGCTCTTCTCGTGTGAATTCATTTGAGTCAAAATCGAATACCTCGTCTGTTTGACTCATTTCTTCGTCCGCCATAAGACATTGAATATCTTCCTCGCTTTCGCTGGATGAATATTCGGAGCTTTCTGAATCTGAGTCAGTCTGAGCCCACTTGCTGTTTCCTTCCTCTGCTACTAGGACCTTTTGGGACTTCCCATGATGATTTTTACGATCTTTGTAGTGCTTCTTTTTCTTGTCATCGCGATGCTTCTCTTTACGTTCTTTTTTCTTCGGTCTGGTGCAATCTGCAATAAAGTGTCCTATCTTACCACAATTGTAGCAAGCCTGATCATTAACAGCATCGTCTTTTCTTGATTTATAATGATGAGAAGGTTTAAAATTCCTTTTATTCTTAGACATAAATTTACCAAATTTCTTGATAAATAATGACATAGCATCATTACTTATATGTTCGATAGATCGATCTATTGTGGGGGTGGTCTGGTCTGGAATGGCTGCCAGTGCTTTGTTTGGTTGAGAGATGAATGGCTCTGCTTCACCTCTGGTGATCAGTTCGAACTCATATGCCTTAAGATCTGCGAACAGATCATGAAGTTCAACTTTGTTCAGATCTTTAGACTCCCTCATTGCAATGGTCTTTACATCCCATTCTTTTGGCAACGCTCTCATTACTTTCAGAGCAATCTCTCTGTTAGAGTATTCCTTGCCCAGACCATTTAGTTCATTGATAATACCAGTAACTCTTTCATCAAACTCATTTAGAGTTTCTCCAATCTTCATTTTTATGCTCCCAAATCTTTGAAGAGCAACAATCAGCTTGTTTTCCTTGGTCTGGTCGTTCCCTTCACATAGCTGTGCTATCTTCTCCCAAATTTCTTTGGCAGTAGAGCACATTTTGATTTTACTGAACATATTCTTGTCCAACGTCTTGAACAAGATGTCTTTGGCAACGTTGTCTAGATTTGCTTTCTTTCTTTCTTCATTCGTCCAGAGGGATCTGTCCTTCTCGACCATTTGTGGTTCACCACCAGTAATGGAGGCTGTTGTATTGACTTTCAGAATCTTCATTGGTCCATCAGTGATGACGAACCACATATCGTCATCATGTGCTGCCAGATGAGCTTGCATTCTGATTCTCCAATCATCATAATCTTCTTTTGAGAACATATGAATTTTGTTGAATGATGCCATCAGCTCAAGTGTCTTTGTGATGATTAAGACGACCTCCTCTGATACCACTTGTTAGGATAGGTCCGGAGTGTTTAGAGGGGGGTGGATGAACACTCCTATTAAAAATAATCCTTTGTGATTTCTTTCGGATTAGTGAAAGAAATCTGTTTCTTAATCAACTTTTTTGCAGAACAGACCACTGAATAATTTAGTGCGGAACGGTCTGTTCTTAGGCTAGTAAGAACGGCTCGATGGCTTGAAAAGTATAACAGGTGCAGAATGATAAAAGACAGAATATGTTTCTGGAAGTTCGAAGGTGGTGTAATCCTTCTACGTCTCCCCTTCTTCCAAATAAGGAAGGATTCCACTAGAAGACTTTGATTTATACAATCCTGTTGTACAAACCCAATTCAGCTGGATTTACCTCACTACCAGACTGAAACTCCTAGTCTCTCGATCTGTTCAGACACAATCTGTCTGACAGTTACAATTGATTCTCACTTCTCTATCTTAGTACAGAATACAAAAGATAGACTTTAGTCTATGCACACAATGATCCTAAGATGATCAAGTATTACAATATGCTTGTGCTTATGAAGATTTTCAGCTCGAGAATGTCTGAGCTTGTAAGCTTGTGCTGTTTAGCTTTCTTTTTCGTTTTTCGATTTTTCAGACTCTGTCTTGAGCTCTTCTGTTGCATCCTTATATAGTTGTATGTACCAACGACATTATTTCCCTTTATGTGCAACTCTCGACTCTGCTCAAACTCTGAGTAAGCTACAGTCTTATTCTTTTGGGCACTTGCCATTCTGGTTCATGCTTTCGGCGACTGTCAGGTAAGCTCTTCTTTGTCTTCTTACCTTTTATGGTAATCTTCAGTCCTTGGTCTTTTTCAGCATTAATTGCAACAATAAATGCTTCAATAAGTAGCCGTTAATGATTCGGACTGAAGAGCAAATCTAATTCAGCCTTGTCTGCTCTTGATCTGATAATAGTTGAGATCGATCTGAAGCTTCGATCTGGTCAGGCTGATGTTCATCGATCCGTTCTGATTTGCGATATACCATTTCAGCTTGATCTGCTTTGAGCGATCGATCTGGTCAGTCTGATTTCTATCGATCCGTTCTGATTTGTTTTGTCATCTTTAAAATCCGGAACTAACAGAATCCATTCCAAAAAATCAATAATCCCAAATAAAAATATACTCTTAATTTAACTTCCATATTATATATTATATTGTAATTAAAAATATAAGAAGAAACATTTCAACATATTCTTATATAACATGACATTCTTATCGAAAATGGTGTCTGTCTTTAGGTTTTTTCCATCGATTTCTATTAACGTGACTTTAAACTGTTGGTTATTCTTTATATTTTCAACGTTTTCAAGTTCTCGCTCAACCTAACAATATAAAGATACACCATAAATTACTGCATAATTTGTATGAAATAATAAAGAAAGATAAGCACGAAGAAGGGCAAAACCCGGTGAAATGAAGCTACCGCTATACGCGAGGTCCAGGAAGGAGTCAAACCATTTTGAACCTAATGCATGATGTCTTTCTCTTGTACTGAAAAGAGTATTTCCGCGATTCGAATTCGTGACCTCCATATTTCATGACAACGATTTTACCATTGTGAAATGGCTCAACCTTACATATAAGCACGAATAGTATGAAAAAAATCACAAAAAGTGACAATACGATACGAATTAGTTTGTTTGATTGATTGTAATTCTATGATAATATGTAAAAATTGTTGGAAAACGTGATGTTTTAAAGTTTGAATTAAAAAAATTTTTTTGCTGCTCGATCGTTCAAGCACAGTAGCTCGATCGATCGAGCAGACCAGAATTTTTTTTTGGTGTGTTGCTACAGGAGCTCGATCGATCAAGCGGGGTGCTCGATCGATCGAGCCCTGTTTCAGATTTGTGAAATAGTATGTGTATTCATATTTGGGGTGCGGTTTTTGGCCAAATATTGCCTCCAAATGGTGTCCTTTGGACTTGGTTTTTGATCTACTATATAAACAACATAAATCCACTTGATTATAAAAACAGATTTTTCGAAATCACTATCAAATTTTTAGTGAAATTTGAGAGCATTTGTTGTTCATCAAATTGAGTGCTTTGAACCTTTGTGGTTTGATGACTTGTGATTTGGAGTGCTCCTATCACAAGTCATAATCGTTGTATCTTGGGAGACAAATTGTCATAGCAAACCGTTAGTACCATAGCGGGACAATATTGTCTTAAGGACGGAGATTACAAATCTCGCATCGACATAAAAATTGTGTTGAAGCCATTGTTATTTTTTCCTGAGATACACTTTGAGAGAAATTTTACACAACAAAAATAAACTTTCGAAAACAAAAATATGAAAATATCGGAATTGTTTGATTACTTGTTTTCTCTTGTAGTAGAAAATATAGATTTATTGTTTAATCGAGTTGTGAAAAGTGGAAGTTGACTAAACTATTATAATTTATTGGGATTTATAGTCATGATTGTGATATATTATTTTATTATATACATTTAATCATTTGTTCACGTTGCTTAAAGCCATTTGGCGACATTAAGTGAAGTGTAATTAACAATATTTTCGAGTGCAAATACGATTACCCCAACCTTAAATATATCATTATAATGATATTGACTTTACATAGTAATAACAATTTTGTAAAAGAATACTATCATAAATACATTTTATAAAAGTCTATGATGCACAGAAATTGACAATGTGAGACTTACACGACTGGGATACGGCGACACGGGTTTTCAAATTTTTTTATGATACAACACGACTGTGACACGCCTATATATTTTTATATATATTATATATGTCTTATATTACAAAATACTAAAATGCACATTTTTAAATTGTAAAACCATATAAAAGCTACAAAAAATTTTTAATTGAATTCAAGAAAAATATAAATAAATTCATGTCACTCAGTATACTCATACAAAAACCAAATACATATTATTTCAATTAACACAAAGTTAACAAATACGTTCAAATAAAAGATAATACCAAAAATATTCTCAACAAATTCAAATAGCATATACATAAATGCATGTCACTGAAATCATCATAGTATCATCCACACTAACACCAAATGTATTACTTCAATTAATATAAAGTCTAACTAACACGTTCAAATTTAATTTTAGCCAAAAAAATTTAAATTGTAGAATTAATCCCCAAAGTGTCATTTTTATGTTGGAGACGCCCATCGGACTGTCCGATTTTGATGGAGTGTAGGTGTCCGATTTTAATTTTTTTTAAATCAAGGACACGTCACCGATGAGTGTCGGTATCCTAAAAGTGTCGAGCACCGAATGATTTTTAATGGAATTAGAAAACTACTTAAAATACTTTGGTTCTATGCTCAATTAAATTAGGTGGTAATTTGGACATCGTTTGGTTAAGTTGATAAGATATTACTAAAGAAGAATATATTTCTAATACATGTTCATCTTACATTTGGTTAATTATTCTATTTTATTTGTATCCTTTTTTTTATGGAAGAGTGGCTAAATTTTTTTTACACATATAGGACTCGAACACGAATCTTTTTTGTATCTTTATCTTATAAAATCAAATAATTTATTCAACATGTAATAAATCATCATCATAACAAACGTATGGGGTTTAAAGTGCAATTAAAATATTTTGGTGATTGGTTGAGTGACATATGGTGGTGACTAAGCTGAGGGCCCTCTATTTTTTATATTCAAATTTGGCCAACCACTTCTTTTGAATTGCATCATTTCTGGACTTTTGACTTATTTAGTACCATAAAACAAATCATCTAGAAGTACATATTATCAATATATATGCATATTAAGAATGCATTAAATTAGAAATTTCAAATATGAATATTGGGAGCCTTTGAATGTCAATGTATCGATTCAATTAAATATATGATGCCATTGGGAATGAGTGATCAATACTTTGAAAATACTTATATGAACTTCGATTTAAATTTCACTTATGGATCTACTTAATATGAATAATTTAAAATGGCTGGTATGCTAGATTACGTAATTTTTTTATATATAAAATGTGTTATTTTACTATATTGAGTTGGTGTATAAGTAAATCACAAGTCGGGTAATATTGAGTTGATGTATAAGTGAGTCACAAATCGGGTAATATTGAGTTGATGTATAAGTGAGTCACAAACCGGATGTACAAAGTATATGCCCCTATACTTCGGATATCCATGTCATTGTCATGCAACCTTATATTTAGATCAATGACTTCTCAAGAAACTTAAATAACAGTGGCACCATTTCTTGATGTCTTCATTAGAACTCGAGATTCCAATCTGCCTAACCGATACCCAAACACATCAAAGCCAGCCCCATTGCCTCGAAATGATGGCTGGTCGCTGATAATATAGCTCCAAAACACTGTTATGCATTTAGTATATCCTCCTTTAAGAGTAAAAATCCAAATAAATATAGTAAAACTGCATTTACTTAGATTGAAATTGAGACTACAAGTGTTATTATATGATATATTATTTTTTCCCATTACATTCTTATTATTAATATTAAATTTGATTTGATGTGATGTAATAAATAGTTTTCTATTTATTCTTTTTTACTTGTTTAAATAATCTTTTTATTTACCCTCCAAATTCATCAAAATTTCAGCATTTTCACATTTTTTTTTATTGGATTCACATCTAATGTTATTTTTTTACTATCAAAATAAATATTATATAATCTTATTATTTGAGATATCTATATTCATCAAAACATTTATATTAACGTAGTTAATAAATTGTACATTTACACAATCCTTTTTATAAGTATCTCTTAATTAAGTTATTCATTGGATTAATTTTACTTGTATGTATTTTATATATTTCCAATTTAATCTATATATATAATTATTTAATGTTTTAAGAATTTTTAATTTATTTTTATACAATTTTAAATAAATTGTAAATAGAAAATAAATAAGGATAATAATCAGCCAAAGACTTGTTATTATTTGAAAAAAATATTTATACCATTTTAATTAAACCATAAAAATCGTGAAATTCGTCTGTTGGTAAATTTTCTCTAACACACATCGTACAATTGTTATCCCTATATTGCAAGTAACAATACATAATGGGTCTGTTTACTTTAAAGGATAAGCTATGGATTGATAAAACCATACAAGTAATCCGACTTTTGAATCATTTTAGACATCAAAAAATATATCCACAAGCTCAATACAAACAATCCCAAAAGAGTTAAACAGTGCAAAAGCGAGAAAATACAATAATTTTTTGACCTTTTTACCCCTTCTTTCCTGCCCAATCTTTCGTGTTGCTGACAGAAATTTAAATAATAATATTTTGAAAATGAAGGTAATTTGGACATTAATGACAAGACATAATAATCAAATATTGAATTAATTATCACATAATATATTTAGTAATTCACTTATCACATCCCCAAACCAAACGGTAGCAATGAGTAATGAAGAAAATATTCCCTGTTCCCTGTAAAAATTCCAGATTACCATATCTTTTGCATATTGTTACTACTAATAAAGAATAAAAAAAGATAGCCAGGTAAAGAGGGGAAATGAACATCTAAGAATCTTTTGCGATGGTTAAACCAAGAAGTTTCATCTTTCAAGTGAAACATAGTCACAAGGCATACAGGTAACAAGAATTCTTGGAAAAATAAACAAGTAAAAGGAAGAGCTTGGTATAAAAAAAATGATTCAGAAAGCCCTCAGATCACAAATGGGATAATGGTAACATCTTATGATTTCGAGAAAGCCAAGCCGATATCATCATCAACACCAGTATGGTAGAACAGTACCAATAATAATAATAATAATAATAATAACAAGAAGAAGAAGAGGAGCAGTCGATGATGATATGATGATGATGAATGCAACTGGTTGAGATGATGAGGGAAGCAATCAACCGAAATAAGAGCTACAATCATATAACCATGTAACATACCATCATTGGGCATAGCTAAAACTCAGGATGTTTAGGGAAAATAAATAATATCGATATTCCAATACAAGAATAGAGCTTTGATAAGTTTGAATGGTTTGCTAATCTAGAAGAGTTGCTCACAAGTTCATAATTTAGGGATGAATAAAATGTTGTATTATTATGTACCCAAGCATTAATATTAGAGGTGCAAACGATCTTTTCGAGGCAATACAAGTTCGCATCATTCAGCAAAAATCAAACAAAGATTATTCAAATACAATTCAAAACAACCATTGACAGAAAAGGCAATACTTCTCCACATGCGAATAAAATTATAAACTGCTTCAGGGCATTGAAAAGGTACAAAATATGCTGATCTAAAGCCCCCAAGTCCTAGTATCTTATTACAAACATTATAAACAAGTTAGGGTACTAACATCTAGATCAGCATCTTCAGCAACAGAAGGCATTACACTCGATCGAGCATATAAATCTAAGTCAAAACAAGTATCCGTGTTTGACTGAATCTGATTCTTGCAAGAATTAACAAATTCCCTTTCTAAAAAAGCTTTCACAAAGATGAACTATCTTGGAATAGATTCACAACAGCATAGCAGAATCTCAATGCAACAATAGAATTTTTTGACAAAACTATAAGAAATCAAATTATTAAGTGAATCTGCACAAACTCTCCCACAAAAGTGCTTCGTATCGACAGTTTTATTGTGTACTCTAAGATGAAGCAAACAAGACAAGATTCCTCTGCTAAGAAGTAAGCTTCAGCAAATCCTAAATGCCTCAGTTGTTGATTTTTGTAGTCAAATTAAGATTTTTAACAAATTCAATACAAATAAACAAGTCCACCCTTTAATTTCCGCTAGGCTATATTATGCCCAAAATAACTCGATCCCTTCCCGAACCCCCACCCCACCTTGTGCAGGGAGCTTCGTGGATCAAGTTTGGGGCTAAGGCTAACTCATTATAGAATTGAACATAGTGATCTTACAAAATTTTAAATGCAACCTTTGAACTATTTACCAAAGAAACGCTGAAAAGAGACTACATTGTTATTTTGTAAAAATTAAAAATCATACAGAAACGACAAGTATACATTTCCAAATCTCAGGAAAAGGGAATTAAATGTTTCAAGAGAGGGAAAAGCTAGATCGAGTGATTTTTCGCACATATTACCAAAAATAATCGAATAAAAAGCCCTCAGATCTCATAGCTTTGACAAATCACAAGCGGCTAACAATATCGACGGAGATTCAGCAAAGGCCTTCCGCGCACCCCCATGAGCAAACAGCCAATCATCACGTGCAAAAAAAATTCAAAATAATTGAGGAAAAAGTAAAGTTTATGACGACGGGGTGGGGGAGGCGACGGCGGTTGCTTACTCCGGTGATGAGCAAAAGGCCAGAGATGAATCAAAGCCATCATACCACTTCAAGGTGTTAATTTTTTCCATCATTGGGTAAATTTACTACAAAAAAAAAACACATTAAAAAGCTAAGAAGTAGAAAAAATTCAATAAATGAATGAATTTGGAGTACAGCCACACATAGATATTGGCCGTGACGAGAAATCGGCAGCTAGGGTTCAAGCTTTATACAGCATTGTGGGAAAGGTATAATTTATTGGGCCAAACCATGGCCCAATTATCATCACTGTATGGGCCTTATTTAGCTTCAGTTTTTTTGTTGCGATCCATAATAAGGCCCAAATATGTGGATAGACGATTTATGCTTCAAAATTATTTGGCTGAATTAACACGACGTAAAAAATAGGGAAAATTTCGGGTCAATATCATTAGGTAAAAGGTTTTTCGGTCCAGTCACCTAATAAAGGGAAAAACAAAATGGTTCCTTTAAATTACTCTATATTATCTTTTAGTCCTAAAATTAGTCAAAATTTGGTCTTATTATGGTAAGAACTTATTTTTTCCACTTTCGGTTCAACACGATTTTTGTTTTTTAAATTCAGTGGGTGGAGATGGGAGGTCTCGAATGAGATGAATAGGAAGAAGTCGTTTGCATTGATCTCAATTAGAGTAATTGTAAAAAGATACAAGTTGTTACAGAATGAACGTGATTAGTTTTATATTAACTAACAAATGGCATATTTGTAATTCCATATAATATTAGTTTACTGTTAACTATAATACACCAACTTGTTCATCGAAAATATTTTTCATCAATCTTCGCTTTGTTCATCTTTCTTCTTCTTAGCGTTATCTTGGCATCCCCACAAGACGGGCGTGGATATCATGCAGTTGCATCTTGGTAGTATGTGTGTTGAATAGGTGAGAATCCAGTGGCTTTGTTAAAATATCAGCGACTTGTTACATAGATGGAATGTGTAATATCCTAACTAATCCTTCATGCACCTTTTCTGTGACTAGATGGCAATATATTTGAATGCGCTTGGTCTTTTCGTGGAAGACGGGGTTGTTAGCAATTGATAAGTGTGATTTTTACACTTAATTTGATATAAGATTGTGGGCGTTTTTGTATTGATTCTTGAAAAATATTACGCGTTTTGGTATATAGTTGTAAATTTCAGGAATCTATGTCCAAATGCATAAAAGTGAAGGAATTAAGCTTAAAATGATGAAAAAGGACCAAACATAGCAAACACGGAAAAGAAGGGACGAAATCGCAATTTGCTGAAATTCAGAGGAAGCAATCGATCGCATCATTGAAGAGATCAATCGCCTCGGACCAGTAGCTTTTTGAGATCGATCGCATTATTTAGGAGATCGATCGCCTTTGTCCAGAATAGTAATTCGTATTGATCTCAATGAGAGTAAGTGTAAAAAGATACAAGTTGTTACAGAATGAATGTAATTAGTTTTATATTAACTAACAAATGTCATATTTGTAATTCCATATAATATTAGTTTACTATTAACTACAATACACCAACTTGTTCATCGAAAATATTTTTCATCAATCTTCGCTTTCTTCATCATTCTTCTTCTTACCTTGACATCTCCACAAGATGGCGTGGATATTATGCAGGTGCATCTTGGTATTATGCGTGTTGAATATGTGAGAATCCAATGGTTTTGTTAAAATATCAACGACTTGTTACATAGATGGAATGTGTAATATCTTAACTAATCCTTCATGCACATTTTCTCTGATTAGATGTCAATCTATTTGAATGTGTTTGGTCTTTTCGTGGAAGACGGGGTTGTTAGCAATGCAAGAGACTGATTTGCTTCAAGGTTTGTATCTAAAAGAATTACATAAGTCATTAAAAGTCTGTTGACATTGGATACCTTTAATCTTTTATAGAGTTTTTAAAAGTCATGTTTCAATATCACGTGACTTTTAAAAACTCTATGAAAGTCTATTTTGAATACCAGTAGAGTTATATAGAGCATATAAAAGTCAAGATTGAATATCAGTAGACTTTTATAGAATATATAAAAGTATATATTGAATACATCTAAGCTTTCAAACTATACAAAATTCGTTAAAAGTCTAAATCCAATACACCACTCTAAATCATTCAATAAATATAATAGCCATTGGACTTCACAAGTCGTGGTTGCAAGTGCTCGATATTCAGCTGAGCTTCGGCTTATGGTCATATGCTTCTTTGATCTCCACAACACTAAAGAAGTACCAAGAACGATAGCATAACTTGTTACACTTCGCCTTGTATCCAACCAACCGGCCCAATCACTATTGCTATAGGCTTTTATGACTAACGATGATGATGCTGATAGGAAAATGCATTGCCCCGAAGTGGTTTTAAGAAAACTTAAAACTCTATGAGCTGCTAGACATGTGCCATTAGAGCCAATGGCTCAGGCTATATCAACAAGATTTGATACTATATCAGAAATAAACATCGGATGTTACCAAATCCAATGTCATTAGCATTCCCACAAAACAATAACTAAAAATACAAAAGAAACCAAGTCATTCCACTAAGACGAATTTCGATCAATTAGATGACGAAAAAGCCAATAAAGGCAACTTACATGACCAATGTGCGATTATCTTCGAAATAAAGATAATAAGGTTGTGTTTGGATATATAGATTTAGGGATGAGTTGCGAACGATTGTTTTTCATGCTTCTATTCAAAAGTAGGTTGGTTTGATGTTACCTCTAAGGTTGGTTGCTTTTATCCAATCTGAACGTGAATATTTTTATCCAATTGTTGTTATCCATTAAGAACACTGCCAAAAGTATCATATAAAAGGAAATCTCGACTAGATAAATGGGTTTGATTGGTAGCGATAATCTTTTATAAATTTGATCCTCACATTATGTTGATTTTTATTAAAAAAAAAATTAAATCAATCTAATGTACAAGTCAAATACAAATAATACATCGCTAGCTTTCCTCGAGGTGCGAAGCTCCATTTAAAGTATCCATGTGAGACCATATATTAAACCCATTCATCAATGATTTGCTTCGAGTAGCTTAAATTTGGATGTGTGCGTGATCTTTTGTTATCTCAACATGATATGAATTCGATCCAAATATTTACAGCAGGAAAACAACAAACCGAATCGATCGAGTTTAAGAACAAAACAACTATATACACCAAGAAAACACAGCCAACTAGTTCATATTCACAATTCAAGATTTCCCCTCATCATCACTAGTTCCTACTAAAATGTGTTCTAGGTGTAGACCAAGGCGTGTCGTCGGTATAATCGGCACTCATGATCTCTTCACAACCATCTGGTAGAACAGATTGAATCCTCACAGTTGGTTTTCTTGATGGCAAAACCGGCAGGGCCGTCTCCCCTCGAAGCATCCGAGCAGCTTCCCTCATCGTCGGCCTCCTATCACAGTTCGGATTTGCACATGAAAGCCCCACGATAAGTGTTCTTTCCATCTCCACTTTACTGAACTTATTCATCAGTTTAGGATCTGCTGCCTTACAAATCATCCCCTTCTCCCACAAATCCCACACGAAATCAGTAACCGTGACCCTCTCCTCATCAACCGGCCTCCTCCCTGTTGCAACTTCAAGCATCACCACTCCAAAGCTATAAACATCTGTTTTCACAGTAGGGACACCAGAGAAAACATATTCGGGAGCTAGATAGCCTATCGTGCCAGCTGGGACAGTTGCATCCCGAGCTCGAAAACTATGTCTATACACCTCAGCTAAACCAAAATCGCCTAACTTGGCATTAAACTCGGAATCAAGAAGTATGTTACAAGTCTTGATATCTCTGTGGATTATTTGGCTCTCACACTCTTCATGTAGGTATATCACAGCAGATGCAACCCCAAGAATTATGTTTAAACGTCGTTCCCATGTTAAGAACTTCGTCAAACTCGTTCGGTTGTGAATAATCTTATCCAAGCTTCCATTCGCCATGTACTCATAAACCAAGACTAGTTCATTCCTCTCACAACACCATCCTTGAAGCTGAACCAAGTTCTTGTGCCTTAAGCACCCCACCATTGTAGTAAATTCGGTGTTAAACGGAATACTGGATGTTGAGGCATCGAAACCACTATCATAATTGAATCTTTTCACCGCCACAGAACCACAAGATGGAATGGCGCCTCCATAGACGACAGCTGAGGCTCCTTCCCCGATAATCTTGTCTTGATTGAATCCATTGGTGGCTGATTTGATCTCATTGAGAGACAACATTTTCGGAACCATTCTTCCACCATGAAACCTATGCATATGTCGTTCGCTACGTGCTCGTCTAAGTCGTCTCCTCCTCAGGAAACACAGGAAGAAAATCGCAACAGCTGCTGCCACAAAGATAGTTACCACTGCTAAACTACCAAAAACAAGCACAAAATTTAGTATCCTTGTATTCGAAGGATGATATTCAAAGGAACCAATCTGTATATCTGAATCCACCGGCGAACACATCATACACTCCCCATCTTCGACTATATCCATAGGCAATGTCGAAGGGAGAAACCCGAAAAACGTTTTGAATCGCCAGCGATCAACAATCTGAGTCGATGACCCTTTTCCATTAGAAGCAGAGAATCCCACATGCATGAACTCTTGAAACTGCTTTGATAAATCAATCTGCCAAACAAGAACAGGATCCAGAGGCTTAACGTGGCTCGAGTACCCTAGCCACACTCTGATCACCTTCTCCGAATCTCTATACTCGATCCAAGCCGTCATTTCTTTCCCATTCTTAAGATCAATTCCTTTCGAAACTACATCAACAGAAGCCAATGACATAATATTATTCACATCAATGCCGAGATGATTACCGTTAATATCCTCAAGATCGGGTTCGAAACTCGTGTCGAATTCCACGGCAAAATAAGAATCTTGAGCTCCAGTTGAGGTCGGCAAGTTTTCCGGAAGCCCCATATAACCGTCGGAAAAACTGAAAAGACCCGTATTTGATGTGATTTGAAATGCAAAGCCATTTCCAAAGGGGCAGGAAGAGTTGCTAGTTATGGTGAAAGAGAAGCTGCAGGAGAAAGAAGCGGTTGCATTGGTTGGAAGATCAAGAAAGCGAACTGGGTTCACAGAGAATGCTCTTCCAACGCCAGAAAGAGAAGTGGGTGGAGCCGCCGCCGCCGGCAGCCGAGGCGGAGTACAGTTGGTTTCTTGCGTGAGGACTATGGAGTTGTTGCTCAAGAAAGCGTCACCGAAGAAAGTGAGATTGCTTGAAGGAGATGAAAAGGACGGGGTGAAGAAGAAGATTGAAAGAGCCCAGAAGATCTTCAGAGAAAATGGATACATTCTTCAAATTTGATTTGCTATTTTAGGGTTTTTGGCTCATGGGATTTCAAGACATTCATGATTATCTACAGATTTGGGGGATGACTGATGAGCATGGAAGTTAAATTTTTGAGGGAAAATAATAATTCAAAATCAAAGTGATTTTTTTGACAATTTAATTTATTGTTTTCGTAAGCAAATTAATTATTTGTATTTTTATTATTAAACTCGATTACATTTATCAAATTAAACGGTATAATGTTGACAAAACAAAAAAAAAAATTAGCTCTTACAATTAACAAAATATATAGTATAACTAAAATATATTTAAAATTAATTATTAAGTTCTAAATTTTTAACGATTGATTTGATAAGTAAAAAATTGTGTCGATAAAATATTCGAGTAGGAGTACTATAAATATAACCACGATTCAGAACCACTGAATTGACAGTTTAAAATATCTTGAGACTTAACCATAACCTCCTTAATGGTTACAGTCACCGATTACAGTCTGACCCATCATTTTTAAAAAAAATTAAAAAATATATTGTTAAAAAATGAAAAAAAAATTGTAAAAAATGTTTAAATGTGTTTTCTTCATGGATTAATATTAGAAAATTATGTACAACATATTTGTTTGGTTAATATAGATTAATTATAATACCTAAGTTAGCTAAATAAGACTTTTACAACTCAGTCGTAGAAACCTATCTCACAAATATCGCTATTTGTGGTGTCTATTATTCTTCTATTTTGCTATTTTCTATCTCATGTTGCCTCACCTGGGACCAACAAGTGGTATCAGAGTATCGGTGTAAAATCTTAAAAATTCTAAGTATGCTCTGTGGTTAAAGCTTTGACTGATATTCTATATCAGAAAAGTTTTTTTGAGATATTTTTTCCTATTAAGGATATTTATTTTCAGTCTACCAAATATTTTGTTGACAGAATGACGACATGGTTCGAGATTAAAAAATTCAAATGAAGTTATTTCATGCCGTGAAAAATGAAGATGCAAACAGTTTTACGAAAAGGTCGTTGCTTAGCAGCTATTGGAGATAGGCCGAAGGAGCGCACGATGATGAAAAGTGGAATGAGATGAACTGTATTGCTATTGCCAATCTACATTTGGCTCTAGCAGTTAAAGTATTGTCAAGTATCGTTGAAAAGAAAAATGCCAAAGATATTTGGGATACTCTGACAAACTTGTACAATGTCAGTTCATTACACAACAAGATTATTTTCTTAAAGAGAATGATTTATACTCTTTTGATGTCGAAATCATCATTAGTGATCGATCATATCAACACATTGAATACTCTATTTAACCAGCTCACCACTTTGGAACATAAAATATAAGAAGATGAACGTGCAGAGCTTCTTCAAAGTCTACCAAATTCATATGATCAACTCATCATCAATCTGACCAATAATATCATTATTGATATGTTAGTCTTCAACAATGTTGCAGCCGTGGTTGTTGAAGAAGAAAGTATGCGCAAGAACAAGGAAGACAGGATATCAAGTTCGAAGCAAGCAGCGGCTTTGCCGATCTCGAGAAAAAGATCGACGGAGTGTGACTCCAGTGGGAGCAACAAGTATGATAGATCTAAATCCAATAGTAAAAAGAAGAACTTGTACTGCTATAAATGTGGTTGTAAATGACATTTCAAGAATGAGTGTACAAGTAAGAAGAGTATTGAGAAAGATTCTAAAGGAAATGTTGTCAGTACCTCAGACGGTGGTGAAATACTGTTCAGCGAAGCAACAACTGTTGCGGAAGGCAGACAAATATTTTATGACACATGGATAATGGATTCAGGAGCGACGTGGCACATGACGTCTCAGAGAGAATAGTTTGATCAGTATGAGCAGTCTGGGGAGGATCTGTATTCATGGGAAATGATAATTCCTTGAAAATCGTTCGGGTTGGTACTATTCAAATTAAAATGTTTGATGGTACTATTCACATCATACATGAGGTACGACGTGTGAAGGGCCTGGCAAAGAATCAATTGTCTTTGGAGCAATTAGATAATCTTGGGGTGCAAAACCCTTATCGAAAATGGGATCATGAAAATAGTGAAAGACGCGCATGTTGTAATGAAGGCGGAAAAGGTTGCTAAAAATATGTATGTACTTTTGGGGAAAACACACAAGGAGACAGAACTAACTGTTGCATTGACTAGTCGAGAGAAGAATTAACAGTGTTATGTCATAGAAAACTCAAGCATATGTCACAACGAGGGTTGAAAATTCTCTCAGAACGGAAGCTGCTGTCGGGGCTTACAAAAGTAACTCTACCCTTTTGTGAGCATTATGTTACCAGTAAACAACATAGTTTTAAGTTTGGCACATCTACTGCCAAAAGCAACGGTATTCTGGAGCTGATTCATTCTGATGTTTGGCAAGCACCAGTTGTATCACTAGGAGGAGCGAGATACTTTGTCTCATTTTCATGATTTCTCTAGGACATATTGGATGTATCCAATCAAGAAGAAATCAGAAGTTTTCCAAGTCTTCAAAGTATTCAAAGCGCGGGTTGAACTTGACTCTGAAAAGAAGATCAAGTGTTTGAGAACTGACAATGTAGGAGGATACCTGTGATGATTTGATGCATACTGTCAATAAGATGGTATCAAAAAAGGCAATCACGATGGTTTATACAGCTCAGTAAAATGGATTGGCTGGACACATTAATAGAACTCTATTGGACAGAACAAGATCTATGTTGAGGACTGCAGGTCTAGCCAAGTAATTTTGGACAGAAGCAGTCAAGACCGATAGTTATATTATCAATCGTTCTCCATCAGTAGCGATTGATCTGAATACTCCGATGGAGGTGTGGACTGGCAAGCCGATTGATTATTCTCGGTTACATACATTTTAGAAGTCCGATGTACGTTTTGTACAATGAATAAGAAAGATAGAAGTGGGAATCTAAATCCAGAAAGTGCATCTTCTTGGGCTATACTGATGGTGTAAAGAGGTATTGTTTGTGGGACCACACTGCCTACAAACGTATCATCAGCAGGGATGTTATCTTCGTGGAAGATAAAGTGAAGGGGGACCGAAGTAAACAGAATTCAGATACTAATACAATTCAGGTGGAAAATAAAACAGAAAAAGATCAAGTTTCTTCTGAGATGTCACAAGTGCACGAGAAACAAGAACCAGTTGAGTTAGAGGTTTTCAAAGTTCGGCAGTCTTCTAGCGAGATGAGAACACAAGTTTGGCTTTCAGATTATATTACTGAAAGCAATATTGCATACAGCTTATTAACATATGATGGTGAGCATCGAGTTTTCAGGAGGCTACTCAAAGCTCGGATTTGTACAACAGACTTAACGCAGATCCTGGTGGATATTTCAAGAGATCTGATAATGTTGATTATTTAATTTTGTTGTTGTATGTGGTCAACATGTTGGTAGCAAGCCCCGGTAAATTTGAGTACAAGAATTAAAGTCACGGTTGGCTAGCGAATTTGATATGAAGGACTTGAGACCATCAAACAAGATTCTAGGGATGTAAGTTCACCTGAGAGAAGAAACATGAAGATTTGGCTTTCCCATAAAAACTATTTGAAGAAATTTTGCAACGCTTCAACATGCAAGATTGTAAGCCAATTTCTACCCCTCTTCCAGTTAACTTGAAGTTATCCTATGAGATGTGTCCAAGCAGTGAAACAGAGATGATGAAAATGTCCCGAGTATCGTATGCATCATCATTGATAAGTTTAATGTTCTCCATGATTTGTACAAGACCAGACATTGCACAAGCAGTGATAGCAGTCAGTCGGTAGATGGCGAATCTTGGAGGAGAGCATTGGAGCAAGGTTAAGATGATCCTTAGATATATTTAGGGTACCTCAAATGCTGCATTATGTTATGGAGGACCAAATTTTACACTAAGAGCCTATGTGGATTCAAATTATGCAGGTGATCCAGATAAAAGAAAATCAACTACTACTTATGTGTTTACACATACGGAGGAGCAGTAAGTTGGGTTTTGTGAGGGCCCAATCCTAATCATGTGATTAATGATCACACAATTATAATTATAGCGTAAACAGCGGAAGATTAGTTTAACATTTATTAAAATGTGGCCCAAAAATTTCGGCATGACCTCATCGCACGAGGAACGTACCACCAACACAAATCAACATATACTGAAAATATATATACCACCAGTTTCATATCCATCAACATAAACCAGCATACGTAAATCATACATAGACTCATCACTACATGGATACATCCCTGATACAAAGACTACTGGGATAAACAAGAGTAAAACCTCAAGTGTGACTCCCACCGGACGTGCCCTCTCTGGCGTCCTGGTCACCTGTACCACCTGCCATTGCCCACACACAAAGACAACAACAGCCCCCTTGGGGGTGAGCAAAAGCCCAATATGGAACTATTATGGAATATACAACATGTATCTATAAAATGTGATATATGATGCAATGCAATGCAATGCATGCCATGTCATGTCATGTCGGTATCATATCGTATACCCATCCACTGGGTATATCTGAATCAATAAACGAAAGTCCAATCATATCAGAATAGCTCGAGCCTGTCAAGCCTATAGGGTATCCAGACGGATGGACGTCGGCAAAGCGCCACCAACCCCAGGTCCTGACATCACATAATCATATAGGGATATCCAGACTGATGACATCAGCAAGGTGCCACCAATCCCCGTCAAATCATATCAATCAAAGGGGACCACGATTCCCTATGCCTATCGGGCCTTGTAATGCCAACATTGTATCGCAGTACCAATCCCCAATGTTCGATATCGAATCCAAGAAATATCAGGGTATTCAAGGATATAGCTCAAAGTGTATGTCATGCATCGATGTATGTATAAAAATGATGTGTGTTAACAAAACATTTATTTTAATACACCGATGTGCCAATTCATGAATGCTATGAATGCCACATAATTTAAATAAAATTGCGTAGCCACATAAGTCACATAATTCAACAACAAATCATATATCAAATGATACAGATACCTGTCGTATGTTACCCGATCGCAACATACCTTTACTTCTCGATACTTGAGCTTGTAGAGTCAAAGTAGTCACTGCAGAGTAATATAATTCACAATTCAATAAACCAATCATTCAAAATGGGTTATCAATTTTAGTCACAGCTTAACCAATTTAGGGTAATTAAATTGATGCGATTACATCATAATTTAATTTGCTAAATTATTTTTCACCAATTCAAATTATTATTCAACAATTATAGTCCAAATTAACTGGTAATTATCGAAGCAAAGTCGAAAAAATCGGATATCAAATTTTACCCAATTTTCGCACAGTGTCACACATTTTTTCCTCCAATTCCGGCTACCTCCGGCGGCTATACTGGCGGTGACCGGTGTAGAAACCTTCGTCCAGGTAAGTAGAAGAGATTTGGTATATTGCTTCGTCCAAGTCTGCGCGGTTTCGTCCGTTCCAGATCAAAATCGAACCACTTTTCGAACACCAAAATTAGATTATCTGGTATGTAAATGTGCGCCTGAGAGTTAGGAACACGGTGGTAGGTCGGTCTCGTCGAGAGGTGGTCGAAAGGCGGCGAACGGAGCGGATAAGTACACGGCGGTCGGTGAATTGCGCTGAAACTGTGTGTTTTCGCACCTTTTAGTAGGTGTCCGCGATATCTGTGTGTTTTTACGCGTTTACTATATGTTTTACGTCCTACACCGATATATATTAATTCCCGACCAATTATGGACATCGGGATGTCACCGGTGTACTGGTGCATGTACATTGCATGTACAGTTCACACCTGACTTCGTGTCACTACTTCAATCATAAAATGAACCATATCATTTTAAGACAAATTTTATATTTACTAAATTAATTTAACAAAATTAAATGTAATTAACGTTAATCGAACATCGGGGCATCACAGGTTTCAAAACCGCAAATAGTTGTGGGGTTATCTAAAACGAAGGCAGAATATATGACAGTTACTCAGGCTTGCAAGGAGGCAATATGGAATCAAATGTTATTAGAGGAGCTCGGGTGGAAACAAGAGAAGATTCCTTTGTTTTGTGACAGTCAAAGTGCATTGCGCATTGCAAGAAATCCAACCTTTCATTCCCGAACTAAACACATTAAGATACAGTTCACTTTGTTCGAGAGGTGGTAGAAGAAAGAAGTATAGATATGTAGAAGATTCATACAAAATATAATCAAGCTGATATTCTCACAAAGCCAGTTAATACTGAGAAGTTCGAGTGGTCTAGATTCTCAAGTGGCCTAACAAAAACGTGAGCAGCATAATATGATAATATTGAAAGGATATGTGGAGATGTGTTTGATTCTCAGTCAAATATCTAAGTGGGAGAAATGTTGGCAAGTAATTTGCTAAAACATGATCATTGTGTGCATTATTAGGCATGTTAAAAGATGTCAATTGTTTGAATTGCATGGCAGCTGAATTAATTGGAAAACGCGTAAGAAACGTGTCTTACGCGTGACGTGGTGGAGCTATATACACACACACACTTCATCTTGCGCGTCATTTTTACCTTAATAATTTTTAGGGGTTTTTCACGTAAATTATGGTGTCAAATTTTATTCTTCTTTTCTCTATTTTCTATATCATGTTGCCACACTTGACGCCAACATTTTTAAATTAACAAATATTTAAAAACTCGGCGAGTTCATTATCCTAAATCATAACCAGGCGACCTTTCGAGCCGTCGAACTGGGTCAACGGATAATCGATCTGTTGACCTAGTTACAATTTTGGGCCAAAATACGATTTTTATCGTGGCCATGTCTAAAGTAGTATAGTGTTAAAAATGGAATAGAATAATTTGAGCTTCAACCCCATCGAATGTAGTAAAAAAAATAATGTTATAATACTATGAGAAAATAGATAAATTTTATAGTGATAAAAAAATGTAAGACTCAAATATCATAAAAAAATGGAAGAGTATAAGACTCGAAGCTTGCTAAAACAACAAATGGTTGATATCATGGACGAAGTTAGACTGAATAATACATACAAAAAAATTTAAAATTTTGTGGCACGTAACAGGGTTTTAAGATTGGAGTCTATGCCCAAGTCTATTCTTTCTTTAGATTATTGATCCAATTAATATTATTTACGATGTAAATTTATTTTATACTCCACCTACCCAAATATATAGGTTTTTCTATTTTTTTTTTTTTTACATAGTGTTAATATCATTGAAAAAGTCATATTTTATCCATGAAAAAGTCTTCTTACATTGTTGGATCACATGCATGCTTTGGGATGCGGTGCTTCTCAGCAGGAATTCATCGTTCCTTAGTAGGAACAAATTGAGGCTAGTGTTCAACACTATCTCTTTAAAAATATTTTCCCCATTCACGATGTGTACATAATATGCCAACATTCTTCCAAAATACACCGACTTATGCTTGTGATAGTTGTACTATAAATCACAAGCCTCATGATAACAAATTTTGCGAACTCTATTCGTCAAGAACAAAATGTGAAAATGATGCAAAATAAACTTTGAAATTGCTTTTCTCTTAATATATTGTTTAATGATTTTACTATCAAATGTTAATCATTGGGTAAACTCACTTAAAATCTCCACATCCAAACATAACTTTAACATTCCTTCCTATATAAAATATTTTTTATTCTCACTCCCTACTATACTTCTTTTCTTTATTCCAACTCCCTACCAACCTCAAAAGACATAAAAGCCCTTACTTTAATTGCATAAAACTCCTTAAAACTTTTAGGATGATTACAAAACACCCAAAATCCCAATTTTACTAATAAACAACTCCTAATAAGGGTACATAAATGCAGGGGCCTTAATGAACATGAGATCCTTCAGTTTCTGTCATCTTGAGAGAACCCAAGATCATACTTTGCAAATGACTCACAGTTCATGATGAATTTTTTAGCCCTAAAATTCCCTTATACAAAGAACAAGTGAAAATAAATAACAGGCCCATCATGCTTTCGTATTACAATAAAATTTTAACAAACTGAAATATAACATTTTGGCCATAACTGCACCAGGTTAAGTGGGTTGCAAAGCCACCAGTCAAAAAGTTATTGCCTCCAGACTGTTTTACAAATGGCTTCTCACCATCCAACCTCAGCTCTCAGGCGAGGTTAGTCTGTCAGTTATCCGACGCTTTCAGAAACCGCACAGCACAACCCTAATTTGTTTCCTACCTTAGGGCGTAAGGTATAATCAAGATATAAAAAGATTTTAAAGAAATCTAGGAGATAGATGGTCAATAACCTTCATTTATTCTGGAAATACTTATAATATCTATTACATTAAAGCGTCTCCTTTTGGGAGGAGACAGACTTGTTTAGCCTCTCATAAAGATGATGCTTGACTCAAGAACACATAAACTAAAAACACAACAATATTACAAACGATTACAAAAGAAAGAAAGAAAGAAAGTAAATATTATCAAGCTATGAAAGTCGAAAGATTACAAAGCTTGGAGATTACAATTTTTATTCTCAGAAAACTGAGAATTTTCGACGTCCTTAGCTTTTTGAATGAATGTCCTTATATAGGCATGAATCCAAACTTCAACTTCTGATTCCAAATCTTGATAATTGTTGGGTGCACCCATGAGTACGCCTTAATTTTCACGTGGTTTGGCATCTTTGTCTGGTTATGCCAACTTTTCTCGTGAGTGGTCCATTATTTTTGTCTGAGTGCGTTGAATAGTTACCGTACTAATTTTTAATGGTTCACGCCTTTTCTTTTGTCGGGGAATCTTTACATTATTGGTATTTGTGGTCCCCGATCTTTAGGAAAACAAGCTCTTTTGTCAGCAGGTCCTTTATCTTTTCATGCCTCCGATCTATAGGGTTTGGATCGGAATCCTTTCCCGAACTCTGGTTCTTTCTGCTCTGGCCATGCTTGGCAAGTTCGATCTATCCATTGGCCAACATGTGCCATGTTGCAGAATTTTCTGTAAGTTTCCTTTCCTACCGGAATCTTGTTTTCCCAAAGAATTCTCCTCTTTGTTTCGAAAAGTTCTTCAGCAAATCTCGTTGATGTTCTATCATTGAATTCATCATGAAAGTATCATTGGCTGAATTCTGAAAGAACTTGAATGAGTATTTGACTTTGTCCATTTCGGTTAGACAAACCCAAAGACCTCATGCTCGTCTGGTTGAAACTTCATCTTCTGTGATAGTTTCAACCAAAATTGGTATGCCGTCTGGTAGCGTCATTCTTATATTTTTAAGACGTTTCCATCTGGTCGTCTGAGCTTGATAAAATGAAAAGCTTCAATGAAGCCCTTCTTCTCTGGTTCTGGAGCAGCACTGAAAAAATACAACTCCAAGATATCTCCTATGGCCAAATGTGGATTATTGGCCCATGTCTCGTGAACAGCTTCTCTGATCCATTTTGCTAATTTTGAAATTTCAGGGAATGCTGGTGCCACAGTATAAACCAAAGCAAGAGTTCCGAAATTATACCATTCTTGAACTTCGTTTGGATGGCTTCTTGGTTTCATCCAAACCCTTGGATATTTTCCAGAGATATCAACAATTTGGTTGATACCCCGTTTGGTTATTAGTTTCTCCCAAGTGCGTTGGTAATCCTGCATAGGTGGATAAACTAAATCATCATTAGTTTGAACCCTAGAGGTGCCAGTCATTGGCCTAAAGTTCAACTCTCCATCTTTTACCCCAGAGGTGCTGGGTTGATTTGACGGTTCAGATTGTGATAACTCCTGACCCTCAACATTCGCTACAGCTTGTACATCCTCAAAGAATGCATCATCTGCAACACTCGTGATAGGGGTACTTGAATTCATTGCCTCCGGGTTAGATGAGCTATGTTCTCTAAACACTCCTTTTCGCACCGTTGGAGGTGCAGTCTGGAGGATGGGCCCTTTCAAGACTTCAAACAGACGTTCATGGTTCCGAAAGCAAGCTCATATATGATCACTAACAAGTTCATGATCTGCTCGTCGAAGTCGTCCTGCGACCTTCGAGTTGAGACAAAGAGTCCCAAAGTCTCGTTCCAGGATCTCCAGGTTTTCCCTGAGATTCCTAACTCGTTTGAGGGTATCGCTAGCAATGTGTCCCTCCATCTTGTGTTAAGAAATCTGTAAGAATATTTTTATTAGATTTCACAATGTCAATATCATAATCATAATATTGGCATTCAACTTGTCATCTTAAAAGTCTAGCCTTTTCTGGTTTTGATTCAAATTTATTTTTCAGAAAAGATTTAACACTAGTATTATCTATTTTCAAGATAAATTTCTTTGCGAGTAAAATAATGGCCATTTTAGCCTTTCGAACTGCAAATAACTCCTTCTCATTGATGTGCCATCGATAACTTTGCTGCTGTTGAATAAACAACTACAATATCTGCATGACGCTTCTCCATTTGGTGTGGCCTTCATAAGTACCGCAGCCCACCAATGATCAATGATATCTCTGTATAATATCAGTTCATCCTCGTCGTTTGGAATTGCAAGCTTTGGTAGTTGCCTGCAAACTTCTTTAAGCTGTTTAACAGCTTGTCTGTGATTTTCATTTCACTCGAACTTAACATCCTTTTTGAGTAGTTGACTGTATACTTTCCCGTGGTTTGCTAGGTTATTGATGAACATCCCAGCAAAATTAACAACTCCCATAAAACTCTGAAGTTGTTTTAAATCCTTGAGGTCATCCGGATATCCTGACATTTTTTCAACAATATGGTTTTTCAAGATGCTTCCTGAGTCGTCGATCTCAATTCCAAGGAACTCGATTGTCTTGTGGCAATTACTGTCTTCCTTTCGGAGAGCACTATTCCTTCCTTGTAACAAACATCTGAAAAGATTTCCAAATGTTAAGATGTTCTTTCATGTTTCTTGACGCGATGATGATATCATCAATGTATACGAACATGAAGCTGAAATAATCTTTTAAAAGATTGTCCATCTTCCTTTGATATTGATAAGGATGACTATTACGTGTATTTTTGCAATAATATGTATAACTTTTTGTGTAGATTCCTGGATGATGTTACACTTTTTGGTATTTATTTGTTTGTTTCAAGAATCTAGGTGGGAAGTGGAAGAATTAAGCTAGAAAGACGAAAACAGATCAAACCGAGGCAAGAAATGAAGAAGTTGGAATCTGACATAACCAATCGATCGGAAGTGGAGCGCGATCGATCGAAGGAGACAGAGATTTGGCCAACAAGATAAAGAGGAGCTCGATCGATCGGAAGTTGATGCTCGATCGATCGATTGGAAGTTGATGCTCAATCGATCGAGCATGGCAGAGATTTATCAAGCGAGATTGAAGAATGCTCGATCGATCGGAAGTTGATGCTCGATTGATCGAGCATGGCAGAGATTTATCAAGCGAGATTGAAGAATGCTCGATCGATCGGAAGTTGATGCTCGATCAATCGAGCGAGGCAGAAAAAGTCAAGGACGAGAAATCAGAGGGCTCGATCGATCGAGACAAATAACCGATCGATCGAGCAACAGAATTTTCAGAAAAAAAAGACTTGATTGAGTTTGATCTATTGGGAACACTTCCATCCACCTCCTCTTCTATAAATAAGAGACCTAGGGCACGAAATCAAGAGAACCAATATCATATCATACACCATAAATCAGCCTCCTTTCATCCTCCAACATCCACACAAATTAAGAGAAAAAGCCTTTGAAGTGCAAGGAAGGAAGCAAGGGAAGAAGTAACGTTTCAACGCACGGATTCAACTCCTACGTTATCGTACTTTTAAACTTTATTTATTTTGATTTTCGAATTTATTGATGTTTAAGAGGTTGAGAAACAATTATTCATCATGTTAGTTTGATTTGAACATAAAATAAGTTTATTTTATCAAGATTCGGAAAGATTGTGATTGAGTTAATGATTTGAATGTTGTTTGAGTGGATTAATTCTTTTGTGCATAATTTATAATTTTAATGCTATCAAAGCCTTGCTAACTTTGATTGATTTGTGAATTATAATTGAGACCGAGAGATAAAATTATAATACGCTAAAATAATTCATGTTGTATGCTAACGATTTAGATCGATAGATTAAATCACATACGTGATCACTTTGAATTGAAAGATTTAAAGTTAACGGTTTTCATCGAGATTTACGCAATATTAAATTGGTTTAAGTGAACGAGAGTTACTTGTTTCAATTTAATATTAGTTTCAATATAGCTTGAGAAAGTGTTTTGATTATTTTAGGGAATCCGTCACCTTAAGAATTAATTGGTTAGTAATTGTTTTTACAAACAAATCATTGACGATAACACAAGTGAACCAAAATCTTGATAAATTTCTTGAGTGAAATTCCTTCGCATCTTCAAAGGAGTTGATTTAATTTTGAGTTTTTAAGTTTTTATTTTAATTAGATAATTATTCTATATTTCGTAGGCTAAATATAATTTTTCTATTTTTATTTGGTACTTATACGTTAGTACATGTGGGTACAATAACCATATTTCTAAATCACTATACTAAAACTTGACACCGTGCACTTGTGGTATAAAATCGCTACACTGGAATTAATTGTTTAAAATAAATCACGATCAAGTTTTTGGCGCCGCTGCCTGGGACTAATTTGTATATCATACGAGATTAGTTAATTGTAATTTAACCAAATATTTTTGTTTTGTTTGTTTGTCAATTTTGACTATTTGGTTTACTACATTTGTGTTTCTCCTTTTTGGGTTGATTTTTACAGGTAGTTATTTTCTTGCATGCTAAGGAGTAGCAACCCCACACTCTAGCCTTTTGACCCAGAAATTGAGCGAACATTTCTAAGGAAAATAAGGGAAGCTCGAACAATGGCGGATAACAATCAAGAAGGAGGCGCGAATAATGAAGCACCTAATCCAAGATCTATGATGGACTTTGCTCAACCAGCTTTTCCATGGATCACTGTCAAGCATTACGAGGCCAAGTATTCAAGCCAACAATTTTGAGATAAAGCCTGCAATAATTCAGATGATCCAACATTCAGTAATGTTTGGGGGAGTAGCCACTGATGACCATAACGCTCACATCTCCAACTTCTTGGAGATTTGTGACACCTTCAAACATAATTGCGCTTCTGACGACGCCATCAGGTTACAGTTATTTCCCTTTTCATTAAAAGATAAAGCTAAAGCATGGTTAAATTCTTTACCTGCAGGATCTATTACACTTGGAGGGGATGACTCAAGCGTTATTGTCTAAATATTTTCCCCCTTCCAAAACTGCGAAGATGAGAAACGATATCACCACGTTTGGGCAATATGATCCTGAAACTTTATATGAGGCCTGGGATCGTTTCAAGGACTTGCTTAGGAGATGCCCACATCATGGTCTTCCTATTTGGCACCAGGTACAAACCTTTTATAATGGTTTATTTTCAGCTAACCGTTCTATGATTGATGCAGCCTCAGGAGGATCCATCATGCGAAAAACACCGGAAGCAGCTTATGAACTCTTGGAAGAGATGGCTTCTAATAGCTATCAATGGCAATCAGAGAGGAATGTGCCAAAGAAACCGAGTGGAGTTCATCAAATTGACGACATCACCGCTCTTTCGGCACAGTTGGAACATTGAACAAAAAGATTGATAGCATGAGCATGACAGCGATGCAAGCTCAAGTTATCACTTGTGACTTATGTGGAAGCAATCATCCAAGCATCGAATGCCAGGCAGGTAATCCATTTACTCAGTCTAATGAGTGCTAATTATGTAGGGAACAGGCAGCCCAATAACCCGTACTCAAACACTTACAACCCGGGATGGAGGTGTGATGCTTGAAAATGTAATGCCCTGAGAAAATCATATAAATAATAACTGATATGGAGTCGGGTGAATATTGAGCTCCAAACTAAATCAGTGCATTATAGACGTCCATGGAAAATTAGTAATTAGGTTGGAGAAAGTAGTAAAATGGAATGTATATTGATATATATATATATATATATATATATATATATATATATATATAAATGGAATATATGTAGATATAGATATATATAAACTAAGAATACGAATAAGACATAACAAGTGGGAATTGATGTTTGAATCTTCAACTTGTGTACACGTGCTTGCCTAACATGGTGACTCACTTTAAAACAAATGCATAGAGGAAAGTAAAACAAAATGTGTCCAGCTCTTTTCCATACAAGAATAATTATCCTCAAAATTCTATTTCCCAGCAAATCGATTTCCCGAGTCCCTATAGAAGGTAAGTATGATAGTACTGTTGGATTTTGATAAATTCATGAGAAAATTTATTTCATGCGATTTAGAGCAGAAATTGATGGGATTTGGGGCAAGAATTGTTGTAGATTTTTCATGCATTCTTTTGGGGATTTTGTATTATATTACAAGAGTACAAAGAAAAGTTATTAATTAGAATGGAACGAGATGGTTGTTCATATCCTGTTTTTGAATATGGAATTTATTAAAGTTAGAGTGGTTTGTAAGTTACGAAGGATTTTTGGACTACAATGGAATACATGTATATTCAAGTGTACATTATTAAATTGATAAGAGAAAGGTTAATCCTTTCATTCTTATTCATTCATGAATTGAGGAAGAATGTTAAATATATAGTGTTGAATTTATTGTTTCTAAAGCTTGTTTATTTATCCCTGAATTGAAGAAAAACAATGAACATGTAAACTGACTGCATGGTTTGAAGTGTGTTTCTTTCCTCATATTTCACATATAGACTGAAATTGCAATATGGTGAAGTATTATTGAATACTCCAAACGATGAATTAACGAATTGATTGTTGAAATGAATATTTGTTAATATATCCATTTTTAAGTCTGACAGGGGATATTGATATTCATTAATCTTATAGATAGTTCAAAAGCTTCTGGACGACAGGACTAGTTGTAGCTCATATTTTACCAACTTTCAGGTACGTGTTGGCGTACGAGCATGTAGGGATATTTATATTGATGTTGATTATGATATATCGATGACTTTAAATGAATTATGATGTTGAGGGTCGCTGGAATGAGCGACATGTTATTATTATTGTTGTTGTTGTTGATTGTGTCGCAGTAGTAGGGGAGCGACGATGGGGTATAGTAGGCTTGATGTTGCCACTATATCGATTATATATACGATGAGTCACGATGATGATGCGACGATGGGGTATAGTAGGCTTGATGTTGCCACTATATCGATTATATATACGATGAGTCGCGATGATGATGACGATGGGGTATAGTTGGCTCGGTGTTGCCACTATATCGATTTGTGGTGATGATGGATGGATTTCGATACGATGTTTAGGGAAATTGAGTTACAGAAACAGTCAGAGAATTCTCTTATTATGATAATGGATTTCAGTGAGTATTTCTGTTACGTTTCAGTATTTTATACTGTTGAGAAAATATATTATGATTATGTTGTTATTATTGCTCACCCATTTTGGGGGTTGTTTCTGTTGAAACAAGTAACATGCTTAAACATTAGAATAGGAGGCAGGACTAGGAGCTGTCATGTTGTTTTCGTAGGAGTCAACTGCTATGAAATAATATCATGTTTAAAATGGTTGTGGCTTGTTTGTGAGCTGGTCCATATATCTGTATATGGCTTGTATGTATAAATTTTATTATCTTATGTTGGTGCATGTGAAAAGATCGTATTTATTTTTGGGAGACGTCATTTGTATTTACTTGTTCGTGTATGTGCATATACATCTGATGCATGTGGTATTGTCGGGAGGTCCAATTACGGGGAGATTATGTCAAAAAATTTATACAAATGACGTTATGTGTTGTCTGTTTACGTGGTTACGTTTGGGGCGCCACAGGAGGAATCATCCAAATTTGCAATGGTCCAACCAAAACAACGTGTTGAACCCACAACCACAACCGGGATAGTACCTAAGACGAGCATGGAGGAGCTGTAAGGACCCCAGTGCCCTTAACCCTTTATTAGTGTATTAACCCAAGCATTTAGTGCATGTAATCATACATGTAGGGGGAAAACAACTTGTCATCATATCTAATCATGCCAATAATAAAATTAGTTACATTATTCCATATAATGTCTAATTTCCCCCCAACCAAATCCACATACATATCATGCACCATTATAATACACTAACATGTTCTCAGTTCATTTAGCAATTCAATAAATAATTGCATGCAACTCATAAATGAAGAGAGAAATGCCCTTGCCTTTTTGTACATACCATATACATATAATAGTGCTCACATGCGAGCATCAAATAAGTATGTGTCTATCAAATGTTTAAAACACGGTGCCCAATACCGTCACTGGTACTTCGATCCTGGAAGCACCTCCAATCCATAGCTCGAGCTCAACTCCAAAGCCATCGATGTACCTAATCACCTGCCCCAACAGGGACAGCCCCTACACGGGATGAACATACCAATACCCCAAATCCAATAAGCACAATATTACAATTCATAATTTACACAAGTAAATGCTATGGATATTAAAAGACACTCCCTGGATGGCATCATCCTCATCCGGGATCCCCTGTGTTGTTCCTGTTCTCAAAATAAGTGAAACCATCAAATTCCCAAATACCAGTTAATCGTTACATTGATTAACAAATCCGTTTGCCACGTACCGATACCATATAATATCAAATCATTAAACAATGATTACAGATATCCCATATATCTCACTTATGGTTCCATTGTTCTATTTCATCGCTCGCTCTACAATAGCGGCATTTTATTCTCACGCATGCTCAACAGCAGTGGCGTCATAATCGATGTTCGCTCAAAGGCAACAACATCCCAATCATTGCTCGCTCAAAAGCGGCACCATATAATTCCCAATGTCTATCCATTTATTGCAATATAACGTACCATGCATTCAACAATTGCAATTACATAAAAGGGCTATGCTCGTACGTTATACATACCTTATGATTCCGTAGACCGAACAAAACCTTGACTGAGTCCCGCGACCCGATGAATTATGTGCTAACACATAAATAATTCACAATTAAACACAAGCATGCAACCACGTGCCCAAGCACGTTCACAACCCCCAGACCTATCGTAAATCCATGACGATTAATCACTTTAAAGACTCCGGGTTAAGTATGCATAATACCCAAAATATTCCCCTTTACAAGTTCAAAGGTTAGTCAATTACTAAATTTAGCAATTCCATATTCTCTTTAAAATTTGGCTCCAACCACTCCATTTTAAAAGTATAGCATTCCCATTGGAATGTAGACATTGCCCCGAAAATTGGTTAATTAAACCCCGTTTCCAAAATCCCAACATTTTGCCCAAGTTTGAAAAAAACACAAGAGTTCGAGCCGCGATCGATCGCCGATTTTATCGCGATCGATCGCGCGCACCCGCTGCCAAATAGTGCACTATCGCGATCGATCGCGCGGCTCCGCGATCGATCGCCAATCACCTCGCGATCGATCACCGAGACTTGGCGATCGATCGCCAGCAATGTACATCTTCACCAAATTTCAGAATCTCGTCGCGATCGATCGCGACCTGCGATTTTCTGAAAAACTCGAGCTTCCATGGTGTTTTTCACACCCAAACTCAAAACCAACACCACATACACCTTCAAAACGTCAAATACTCCATTTAAAAACCAATAAAAACTCCAAAAACTCAAATTTGGATTTTTACCAAAAATCCCCAAATTCCATAACCAACCCAAAACTCAACCAAACTTTATCATACTACTACCAAATCGAAGATAAAAGTGAGGGGAAGAACAATACCTTATTATCTTCGAGAAATCCGGTTCCCGAGCCGCGCTTCCAACCATTTTTCACCAAATGGAGAAAAGAGGGTTTGAGGGGAAAGAGAGAGACGTGGATGAGAGGAGAGAGAGAGGGAAATGATTTGTGTTATCCCGTAACACCGAGTCCACTTGGTATATATAGTACCAAGGCTCCAAAATACCAAGCCCTCCACAAATACATCATGACTCATTAAAAAGCATCTGTTTTCAAAAATCATCTCTCCAATCACAATTTCCAATACCAGCCGCAATACAAAGTACCTCGGACCCCACATACCACCAAAAATCCAATTCCAAGGTCTTTCACCACGATGAGAATACAATCTCAACCTTTGGGTCCAACGATCCCAAATACCAGATTTAACACTCTCGGGTGTCCCAACACCGTAAATAATTCATAATTGCCACAATTAAAATCCATTAAGGATCATTACCACACCGGGATTAACGCCATTAATCATCGGGCATCACAATTATCCCCCACTAAAAAAATTTCGTCCTCGAAATTTGCTCAGGCGTACTCCGCGTAACGCTGAGACCACACAATCCAAACGTATCAACATCGTCGAGTCAGGGACATATCATGAACGACACACTAATCGCGAGGACACCGACCTCGCGCCAAAACCTGAAATCGAGTAAATCTCCCAGATCATCACCATCACAAAGAACGTCAGCATACCCCGATGCTAACCACCCAAAAGCAGTCAGTCAACCCTGACTGCTAACCAACAAATCATTTGTGATTCCAACATAGATATCGCCCCAATGATATCTCTATGAGATAGCCAACGATGTTAAACATACATTGTTATCAAGGAAACCGCCAATACACTACAGTGTACTCCCACTAGACTCGGCTTCCGCTCTCCAAATCCATCTCCATCAACGGAGTAGTTGCACCACTTTGCAACACGGACCGGGCAACTCACGGCTACCGATCGACACAAAACACATCTCCAAAGACGTCTACATCCATGTGTTCCAAGGAATCACATCTTAGTCCAAATACACTATCGAGACTCCACAATGTCTCATGTTCTTGAAAGGACATGCAAGAAAATCAATTGCGTTCCCGCCACACGTGTCAATCCCGACACCTAACAAATCCGAATTCTGGCCATCCCTCGTTTACCTTAGGATTCAACAATCCTAAAATAGGGAGGCTATCGAATTATCCAGAAATGAATTTCCATGACTCCAAAACACGATAATTCCCTCTCAGAGGGAGTCAACCGGCCTCACGATCATTCTTCAGAATACATCGTGTCATCGAGATCACCAATCTCAAGGTGCCACAATCTCTCACCAGAGATTTGTCAAACCAAGCATAGTAATCCGATACTCAACAAGTATCGAAATGCGAGCAGTCGTATATACATACATGCCTAAGCACCAATACTAGATGCGTACACAATGCATTCGGCTCGGTACCTCCAATCATACCCATGAGCTCCAAATACAACTGTCAATCCTCAGTTATTCCCACCAAGTGGAGAATAACGATTGACGAACCAAAAACCAAAGGCTGTGATTCCAACATCAGCACCACATAACCAATACAACGAAGCTTCCCAAGATTCTCAATAGGTATATAAATACAGCCTTCCTCACAAGAAAAGTGTCATGAACCTATGACCCTCCAGCCTCGAACCACCGTTCGGAAAACCTGGATATATTTATAGCAAAATATATCCCAGAACTCAGAAATACACAACTGGTTTAGAGTAGTGCATCAATGCCACTATTACCAAATTGAAACCCGTATACATCACGTATACTCATTCTAACGATGCTCCGTACTAATGCCATAGTACTCCATAATCTCGAGCATTTTTCCGGAGACGTCTCCTCGTACGTCTCTCGGAAAATAAAAGCCATTACTCAGTTCAACACCAGTAATGCTTCCCCATGGCTGATTCACAATCAACCCACGACCGATAGCAGCTGTCTCCATGACAGTATATCCAAATCTCTCCAAGAGATACAATAAACATAGTAGTGTCACCCCACTAACTATATCCCACAATTCCAATTGTGACTCTCATTGCATTCCATATGCAAGGATGCTCAACCGGAGCTAACAACGATTTGTTGACACTCACGTTGGTACTCCCAACAAAATTGAGTTGTCCCAGTACAAGCCCTTCAAACATTTGACGTAGACCATCTCCGTGAGGTATTCCCTGACTCAAACCTCATGCCACATAGTGACTACAAGAGTCCACCATAGACACTCATCGTATCATCATACGATTCACCAAACGTGTTTCCAGCGAGCAGTATATTGGCTACAATAAGCACATTTTATCACTGCAACAATACCCAGTTAACAATTAGCTGCCTCCCTAGGTTTATACCAAACCTACCAACGTATCATACGTTCCACCCCCGGTACATCATATCGTACCATCCATTAGAGTAGTTGGTTATCACCCAATGTTTCTCTAATACCAATGCACAAAGGACATCCCAGTGTCCTTGCTCAATCACAAGGCAATCCTATCCATTAGGATTTATTCCACACCCTCATGGGTGGGTGTGACCATTGTCTACCACACGTCACATCGACAAGAGCGAGTAGTTTCCTCAATAACTACTCCTACTAACAATCACTTGGCCAAAAGCCATCTCAACGAGTATACCCAAGGGTACCACTACTCGTAAAATATTTACCCCAAATACATGATGCGGTACACTCACCTGTACAGTGCATCCATAATTCATCGAGCAAACTTGCTCGGCATAATCATCCCGTCAACCAGTGACGGTATATGTCAACATGTGACATCCATAATCTCATCGTCAAACACATGACGGTACATGTCAATACATGACATCCATAATCTCATCGTCAAACACATGACGGTATATGACAACACATGGCATCCACAATAATGCTAACTAAACAACAATATGCCATAACTCGTCGCAAATAAAATAGCGCATACCTGTCTCCTTCGTCCAAAAGCGGTACGCAAGCAGCACCCATTGCTCGAAGGCAACGTGATCCCGTGCTACGTACATAGCGGCATAAACCATCGCTGTAGAATCAGTGGCATAAATCATCGCTATAGATATCCGGGAATGTACCATCGCTGTATAGATATGGCGGTATGAACCATCGCCATAGATGTAGCGGAATGACCCATCACTATGAATATCCGGCGGCATAAACCATCGACAATAGAATAGTGGAATGAACCATCGCTATGAATACCCGGCTGCATAAACCATCGCCAATAAAATAGCAGAATGAACTATGGCTATGAATACCCGGCGGCATAAACCATCGCCAATAGAATAGCGGAATAAACCATTTGCTATGAATACCCGGTGGCATAAACCATCGCCAATAGAATAGCGGAATGAACCAGCGCTATGAATACCCGGTGGCATAAACCATCGCCACTAGAATAGCGGAATGAACCATCGCTATGAATACCCGGCGGCATAAACCATCGCCAATAGAATAGCCGACCCTAGTCTTGTTACAACAGTGTATTTTAATGCACCTCGCTTATCATGACCGCGGCACTAATACCCCTCGCTTCGACATATCAGCGACATTGAATAACCTCGCTCAAATGCGACATGCGACAATACCCTCGCTTCAACATTTGGCGGCAAATATTCTTTCCTCGCTACGATATGACAGCGACAAGTATTCTATCATTGCGTCGAGTGACAGCGGCAAAGCATTTAAAATCATCACTCGTCCATAACAACGACTCATGGGATGTTCACCAAGCATCCAATCTATACCCGCAACACGATTCATAATCCATATCCCAATATACATCACTATGAGTGTATTTTAAAGCACCTCACTTCAAATGTGACATGCGGCAATACCCTCGCTTCAACATTTAGCGGCAAGCATTAAAATCATCACTCCAATATATATGCAACCACAATGATTGTATTTTAATGCACCTCGCTTCAAATGTGACATGTGGCAATACCATCGCTTCAACATTTAGCGGCAAAGCATTAAAATCATCACTCCAATATATATGCAACCACAATGAGTGTATTTGCTTCAAATGTGACATGCGGCAATACCCTCGCTTCAACATTTAGCGGCAAAGTATTAAAATCATCACTCCAATATATATGCAACCACAATGAGTGTATTTTAATGCACCTCGCTTCAAATGTGACATGCGGCAATACCCTCGCTTCAACATTTAGCGGCAAAGCATTAAAATCATCACTATAATATATATGCAACCATAATGAGTGTATTTTAATGCACCTCGCTTCAAATGTGACATGCGGCCATACCCTCGCTTCAACATTTAGCGGCAAAGCATTAAAATCATCACTCCAATATATATGCAACCACAATGAGTGTATTTTAATGCACATCGCTTCAAATGTGACATGCGGCCATACCCTCGCTTCAACATTTAGCGGCAAAGCATTAAAATCATCACTCCAATATATATGCAACAACTCACAATCATAATCAACAGATTATATTATGATTCCATAGATGTCATGACATATAATTGTTCCATTTATGACCACATATCATAAAAGCACATAAGCAACATAGTTGTGTCACACCACACTAACTACTATCATGCATAAGTATGTGCTACCCATTTCCATCGACAAGTTTCTAGGCCCTCAACAGCCCCAAAGAGCAAACAACTGCTCTGATACCACTAATGTAAGGACCCCCAGTGCCCTTAACCCTTTATTAGTGTATTAACCCAAGCATTTAGTGCGTGTAACCATACATGTAGGGGAAAAACCACTTGTCATCATAGCAAATCATGCCAATAATAAAATTCTTTACATTATTCCATATAATGTCTAATTTCCCCCCAACCAAATCCGCATACATATCATGCACCATTATAATACACTAACATGTTCTCAGTTCATTTAGCAATTCAAAAAATAATTGTATGCAACTCATAATGAATAGAGAAAGGCCCTTGCCTTTTTATACATACCATATACACATAATAGTGCTCACATGCGAGCATCAAATACGTATGTGTGTATCAAATATTTAAAACACGGTGCCCAATACCGTCACTGATACTTCGATCCTGGAAGCACCTCCAATCCATAGCTCGAGCTCAACTCCAAAGCCATCGGTGTACCTAATCACCTGCCCCAACAGAGACAGCCCCCACACGGGGTGAGCATACCAATACCCCAAATCCAATAAGCACAATATTACAATTCATAATTTACACAAGTAAATGCTATGAATATTAAAAGACACTCCCTGGATGGCATCATCCTCATCCGGGATCCCTTGTGCTGTTCCTGTTCTCAAAATAACTGAAACCTTCAAATTCCCAAATACCAGTTAATCTTTACATTGATTAACAAATCCGATTGCCACGTACCGATACCATAATCAATAATATCAAATCATTAAACAATGATTACAGATATCCCATGCATCTCACTTAGATTCAATAGTTCTATTTCATCGCTCGCTCTACAATAGCGACATTTTATCTCACGCATGCTCAACAGCAGTGGCGTCATAACCGATGTTCGCTCAAAGGCGACAACATCCCAATCATTGCTCGCTCAAAAGCGGCACCATATAATTCCCAATGTCTATCCATTTATTGCAATATAACGTACCATGCATTCAACAATTGCAATTACATAAAATAGCTATGCTCGTACGTTATACGTACCTTATGATTCCGTAGACCGAACCAAACCTTGACTGAGTCCCGCGACCCGATGAATTATGTGCTAACACATAAATAATTCACAATTAAACACAAGCATGCAACCACGTGCCCAAGCACGTTCACAACCCCCAGACCTATCGTAAATCCATGACGATTAATCACTTTAAAAGACTCCGGGTTAAGCATGCATAATACCCAAATATTCCCCTTTACTAGTTCAAAGGTTAGCCAATTACTAAATTTAGTAATTCCATATTCTCTTTAAAATTTGGCTCCAACCACTCCATTTTAAAAGTATAGCATTCCCATTGGGATGTAGACATTGCCCCGAAAATTGGCTAATTCCCCGTTTCCAAAATCCCAACATTTTGCCAAAGTGTGAAAAAAAAACACAAGAGTTCGAGCCGCGATCTATCGCCGATTTTATCGCTATCGATCGCGCGCACCCGCTGCCAAATAGAGCACTCTCGCGATCGATCGCGCGGCTCCGCGATCGATCGCCAATCACCTCGTGATCGATCACCGAGACTTGGCGATCGATCGCCAACACTGTACATCTTCACCAAATTTCAGAATCTCGTCGTGATCGATTGGCGCCAAGCCGCGATCGATTGCAACCTGTGATTTCCCAAAAAACTTGAGCTTCCATGGTGTTTTTCACACCCAAACTCAAAACCAACACCACATACACCTTCAAAACCTCAAATACTCCATTTAAAACCAATAAAAACTCCAAAAACTCAACTTTGGATTTTAACCAAAAATCCCCAAATTTCATAACCAACCCAAAACTCAACCAAACTCTATCACATTACTACCAAATCGAAGATAAAAGTGAGGGGAATAACAATACCTTATTATCTTCGAGAAATCCGGTTCCCGAGCCGTGCTTCCAACCATTTTTCACCAAATGGAGAAAAGAGGGTTTGAGAGGAAAGAGAGAGACGTGGATGGGAGGAGAGAGAGAGAGGGAAATGATTTGTGTTATCTCGTAACACCGAGTCCACTTGGTATATATAGTACCAAGGCTCCAAAATACCAAGCCCTCTACAAATACATTATGACTCATTAAAAATCATATGTTTTCAAAAATCATCTCTCCAATCACAATTTCCAATACCAGCCCCAATACAAAGTACCCCGGACCCCGGTTACCACCAAAAACCCAATTCCAAGGTTTTTCACCACGATGAGAATACAATCTCAACCTTTGGGTCCAACGATCCCAAATACCAGATTTAACACTCTCGGGTGTCCCAACACCGTAATTAATTCATAATTGCCACAATTAAAATCCATTAAGGATCATTACCACACCGAGATTAACGCCATTAATCACAGAGCATCACAACAGCTCTTGACCAAGTTAATATCATCGACAGAAACTAGGATGCAAAATCAGGATGCATCTATAAAAAACTTGGAGGTACAAGTAGGGCAACTTGCATCAATAATTCATGGACGAGCTCAAGGGACACTACCTACTGATACAGTGAAAAACCCGAAGGAGCAAGCAAAATTGGACCACTGAGAAGGAGGTGGCAGTCCATCTTGGGACTATAAATTAAGAACTTTCTTCTCTCTATCTCTTGTTTGTTTTAGTTCAATTGTTCATTTTCTTTCTTGTTATTTTAATTTTTCGAGCCTAACTCCGTGCGTTAATTTTCAGATGCAGAAAAATGGAATGAATCAAATTGGTGGGGCGGATGGAACATTGGAAATTTTTTTTTTGAAAATTGTTCTGGAATGGTCGATCGATCGAGAATAAAGCTCGATCGATCGACCATGGGTTACAATGAATTTTTTTTTTCTGGAGTCGTCGATCGATCGAGAGATCACACTCGATCGATCGAGGAAGGTTATAAAAAGAAAACTTCTCTGTCTTGCTCGATCGATCGAGCATAAACTCTCGAACGATCGAGCAATAGATAAATTTGTTTTTAAAAATCGATATCAGCAGATTTCTCACAAACTTCTCATAATTTTCCACAAACAAAAATCGTTTTCTTTTGCCCTAATCCCCAAATTCCTTCTATAATCGTTCTCACAACTCACAGATCTTACAATTTATGCTTCAAAGCTTCTTCTAATTACACTTTTGCAACAGATTTGAAGATTCAAGAGCTGAATTGGGGAAATTTCACCAAAAGGAGGAACTAAAGCCAAATCTACAATATCACCTAGATTTCCATGGTATTTGGCTTCAACCCTTCTACATATCCATAAATCAGTGAACGTTTTTGTTTGGGTATACAAATATTGGAGTTTTGGTGATTTTGGTGAAATTAAGATAGTTGAGTAGCTAATTTTGGGGAATTGAAGTGTTGGTTGGTTATTGTTGGTTGGTTATTGTTGGTTAGTTCTTGTTGTGGTTGGGATTGAAGAGGTGTGAATTGTGAACTGAAAATAATAAATGGCTCCGAAGAAAAAACAGAAGCAAGTCAAAGCCACCACTTCGTCTCCAGATTATGATGAGCTTCAATTTGTGAATTCCGCAGCGGCGGAATTATACCCCAGTTATCACCGAAAACCCCTCAGTCGTGAAAGGGGAATGAGTATAGAACGACTTGAATGCCCCGTGATTCAAGAAGCACGGCGATGAGGTTGGTTTGAGTTTATTCAATAGCCTATTGATGCGGTGGACCCTGTTGTGCGGGAATTCTATGCAAATTTAAGGACAGTCCACCAAGATTCAAGGGAGGTTGTGTTTGTACGGGGTAAAGATGTTGAATTTGATCAATTCAAAATAAATGCAATTTTTCGGATGCCCTCAATAAAGAACAGTGAGTACAGAGCTTTCAGGAAAAGCCAAATCAATTACGATGAAGTACTTTCTGTCATCAGTGTTGAGGGGACTGATTGGCAAATGAATAGCAATGGGGAGCCCCAGTTGGTCCTAAAGAAACATTTGAAACCAGAGGCACAAGCATGGTTTTCCTTCATAGCCTCCCGGGTCATGCCATCAACCCACACTTCTGAGGTCACCAAGGAGAGAGCTGCCCTGGTATTTGCCATACTCATTGGGAAAACGGTGGATTTGGGGTACATTATAAATGACCACATCAGTGACATCGGCATGAGTCCGCCCACCTCTGCATTACCTTTTCCATCTACTATCACTGCTCTTTGCAAGAGATGTGGAGTGAAGTGGGGTACCGATGAAGAACTCTTACCACCAAAAAGCCCGATAGTGGTTGATGGACCACCACCTCCTACAGGCCGACGTAGGGTTGAGCCACGACCTTCGAGCAGCAGACTTGTTGGGCCGTCCTCATCTTCCTCTGCAGAGCATTCATCTATCACCTTGGAATCCCTCCACATGGATCTCCAAGACATACACTTGGAGTAGCAGGGCATCCGAAATTTGCAAAGGGAAATACGGTGGGACCAAGAGCAGATGAGTTAGCAACATATGGAATTCATGCATTATCAGTGTGCATGGAACACTGCCTTGGCCTTCCCAGCTATCCAGTTTCCACCTGAGCCACGCTTCCAGCCATACCACCCACCACCACCTGATTATCCGTCATATCCACCGTACCAGCCAGAGGAGCCTTATTACCCAGTACCCCCACCTGAGCATGATGAGGACGACGATCACTGACGATCATCGTCAAGGTATGTGTTTTGCTTATGCGCTTACTGTTTACTGTACATTGAGGGCAATGCACATACTAAGTTTGGGGGGGGGGGTATTCACTGGTATCTGCTGTTTTCTCTTGTTACTTATCTTGCATGCCTAGTCTATCATGAGATTAGATTGTTTTTGAGCACATAAATTTTTTTTTTTAAATTGAGTTAATCATTAAGAAATAATGAATTAGACCTGCAACTATTGCATTATGATATTAATCCATCTCAACTAGAGTCTTGAAGATTTTTGACTTGTTTATGATTATCTGTGGTTGAGTTAATATTTCAAAATTGAGGAACATCTTGAGCACTTTTGAGTCATGATTGAGGGAAATATATATTGGAAAAATTTTGTTAACTATGATTTGTCTTGAGGATCTTAAAGCACTCTAGAACCAATTTGAGGGCACTTTGAGGCGAAATTTTATAATTAGGAACTTGACTTGGACATGATTTAGGCGATCTTTGGAACGTTTGAGCCTTTCAAGCTTACCATGTATATATCAATCTCTAGTATCCCAATTTGAGCCTAAATGAAAAAAGAATGGAGTATGTTTAACATACTATTAGCCAACATTCAACATTCTTTGGCAAACTCATTATACCCACCTAATTGAGCCTAAATTGAATATTTTTATCTTTACCTAAAGGGAGTATAATGATTCTCATTAGATGCACATGAATTGCTACATTTGGATGAGCTTATTACTGGAAAAAAATGATGAATGAGAAAAGAAAAAGATAGATATAAAGTCTTGAGAAAAAAGTGACTAAATAAAACCTAAAGTGGCCATGGCTAAAAGAAAAAAAGAAGAGAAGCTCAAGTTGTGCTAAAAATTTAAATTTTACATGATTATACTCTCTTATTTGTGTGACCCTATCTTTTCTTTGAAGCCAAACACCTAGGCCTAACATTACAAGCTTTAAAAGACCTATTGATCCAAGTCTAGGGAATAATTACATTAGTGGAGAAGTGCTTGAAAAGTAGGCTTATGGAGTATTTAATAGTAATCTTGACTTTGTTGCCTAAATTGAAGAATCGCTTCACCAAATCTCCGCTGATCCTTCATCTTAGGGTGTCGAAGTTTTCCTTCATCACCACGCTTGCTGCGAAAACTAATGGGAAATTTTCTGTGAAACGCCTCCCGTACTCGTTGCACAATAATCTTATGATCACAAAGGGTTGTGAAAATAAGTCTCCTTGTTTCGTTCTCCTGAGTGAACCGCTTGAATGTCTGTAGGAAATTGTTTCCTAGCAGCATATCAGCACCTGTATCATGAAAATAAATAGGTTGAGTCTTGACTTTGTACCATGGGGTACCGCCTGCTCCTCCGATTATTATTTCCCCTCTCTGGACTTCTTCATTAAGGATAATGACCCGCTTTGAAAAGTCTCTTCCGACAATGGCTGGTAATTTTTCACCAACTTCTTGGGAGAAGATATCACGCATGGCAGTACATATTCCAGCTCTGGATTCAATGTAGGATGCAAAATATTATGCCCGATACTTCGCATATAACATCCCGACAGAGTTGTATATGGAGAATGGACTGGTGGTCATCTGATCCGATATCGCTTTCTTTCCACCTTGAATTCCATTCCATGTTGTAATCTTTCCCAAGGTTTATGTTCCTCGAGAAACTCAATCCCAAGAATGAGTTGTTCTGGGATCATCCCTGCAGTTCCTTCAATTGTCAGATCAATTTCACCAATATGAATGTTTCCTTGATACCTGCCAACTGTAGGTTGTTGCAAATAATATAGGACATCGCAAGGGAAGATATTGTTCTTCTCGATGATGTCGAAGGTTATCTGCATTTCTCTCCAGCCTTCTGGGCATTTCAGCATTCCTGTTGTTTTGAATACTTCAGGAACATTCTGAATTCAGCTTGAGATGACTTTCTATTTTCCCCCAGGATATACTGATTAACCTATCCTGATTGGTGACCCATGAGCTTGAAGTTGCCACAAGGAGAGAAGTGAAGGAGGAGGATAGATCCAAAAGAAATGGGATTGCCTTGGTTGGAAGGAAAGACCATTCCGATGATGAAGAAGATGATGATGATGAAGAGATGAGGTTGTTCACAAAGAAGTTCAAGAAGCTCTTCAACAAACATAGCAAGTCAAAGACCTCCAATGCTACCAAACAAGAATCCAAAAATGAGGTAACTTGTTACAATTGTCAAGAAATAGGCCATTATGCTAACAAATGTCCTAGGAAGAAGAATGAGGACAAAGGGAAGAAGAAAGCGTTCATAGCTACATGGAGTGATAGCGACTCCGATGAAGAAGAAGCCAAAAATCTTTGTCTAATGGCTCTTGGAGATGTAGATGAAGAGGATGATGATGAGGTACCATCTTATGATGAATTATTAGATGCTTATAATGAACTCATTGATTGTCTTGTTAAACCTAAGAAGAGCAACAAAGTGCTTAAACTAGACTTGGCTAAGAAGGAAGAAGAAAATATTATTTTGAAAAACCAAGTGCTTGATTTAAAGACTTCTCTTGCCAAGTTTAGTGATAGTAGTTTAAAGATGAATGAATTGCTTGGCTTACAACGTTGTAGCTTTGACAAAGCCGGGTTAGGCTACTCAAGCAAATCAAAATCTTTTTCTAGCTTATTGGCCAAAGCAAAGCATGACTCTACTACTTGCAATTTTGTTGCAAAAATGGTCATACCAAGAACAAATGTAGATTTGCTAGAATCCAATACCAACCTAACAAAAGGTGGAAATGGATCCCAAAGGTGCCTAAGGAAGCTAACCATCAAGGACCCAAAAATAAAATGGGTACCAAAGATTCTTCTATTATAATTTGTCTTGTAGGGACAACCATGGATTGGAGGATGAAGGACCAAGCAACTCAAAGGAGGAGTTTATTCTATTCACCACCATAGAAGAAACGAGAGGAGTTGGACCTATGACAAGAACTAACTCTTGTCATCAAGGGTACAATTTATTTGATTCTTTTTTAAAGAGCAATTCAAAAATTCATTGGCACAAATCAATTGTGATCAATAAATATTGAAGCTCAATATTCATTGGAGTAAAATGCATAACCCCTTAGCATAATTGTTAAGTGCCTTATCTTTTTATAGTAAGTAGCTAGATATGCTTTGCATTCAAATTTGAATATGCTATGTGAAAATGTGCAATTATATGATGTGTTATAATGTTTTGATTATTTTATTGTTTATTGGGCATGAATGCATGAACATATGCACACATTGCAACTTTTAGAATTAATTGTTGTGTGCCTTAAACACATGGTTGTGATTCACCTCTATATGATTTAATCTTGTTTGATGAGGAACATGTGTAATTTGAAGTTATATGTCAACATATAAATTATGCCATGTTTATTTGAATTTTATGCTTTTTGATTATCACAAAAAGGGGGAGAATTTTGTGATAAACTTGAACCTTAATACATGCATAGTTTAAGGGGGAGAGCTTATGTATGCATGGTTTGAGGGGGAGAGTTATTTGTTTAATGATTTACTTGATAACTTGTATGTGTTATGCAATTGTTAAGGGGGAGTTATTTTTACTCACATTTCATGCATATTACTTATTCAAGTTTATCAAGTTTTGTGATCATCAAAAAGGGGGAGATTGTTGAGCCTTAAACACATGGTTGCGTTTAATGCGTTAAATTATCCCCGGTCAATCTTTGAGTTTTGATGATCAACAAAACTTGTGTTTGTTATACTAATGCATCTACTTAGTGTGCAGATTAAGTGATGAAATGTAGTTTGGATTGAAGAAAATCAAGTGTGCATATTCTGGCCTGGATCGCCCCAGGCGATGGTGAGCATCGCCCCAGGCGATGGGTGTCAGGCCAGGCATCGCCACGCACATCGACAGAGGCGATGGCTAGGCGAGCATGCGAGGAAGATCGCCTGAGGCGATGGTGAACAACGCCTGAGGCGATGGCAACCTTTTGGACTTCGCCCCCGCACATCGACTGGAGCGACGCCGATGCATGGCGTGGGCATGCACGCAGGGAGATCATCCGAGGCGATGGGCTGAACGCCCGAGGCGATGGCAGGAACGCCTGAGGCGATCTGAAGTTCGTTTGAGGCGATGACAGAATTGGACATGCTGAGGCTACGGCCTTGATTTTTGCTGCTGATCGCCTGAGGCGATCCAGCGATCGCCTGAGGCGATCCGTGATTTCTGCTGACCGTTGGGGCGCGACGATGGTGATCGCCCGAGGCGATTGAGGAGTGATTCAAGCCTTATTTGAAGCAACAGCTAGTAGGAGCCTTGGAGGCCTTCTACACTATAAATATGGATGCTTTGGAGCATTTTGAAGCTAAGGAACAAGCCTACAACTTATACAAAAGTCTTGATTATTATTATTTGAATTTATATTACAATCTCCATACATTGTTGTTGTATTGGAGTTTGTGATTCTCTTCTTTGTTAGAGCTTGTGTTTCTTCGTGTGAGTACACCGTGAAGGTGTTTGTTGGTTTAATTCATTGTAAAGGTCCTCCAACACCAAAGCAAGTTGGAAAATTGTAAAGTCATCAACAAGTCTAGTTGGTGCAAGTGTGTGGCTATCCTTGGAGCCCTTAAGGCCAAGAAGACTCGTGAAGAGTGTTGGTAGCTCGGGAAGAGCTTTGTATACTCGGGAAGAGTATTGTGCTCGTGAAGAGCTTGTGTACTCGGGAAGAGTTGTGTGCTCGGGAAGAGCGTTGTAACTCGGGAAGAGTTGTTGTGTGGCTAACTTGGAGCCCTCAAGGCCAAGACAAATTGTTCTAGTGGAACCTCGGTTGGAGGTTATCTAACCGGGAAGAGGAGACGTAGGCGATTCATCGCCGAACTTCTATAACAAATCCTTTTGTTATTTATTGCTTTATTTCCTTTACGCATTTATTTATTTTATTCTTTGCATTTATCGATTGACTAAAGGCTTCCGCAAGCACAAAATATTTTATTTTTACAAACTCATTTTAAAAAGCTAAAGTAGCCAAAGAATCTCATTCACCCCCCCTCTTCGATTCCAACAAGTGGTATCAGAGCCATTTGATTTTTGTTTTTAAATCAAAATCTTTTTATGGCTAATCTAGCAAATGAGTTTGCTCAAGGTCAATCGACGAATCGCCCTCCGCTTTTCACGGGTGATAACTACGGGTATTGGAAAAATAGAATTTCTCTATATATCCAATCCGTAGATTATGATCTATGGAAAATCATTGTGAAAGGTCCACATACTCCTTTAAAGGTGTTGGGGGAATTAGTGTTCCCAAAGAAATGGACGACTTCACAAAAGCGGATATGATGTTAATATCTCAAAATGCTAAAGCGATTAATATTTTGCAGTGTGCTTTAGATATGAAGGAGTACAACCGGATTTCAATGTGCTCAACCGCTAAGGAGATATGGGACAAATTGAAAATTTGTCATGAAGGAACCAACCAAGTGAAGGAGACAAAGATAGACCTCCTTCAACTCAAATATGAGACATTTGAGATGGATTCCGGAGAAGATGTGGATTCCATGTTTAGGAGGCTCACCCTTATCATAAATGAGCTTGCCCAACTTGGAGAGAAGTACCCTCCAAAGCAAATATGGAGGAGAGCACTAAGGGCCTTACCTAAAGAATGGGATGCAAAGAGGACGGCCATCATCGAGTCCAACAAAGGGGAGAACGCATCTTATGATCTTGATGAGCTCCATGGCACCTTGGTGACCCATGAGCTTGAAGTTGCCACAAGGAGAGAAGTGAAGGAGGAGGATAGATCCAAAAGAAATGGGATTGCCTTGGTTGGAAGGAAAGACCATTCCGATGATGAAGAAGATGATGATGATGAAGAGATGAGGTTGTTCACAAAGAAGTTCAAGAAGCTCTTCAACAAACATAGCAAGTCAAAGACCTCCAATGCTACCAAACAAGAATCCAAAAATGAGGTAACTTGTTACAATTGTCAAGAAATAGGCCATTATGCTAACAAATGTCATAGGAAGAAGAATGAGGACAAAGGGAAGAAGAAAGCGTTCATAGCCACATGGAGTGATAGCGACTCCGATGACGAAGAAGCCAAAAATCTTTGTCTAATGGCTCTTGGAGATGTAGATGAAGAGGATGATGATGAGGTACCATCTTATGATGAATTATTAGATGCTTACAATGAACTCATTGATTGTCTTGGTAAAACCAAGAAGAGCAACAAAGTGCTTAAACTAGACTTGGCTAAGAAGGAAGAAGAAAATATTATTTTGAAAAACCAAGTGCTTGATTTAAAGACTTCTCTTGCCAAGTTTAGTGATAGTAGTTTAAAGATGAATGAATTGCTTGGCTTACAACGTTGTAGCTTTGACAAAGCCGGGTTAGGCTACTCAAGCAAATCAAAATCATTTTCTAGCTTATTGGCCAAAGCAAAGCATGACTCTACTACTTGCAATTTTGTTGCAAAAATGGTCATACCAAGAAAAAATGTAGATTTGCTAGAATCCAATACCAACCTAACAAAAGGTGGAAATGGATCCCAAAGGTGCCTAAGGAAGCTAACCATCAAGGACCCAAAAATAAAATGGGTACCAAAGATTCTTCTATTATTAATTTGTCTTGTAGGGACAACCATGGATTGGAGGATGAAGGACCAAGCAACTCAAAGGAGGAGTTTATTCTATTCACCACCATAGAAGAAACGAGAGGCGTTGGACCTATGACAAGAACTAACTCTTGTCATCAAGGGTACAATTTATTTGATTCTTTTTTAAAGAGCAATTCAAAAATTCATTGGCACAAATCAATTGTGATCAATAAATATTGAAGCTCAATATTCATTGGAGTAAAATGCATAACCCCTTAGCATAATTGTTAAGTGCCTTATCTTTTTATAGTAAGTAGCTAGATATGCTTTGCATTCAAATTTGAATATGCTATGTGAAAATGTGCAATTATATGATGTGTTATAATGTTTTGATTATTTTATTGTTTATTGGGCATGAATGCATGAACATATGCACACATTGCAACTTTTAGAATTAATTGTTGTGTGCCTTAAACACATGGTTGTGATTCACCTCTATATGATTTAATCTTGTTTGATGAGGAACATGTGTAATTTGAAGTTATATGTCAACATATAAATTATGCCATGTTTATTTGAATTTTATGCTTTTTGATTATCACAAAAAGGGGGAGAATTTTGTGATAAACTTGAACCTTAATACATGCATAGTTTAAGGGGGAGAGCTTATGTATGCATGGTTTGAGGGGGAGAGTTATTTGTTTAATGATTTACTTGATAACTTGTATGTGTTATGCAATTGTTAAGGGGGAGTTATTTTTACTCACATTTCATGCATATTACTTATTCAAGTTTATCAAGTTTTGTGATCATCAAAAAGGGGGAGATTGTTGAGCCTTAAACACATGGTTGCGTTTAATGCGTTAAATTATCCCCGGTCAATCTTTGAGTTTTGATGATCAACAAAACTTGTGTTTGTTATACTAATGCATCTACTTAGTGTGCAGATTAAGTGATGAAATGTAGTTTGGATTGAAGAAAATCAAGTGTGCATATTCTGGCCTGGATCGCCCCAGGCGATGGTGAGCATCGCCCCAGGCGATGGGTGTCAGGCCAGGCATCGCCACGCACATCGACAGAGGCGATGGCTAGGCGAGCATGCGAGGAAGATCGCCTGAGGCGATGGTGAACAACGCCTGAGGCGATGGCAACCTTTTGGACTTCGCCCCCGCACATCGACTGGAGCGACGCCGAGGCATGGCGTGGGCATGCACGCAGGGAGATCATCCGAGGCGATGGGCTGAACGCCCGAGGCGATGGCAGGAACGCCTGAGGCGATCTGAAGTTCGTTTGAGGCGATGACAGAATTGGACATGCTGAGGCTACGGCCTTGATTTTTGCTGCTGATCGCCTGAGGCGATCCAGCGATCGCCTGAGGCGATCCGTGATTTCTGCTGACCGTTGGGGCGCGGCGATGGTGATCGCCCGAGGCGATCGAGGAGTGATTCAAGCCTTATTTGAAGCAACGGCTAGTAGGAGCCTTGGAGGCCTTCTACACTATAAATATGGATGCTTTGGAGCATTTTGAAGCTAAGGAACAATCCTACAACTTATACAAAAGTCTTGATTATTATTATTTGAATTTATATTACAATCTCCATACATTGTTGTTGTATTGGAGTTTGTGATTCTCTTCTTTGTTAGAGCTTGTGTTTCTTCGTGTGAGTACACCGTGAAGGTGTTTGTTGGTTTAATTCATTGTAAAGGTCCTCCAACACCAAAGCAAGTTGGAAAATTGTAAAGTCATCAACAAGTCTAGTTGGTGCAAGTGTGTGGCTATCCTTGGAGCCCTTAAGGCCAAGAAGACTCGTGAAGAGTGTTGGTAGCTCGGGAAGAGCTTTGTATACTCGGGAAGAGTATTGTGCTCGTGAAGAGCTTGTGTACTCGGGAAGAGTAGTGTGCTCGGGAAGAGCGTTGTAACTCGGGAAGAGTTGTTGTGTGGCTAACTTGGAGCCCTCAAGGCCAAGACAAATTGTTCTAGTGGAACCTCGGTTGGAGGTTATCTAACCGGGAAGAGGAGACGTAGGCGATTCATCGCCGAACTTCTATAACAAATCCTTTTGTTATTTTTGCTTTATTTCCTTTACGCATTTATTTATTTTATTCTTTGCATTTATCGATTGACTAAAGGCTTCCGCAAGCGCAAAATATTTTATTTTTACAAACTCATTTTAAAAAGCTAAAGTAGCCAAGGAATCTCATTCACCCCCCCTCTTCGATTCCAACAGATAGCAAATTCGCATGTTGTCACCTTATGGATAATCTGATGCTTCCTACCAATCATATCCATAGCTTTTTGCATTGCTCCAATTGTAAACCCATCATACATCTGAAGGTTTAGCTCTTCCTTCATGATCCTCATAAGAGTTTATGAGAAACAGTGGTATGAGAGAAAAATCCCGACGGCTCTTCTCTGATCACGTGTTGAAGGAACTCTCATTCACTCTGATTCTGAGCTGGATTCACATCCATCATCAGAATAGATCTCTGCTTCGTAGATGCTTTCATCTGAGGGAATATCCTCAAGTTGATACACCTGTACCAAATTCTGGAAATAGACAGCATCCTCAAATTCCTTGGTATGCTCGAATAGTCTTACTCCACATCTTTGGTTTTCTGGACAATCTATAGAGATATGTCATCTTGCTCCGCATGTCCAGCAGTTACAATATTTGAAACTCTCATTTGCACGAGTATGTGTGCGTCTGAAAGTTCTCTTCGTTGGTGCTCTGCTAGAACTTGCTTGATTAGAGCCCATTGACGATGTTCTACTTCTACTGGCATAAGTATGAGCTCTGTGGTTCTTCATCTTTCGCCTTTGGGGATAGTTCCCAATTATTGTAGGTATATTATTCCCCGTACAGTAAAGATGAGCTGTTTTGTTGATTCCTATAAGCTTCTTGTAATTCTTTTGGAGTTTTGCTTGGTAGCACCACTCCGCGAGCTTTACCTTAAGAAATGACATTCTCCTGGACACCATTTCTTGTATGAGGTGTATATTCCTGGATAAGCATTTCTCTCCATGTGCTCGGTAGTTTGGCGAAAAACATTCCTGCTGCATCCTTTTCTTCTATCTTTGTCTTCTATCTATATATGTAAAGAGTTTGATGTACTCGTCTACATAACAGATATCATGTAGTTCCAGACTAATTATAGCTTGTCTATATTTTTTAGCATTCTCTTCCTCCACTTTCTCGAAGTAGCTTATTCCAATGAAACATATTTTAAAAAATTTGTCATCTTGTCCACAAAGCTTCTTCCTTGGTACCTGGGTCTCCCATCTCCCAGGCAATCTTGACTGATCCTTCCAAACTCATTTTAAGAAGTAAAATGAATCATTCTTTACTTAGATCAATCGTCCCTGCTGCTATCCTCATTGATGAAGCCCATTCATCAATAAGAACTTCTCTGTTTTTGAAATCCAAGATATCCATGTTGAGCATAAGTCCACATGGATGGATTGGACCTAACTGCGATTTTCCGTAAGGCGTTTGATGTATATCCGGCATGCGAGAGTTGATCCATGTCCAACTGGGGGATCCAAAGTTGCTGAGGTGAAATCTTCCCCGTGCGACATACTTTGATCACCTTCGGGTGGATTGTGTGACCCGAAACTCTCTTGTGGTAGAGGTCTTGTTACAAGCTCTCCCGTCTTAAATTCTAAGAGATTTAACCCCGCAAACGAATCTGCAAGATCACGCAGATCTTCCAGGTTGAGTCTTTCCATTACTTTGTGGGAAGTATGGGCTCTCATCGTAGGACTGCAATCATTTTTCAGTCTCCGTCAAAGGTCTTCGACCCTCCTCCGCTTTCCCCTTTTGATGTAAAAGGAGTTCTGTTCTATAGGACGGTGGTAACCATCATCCGTTCATTCTTCCTGCCAGACTTGATCTTGACTCCAACTCCTTAACTTGGGTTTGAACATCTCGAAGGTTTTCAAGAATTTCCTCCTGATGTTTAATCATAATCTCCATCTGACTCTGAATCTGATGGATCTGTGCAGGGACATGGTATTGTAGATAGCCATAACGTTGTACTATCTTCTTGATTTCTCTAAGATCTTGGGATATCTTAGAAGAATCTGGTTCGATTTCTCGAAAGGTTTGGTTCTCACATCCTAATCATCTGGTCCAGACCATGTTGGATCACTGGTGGCTGGGACCACATATTCATGTTCAGGATGATCATCTTCCTGAAGTTCGGCTAACTCGAACTGTAGTTTGAGGTTCACTTGATGGAGCCTCTTAGCCATCTTTTCGAGTTTCTTGTAATGGTTTATGCTGGGTGTGCATAATCATGTTCCTCGTAATAGTTTTCACTTATGGTTGAAGAGTTTAGTTTCTGCAATATGTTTCTGATTTAATGCTTCCAATTTTTGGAAGTACCACCTGTATGAATGACACTTCGAACATTCGTTCGGGTCCTTCATTTTCTTGAATTGTCTCCTCAGTATAGTATACAAATTAATATTCAAGATATTATTATAATATTTTCAGAATAAACCTGGCTATGATACCATTTTACGAAGACAGATCGCGAAGGAAAATGTTATTAGACAAAATAGTAAAACTTTGGGTGAGATTTGAAAAGTATTTAAAACTCTAGGGGCATCGTGCAATTATTCACTTTTAATTTTATAAGGGTAAATTGGTAAAGTGTTGTGGGGTAGGGAGTTAGGATGAAGATGAAAGTATGGTTATGGAGTTATAATATAGAATAATGGATACGAGGAGTTAAGTTAAAGAAAGTTTAGGTTTAGGGATTTTAGATGAGTTTACCCTTAATCATTCATATGAGGAAGTTATATTTAAAGAAACATGAAGACACAACCAGAGACGTCATTTGTGGGAAACATGCACCGATTTGCCAATTGTGCTTTTGGCCCTTCGCAAGTGCTGTCCTAATTTTTTTTAGTCTTTTCCATGTTTTCGAGATTTTCTAGTGTAATCTCCATCTTGATTAATTTCAATTCATTAAACCTTAAAATTTTCAACAAATACCACATCAAATACAACAAAAATTGTAATATTGTCATAAAAAAGTAATAAAAAAAATTTGTGTAATATTCAACCAAGCCATGTCATTCATTTGTGTCTTCGTTTGTTATACTCCTTTGTAAAACCATGTACAAGTATAAATTTGTAATGTTTTTTTGTTTTTTTGCTTACCTACCTAACTTTACCACCTAAACAATATAAAAAAAAATTACATGGAAAATAATCAAATGGTTAGTCAAATTAATAAGGCGCAATGTGAGTCGTCCGAGTTTCATAAGGAGCCAAATTGGACTTCCCTTGTTTTCCCCTCAAAACCTTGACCAAGTCTCCACACATCTTCCTCGTGTTCAAAGTGCAATCGCTCTGCATCACCAGTAGTACCTTGGTCAACCCGTTGACCTTCAAAACCATCTCCGACGAGGTACAATCCCTCCCCAAGCAGCACAGGCTCCAGAGCACCGCGATACCGTGCTCCGTCGCCGCACCGGAACATTTCATCAGGCTCCGGACGATCGCCACCACACATTTTTCCTCAGCCCCAATCGCGCCTCTCCCCTCCGTACACGTGGCGATCGTTTCTAATATCCCCAAAGCCTTCTCGGCAACTGCACGAACCGCATATTCGTCGCCGGAGAGGATTTTCCCTACGGTTGTGACTATTCCCAGCCGTATCAGCTCCTTCTTCGCCGGCCTGGAGGTGGAAATCGCGAGGAGAGACGATAAACCGGATTCTACTGCGGACACATCCGTGTCTATGGTGGACATATTGTACAATTCGTGCAGTAATCCCCGTTTTTCTTCTATTTTGCGCCGGGATTCGGGATTTGCCGCGATCGATTCCAAGATTCTCGCAGTTTTAACCTTCGATTCAACGGTTCCTTTCTGTAAAACTGAAACGAATGATGATAAACAGTCTCCATCATCTACCTTTTCGAGAATTAGCTCGTTCAACAGCTCCTTCACTCCATTTTCCTGAGAAATCAAATCCAAAACTCCTACAATCTGCTCGCAAATCCGGATCTCACCACACTTCACCAAGGCATCAAACAATCTCGTCACAAACTCCCGAGATTGCGCTACGAGTTTGAGATTCTCCTCCGAATCCTTCATAATATCGATCAACTTCTCCAGAGAATCGGAATCAAATCCAGTAGCACCGCTGATGACTTCAGTCGCTACCTTCTTCGAAACCTCCATTTGCGACGTACGTGTGGCTTCAGCTTGAGAGATCCATAGGTTGATGAGGCGGCGGAGGGTAAGATTGGGGGTGGTGCTAGTGGAGGGAAGGGTCTGCATGGTGGCGGGACACGTGTTGTGGCCGAGAGCCAGCCATTTCTCGATGGAGCTGCGGTCGTACGTAACGCCGGTGCACAGGCTCACCGGAGACTTCATCACGTCCATGGAAATTGGGCAACGGAACAAGCTGGGAAGCGTAAGGTACAACTCCTCGTCCATTCTCCTTTGTTTCGCCATTTTTGATGAATTTTTGAATTTCTTCCTTCTGCTGTCTGTTGTTGATTCGAGGGAAAATGAAAGGGGGGGTTCTTTGCTTTATATACGGTTGAAGTTTTGGTGGTACACCATCTGACGTCGTTTTAGTCAATGAAATGAAACAATTAATTTTTATAATTAATAACTACTAAGAATGGGCTATTATTGTATATTTGGTTTTAAAATTATTATAATGAAATGAAGAACTTTGAAAATGAGAGTTTATAAGATATTTTTTTATAATTAATTAAAATAATTATTCCAGTAGGATATTTTCTTATTATTTTTAAAAATAATATATTTCTTTTGATTTTTCTGCTTAAAGGTGATATAATTTTTTTCGTAAACAAATCTTGATATCAGCCATATGTGTACTACACATTTAAACACAGTTTGATACAAACGATAATACTTTATATTATTGCTTATCTAGTTTGACTCAAATTCTATAATAATTAGAGCAAACATATATTTCAATATATTATCAAATCTCATAAGTCGAGTTGTGCATAAACGATCGTTTGGTGTTGATGAAACAAGTTATTTCATTTTCCGTAAGTCGAGTTGTGCATAAACGATCGTTTGGTGTTGATGAAACAAGTTATTTCATTTTTCGATTATTAATGCCTTGCAAATCTCATCATATACCAAACGATCTTATAATGTATTAATATTGTTTTTTTTTATAGTGGGAATGGAATGGCTAAATCAATTTTTTGTATCAGCGCGTTTCAAATTCGAGCCTGTTCAAAGTGGGTATGAATTCATATCCATCCCAATAAGATTGATATCTCTATTAATATTGTTTTTAGAGTACGTGTTTTCGTAGTTATAATATTTTTTGTTAGTTAGTATTTATGTAAAATAAATATATATTTAAATGATTTTTATTTTGTTTATTTGAATAATGTTTTTTTTATGAATTTTATTTTATTTTTGTATATTTACTCTGTTTTTTTTTCTTTTTAAATTATAAGTTTTATATCTTGATGGAAAGCATTTTAGATAACAAATAATAAAAAAAAAATTGGTAAAACTCGTGACAAACATTGACTAAATAAAATTGGAGTGTGGAAAGTTTGAAATAGGCTTTTAAGACGGACAAAAAGAGTCTAAATTTCGGGACGTGGGCCCCACGCTACTGTATGAATCAATATAAAGTCAAAGTTTGACTTGCCTAATTTTCTATGCTTATCGTTTGCTTTCACAATAATTAATTAATTATTGTTCAACAAAAAGTTAAAATATTCAAGACAATTGGAGGAAGCATAGATGAGTGCAAAACACAAGTTGTCCAACTTTGTGGCAATTGCTATGGCGAACTACTACTTAATTGAGCCCTTTACGAGTTAATAATACAATGATAAAAGAGGTCGAATTTCTTTGAATAGTAGTCTATATGATTACGATGATTACTATTATTTCTACTACTTAATTATTCCATTTACGAGTTAAAATGATAAATGGGTCGAATTGCTTCGAGTAGTAATCTATAGGATGACAATAATTGTTGGGATATGCCCTAAGACAAGTCATTAGATGATTGTTTATGACATACAATGTATTATGATTTTATTAATGGCAAATCATTATTATATCTTATTCGAATATCTGTGCAATATGAATTGATATATAAGTTAATGTCCTTAGAATAATATTGTATTGTTCTTAAAGATTGTCCCTAGTCAAGTATTATCATGAATCGGGATAATGATAATGCATTGAGACTAGTATGTTTTGATTGATGAATTGTTCATGGATATGAGATATCAAATCAACACATGGGTACATGTTAGAGAACAATGTACTGGACAGACCCAACATTGGAATGCTACATTGATAGTTATATGAGTGTCATAAGCAATTCTCATAGTGATAATAATGTATGTAATCCTTACGACTTGAGATCATCAGAGATCCCAACATAATGAGTTATGTATCTTGATATTGTCAAACGTTACCTGTAACAGGGTAAACTATAAAGGCAAATATTGGAACACTACGAATTATGTAGAGGGATGTTGATTGATCAAGAAAAGATTTGTCCCTCCCATATAACATGAGAAGTGTTTGGGCCATTGATCAAGTAAGACTAAAATGCATGGCCGTGCTCGAATGAGTCGATATGTGATATCGAGCTTATTCGTTTATTCTAGTTCTACTTGGGGATCAAGAAATAAAGATTGAATATACGAGTATGACTATTCCATGACTCGTGTTCAATCTAAACACATTGGACAAAGGGATTAATTACATGATTAATATTATCACAAGTTCTTAGGTTATGTCGAGTCAATGTCATTCTTGTAATTTGGGTAGCCTTGATGTGTTGCTAGATACCGCTCATTGCTTGTTACATAAAATAGATTTTATGTCACTGTCAACATTGCAAGATCCTATCGGGTCGCACAAAAGATTAAATCGATAAAGGGAATTAAATTCATTGGATGAATTAATTAATTAAGAAGAGTCTTAGTTACATGATTATAAGGATTTAATTAAATCATGGGTTTGGGCCCATGAAGCTTTAAGAAAGTCTTGAACCTTTAATTAAATCCAACATACATATGATAACAAGGTTAATGAGGATTAATCATACAATTCATAAAACCTAAACCCAAGGAACCACGGCCGCCGCTTGTTCGAAGCTCTCGGCCACCGCCGCCTTGATCTTCACGGTCGTCCTTGTTCGGTTATAGTAACCGTGAGGTTTTGGTTCGTTTAAGAACGAGTCTAGCAACTTGTTCTTGAACACCCTTTCGATTTGATCGTGTGGATACCGTAGATACAAAGGTGCAAACTTTTGTTTGTGACTCGAGGTGCTACAACGTGGAATCTGCTTCAAACACGCTACAAGGGTGAGACTCTTTTAATCATTCCGATATGAATACTCTGTATATGTCCTCAGTTAGGAATCCATAGTTTTATTTTCGCTGCGCACTTGTGTGTTGGATTCCTTACATTGGTATCAGAGCCGTGTACAAAGCTCATATCGGAATTATGTGGTTAATGGTTTAATCATATTTAGAATTATATTGCATGCTTTAAAACTGTATAATCATATATGATATGAGTAAATCGAGTTTGTGAAAATCATTGTAAAATTATATATGATATAATTGACAATTTATGTATACGATACACGAAGGCGAAAAGCCGAGCCCATGGCTCTTGATGGTTCGAACCATGGTTCACGAAAATTGCGGGTTGGCGGCTACCTTCACGTGAGAGCTAGGGTTTTTCGAACCCCATGGCTCGAGATGGTCGAGCCACCACCGTCATGAATCGTGCATGGAAAGGACCACACGGCCGCCGCATGAAGCTAGGTCTCGGACCATTGGCTCGTTCATGGGCTGAGCAAGCCGTCGTTGGGCTATGGTTTCGAACCCTGTGCTGTATGGCTCTCGGCCGCCGCCGTCTTGTGGCTAGGGTTTCGAACCCTTTTGGCTCGATGAACTTCAAGCCACCGCCGCACGTGAATGGGCTAGGGTTTCGAACCCTTAGCCACATTCGGTCCAACAGGCGCCGAGATGGCTAGGGTTTTCGAACCCTAGTCACATGCGTGGTTGGTTGGCCGTGGGTTTTGGGCTAAGGATCCGTGACATGTGATGTCCCGAGCGTACGATAATTTCATAAAATTTATTTTACAGTTTTATTGGAATTAAATTTTAAAATGTTTTGAATTTAATTCATTAATTGATATAGCATGTTTTATGTGTTGTTTGAGCATGGTGCATGGTTATAGCCCTATGACTTATTAGATAAGATTTTGTGAATGTTTGTAATTTTAATACGGCCTGCGAGTCGTGCCTTCTCTATTTTTCCTAAATGTTATCCCTCCCCTATGTTCCCCTCGAATGTGACTCGAGGAATTCTCTATATCTTGTAAATGTTATATAGTATAGTTTATTTCTTTGCTGGAGATCAACGAAGACGGACAATGGTGCCGGGATGAGAAGATCATTCACAAAAGGGAGCCAAAGAGGTGCTTGGAGAAGTAACCTTATGTGGACTTTTATGATTTTCTCATTGGCTTGAGAAAATCGCTAGTATGGGCTATAACCATGTCACGTTTACTTTATGTTGATGTACGAGATGCATGTTTACTGTTTTATTTAATATTGATGCTTGATATATATATATATGTAGATATGTATATATTCATATATGTACCAAACATATTTTCAATATTAATAAAATCATGAGATCAATAAATCCCTCTTATAATATTAAGTTTCAAGATGTCTTCCAATTAAAAATACTCGTCAAGACTTCGATTGAATATGCGTGGGTTTGCCAAAGCAAAGCACCGTGACAATCTTAGTAAGTCGCGAAAGGATAAAAGTGATATCCGTGTTATTTTAAAATTGGGTTCGACTTAACTAGCGTTATCTCAATAGGATTGGGAACCTAGAGGCATGGGGTTGAAAAATAATTCATTAGATGAATTTGAACAAAGCGTTGTTCGTCCAACCATCCAAGAGTTGCATGTGATTGTAATTGACAAAGAGTTGTCTACCTAAATAACCGAGTCTTGGGCGATTAGCCAAAGCTAACTCAAGATTAAGTGAAATATGGATCTTGGCCCACTAAAGTTTTCGAGGGTTGATAATTTTAAACAAAATAGTGGGAGTGTCATTTAATATAAGACCATATTAAATGATTAAAATCATAAACTTATTTTGCATATTTATATTGTAGATATCCATGACAACCAACAACGTTACAAGCACACTATCATTGCGATCGGTCCTTGAGAAAGACAAACTTAATGGGACTAATTTCTTAGACTGGTATAGGAATTTGGGATTGTCCTCAAACAAGAGAAAAAACAATATGTCCTAGAGGAACCCTTACCTGCTGAGGAACCTCCCTTGACGGCTGCTAAAGCCGATAGAGATGCTTACAAGAAGCATCAAAATGACGCACTTGATGTTGGGTGCCTTATGCTTGCCACCATGAATTCTGAGCTTCAGAAGCAACATGAGGAAATGGAGGCGTTCGATATGATCGAGCACCTAAAACAACTGTACCAACAACAAGCAAGACAAGAGAGGTATGACGTCTCTAAAGCGTTATTCCAGTGTAGAATGGTAGAAGGAAGCCTAGTTGGAACTCATGTGCTCAAGATGATTGGGTACATTGAGAATCTGGAGAAGCTGGGTTTTCCTTTGGACCAAGAGTTGGCCACTGACGTGATCTTGCAATCGTTGCCTGAAAGCTTCAGTCAATTTGTCTTGAATTACAATATGATTGAAATTGAAAAGACTCCACCACAGTTGCTTGGCATGCTGAGAACTTTTGAAGCTAACATCAAGAAATCTAAGCCTACAAATGTTCTTATTGTGAATAAGAGCAAATGAAAGACTAAAGCTAAAGGCTACAAGAAGAACAAGAAAGTCCTTGTTAAGTTTAAGCCACATGCTTCTGCACTAAAGCCAAAGAGAGGAGTGCAAAAGAGGGGAACTGTTTCCATTGCGGTGAGACCGGACATTGAAAAAGAAATTACAAAGTTTATCTGGAGGATTTAAGAAGACGAAGGGAAGTGTGACTTCCACTTCAGGTATTTTTGTTATAGAAGTCAATTTATCTACTTCATCATCATGAGTATTAGATACTGGATGTGGTTCTCACATTTGTGTTAATGTGCAGGATCTCAAAAGGAGTAGGTTGTTGGCGAAAGACGAGGTTGATCTCCGAGTTGGAAATGGAGCAAGAGTTGCTGCATTAGCAATAGGAGATTATTCATTATCTTTGCCTTCTGGCTTAATTTTAGATTTAAAAGATTGTTATTTTGTGCCGTCGATTACTAAAAATATTATTTCTATTTCTTGTTTGGACAAGTGTGGATTTTCATTTATTATAAAGGACAATTGTTGCTCCATTTATTTAAATGATATGTTTTATGCTAATGCACAAATGATTAATGGTCTTTATATATTAAATCTTGATATGCCTGTCTATAACCTAAATACTAAAAAGATTAAGAATAATGATTCTAATCCAACTTATCTCTGGCATTGTCGCTTGGGCCATATAAACGAGAATCACATATCAAAACTTCATAAGAATGGAGTATTGGATTCATTTGATTTTGAATCATAAACATGTGAATCTTGTTTAATGGGCAAGATGACTAAAACTCCTTTCAAGGGACATGTTGAAAGGACAAATGATTTATTGAGTCTCATACATAGTGATGTATGTGGACCAATAAGCACACATGCTAGAGGTGGTTTTCAATACTTCGTTACATTTACTGATGACTTCAGTAGATATGGGTATGTGTATCTTATGAAACATAAACATGAAACCTTTGAAAAGTTCAAAGATTTCAAGAATGAAGTACAAAACCAACTTGGTAAAAGTATCAAAATCCTCCGATCAGATCGAGGGGGTGAATACCTAAGCCAAGAGTTTCATGACTATCTAAAGAAGTGTGGGATAGTCCCACAACTCACTCCTCCGTATACTCCACAATGGAATGGTGTATCCGAAAGGAGGAATCGAACCTTGTTGGACATGGTTCGATCAATGATGAGTCATGCAGATCTTCCGATATCCTTTTGGGGACATGCTTTTGAAACAACAATATTCATACTGAACCGTGTTCCATCTAAATCAGTGGAAAAGACACCATATGAGATATGGACAGGGAAACGTCATAGTATGTCTTTTATGAAGATTTGGGGTTGTGAGGCTTTCGTGAGACGTCACGCCTCTAACAAACTTGGACCCAAATCTGATAAGTGTTTATTTGTGGGGTATCCTAAGGAAACGAAAGGATACTATTTCTATTATCCCACCGAGAACAAAGTGGTTGTTGCTCGGACCGGTGTCTTTCTTTAAAGAGAATTTATTTCTAGAAAAACCAGTGGGAGACATATAGAACTTAGTGAAGTTCAACCACAAGAAAACACTGAACATGATATTGAGATGGAAACAGAGCAGTCACCACAAGTTGTTGTCGATGAAGTGCCTGCTCAAGAGACACAAGCCCAGCGTAGGTCTGTAAGAGAACACCGGGAGCCACAGAGATATGGATTTCTTGTGACTCAACAAGGTGACCTACTACTTATTGATGAGGATGAGCCGTCATCTTATAAAGAAGCTATAATGGGCAATGATTCTGAGAAATGGCAAGAGACCATGAAATCTGAGATGGAATCCATGTATGCAAACCAAGTATGGACTTTGGTTGACCCACCTGAAGGTGTGAGACCCATAGGGTGCAAATGGATTTTCAAGAAAAAGACCGACATGGATGGTAATGTACAAACCTATAAAGGTCGACTGGTTGCTAAAGGCTTCAAACAAATTCATGGTATTGACTATGATGAAACCTTTTCGCCAGTTGCCATGGTTAAATCCATTAAGATCTTACTTGCAATAGCTGCATTTCATGATTACGAAATCTGGCAGATGGATGTCAAAACAGCTTTCCCTAATGGAAATCTGCTTGAGGATGTGTACATGACACAGCCCGAGGGTTTTGTCGATCCAAAGGATGCTGGAAAGATATGGAAGCTACAACGATCCATTTATGGATTGAAGCAAGCTTCTCGGAATTGGAATCTTCGTTTTGATGATGCAGTCAAAGAGTTTGGTTTCATCAAAAACGTAGATGAACCTTGTGTCTACAAGAAGGTCAGTGGGAGCATAATTATCTTCCTAATATTGAATGTAGATGACATACTTCTAATTGGGAATGACATCCATGTCTTACAATCTGTAAAGATTTGGCTAGGGAATTGCTTTTCTATGAAAGACTTGGGTGAAGCCACCTATGTATTAGGAATCAAGATCTATAGAGATAGATCGAGAAGATTACTTGGCCTAAGTCAAAGTACATACATAGACAAAGTGCTAAAACGGTTTAGCATGCAAGAATCAAAGAAAGGATTCGTGCCTATGACACATGGGATACATCTCTCGAAGGATCAGTGTCCTTCAACACCAGATGAGAGACAACGCATGAGTAAGATTCCATATGCGTCAGCTATTGGATCTATCATGTATGCCATGATATGTAATCGTCCTGATGTCTCGTATGCTTTGAGCATGACGAGCAGATATCAAGTTGATCCAGGTGAATGTCACTGGATTGCAGTCAAGAACATCCTGAAGTACTTGAGAAGAACTAAGGATACATTCTTGATTTATGGAGGTGAGGAAGAGCTCAATGTAATAGGTTACACTGATGCAAGCTTCCAAACCGACAAAATGATTTCCGATCGCAATCAGGATATGTGTTTTGCCTAAATGGAGGTGCTCTGAGCTGGAAGAGTTCAAATCAAGAGACAGTAGCCGATTCTACAACTGAAGCTGAGTATATTGCTGCCTCAGATGCAACAAAGGAAGCTGTTTGGATCAAGAAGTTCATTTCTGAACTTGGGGTGATGCCTAGAATACTAGATCCGATAGAACTCTATTGTGACAACAATGGAGCCATCGCATTGGCTAAGGAACCTAGATCTCACCAAAGATCCAAGCACATACTTCGGCGCTTTCATTTCATTCGAGAAATCGTTGAAAGAGGAGATGTTAAAATATGCAAAGTACCAACAGATGATAATGTATCTGACCCATTGACGAAGCCACTGTCACAACAGAAACATGATCGTCATACTAGATCTCTAGGCATTAAGTATATGTCTGATTGGTCTTAGTGCAAGTGGGAGATTTGTTGGGATATGCCCTAAGACAAGTCATTAGATGATTGTTTATGACATACAATGTATTATTATTTTATTAATGGCAAATCATTATTATATCTTATTCGAATATCTGTGCAATATGAATTGATATATAAGTTAATGTCCTTAGAATAATATTGTATTGTTCTTAAAGATTGTCCATAGTCAAGTATTATCATGAATCGGGATAATGATAATGCATTGAGACTAGTATGTTTTGATTGATGAATTGTTCATGGATATGAGATATCAAATCAACACATGGGTACATGTTAGAGAACAATTTACTGGACAAACCCAGCATGAGAATGCTACATGGATAGTTATATGAGTGTCATAAGCAATTCTCATAGTGATAATAATGTATGTAATCCTTACGACTTGAGATCATCAGAGATCCCAACATAATGAGTTATGTATCTTGATATTGTCAAACGTTACCTGTAACAGGATAAACTATAAAGGCAAATATTGGATACACTACGAATTATGTAGAGGGATGTTGATTGATCAAGAAAGGATTTGTCCCTCCCATATAACATGAGAAGTGTTTGGGCCCTTGATCAAGTAAGACTAAAATGCATGGCCGTGCTCGAATGAGTCGATATGTGATATCGAGCTTATTCGTTTATTCTAGTTCTACTTGGGGATCAAGAAATAAAGATTGAATATACGAGTATGACTATTCCATGACTCGTGTTCAATCTAAACACACAAAGGGATTAAGTTACATGGTTAATATTATAACAAGTTCTTAGGTTATGTCGAGTCAATGACATTCTTGTAATTTGGGTAGCCTTGCTGTGTTGCTAGATACCGCTCATTGCTTGTGACATAAAATGAGATTTTATGTCACTGCCAACATTGCAAGATCCTATCGGGTCGCACAAAAGATTAAATCGATAAAGGGAATTAAATTAATTGGATGAATTAATTAATTAAGAAGAGTCTTAATTACATGATTATAAGGATTTAATTAAATCATGGGTTTGGGCCCATGAAGCTTTAAGAAAGTCTTGAACCTTTAATTAAATCCAACATATATATGATAACAAGGTTAATGAGGATTAATCATACAATTCATAAAACCTAAAACCCAAGGAGCCACGACCGCCGCTTGTTCGAAGCTCTCGGCCACCGCCGCCTTGATCTTCACGGCCGTCCTTGTTCGGTTATAGTAACCGTGAGGTTTTGGTTCGTTTAAGAACGAGTCTAGCAACTTGTTCTTGAACACCCTTTCGATTTGATCGTGTGGATACCGTAGAGACAAATGTGCAAACTTTTGTTTGTGAATATGGTAGGGAATCTAATCAAATCCAATCAACTCTGACATTTGTAATAGTCTCTGATTTTGTGAGATATGAGAGATATCATCCTAAAAAATAGGATTTTAGAGTTATTTGTTAGGTTAGGTTAGTAGTTCTTTCCTATTCTATCTTATTGTTTGGTTTCACAATAATTAACTATTGTTCAACAAAAGTTAATATTTCAAGACAATTGGAGGAAGCATAGATGAGTGCAAAACAGTTGTCCAATTTTGTTAACATTGCGATGGCGATGATTACAATTACTAACACTTAATTGAGCCACTTACGAGTTAATAATAAAATGATAAATGGGTCGAATTGCTTCTGAGTAGTAGTCTATAGGATGACGATAATTACCACCACTACTACTACTACTAGTTAATTATTCCATTTACGATTTAAAATGATAAATGCGTTGAATTTCTTCGAGTAGTAGTTCACATGATAACAATAATTACTATTATTATTACTATTTTATCAAGCTATTATGAGTTAAAATGATAAAAGGGTTGCTTCGAGTAGTAGTTCACTGGATGACGATATTTATTATCACTACTATTACTTAATTGAGTTATTTACAAGTTAAATGATAAATAGGTCAAATTGCTTTGAGCAGTAGCTCACATGATGGCGATAATTACTATTACGAGTAAAAATGATAAATGGATCGAATTGCTTTGAGTAGTGGTTCACAAGATGACGATAATTACTGCTACTACTTAATTGAGTTTACGAGTTAAAATGATAAATGGATCGAACTGCTTCGAGTTGTAGTTCAGAGGATGACGAAAAATGGTAAGGTGGGCATGTAGTCTTCTCATACACAACAATAATCTCACAAATTGAAAATCTCTCTTCTGCACAGAATAAGGTTAGAAAGGAGCATGAAAAGGTTATCCGAAGTAGCTCCTCCGATACTTAAATCAACACTCCTCCGAAAATATAATGCGAGTGCAAACAAGATAGAAACATTCAATTTCGGAGTAAAAAAATACAAGGCAAACCTAGTATATATAGACATATCTTTTTGGGTTAAACCGATAGGTGGAAGAATTCCTTTCATATTTAGGACTCGAGATCCTTGTCAATATGGTAGGGAATCTAATCAAATCCAATCAACTTCCCAGGTTTTTAGTAGTCCCTGATTTTGTGGGATATTAGAGATATCATCCTAAAAAATAGGATTTTAGAGTTATTCGACCCAAGCTATCCGGGCATGAGGTTGGATAAGAGGTGAGACCTCGATTCTATGGAACTCCCCAACTCATGGATCATCCACGGGAAAGGGAAAGCATCTCCAACTCTGTCCACAACTCCACTTCTTGATGAAATCCTCTAGCTTGAGCTCCATCTCAGCCATCCCGAGTGTCACTACTACTACTTCTTAATTGAGCCATTTACGAGTTAATATGTTAAATGGGTTGAATTGCTTCGAATAGTAGTTCAAAGGCGGCTCGAATAGAATTTTAATCATATATCGATTCAAGTTCGAGTTATTATTCTTTTATAGCATTGGATTATTCTTGTTTAATTCTTTTAAGAGTATCATTTCATAATAAATCTTAAAAGATTTGAGGATAATTTTCAAAATTTACTATTGGATATTGATTTTGTACAAGCTAAATTTTTTTATTTTTTTCTGAATCAAACTCGAGTATAATTAATCGACTCAAATGTACCTCAGGAGTGTTGTCCTTATACTAAAAGGAGACAATTGGCTGAATTTGATCAAATATATAAGTTGGTTACGGATTTTAAAAGTAGAAGCAAAATGAATTTTTCATATTTAAAATTTTGGTGGATGTTTTGATGGGTTTTATCTTGTAACTCTTCCTACACTTCTTGTGCTCTTTTAATAAAATATTTTGCCAAATCCAGAAAACCCCTTGCCAATGGCCCCGATGCGAAATGAATTGCAACATTTATTGTTAACAGCTCTCAAAGCATTCAAGATTTTAAGAGATTCAAACATTTTCAAGCACTCATTAGATAATTTAGATTAGATCATACATATTTCGAGAATGATTGAGTAATTGTTATCTACACGGGCAGTGCCCTTTTGGAGTGTAGCAAACGGCCATGTAGGGTGTAGCATATGATATCTGCTTTCCATACCCACACTCGAAGAATGATAAGAAGTATCGAATTGTTGAACTCGAATAATTCAACGACATTTTAGAGCCGGAAGTAGAGGTGGCAAAACGCCTGGCACGACCCGTAGTTTTAGGGCTAGCCCGACACGTCCCATGATCCTCTGGACCACGACGGCCCACTGGTTGTCACTAACTATTTTAATTTTTTTGAATTTTTTTAATATATTACATTTTAGAATAAATATTAATGTTTATAAAATACTTTTATAAACGGGCCGTGCTGGATCACAAGTGACCTGCCAATTTTGCCACCTCTAACCGGAAGCGATCAATTGTTTTAATGCTTCAAATAGTCTATTCACCCTCCTCTCAATTGTTTTAATTCAGCTTCAAATGGTCTATTCACCCTCCTTCTAAACTGCATTATGTCGTCTGATCCTAATAATAAATAAATTATAATAGATGTATTATAATTTATTTAATATTAACCAACACCTACTTTGTGAACATTTTAGTGGATTCGATATTGGGATTTGACTAATAACTTTCCGGATGCTCCAAATTATGTTGAGTGCTATAAAAATACTCGTTATTGTACTTATAATACTTTATGTAGACTTTATGTATTACCTAACCATTTGTGGTTGACCTTTGAAGACCTCTTAAATTAAAAGTTATTGTAATTAATGTCATTGCAATGAATTCTTATTTAATTATATGAAAGATGAAATAAATTAAGTATGTAAATAGCTATTAACTATTTTTATTTAAGTTCTTTTTTTTCTAAGTGGTGGGATAAAATAACACGTTTGAATCGTAATGATTATACATTGTATGTTCCATAGTATGTCACATTCTTTTACCCTTTCCCGGAAGTCGATGATTCTGTCATAGTTGATCCCACATTAAAAGTATATTGATTTTTCCTCATAACCGAATACTTTTACTGCATATTTGATTCAAAAGATTAATATATAATTTATCGATTAGTTAATATATTTTACCAAGTGAATTCATATTTTAAATTATATATATTTTTTATTTTTTATGTTTGGATTGGACACCATTTATGGAGCAATGGGTTGGTCTTCCTTTGTCATATAGGGAAACATATAAAATGAGTGCTTGGAAGAAAGACTTGTTAGAAGGAAGAAGTGAAAAGTAAGCGTGTATGATGCGTGTGACAAGTCGTGGTTACTCCAAACTATTGTCGTGTTGCTTTTGAAAACGTAGAAAAAAAACAAATCAAAACACGGTTTCTTCGTCCACCCACTTCTCTAAGCTATCATTTGCTGACTTTTTACTACTGTGCTGCACAGACATAGATATGGAGACATGGATACGAAACGATATGGATACGGGGGCACGGATTTTCAAAAATTACAGGACACGATAGGATACGACAATAATTTTTTATTTTTTTATATATATTCTACATATTCTATATGTTCTATATATACTAAAATTCAAGAAATATTTGAGTAATAAAATTGAATGATGTCAAATAGTAGATATTTCATTCACTAATTAATGCATACAACAAATACCACTCAAACTACATAACCATAAAAAAAGTTATAATTTTTTTGACATTTTTGTAAATTTTTTTTTAAAAAAATCATTTTTTCCGTGTCCACGGCATGTCCATGCCGTGTCCCGCCTTGTCCAAAATGTGTCAGAATTTTTTACTTTTATTTTAAAAAAGTCCAGACACGCCACGTGGCGTGTCCGACGCCGTGTCGCACCCGTATCCAGCCGTGTCCGTATCCACGAAGTGTCCGATATTGGGGGTGATTTTTTAGAATATCGGTGCAACATAACTTTACTAGTTTAAGGGATGTTTCACATTTTAATCAATAAATCCTCAAATATAAAGCAATCATGCACACATTCCGTGTGGGTAAAAAACATCGAAAAAATATTTCTATTTTTTTTAACTAAAAAAAACTGTTTACAATTTTGAGAAATTATAATTAGAGTTCCCCTTCATATGTTTTTTCTTTAATATGTTCAATTTTTTTTTAACCTCCAAGACTAATCGAAACGAACGTTCTATAACATATATACATCATATTGTAAGATCAAAAGCCAGCAACGGCCGGTCAAGGTGAAATAGGGAGGAGAACACAAGTACAAAGTAAGAAGCTAAAAAATGGATAATAAATATATCAAAACATGGGTGTGTTTGTTTCATCACATTGCTAGGAAAACTACCACATTTAGCTTAGAAGGATACATTTTAGCTTTGTTTTTTACCTAATTGATGAAGATGGTGAAAGGGGCCGTTCAGATGTTCGGGCAGTGATAGCGAGCTCGTTCGAGAGAGCCAATCTCCTAAGAAATTAGGAAGAAGTAGAAGAAATGGAAAGGAAATTGAGAGAAATTTTCATTCATAAAATGCTTAAGAACTGAATACAAATCTAATGTATCTGTTTATACTAAATTATCGACAATAACTACTTTCCCAACTACACATCTGTCAAATAATCTGTAAACTTCCTTGGTAACTGCCTTGGTCTTGAGCTTGCTTCACGGGTCTTGCCCATTATCTTTTGTTGCACTTCTTTCCCGCTTTGATCGCTTGATGTTGTATCATTACCCGTGTCTCAGAAAAACACCTTGTCCTCAAGGTGGAAAGAAGAATACAAAGTCTTGAATGTGGAAACATCCTCCCATGATGTATCTTCCACAGGCAGTCCTTCCCATTGCACGAGAACCTGAGATATCCAATTCCCACCGCGATTAATTTCCCTTGAACTGACAATGGCTGATTGGCCACCTCATTTGGAGGAATCTGTAAGAACGGCACAGCTGTAGGATTTGGACATTTTCGTAGAATAGAGATGTGAAAAACATTATGGATTTTACTCTGTGCTGGCAAGCCCAATTTATACGCCACCAATCCAATTCGTTGTAATATCTTAAAGGGTCCATAATTACATTTGCTGAGTTTAGTAAACCTTTGTCCTGTTAAGGAAATCTGACGATGGGGTTGTAGTCTTACATAACACCAATCTCCCACGTTAAAATGAACGTCTTTGCGATGTTTGTTGGCTTGATTTTGCATCCGTAACTGAACTCGACTCAAATTTGCCTTCAAGAGCTGTAATAACTCCTCCCTGTCTGTCAAATGTGACCAACAGCCTCAACCGAAGAAGAGCCTGACAAATACGATGGTAGAGTAATGGGTGGTTTCCCGAAAACCGCTTCGTAAGGGGACATCAATATGGACGAGTGAAAGCTTGTATTATATGATAATTCTGCCCAAGTTAAATATTTACTCCATTGATGAGGCTTTTCTGATGCGAAAGCTCGGAGATATTGTTCCAAGCAAGCAACGGTTAATAACCTTCGTTTGTCCGTCAGTTTTTGGATGATACACACTAGAGAAATGTAAGGACGTACCACTGAGTTTAAATAATTCCTTCCAAAATCTACTCACACATATAGGATCTCGATCGGAAACAATACTCTTTGGAAATGAGTGATGTTTAACCACCATATCCGCAAAAAGAGTTGTTGTTATAGATGCGGTAATGTTTAACCACCATACCCGCAAAAAGAGTTGCTGTTATAGATGCAGTAAAACTAAAACCCACCTTTAAAGCCCCAAAGTGAGCATATTTAGATAATAGATCCATAACACCAAAAAAGTGTCGAGTTTGGCAATCCAATAATAAAGCCCCAATGTGAGCATATTTTAGTAACGCTTCTAAGTGTATTCAATGCCCATATCAGTCAAGTCTTTTAATTTGGGGTTCACAAATATTATCTTCAAGGTTTGAAAAATTGAGTATTTTGAATAAAATAAATAATAAAAATAGTGAAGGAATGAATGGTGTATAGAATAAATTGAGTGTTCTGAATAAAATAAATAATAAAATAGTGAATGAATGAAGGGTGTATAGAATAAAGTGAGTGTTTTGAATAAAATAAATAATAAAAATAGTGAAGGAATGAAGGGTGTATAGAATAAATTGAGTGTTTTGAATAAAATAAATAATAAAAATAGTGAATGAATGAAGGGTGTATATGTAATTTCACAATTGAAAAACCCTCACAACATCCACACATTTATGGTTTATTATATTATTATTATTATCTTTAAGTTTTGAGTTTAATTCCACGACAATTATTTTAGTAACGCTTCTAAGTGTATTCAATGCCCATATTAGTCAAGTCTTTTAATTTGGGATTCACAAATATTATCTTCAAGTTTGAAAAATTGAGTATTTTGAATAAAATAAATAATAAAAATAGTGAAGGAATGAATGGTGTATAGAATAAATTGAGTGTTTGAATAAAATAAATAATAAAATAGTGAATGAATGAAGGGTGTATATGTAATTTTACAATTGAAAAACCCTTACAACATCTACACATTTAATAATAATAATAATAATAATAAATAATAATATAAATATAAATATAAATAAATAAATAAATATATATATATATATATATATATATAGTTATAGATATAGATATATATATATAGATTAGGATATCATTGAAGAAGACGAGCACAAATTTTCGAAGAAATGGTTTAAAAATGGTATTCATCCAGGCTTGGAATGTAGAAGGAGCATTTGTGAGACCGAAAGGCATCACAAGGAATTCGTAATGACCCCATGACTTCTAAAATCAGTTTTCTGAATGTCATGGGAGTGTAAACGTATTTGGTGAAACCCGGCTCGGAGATCCAATTTGGAAAAATACTAGCACCTTGTAATTCATCTAAGAGTTCATCGACGGTTGGTATAGGAAATCTGTCTTTGATGGTAACATGGTTCAATGCACGATAATCAATACAAAACCGCCATGTTCCGTCTTTTTTTTAACAAGAAGAACAGGGGAAGAGAATGGGATGTGGCTGGGTCGGATGATAGGCTCGGTGTTAGGTAACAGATGAATTCGATGATCAATGAGTCGATGAGGAGGTAAACTCTTTGGAGATTAAAATACATCCTTAAACAAGTCAAGTAATTCAGAAAAATTAGCAAGAGTAGAATCTACCTTTAACTTCTGGATGTTGCAATGACATGTTAGACACCTACTTTCCGCTTTAACCATTCGGCGAAGTTGGTGTTAGTGCACTTGTGCAACCTGGAATAAAGGCTCCCTTTGTAATCTAATCCTCCGACCACCCAAGTTGAATTCCATATATAATTTCTGGTAATCCACGGTTATAGGTCCCAACAGCTCCAACCATTGGACCCCAAGCACAATATCGTCTCCCTGAATTGGCAAGATGCAACAATCAATGTAAAATAACTCACCATCCAACTGAACATGGACATGAGAACAATAGCCACAACAAACCAATGAGTGACCACTCCCCACCAATAAACTGAAATGTGGGGAAGGAGTAATGGCAAGTTTAAGGAATTTCACAACTCGTTCTTGCATAAAATTGCGGGTACTGCCACTGTCAATGAGTGTTTGTAGCAATAAACCCGAAATATGTGCTTGAATCCGTAATGTGCGAGGCGTGACCTGACCTTCCATAGCATGTAAACTTATTTCTGGTGAGGGTTGTTGTAAGTCTGCATCGTCTAAGTCAGTAGTATGCTCTTCGTCGATTTGAATTTCATCGTCCACCAAGAAACAAAACAGCTTCCCTTTGCATCGATGTCCAACGGAGTATTTTTCATCACAATTGTAGCACAACCCTTTCTCACGTCTAGCCGCCATTTCAGAAGAAGATAGTCTCTTTATTGTGACCCCGACAGGTTGCTTAGATTCCGAGAGAAGGGTTCTCCTGCTGGTGTGGGTAACAAAGCTGGTTGATTTTGATTTCGTGAAATTGGCATGGACTTAGGAATGTATTTGTGATCTGCCTGTTTATCATCATATAGACGGGCTAACCCCATAGCCTGAACCAAAGATTGAGGCCAGTGTACTTGGAGTTCTTTGCGCAAATCAGTACGTAAACCCGACACAAAACAACTGGTTAAAACATGTTCAGAAACACCCGAGCACTTATTAGCAAGTTGTTCAAATAGGTGTTGATACTCACTCAAGGAATGTAGTTGTATGAGTTTAGTTAATTTGCCAAATGAATCCTCATACTCCGACGGACCAAAACGCTTAGCCACAACAACTAGAAAATCATTCCAAGTAGCTAACAAATCATTCTTGCTCATCCAATCAAACCAGTCGAGCGCATCCCCATCCAAATGAAACGATGCAATTACAAACGCTAGTGGTCCGGTGTATTATAAAAATCAAAATAACGTTGGATTCGGGAAAGCCACGCAGAAGAATTTTCACCTGTGAAGCGTGGAACATCGAGGCGCATAGATTTCAGAGGGTGATTATGATTGGTATGGAACACCTGTGCAGCGAGATGAGTGGAATTTTCATCAGTTGGTTGGACAGGAATTCGTCGCACTTGTTGTTCCACCTTCGCATCCCTGGTTTGTAACCCGATTGTAACTTCCTTTAAGGACTGCGTGAGAAATTCAAGAGTAGTGTTCTGTTTTTCAATTAAGGAAGCATGTTGATCAATCATCACAGCATGTGATTCCTGTAAGGCAGTGGTTTTAGAAACCAAATCTTCCAAACGTGCATGACGTGTGCCTTCGGCCATCGAAACTGGTTGAATGCAAATGTGAAATTACGCAAAAATGAAATGAATGTGTATCGAATCTGGACGTGTAGCAACGAGAGCACCATAAATGATAGCGAGCTCGTTCGAGAGAGCTAATCTCGTAAGAAATTAGGAACAAATAGAAGAAATGAAAAGAAAATTGAGAAATTTTCATTCATAAAATGCTTAACTGAATACAAATCTAATGTATATGTTTATACTAAATTATCAAGAATAACTACTTTCCCGCCTACACATTTTCAGTTACACATTTGTTAAATAAACTGTAAACTTCCTTGGTAACTGCCTTGGTCTTGAGCTTGCTTCACATGTCTTGCCCATTATCTTTTGTTGCACTTCTTTCCCGCTTTGATCGCTTGATGTTGTATCAGGCAGGCTGGCCAGAAACCGATGACTTGTCGGATCCACGAACATTGTATCTGTCATAAACTTTTTCTCGGTTCTCTGACCACCAAGTCTCCGCCTGATGCTCCCCGAATCTTCTCCGACTACATGGAAAAAGGATCAAAGTTAAGTCTTGCTATCATATTAGATGCATTATCTCAGTTCTCGAAAGAAATGGATATCCCAACAATACCTGAATCGTACACGTTTGAGATCTCTACTTCCATCTCGAAAGGCTACAAGTGTTATGTATACACCAGGTTCATATTGCTCGATCCATTCAGCCTCGATTTGACTGGTACCGCCAAGAGCTTCTGAGTTCCCGGGTCTCGAGCCATTTTCACCGTCCGGGTCAGGCACAGATTCTTTAGTGTCAACACCATCAGATACACTGGTCCCGTTAGCTTGTACACTTTCATCACCATTAGGAATTATGATGTTTGAGCCATCATTTATCCGGTTGGTGGTGGAAAGTCCGATTCCCTCAGCCCACGAGTTGCTTTCATTGCTTCTAACGGCATCTCCGGCAAGCACTTCTGAGGGCATCTGCGTACCGTTTGATGGAGCTGAATCAATTCTAGGATGGGAAGCCAAGTAGGAGCTGCTGATTTGGTCGGTTCTTGAATTTGTTTCTCCATTTGCACCAGGGTAGAGAATACCATTTGTTTCCAATCCGTTCGGAAGGTATACAAGTTTGAGACTTTCGGCATCATATGCCCCAGGTGGTAATTTCTCAGCCATATCTTTGAGCTGGAACGAGAGTAAATATCAGGGTCGATAACACATTTGTGTACAATATTCTCTTCCAATCATACATATATACATATGATAGATAGATATATACATAGCGAAACGAACCTGAGCCGTAAGAGACTTTATCACTTCTTTTGCTGCTTTACATTTAGCAGATTCCTCAGCAGCTAATGCCACTGCTTCTTGGACCTTCTTTGCTGATTTCTGAAGCTCGTGCTCTTGCATTTGACATCGATTTCTCAGGCTCTCCACCTATATCAATTTCATGATAACCAATATTACAAATGATAAAAAATTTCAGAAATTAAAGCCAAGAAAAGAACGACATGGAACTTGAGGGCATACCTGAACACGCAACTTGCTCACTTCATGATTCAGAACTTCATTGGTCTTCTTTATACTATCACCAATGTTTTTAGAAAAAGAAAGTCCTGATATTGTAGGAACCGGTGTCGCTGATCGAGGAGGGCTTGTTTTTCTAGAGTATGGTGAAACGGACCGGGAACTAACATTCGAGGGTGCAATAATTGGTTTTGGAACTGTTCGATGTACATCGATAGAGGTAGACATGACAGCATCTCTCAGCTGAAATAGAGAAGGAACCTGAGAGGACCGACCTAAAGAGAATGTTTCAGTTTTCTTTCCTTGTTTGGCTGGTTTTATATCGAACTGTTTGATCAAATCAAAGTTAGATGACATGGCAGATTTCGCCAAATTTAAATCTACCTTGTCCAACCTATCCTTATTTTCACCTGAAACGCGTGGAGTAACATTTTTCCGATTGTTGATTCCGGCTTCTGCTATCTTACTCAGTTTCGCAAAACAAGAATCACACACGCGATATGGCTTGCCAGGATTAGGCGCCAATGCTGCTCGCAAGCCTTTTTTAGAACTGCATGCGTGGCAGTGTACTAGTCCACAATTATAGCAATTATGTCTTTTTCTCGTAAAGCCAAATGCCTGTCTACAACCCGAGCACTGGGACTGCTCCGCACCAGAAACCCATTTATGAAGACATATTGCAGAAGTGTAATTCGAACCACAAGCGAGAAATTTAACGTGTCTATCCTTCAATGCTTCAACCAGAGTTGGTGTGTTCCTATCTTCTATATCTCCATGGCCCAATCTCCCATTAGCACCCTTACCCCATGTATATACCTCATTTTTGGATGTTAATACAGCCACGTGATAGGAACCACCGGCAATTTCTTCAACAGATTCGCCAGTAAGCTTATCTTCTACCAAACAAGGTAACTTTCCGTCTGAGCGAGGATTTCCGAGTTGACCATAGACAGAACTTCCCATTGTCAAAACACGTCCAGACGTTGTTAGGCCGATTGTCAAACTATGCCCACATGCAATTTTCTGAAAATTATAATCGATCAGAGCAGGCACACAGGTAGGCTTCAACCGAGATTCTTTATCACCATGACCAAGGCGATTTTTATCACCATCCCCCCAAGTAAACAATTTTCCTGACAAAACACTTGAGCTGGACTGAGTTACAATAACCTCAACAACAGCAGCAGTATGCCACACCCCACATGCAACAGAGATTGTCCTCAATCCCGAGACAGACTCGACCTCCCTCGGATAAAAGACACTTTCCCTACTTCCATGTCCCAAAACACCAAAAGTACCATCTCCAAATGTGAAGAGCTGTCCAGTTGATGTTACCAAGGCTGTATGCCATGGGCCACAAGTAACTAATGCAACTTGAAGTCCCTCGAGAGGCCCGGAAATTCGCTTTGGTATCCAATGACTGACATCCGTGCCATGACCCAAGAGCCCAGCTTTATGTGCACCGTCACCCCATGTGTAAAGTTCACCACTCATTGTAACAGCACAAGAGTGAAACTCTCCACATGCAACCAAATCAACACTGCAGAATGACAAAGATTCCAACAGACGAGGTTGAGTAACATCTTTCCCAACTCCATGGCCGAGTCGTCCTCCTGATTCTTCCCCCCAACTAAAGACCTCTCCTTGCCTAGTGACTAGGGCAGCATGCCGGACCCCACAAGCTATATGAATCACATCTAGAACAACGTTACACTCTAACGGCCTGGGAAGAAGAACATCAGCTTTTGTGCTAATTGAACTAGCATTCTTTTCTGGACCAACCTTTATGACATTGTCGCATATAACTTCACCCCATATATACACATCACCTAACGCATCACAATCATCTGGTGTAGAACCATGACTTGAAGTACTAGGGGCACTAGAAACACTAACACGGAAAGCATCTGACCCAGATCCTTTCACTTGCATGATCGGTTGATCCAAAGCCACATGAGACCTTTCTGAATAGATAGAATTATCTATGCTACTGCTCTTTGGAGGACTACTTATATTTGAATTAATGGAAACCTCAGATGAACTAACTTTTCGTGCAACACTCACAGAACTGTTACTTGGACTGTTTGATGGCAAATCTCTGTTGTCCTGGAACATTTTACAAGAAAAAACAACTCTTGAGTATGATAGAAAATGCCATCATATCAATTAGCAAATCTCAGATAAGGGTATCTAAGTATCAGCAAAATCTATCGAGGTAAAAATGACACACCCTTATAAAGTTACCCGCCAGAATGTGGATTTCTCTACCTTACCATTTGATTAATTTATTTTCCATAAAATTATATATCCAAATCAGTATATAAATAATTGGAAAGCACATTTAAGTTTCAAGCAGTGCACAATGAAGAACATGCCATAGAAGTTTGCCCAATTCGAGCCCTAAAGGCACGAAAAAGACGCAAATTAACCTATCAGTGATTCATAGAAAGTTTTGACCCCCAATACTGCATTATCCCAATTAAAATGATATTAGTATCCAAGTTTTCATAAGCCTACTTTAATCCCAGCTCATGTTTGCCTCAAAATGGTTGCACAACTTACATCAAAATAGAGGCCTCCATCGTTCCATCCATCAATTTTTGAACGTCCAGCTTGTGCGGAAAATATCAATGACTTAAGGCCAGCTATCCAGATCTCTGCCTCAACTTTGTCCTTGCAGATCTAGCAACAAAATAAGAAGAGAGGAGAGCTGAATTTTATACACTGAAGGTATAAAAACAATCACTCGAACGAGACCTGACAGTAACGAACCAGGTCTAGGGATCTTTTCCCGTTGTTATAAATGAGCGAGAAGGATAAATAGTCCTTGTCAGGGCGCAGATATCGTTGAAATACGGCCTGGCATCAAGTTGTTACGGTTAATTAAAATGACAACATATAAAACATCAGAAGATCATGCAAAAAAAAAAGGGATAGTTATAAACATATAATTATATTAATTGTGATTGAGAAAATCAGAAACATGAAATTAGGTGCCAATCTCACAGTTCTTTGTCCAGGGATAATTCTTGATACTGAAGCTAACTTCAAACTTCTTTCACCACTACTAGAAATCCAAATTAAAGATTTTTCATCCTGTGATGTGAAATCAAAAATACGACTATCAGCATTCAAAGAAATGCATAAAACTGAAAACGGTATGAGAAGTGATCAAGATATGAAAACATCATATGCCCAGTGCAGTAAAGAATTGTAGCAATCGAACAGTAGATTAAAAATACAACAGTCAGCCCTATGCAAGTCTAGAAAATGTTCAAAAGCTGATCAATTCTGCAGCAATTAAATTTGACTTAGAGCCAGAATGGATACAGAAGCACTACTTCAAGAAAATTTTATTCAGCGGTGATACTCAGCAATAGGATGATCTCACCTCACCTTATTCTAGTCGGTCGACCTCCCGACCTAATCAACATTTTGTCCTCGGGAGTGTCATACCTTCAAGACCAGAAGATAATTCCCCGACCTACCGACCTACTTGGATCAAGATAAATATCATTCAACATTGATTCAGAAATACCATTGGGCCGACCTCCCGACCTAATCAACATTTTGTCCTCGGGAGTGTTATACCTTCAAGACCAGAAGACCTAATTTTCAGAGCTCCCATCTGAGTTTCAAGCATCTTACCTCTAAGAACATGTTGACCGAGTCTACGTTGATCAGGCACGTCCCGATATTTCCGGAAGTGGAAATGAGTAGTGGTTTTATCAGTTGACTGACATGTCCCGAAATCCCGGGAATCGTGTGAATCGTGGTCTAACTGCTCCAAAGTGCACGCTCTTGAGTTAAACTCTATAAATAGCAAACCAATACAAGATTTCAGGTATGCATTTTTCTCCTATACGCACTATACAGCACCTATTCTCTTACAGATTTTGACAGATATTTCCCGTGACCTAACCTTAGCGTCGGAGGGGACACGCCGGAAAAATATTCCGGCCCCTTCTAACATCTTGTTTCATATCTTAGCAGGTCATTCAAAGATCTGTTCCTGATTATCTGGTCTAGGGAGGAATATAAAGGGAAATCATTAAACCTATTATTGATACTTAAAAAGCATCACTCTTTTTGGGAGTATCAATTGGCGCCGTCTGTGGGAACGTTCGAGCTAAGGCGTGGATATGGCAACAGGAAGAAGAGGACGCGGGAGAAGGAGAGCATCTGAGGGGAGAAATCCCCCTGAATTATCGGAAAATCCTGAAAATACTTTACCAGAATCAGGAGATCAGATGCCTACAGTAAACAGAAGGGTGGGAGATCTCACTTTGGAGCAGTTGGCTCAGTACATTGCTCAGACAGTGGATATGGCGGTGAGGGGAAACCAGATACCACCCTGTCATAATAATCCACCACGTCAACCTCCCCCTACGAATGTGGGAAGTCAGCCAGTTGAACCAGAGCAATTAGCTACTGGTCAACCGATGGTTGAACCTATGTTACCAAATCAAATGGAGCTAGTATGGGAAGAGATAAGAAGATTGGGACAACAAAGGGGAGAAAGAATATCTACATCTCGACGTGAAAGCCCTTTTTCACCCCCAATTTTGAGAGAAGATCTTCCTCCGAATTTCCGACAGCCCATGATTGGAGAATACGATGGGAGCGCGGATCCTGAGGAACACCTCGGGAGGTTTGAAAATGCCGCGTTATTACATCGTTACTCAGATGGGGTTAAGTGTCGAGTATTTTTGACCACACTCGTAAGGTCGGCTCAACAATGGTTCAATTTTCTCAAGCCAAATACTATTCGCAATTTTGAAGACTTCAGTTCTGTCTTCTTGAACCAGTTCGCTAGTAGTAAGAGGTACCAAAAGACCTCTTTGAATCTTTTCACTACGAAGCAGCAGGAACAAGAGTCCTTGCGAGAGTTTGTGCAAAGGTTCAACAGTATAGCATTGGAGGTACCTACTGCCACGGCCGATGTCCTCATCAATGCATTCACTCAAGGATTAAAGGCGGGGGAGTTTTTTAAATCATTAGTAAAAAAACCCCCTCGGAATTATGACGATCTACTGGGCCGAGCCGAAAAATATGTTAACTTGGAGGATGCGCAAAAACAAAGAAGGGTAGAAATGAGACCAGAAATGAGAAGAGAAAAGGTGGAGTCAGGAAAGAAGAGGTTATTTGAAAGGGGGGATGATCAGGGCAGAGCTAGAGGACAGCTTCTAACTCGAACTCCTTTGACAATGAGTTTAGAAAAGGCTATGGAATTTTGCGATGAAAAGAGGAGGTTAGAAAGACCGAAGAAGGCAGAAAAAGGACCTCGCTTACCTCCTTCTGAAAAGTATTGCAGGTTTCATAGGGAATATGGACATTTTACAAATGAATGTCAGAGGTTGGAAGAAGAGGTCGAGAGGATTATTCAAAGGGATCCCCAGATTAAAGCAATATTAACCACAAGGTCAGAACCCTACAGTCCACGCAGAAGAGGAAGAAATCAAGTCTGGGAAGATAGTAAACGGGAAGCTCGGCGAGATAACCAACCCCATCATAGGAGTTGGGAAATTTCACCAAAAAGCACGGACAAAGGAAGAAGGGAACAGGAGCACAATAATCCAACCCGAGGAATTATACACATGATTTCAGGAGGAGCAACAGATGGAGACTCTGGTCGAGCTCGCAAAATGCATGGACGGAGATTAGAGTGCTCGGAGATTGTGACGGAGGTCAATCTTAAATCTGATCCAGTAATATCTTTTGGACCCAATGATTTAAGAGGAGTTATTGCACCGCATACTGATGCCCTGGTAGTCACAGTTACCATTGCAAATTATGATATAGCTCGGATATTCGTGGACACAGGAAGTTCAGTCAATGTGTTGTTCAAAGAAACTTTGGATCAAATGCAGATAGAAGGTTTTCATTTTGAACCAATCAGAACACCTCTCTATGGCTTTACCGGGCACGCTATTAAGCCTATGGGTCAAATCACCCTCCCTTTGTCAATGGGAAATGACTCCAGGAGAGTTACAAAAATGATTGACTTTACAGTAGTAGATGCTCCTTCTTCATACAATGGTATAATTGGCCGACCTGCTATGAAGGATTTTCGAGCCATTTCTTCCACCTACCACCAAAAATTAAAATTTCCATCGGGCACGGAAGTTGATGTATTACAGGGGGATCAAAAGATTGCTCGAAACTGCTATATGAGTGAAGTAAAAGAGGAGAGCAAGAGATCAAAGCTCCAGGTCAATGCAATAGCAGGAGGAAAGCCTCCAGAACAAAACCCGGAAAAGTTAACACTGGAATGCGCGGATGAAGAACCTGATTTGGTGGAGCTCAGTTCTCCCTTAAAGATGGTTAAGATTGCCAAAGAACTAAGCCAGGAGGTCCGAGTCAGGTTAATTGCGTTCCTAAAAACTCATGAGGATGTATTCGCATGGTCAGCTCGGGAGGTCAGAGGAATAGATCCCACTATTATGCAGCATCGCCTGAACATCCTTACTGGTGTAAAACCTGTAAAACAAAAGAAGAGGCACTTTGGCACAGAGAAGGATAAGTTAATTAGAAAGGAGGTGGATGAGTTACTCCGAGCTGGCCATATCCGTGAAGTACAATTCCCAACTTGGTTATCAAATGTGGTCTTGGTGCCCAAGAGTTCAGGAAAGTGGAGAATGTGCGTCGACTTCAGGGATCTTAATAAGGCTTGCCCTAAGGATTGCTATCCTTTGCCACGGATTGATCAATTGGTGGATTCTACAGTAGGGTATCAATACTTGTGTTTCATGGATGCCTACCAGGGATATCATCAGATCCCATTGGCTCAGGAAGATCAAGATAAGGTAAGTTTCATTACCTCAGATGGGACATTTTGCTATGTAGTAATGCCTTTTGGATTAAAAAATGCGGGAGCTACATACCAAAGACTCCTGGATAAGGTATTTGCGGCGCAAATAGGAAGGAACATAGAGGTTTACGTGGATGATATTTTAGTAAAATCAAAGTTGGGTGATGACCTCATTTCAGATCTCACAGAAACTTTTTCAACGTTACGATCGTTCAATTTAAAGTTGAATCCCCAAAAATGTCTTTTTGGGGTGAAGAGTGGGAAGTTTTTGGGTTATATCGTAACAGAAAGGGGGATTGAAGCTAATCCAGAGAAAGTGCAAGCGGTACAATCCATGTTACCTCCTAAAAATCTGCAAGAGGTACAAAGATTGACAGGTCGGATTGTAGCTCTTTCTCGTTTTATATCCAGGTCAGCTCATCGAAGTCTGCCATTTTTTCAAGTCCTTCGGAGGGCCAAAAAGTTTGAATGGGATGAAAGATGCGGAGCTGCGTTTGAAGACCTTAAGAAATATTTGGCTGAGCTCCCGATCTTAACCAAGCCGAAGATTGGAGAACGTTTATTTGTTTATTTGTCAGCAACAGAGGAGGCTATTAGCTCGGTGCTCATCAGGCAAGAGGATAGTGTTCAACAACCTATATATTACATATCTCATGCGCTGAAAGGAGCGGAGCTACGATATATGGAGATTGAAAAGTTAGCTCTGATATTGGTAATGACCGCTCGACGATTAAGACCATACTTTCTTTCGCATCCGATATCCGTACTCACCAACAGCCCGTTGGGGAGAATATTAAATCGAGCTGAAGTATCAGGACGACTCGTGAAATGGACAACTGAGCTAGGAGAATATGATATAAATTATGAACCTCGAGTAGCTATTAAAGCTCAAGCTTTGGCCGATTTTATTGTTGAAACTATAAGACCTGAGCAGGGAGAGATTTGGAAGATTTATGTGGATGGATCTTCCTCTAAGGAAGGCAGTGGAGTGGGAGTAATTTTAATATCCCCCCAAGGAGATGAAATCAAGATTGCAGTCAGATTGGAATTCCGAGCTTCTAATAATGAAGCAGAGTATGAAGCTGTTTTAGCAGGAATGCGAGCAGCTAGAAATGTGGGAGCTACTAGGATCCATATCTTTTCTGATTCCCAGCTAGTGTCTCAACAAATGAATGGTGTTTACGACATAAAAAATGAGAAGCTTGTCGAATATGCTCGGGTGATTGAAAAGGCTAAAGATTTCTTCGTAGAAACAATTTTTGAGCAAATTCCTAGAGAAAAGAATGATAAAGCTGATAGCTTAGCTAAAATGGCAAGCTCGTTATACAGATGGAAAGATCGGGAAATCATATCACAAATTGAGTTAAGCCCTTTCTCTATTCCTAAAGCTCCTGATTTGGAGGAAGATGATTGGAGGGCTGATATTTTGGGTTTCCTACAAAGGGGGGTCGTGCCAATGATTCTAAGAAAGCATATAGGTTAAAGCAAAGATGTTTGCGCTTCTTGCTCTTAGAAGGAATATTGTACAAAAGATCTTTTTCCCGACCTCTGCTCAGATGCTTGGGTCCGACGGACTCGGGCTACGTGCTAAAGGAAATCCATGAGGGATGTTGTGGTAATCATCTTGGGTCACTATCATTAGCTCGGAAGGTTGTCCTGGCTGGTTATTTCTGGCCAACCATTCAAAAAGATGCCGCAATTCTTGTCAGAACATGTGATAGTTGTCAGCGACATGCCAGGCTTCAACTCCAACCTGCTGCTATGATGAGAGCAATTGTAGCTGCTTGCCCTTTTGACCAATGGGGAATTGACATCGTTGGTCCTTTCCCCATAGCACCAGCCCAAAAGAAATTCTTAATTGTAGCTATTGACTATTTCTCTAAATGGGTGGAGGCAGAAGCTGTTGCTAAGATTACAGAACAAAAGATATTAGATTTTATATGGCAAAATATTGTTTGCAGGTTTGGCGTACCAAGAAAATTAATCTCCGATAATGGTAGGCAATTTCAAGGCTCATTGATGAAGGCATGGTGCGAAGAGATGAAGATACAGCAGGCCTTCACTTCAGTAGCTTATCCTCAAAGTAATGGCCAGGTAGAAGTTACCAATAGGTCTTTGGTACAATCTCTCAAAGCTAGATTGGGAAGAGCAAAGGGCAATTGGGTGGAGGAACTCCCTAGTTTTTATGGTCTTACAGAACCACTTCCAAGACAGGAACTGGCGAGACTCCTTTCAGTTTAGTATATGGAAATGAAGCAGTCCTTCCTGTAGAGATCGGAGCTCAGTCATGCAGAATAATCCATTATGATGATTCAAATGATGAAAAAAGGTCTATTGACCTTGATCTCATAGAAGAAGCAAGAGAAGCAGCTGCTCTTCGGATGGAAGCTTACCGAAGTCGGGTAACAAGGGCCTACAATCGACGGGTCATCCAAAGGAGTTTTCAAGTAGGGGACTTGGTTTTAAAGAAAGTGCAGGATGTGGAGATCAGGAAATTAGATCCAAAGTGGGAAGGTCCTTACAAGGTGGTAGAAAAATTGAGTTCAGGTGCTTACTACTTAGAAGACATGGAGGGAAAAGTTATAAAGAGGCCCTGGAATGCTTATCATCTTCGCAAATACTATGCTTAATGTTGTTTTTTCTTTTTATGATGTAATAAATTCCTGCTCTTTCTTTGATAATACAAGAAAAATGAAGTATTTTCTTCAAAAAACAATTGTCAATAAAGCTTTACAAGCTATATCCGAGGTCAGAGCTTTACGAGCTTATCCGACCTCCCAAGACAAAAAGACTTTACGTGTCTCAATAAAGCTTTACGAGCTGAATCCGAGGTTAGAGCTTTACGAGCTTATCCGACCTCCCAAGACAAAAAGACTTTACGTGTCTCAATAAAGCTTTACGAGCTGAATCCGAGGTCAGAGCTTTACGAGCTCATCCGACCTCCCAAGACAAAAAGACTTTACGAGTCTCAATAAAGCTTTACGAGCTGAACCCGAGGTCAGAGCTTTACGAGCTCATCCGACCTCCCAAGACAAAAAGACTTTACGAGTCTCAATAAAGCTTTACGAGCTATATCCGAGGTCAGAGCTTTACGAGCTTATCCGACCTCCCAAGACAAAAAGACTTTACAAGTCTCAATAAAGCTTTACAAGCTATATCCGAGGTGAGAGCTTTAGGAGCTCATCTGACCTCCCACGTTAAAAGATTGCGAGTCAATAAAACTTTATAAGTTATATACGAGTTTAGAATTTTACAAATTTTTCCAACCTCCGAAGACAAAAAGAATTTATAAATTTCAATAAAGCTTTACAAGCTACATTTGAGATTAGAACTTTCCGATTTGTCCGATCTCCAAAGATAACAAGAATAAATATCACTAGCTGGATTGATCTCTTAAATAAAAGGACGTGGCAGGTCTTGATTAGCAATTAGATAGTGTTTTTTGACCAATCATTCTATAATTCGAACCTCAGATTTATAACAAAACTCCTAACTTTCAGATTGATATAAGTACGAAACATGTTCACAGTTTAACATAAGTCACTTGTCTCAAATAATTACAGTGCAAATATGAAAATCTAAACATCGTCTGCCCTCACAGGGAACATTACAAGATAAAGGAATCTCAAACATCAGGAGGAAGGTTCTGGAGAGCACGATCAAAATCTAAAAAATCTGAAGAAGTTCCTTCGGGAGGATATCCTGCCTCTTTGAATTGAGAGATACACCCTTTGAACCCAATCTCCAAATACCCATAGGCCTTCTCCCCACATAAATCCGTAAATTCAGAGGATTTGAGGAATTCATCTTGAAAGCTGGCTTTCGATTGGGAAGCTCTTGCCTCTGCCTCTTCCCAATTCTTTTTAAACACTTCCATCTCTTGAGTGGCCACTTCGGCGACCTCCCGAGATGCTTCTAGAGCTCGACGGGTTCCCTCCAACTCCTTGCTATAAAGATTGGCATTCTTTTGAGATTCTTCAAGTTGGGCCTTGAACGTGTCTGATTGCTCCTTCAACTTAGCTATTTCTTGCTCATGGATAACTTTAAGGTCATTGAAAGCACGTTGAAGCTCAGCGTTATTAGCTTCAAAAGTTTTAGAATCCCTCAAGGATTGCCTACGAAAGTTGTTGGCTCGCGAGGAGAATTCACCCAGTAGGAGGATGGTCTAAATAAAAAATAAAAGATCCCAGCTCAAAATACAGCAAATATAAATAATAATAAGTAAATATATGGGCAGAGGGAGAATGTATCATAAACCTCAGCAGCGCTGCTACAAGTCCTTTTAGCCAGCTCGGACCAAGACAGGTCGGCCATGAAATCAGCATCTGGTGGGGTGGCTAAGTCACGAAATAGGGAAATAGCTACATTACTGGGACCTTCACCAACCAAGCGCATCCCATCATGGTAAGACTCAAAAACTTTTTCCCTTGATCTCTCCACCGAAGTCCTCGGAACTTCAGTACGGGGTTTGACTTGCCGTAAAGGTTCCTCCTCTGGAATTGAAGCTCCCTGTTCCACAGTCAAGTCAGTAATCACCTTTGGAAGGGCAGATTTTTTCTTACGCTTTAAGGAAGTCCCAATAGCCTCGGTTTCCCCTGATACAGCAATGGTGACAATAGGAACAGTAGACTCGGGAGCAGTAGTTGAACTAGTTTTTCCTTTTTTCTTAGCAGCCGCTTTCAAGATAGAGGCATTCATGATTCTATCAACTGAAGAAATGTAGGCATTCATGATTAGATACCATAACAAGGGGAAGACAATATAATAAAAAGAAATAAGTTTTATTTTATCTACCGAAGATTCCCTTCAAGGGTACATTTGCCAAGCTCAGACCACAGTGACATAAGAGATCCTCAGATAAAAGGCGAGAGATATTGAAACACCTCGACCCGATCACCGACCTCACCTCGGTAAATAAAGGGCTCCTCCGAAACCCATCAGGTGGAGAAGGTAAGTGGGGGAGATGATCACGCCAACGGGAGAACATTGACCAGGGACGAGGAGGTTTAATAAAAAAATAATAGTTTTTCCAATATTTGTTACTTGAGGGGTACCCATCCAAAAATTTACATCCAGGACGAGCAGAAAAGTAAATAGGTCCTTCTTTAGATCTTTTAGGAATCATGAAATGACTAAGGGAGAAGCAGTCTAACCTTAGTCCTAAAGCTCGGAATAGAACTACAAAAGAACAGAGGAGGCGAAAGGCATTTGGAGCAAATTGACTAAGGTTTAAGTGATAGTATCTACTAAGTTGTAAAAAAAAGTCAGGGATGGGAAATCGAAGCCCCCCTTCAATCTGATCAAAATAAAAAGTGTAGTAATCAGAGGGGGGCTCGTGAGGCCGATCCTCAGGAGAAGGAATGATGATGTCATAATCAGCAGAAAGATGGCTTAAGGTACGGATTGTATTTTTAGCCGAATCGTTAAGGCCAGAACGATAATGGACATACCAAGGAGAATCCTCTACTACAAGGGAATCTACTGGTCCCCCGACCTGAACTGTGGTTAAGGTTGGGTCCTCAGTAAGAAGAAGGCGTCCGACCTCACTTCGGGAGGAAGTACTGGGGAGGGAAAATGAATCTTCAGAAGATTCATAACGATCGATTTCCCTATACACAGCACCCGAAGTAGAAGAGGTGGAACCGTTATCAGATGACATAATGACTATATAGAGGTCTCCTAAATTTTTCGGAGTAAAAGATGAAAAGGAACAAGATAAATAATAGATCTTACCTAATGAGCGAAAAGAAGAAAGAGGTCGGGTCCGAGCTTTCTGCAACTAAAATAAAAGATGAAATGAGTGAAAAAGACAGGGTATTTATAGTAAAAGTATGCGCAAAAGAGACCGTTGGATGAAAACGATATAGAGGGTCAGGATTAATCTCGGGAATTGGAATGTTACCGTTGGCAATTTGAAATTCAAAATTTTCCTATTTCCCGCCCTTATAATCTCAATGCTCGGTCAAGTATACGAGTTTCTGACCTTTGGTGTCAACTCGACTTAGGGGGAGGGATTATGATACTCAGCAATAGGATGATCTCACCTCACCTTATTCTAGTCGGTCGACCTCCCGACCTAATCAACATTTTGTCCTCGGGAGTGTCATACCTTCAAGACCAGAAGATAATTCCCCGACCTACCGACCTACTTGGATCAAGATACATATCATTCAACATTGATTCAGAAATACCATTGGGCCGACCTCCCGACCTAATCAACATTTTGTCCTCGGGAGTGTTATACCTTCAAGACCAGAAGACCTAATTTTCAGAGCTCCCATCTGAGTTTCAAGCATCTTACCTCTAAGAACATGTTGACCGAGTCTACGTTGATCAGGCACGTCCCGAGATTTCCGGAAGTGGAAATGAGTAGTGGTTTTATCAGTTGACTGACATGTCCCGAAATCCCGGGAATCGTGTGAATCGTGGTCTAACTGCTCCAAAGTGCACGCTCTTGAGTTAAACTCTATAAATAGCAAACCAATACAAGATTTCAGGTATGCATTTTTCTCCTATACGCACTATACAGCACCTATTCTCTTACAGATTTTGACAGATATTTCCCGTGACCTAACCTTAGCGTCGGAGGGGACACGCCGGAAAAATCTTCCGGCCCCTTCTAACATCTTGTTTCATATCTTAGCAGGTCATTCAAAGATCTGTTCCTGATTATCTGGTCTAGGGAGGAATATAAAGGGAAATCATTAAACCTATTATTGATACTTAAAAAGCATCACTCTTTTTGGGAGTATCAAGCGGGAATTTTTTAATTATTTTATTTTAAAAAAGTGCAGGAGCGGCATTATGTTTGGATAAAGTAGCAAAAAAAAACAATTTTTTTGTTTATAGAAAAAAAAAAAGCTGAGGCCGAAATCCAAAAAAATCACATTTTCTGCATGCAGCTTTTTAAGTCCTCATCCAAATACCCTTTTTTTAACAAAAGGGCCTTTAAATAAACACTCTACTTTAAAATCTTTTGCACCCAAAAGCATTCTTATTCATATAAATGTCACCACATTTTTTAATTGGTAACAAGCTATCTACGGAGGGTGACTCCTTCATGGACAATTTCAATTCATGAAATGGAACTTTAACTGGTAGTCAATGATAAATGACAACAAATTTTCACACAAGAACTTCATTAGTATCATACAACAAATAACCTACAGTCAAGCGTTATGAATTTGAGATGTTGATAGCACTAAAGCACATTCTCCACCCCACTAAATCTAAAATTGAATCCAACTTTCCACAGCCATCATTATTTCATATTTTTTTAATAATTTATGTTGTAATAAAATATTTAAACATGTAGAGGAATGGAAAAAAAATATCTAACAAAGCATCAAACATCCTAGAATAATTGTAAGAGCAAGACCAAAATGGACCAAGATATTAATTTAACAAATATGTTATAAGCTATAAGCAACGCATATTGAACATCCTTGATTATGATTGATATGAAACAGAGGATGCCCTTTTCTACCAGGGTAACCACTTGAATGCAAATGGATAAAGGTTTCAGATACAGTTTTTACCTAAACACATCAAGCCTGAGCATCTTAAAGGACCAACTCGTCAAAGGAAACAGGTAAAAACAAGAAGACATGCAGTAGTCAGGCATAAATGTAACTGATGACTAGGGAGACAGCACGCCCCCACCAATGTGAACGCATGTGATTGAGAACTTACAACATAGGAATACAATTCCTTAATATATTAAACCCTTTCGCGAAAGATCTTTCATTGCACAATTAAACGAGTGCTCCGTTGCACAAGTATAGTCAACTTACAGTAGAGAGTCTAAATGGATAAAATTTAGGCTTCCCCTTACGACCATATTTAAGTAGTTGAGCACCCTTCTTTAGAGCAATCAACGCCTGCACAAGGTAAAAAGGGATCGATGAAAAATGAAGGCACTTAGAGTAGAGTATGTCATGATGAGGACTAGAAAAGGAAGTAAATATTTCACAGTTTGAACTTAAACAGCATTTAAGAAACATGAACCTTTTGGAATAAAAAAACGACACATCAGCTAGGTAGATTACACAAACCTCCATTATAGATCCTGTACTCATCAACCACATCCATATTCACAATTTCATGTCAGTTACAGTCACTAAATAGCATCAACATAAATAAAACACTAACCTAACAAGTCACAAATTTGAGAGGCAGGATGAATTCTTCGAATAAGATAGGGAAGCCTCATCTATGATAAATGCCACGAGTAAACAGAATTTATAGTAACCAAAGCAAATTTACAAAAAAATTGTGGAAGTATGAGTGGATATATTTTATTAAAGGAAAGATTCCAAACTAATACATACTATGTATTTGATATTCACAGACACCTATAAAAACATCTGTTCTCTTCTATTCCTTGTTTTCCTTCATTGTTGCTGTACTGAAAGTTTCCACATTTTAGTAACTTACAAGACAATCAACAGAAGCACTCTAAGAGTTTCATAGATTTTCCAAAGTAAGTCCAATATTAGCCCATTAATTTCTTTGGTGAAATCTTAAGAATCTGAGAGCAACTACTCATTTAACAAAAGATAACATTCGTAATAGTTACCATGTGGGCAGAACTTTACAGATTAACTGTGCGTAAGACATTAAATACAGAAAAAACCATATAATTGATTAACTTTGATTGCTTTTCCCAAAGGAAAGTGAAAAGAATTCTCAAATTAAATAAAATTAGAAAAACAAGATTTCTCACATTTTCCTCCTTTTTGAGAACACAAGTCATTTTGAATGCACTGACAATCTAATGAAAATTAATGCTTAGACTTAACTATATTCATACACGCTTTCCTTCTATGCTTTGTTTTACGTATTCCTCAATACATGATCCAAACAGGGTAAGCATACATAATTGCACACATTAGGCACACAGAATTACATTGTTCGTTAAATTTTCAATAGTTGAATCTACAAGTCTTTGCATCTGCCATCTAACTGTTTCATTACTTTTCCAAGTGTCTCCGGGCTTCTGCCATGATTACTTCACTCAAATAGAAATAACGAAAATATAGTATATTCATTGTGTTAACAAAGAATGCAGCTAATCAACAAGGATGATCTTCCTGCATTTAGTTCTAACAAGGGCAGCGTAATATTTTCTTCTGTCTTTTTTCCTATTTAATAGTATCGTGCAAGAATCTGCGGAGCTCTCGTCCCTCAAATGTTTCAGTCCATTGTTTCTTTTCATATAGTCATATCATCAATCCCCACAATAAAATCTAAGTCATAATTCGGAAACCTTCTTCCCTCTTAGCATCACAACAAATGGCATTCACTACAAACAGACTGAATTGTTTACTTCTCTACATAATATTTTTCCAACTTTAAGTGTTTGAACATCTCTACGAGACCCTCAAGAACTGAACCAGTCAGCGGAACAACCAGAGTACGATAACCAAAAAAAGAATCTCTAGAAAATTTGAAGCCAAAACTATTAACATTCAATGGATATTATTGTGCACGATTAATCTTGATACACAAGGCTAATCAGAGCCTGAAACTAGACTTCGGTCAGAATTCACATTTATGAGCTAGATCTTCAGGACAGTAGTTCAGGTTTGGCTCTCCTATTTGATTTACAGTCCAATAATAGTGCCCTCGTTAGGGAAGAGGCTGCGGAAGGTGCAACCTTTAAAAAGAGGCTAATATCCGGTCAGTATTGGTAACATGGCTCATGTTAACAATACATGCCGACTTAAGTATGTACACCGAATAGTTATGAGAGTGGGCAGCCGCTAGCATCAGCTTTTGGCGGGTAATGTTACCTCTCGATGGTGGCTCCACATAAATGTAGAGTGGCCAAAGAACTCTCTAACTCAAGAAGTGAAAAGACTTTGTTTTGGATTGTGCTCTTATCATGGCCTACCACTATCCCTCCCTCCTCTCCTCACCCAACAAGGGATAAAGCCAAAAAAAGAAAAATAACATTGAACATAGCATGTAGATATCTTCATTATCAGCAATAAAACAATAAAAAAAGACATTAAGACAGAATCTGCCCGCGAAACCACATCTTCAATTCAACAACATGCAGCAATAAAACAGGTAAAATCAGAGAAATAGGTACCTGCTCGATGTCACGGTCTGCATTACCATAGCTACCAAGATCTGCCATTCAATGCCACACGTAAAATCACCACCACACCACCGCCAACACCATACTCTCCGCTCATTATCTTGCCACTCCGCCTCCGCCTCCGCACATTACCATCCAAACGGCACCGGCAAATTACCCAAAAAAGAACCTCATGAAAATACAACAAAAAACCCCACCTTCACTCCCTCTTGGGTCTGAAAAACCCAGAAAAAAAAAATCAAATCTTGACGCTTCAAACACCTTTTATTCAAGGTGAAAAGTCAAATAATAGTGCCCTTCAAGTATCTTTTGACCAAGTCCAGTGGCAGAGGGGTAGGTGGTACTGGCGGAGGAGTAAATGGGCCGCCGCCGGAGTATAAATACGATGAAAGAATTGCAGTTTAGATAGAGAAGGGGAGGTGATGTTGTAAGAACAAGAGAGAAAATAGAGTCAAAGATTGGGAAATAGAAAAATGAAGAAAGCTGCAGTTTCGATGTTTTGCCTGAAAAGTGAAAAACCCCTCAAAATACAAATACTTAGGTGTGATTCAGTGCGGGAAGGTGTACCATTGGTTATAGTATGTCTAATATAGTATGTCTACATTTTAGCTTTTAGGGGAAATGAAATAATACGTTCGACGGTTTATGTTCATTCTCAATTCGGTCTTTAAAATTTTTAATGACTCAATTTAAGTCTTCAAATTTTATAAATTTTCCAATTTCAGTCCCCGGTGTTAAGTCGATTTTAAGAAGCAAAAGGGGAGGAATTGAATCGGGAATATGTTTAAACTCTAGGGACTGAATTGAGAACAAATCAGACTCAGTTTAGTCCCTAAATTTTTAAAATATTCCCGAATCAGTACCTTTTCGTTGCTTCTAACTAACAACGTAATGTCGGGGACTGAACTAGTAAATTTTTTAAAGCTTTAAGGACTAAATCATATCACTGAAAATTTTCGGGACTGAATAGAGAATGAACCAAAAATATATAGATGTTTTAACATATTCTTATCGGTACATTTTATAGTGAATTATATTTTTCCCTTGGTTAATTTATGTCTATATATGTGATTATATTTTTTCTAGAATAATTTGATTATACTTTGAATGAAATAATCATATTATATTATTTAAAATGATATAGTGAAAGAAAAAGTATTTAAAATATTATTTACTATGGATGTACACGAAAACCGTATATAATGAGAATTATTCCAAATCAAATTCGAGTTGAACACATGTATAAATCCGAATCAAATTCTATGATTACTCTTCAACAAAATGAGATAAGGACATATATATTGTATTTTTTTTAAAAAAAAAGATATATCAATTGCATAGTAAATAGTAACATAATTCTTTTTTATTTAATATAGTAAAAATAAGAGAGAACCTTGGGCTTCTCGGTTGGTTGGTTTCACTCCCTGGGATATAGTGTAAAACACAATAACTTGATTTGCAGCTTTCGGCTGTACTGGATTTAAGCTCGAGTTCGATTTAATTGGGTCATTCTTCAATACACCAAGATATATAGTATATCAATACACATATATACATACACATGCATGTGTGCATAGGTGTGCGTTGGTGTACCATACACCAATATATATGTATAGATGTGTGTTGGTATACCATATAGTTTGGTTTATGGAAGCGTTTTCCGATTTAATTCGCAGATAGAAACCTTCAAACTACAAATTAAATGGAATTTTCCAGCTTTGTTTTCAATCAGCTAATTTTTTAATTTTTATTTTTTTGATAATCAAATTTCTGAATTACTTTTATAAAGTTTTTTTATTAATTAATACATCATTGGCTATTATTGTTGTTGTTATTATTATTTGTAGCTTTGTTTTCAATCAGCTAATTTTTTAATTTTTATTATTTTGATAATCAAATTTTTGAATTACTTTTATAAAGTTTTTTTATTAATTAATACATCACTGGCTATTATTATTGTTGTTGTTGTTATTATTATTTGTAGTTCAAAATTCTAGTTTGTCTATGAAAGGCAAGTGAGAGATGAAAAATGGATTATCACGAAGAACGTCGATGCGAGATTTGTAATCTCCGTCCTTAAAACAATATTGTCCCGCATTGGTGCTAACAGTTTCAATTGCAATTTGTCTCCCAATATACAACCACTGACGATATGTGAAAGAAACACTTCAATTCACAAATCCTTTAAACCACAAAGGTTTAAAAGTGCTCAATAAAAGTAAGGATGAACAAGATGATTGTGCAGAAATTTTGCAAGAATTTAACTTTAATCTTGTGTTTGATTTTCGAAAATATGATTTTAATTCTTTCAGGAGTTGTTTCTTTTATACTAGACCAAGAATTTTTTTTTTCATTTCTCTGTCGCGATCGATCGGGCGACACACGCCAATCGATCTCGGCACTCAGAAAATCCAAAATTTGGTTTTCTTTGGTTACATTTTAATATAATTCACATCGAATTTCCAACAATCCCCCACATGAATTAAATTAATGCATGTATGCAGTTTGAGCACCTTTAACGAATTGTTATAGCATCTGGAGAGGTAGCTTGCGGCTTGAACCTTCCGTAGTAGAATTCAATCGGATTTACTTGACTTAATAGTGAACTTACAATCGTGACTATCTAATCGTTGATGTAAACAAAGACAATTGAACCCACATCATAACAGTTCTAACATACGGTTGTGTCCGTTTCGGCCATGGGCCACGCTTTGTTTCATAAGTGCTTTCCATTCTTTGAAGCGGCCACACTTCATACTTACGTAGGTAATCTCCTAAAAGACTATCCCGCTATACTCCAACATATCCTAATATGTCTTAGGAATCATTAAAGGTTTTTTGTCTATCCTCGTACCCTTTTTGCACGCTACACCCCTTATCATAGGAATGGGTTGAAGATTGATCTCCAAAGTGTTTATACAATCTCATAATTTAGTTGTCCCTTTTGAACTTAGATCTTGGGATCTCCAGTCAACAAGGTTGGGTATCCACTATGAGAAACTATGAACTTAATCTCTAGGCGAACCTTTTGTAAGCGGATCAGCAATATTCTCCTTTGACTTCGCGTATTCAATGGAAATAACGTCATTAGAGATCAACTGTTTAATGGTATTATGTCTACGACTATATGTATAGACTTGCCATTATACATGCTAATTTGTGCACTTATTATAGCCGATTGGCTATCACAATGTATTTTAATTGTAGGCACATATTTTTCTCAACACGGAATTTATTCCAAGAAACTTTTGAACCATTCAGCTTCTTCTCCCTCTTTATCCAAATCTATGAATTCAGATTTCATAGTGGATCTAGCAATACAAGTTTGCTTGGTAGATTTCCATGACACTGCAGCCCCTACCATGGTAAACACATAACCACTTGTCGACATGGAGTCTTTCGTGTCTGATACCAATTTGCATCACTGTATCCTTCCAATACAGCGGGATATCTTGTATAATGCAATCCATAATTCAGGGCGTATCTTAAATATTGAGTACCCTCGTCAATGCCTTCCAATGGTCATTGTGATACCCGGGAATTAAGGGTGCTAATCCCGGAGTGTTAATAATCCTCAATGGACTTAAATTGTGGCATTATGAATTAATTACGGTATTGGGACACCCGAGATTGTTAAATTGGGTATTTGGGATCGTTGGATCCAAAGGCTGAGATTGTATTCTCATCGTGGTGAAAAACCTTGGAATTGGGTTTTTGGTGGTATCTAGGGTCCATGGTACTTTGTATTGGGGCTGGTATTATAAATTGAGATTGGAGAGATAATTATTGAAAACAGATGATTTTTAATGAGTCATGATGTATTTGTGGGGACTTGGTATTTTGGAGCCTTGGTACTATATATACCAAATGGACTCGGTATTCCGTCATTGCACGGAATCTCTCCTCTCTCTCTCTTCGCGACCCATTCCCCCCAAAACCCTTCTCTTTTCTCTTTGGAGAAAAATGGTTGGAAGCTCGGCTCGGGAGCCGGATTTCTCGAAGATAATCAGGTATTATTATTTCCCTCGTCCTTACTTTCGATTTGGTAGTAGTATTGTGGATTTTGGTTAGGTTTTGGGTTGGTTTTGGAAATTGGGGATTTTGGTAAAAATTCAAAGTTGAGTTTTTGGTATTTTTATTGGTTTTAAATGGAGTATTGGTGGTGTTAAAGGTGTATGGGGTGTTGGTTTTGAGGTTGGGTGTGAAAAACCCAATTAAAGCTCGAGTTTTTCGAAAAATTGCAGGTCCCGATCGATCGCGGCTTGGCGACGATCGATCGCGACATGAATCTGGAAAATGGGTGACGATGAATAGTACTCACGATCGATCGCGAGATGTTACCGATCGATCGCGAATAACATAAAGAGTTGGCGATCGATCGGATTTGTAGGCGATCGATCGCGGCTATATTTTTTCGGGCAGTGTGGTTGCGCGATCGATCGCGCGTAAACGGTGATTGATCGCGGCCCTATTTCTTGTGTTTTTTTGGAAATTTTGGCGAATGTTGGGATTTGGAAACGAGGTTTAATTAGCCAATTTTCGGGGCAATGTCTACATTCCAATGGGAATGCTACACTTTTAAAATGGAATGGTTGGAGTTGAACTTTAATACAAATGAACTACTCGATTGTATTTTCGGCTATCACTAAACTTGTAAAATGGATTATTTTGAGTAGTATGCATGCTTCGTCCGGGGTCTTTTAAATGGTAAATCGTCATGGATTGACAATATAATTGGGGGGTTGTGAATGCTTGGGCACGTGGTTGCATGCTTGTGTTTAATTGTGAGTTATTTATGTGTTAGCACATAATTCATCGGGTCACGGGACTCAGTCAAGGTTTGGTTCGGACTACGGAATCATAAGGTACGTATAACGTACGAGCATAGCCTTTTATATTATTGCAACTGTGAAATGCATGGTTATTTGTAATGGCAATAAATGGATATACCTTGGGAATTATATGGTGCCGCTTTTGAGCGAGCAATGATCGGGATGATGTCGCTGTTGAGCGAACATCGGTTATGACGCCGCCACTGTTGAGCGTGCGTGAGATTAAAATACCGCTATTGTGGAGCGAGCGATGAAATAGAACTATGGAACTATTAGTGAGATATACGGAATATCTGTAATCATTATGTAATAATTTGATTTTATTGATTATGGTATCAGTATATGGGGAACGGATTAGTTAATCAATGTAATGATTAACTGGCATTGGGAATTTGATGGTTTTTGTTATTTTGAGAACAGGAACAACACAGGAGATCCCGGAAGGATGATACCATCCAGGGAGTATCATTTAAAATTCATGGCATTTACATCTGTAAATTATGAACTGTAATATTATGATTATTGGATTGGTGGTATTGGTATGCTCACCCCGTGTGTGGGCTGTCTCTGTTGGGACAGGTGAACAGGTACATCAATGGCTTTGGAGTTGAGTTCGAGCTGTGGATTGGAGGTACTTCCAGGATCGAAGTACCAGAGCTGGTATTGAGAATGATATTTATACATTAGATATACATATACTGATTCGATGCTCGTATGTGAGCATTATTATGTGTATATGGTTTGTAGAAAGGGCACGTGCCTTTTCTCTCTTCATTTACGGGTTGCATGCAATTATTTAATGAAATGCTAAATGAACTGAGAACATGTTAGTGTATTACAAGGGTGCATGATATGTTAAATGGACTTGATTGGGAAAAACTGGTTATTTAATGAAAGGATGCAAGACATTTTATAGATGGTATTTTATGCCATTGCTGCATGTAGTCTTTTCCCCCCAATAACATGATTGTATGCACTAATTGCATGGGTTAATACACTAATGATGGGTTAAGGGCACGTCCTTACAGTCATTGTTTGGATTTCTCGTGAATCTACTTAGTTTGTCAACCCCATATGCAATATCAGAACATGTACAGTTCATGAGATACATATGTAGATTCGGGTCATAGGGTGTCTTTACAGACGACGTGTCATTCGCGAGAAATTTCTCAACATAATGAGACTGCGATAACACTCGTCCTTTGGATATCTTGGAGATTTTGATTCCAAGTATCACATCAGCTTCACCCATATCTTTCATTTCAAAATTTTTTATTAACATTTTCTTCGCCGCTTTGATGATTTCTAAGTTGCTTCCCACTATGCGCATATCATCAACGTACAAGCATACTATTACATATGCTTTATCCGTGTTTTTCATATATACACATTTGTCACACACGTTAATTTTGAAACCATTTAACAACATTGTTTTGTCAAATTTTTCCATGTCATTGTTTCGGCGCTTGCTTAAGCCCATACAATTACTTAACGAGTCTACACACCTTTTTCTCTTCTCCGGGAACCCAAACTTCTTGGGTTGTTTCATATAAATTTCTTCCTCAAATTCCCCATTGAGGAATGCTGTTTTTGCATCCATTTGATGTATCTCTAAATTGTTTAGAGCAGCAATATCGATGATCACTCTAATGGATGTAATTCTCGTGACTGGAGAATATGTGTCAAAGTAATCAAGGCCTTCTTTTTGTCTATATCCCTTTGCCACGAGTCTCACCTTGTACTTATCAATTGAACCATCAGACTTATATTTCTTTTTAAGAATCCATTTGTATTCTAATGGTTTACTTTCAGTTGGAAGGTCTACCAATTTCCACATGTGGTTTGCATTATGGATTATATCTCGCCATTAATAACCTCTTTCAACATAGGAGCATCAGAGCTAGATAATGCATCACTAACCGATCTTGGTTCATTGTCTAACACATATGTTATGAAGTCAGGACCATAAGTCTTAGCCACTTTGGTTCTCTTGCTACGTCGCGTCTCTAATTCCTCAATAGAATCACGGTTATCGTCTTCATACACCCTTTTCTTAGGGCTTGTTTCATTGTTTTCTTTACAAGGAAACCTATCTTCAAAGAATACAACATTCCTTGACTAAATGATTGTACCTTGTGCATCTATTTCCCATTTGTGAACTAGGATTCGATATGCACTACTATTATGTGCATATCCAATGAAAATACAATCTATTGTTTGGCCCTATTTTTACTTGCTTTGGTTTTGGTACTTCTACCTTAGCCAATCACCCACACACTTTAAGTATTTGTAGGAAGGCTTGTGACCTTTCCATAACTCATAAAGAGTTTCATCCTTACTTTTGTGTGGTATTTTGTTTAAGATGAAGTTGGCCGACATGATTGATTCCCCCCACAAGTTTTGGGGTAATCCAGAACTTAACAACATAGCATTCATCATCTCTTTTAGAGTACGATTCTTACGTTCGGCAGTACCATTTGATTGTGGTGAATAAGGGGTAGTGGTTTGGTGAATACTGCCATAATCAGTGCAAAATTCTTCAAACGGTGCTCCATATTCTCCACCTCTATCGCTTCGAACATTCTTTATCTTTTTGCTCAGTTGATTTTCAACTTCATTCTTGTAGTGTTTAAATATTATCAAGCCCTCGTCTTTGCTTCTTAGCATATAGACATAACAATATCTCGTACAATCATCAATGAACGTAATGAAATACTTTTTCCCACCTCTAGTTTCCACAAACCTTAGATCACATAGGTCTGTATGAATTAATTCAAGAGGTGTCGTAGTTCTTTCAATTGAATTGAATGACGGTTTCGTTAACTTGGCCTCAACACAAATCTCACATTTATGTTTCAAGTTAACATTTATTTGAGGCAATAAGTTTAACTTCACTAATTTGTTAAGTGAACCATAATTTACATGACCCAACGATCATGCCATAAATTACAAGACTCAATCAAATTAGTAGAATCATTCACTTTATTGCTTTCAAATTGACGTATAACCGTCATTATATTCATTTTGAACATGCTTTTCTCCATATAGCCTTTTCCTACAAAAACTCCATTTTTGGAGAGTACAATTTTACCAGATTCTAAGCCTGACTTGACTAGTGCCGATCCGGATATCAGGCTTTTTTGGATGTCAGGAACATGTAGGACATCGAGTCAACTCTTTTCCCGAAGTCATCTTTAGAACCACCTTCCCCAATCTAACTATCGGAGATGTAGTGGAGTTTCCCATGTAGAGTTGGCGCTCGGTTATTGAAGTGTATATGGAGAACATGGCTTTGTCCGAACACAATTGTCGGGTTGCACCAGAATCGACGAACCATTCCATAGGATTGTCAACCAAATTTGCTCAAAGATTACCGCTGTTAGCATTACATCATTCAAGTCGTTTGATATCTGATCTTCGGTCACATTGATTTGATCTTTCACTTTCCCACGATTGTCCTTACTACGACAATCATTTGCCATATGATTGCGCTTTCCACACTTATAGCATTTTCCTTTGAACTTTTTCGCATTGCCATTGCTAGAGGCTGTACCGTCAAACTTATGCTTTGATCCGGTTCTTTGTTCAATAAGGTTAGCCCTTGGTTCCATTTGGAACCTACTCGCCTTCCTCTCGAAATCTCTATTGTCCTCGATTCTTAAACGAACCACAAGATCTTCAAGAGACATTTCTTTTCGCTTGTGCTTCCAACTAGGAGGCAATTTTTCAATCATTACGATAACTTGTAATGAATCAATTAGACTCATTCCTTCCGCATAATCACTTGCAGTTCTTGTACTTACGTTGTGACGGGCTTAGTATCGACCATCTTGAAGTCTAGGAATCGTCCAACGATGAATTTCTTCATGCCGGCATCTTCGGATCGATACTTCTTCTCCAAAGAATTCCACAGTTCTTTGGTCGTCTTCATAGACAATACAAATTGTATAATGTATTGTCCAGTCCATTGAGTATATAATTCCTACACAAGAAATCACTTGGATTCCATTCGTCAACCGCATCCGTCTTTTGGTTGTCGGTTTCTTCCTCCCCAATGGTAGGAACATCCTCATTGAGGAACCTTGCCAACACAAGGGTTGTCAAGTAAAACACCATTTTTTGTTGCCACCGCTTGAAGCCATTGAATTTCCCCGGCCTTTCACCATGATGAATGAGAGTCGTCGTTGTACTCGATGAAGCCATTTATGCTTATTATTGTCTTAAGATTGTAGTTCAAAATTCTTGTTTGTCTATGAAAGGCAAGTGAGAGATGAAAAATGGATTATCACGAAGAACGTCGGCGAGATTTGTAATCTTCGTCCTTAAGACAATAGTGTCCCGCCTTGGTGCTAACGGTTCGTAATCGCGTTTGTCATGTTTATTTGTAATAAATAGGTAGAGATTCCGGCAATCCAATGGCGGAATAAGTACCCTATTATATTCTCAAATTTCCCGAAACTATTCTGCAGCTAATAGCATAGTCATGGAAAAAAACATCAAATCGGGTACTCGAAACCCGAAACTTTGGTACCCAAAACCCGATTCGGGTACATGATATATTCAGGTGTGGGTTCGGGTATAATTTTGGACACCTGAACCTGATTTTCCTAACCTGAATACCCGAAACACGACCTGATTCCCACCCATACGAGCTTCTAAGCAAGTAATAACAATATGTAACAATAAATTTAGAAATTTCAAATTTTATAGTGTAAGAAATTTATGTAGAGTACATAAATATTAAAAGATTTGGGTCGAACTAAGTGACCCATTATTTTGGAAAGAACCATGGCAATTTAATGAACAAGTGTATTGCCATCAAAATTGGGAATTGATGGGAGAACTATCAAAATAGGTTGGACTCGTCGGCTCGACAACCAACTAGGTGGGTTGGGCCTAGGGTTATAAAAAGGGGAAATTGCAAGGAAGTGCCCTTTTGGGAAACTTAAATCACTTAAGTCTTGGGAAAAAACTTTAGTGCAAGAAATCCCAAGTTGGAGAAACTTGTATTCAAATAGGTCCAATTTTCAAATTTTCAAATCAATTGGGTATTTTATTTGACTCTTTTACCCCTCAATGGTTAGGTGAGATTGCATTCTATTCCCTAGGCTTTTGTTGAGTCTACAAAATGGTCTCTATATAATATTTAATTATCTTTTATATCCTTATATTTATAAAAAATTGGCATTTAATGTCTTCTTTTTACAAGTCCCCGTTTTTGCGATCCTTGGCACAAAATGGTATCAGTGCCTAGGTTTATTCTGGAAATACTATGATAATATCATGAATATTAATTTGTAACCTATACGGAGGAGACGATTCAAGAAGTTCATGGACCCGAACGAATGTTCGAAGTGTCATGCGTACATGTGTTATTTCCAGAAATTGGAAAAACTAAATCAGAAGCATATGGCAGAAGCTCAACGTTTCAGCCATAAGTGGAAACTTTTACGAGGAACAGGTTTATTAGACACACCCGGAATAAACCATTACAAGAAACTCGAAAGAATGGCGAAGAGGCTCCATCAAGTGAACCTCAAACTACAGTTCGAGTTAGCCGAACTTCAGGACGACGATCATCCTGAACATGAAGATGTCGTTCCAGCCACCAATGATCCAACAGGGTCTGGACCAGATGATTAGGATGGGAGAACCAACCTTTCGAGAAATCGAGCCAGATTCTTCTAAGATATCCCAAGATCTTAGAGAAATCCAGAAGACAGTGCAGCGCTATGGTTACCTTCAATACCATGTCCCTGCCCAGATCCATCAGATTCAGAGTCAGATGGAGATTATGATTAAACATCAGAGGGAGATTCTTGAAAACCTTCAAGATGTTCAATCCCGAGTAAAGGAATTGGAGTCAAGGCCAAGTCCAACAGGAAGAAGGAACGGAGGATGGTTGACACCATCTTACGGAAAAGAACCCTTTTTACACCAAAAAGGGAAAACAGAGGAGGTCCGGAGGCCTTTGACGGAGACTGAAAAAATGATTGCAGTCCTACGAGGAGAACCATTACATCCCACAAAGTAATGGAAAGAATCAACCTGGAAGATTTACGGGATCTTGCTGATTCATTTGCGGGATTAAATCTCGTAGAAATCAAGACAGGAGAGCTTGTACAAAGATCTCCACCACAAGAGAGCTTTGGTTCGCACAATCCACCCGAAGGAGATCAAAGTATGCCACATAGGGAAGATTTCACCTCAGCAACTTTGGATCCCCCAGTTGGAACAAGGAACCGTTCTCGAAGGCCAGATATTCATCAGACGCCCTATGGGAAATCACATTTAGATCCAATCCATCCATATGGACTTATGCTCAACATGGATATTTTGGATTTCAAAAACAGAGAAATTCTTATTGATGAATGGGCTTCAGCAATGAGAATAGTAACAGGAACACTTGACTTAAGCAAAGAAGGATTCATTTTACTTCTAAAAATGAGTCTGGAAGGATCAGTCAAGATTGCCTGGGATCTTGGAGACCCAGGAACCAAGGAAGAAATCTTAGCCGGAGAGTCCCTGAAAGAGATCGTGGACAAAATGGCGAGATTCTTCAAAATCTGTTTCATCGGAATAAGCTACTTCGAAGGAATGGAGGAAGCGAAGGCTAAGAAATACAGACAAGCTCTGATTAGCCTGGAACTACATGACATCTGCTATGTAGACGAATACATCAAACTCTTTACAGAGTATCGATGGAAGTCAAAGATAGCCGAGAAGGATGCAGCAGAGCTATTCTTTGCCAAAATTTTGAGCCCATGGAGAGAAATGCTTATCCAGCAGTATACGCCACATGCAATCGAGACGGTGTCCAGGAGAATGTCATTTCTCAAAGTAAAATTGGCGGAGTGGTGCTACCAAGCAAATCTCCAAAAGAATTTCAAGAAGCTCAGAGGAATCAACAAAATGGCTCCTCTTTGTTGTACGGGAAATGATATCCCTGCAATCATTGGGAACTACCCACAAAGGCGAAAGATGAAGAAACACAGAAGTCATCCATATGCCCGAGGAGGTGGTTCAAGAAGAAGTAGGTCTTCATGGAGACGTAGAAAGTTCTGGTCAAAACAGAAAGCTCGAAGCTACAGATCGGGGCAAAGATCAGGACCAACAAGGAGTAGAATCTCATCGACAGGTTCTAATCAAGCTAGTTCTAGCAGAGCACCAACAAAGAGGACTTTTAGACGCACACCTACCCGTGCAAATGAGAGTTTCAGAGATTGTAACTGCTGGACATGCGGAGCAAAAGGACATATCTCTACAGATTGTCCAGAAAACCAAAGTCGTGGAGTAAGACAGTTCGAACATACCAAGGAATTTGAGGATGCTGTCTATTTTCAGGATTTGGTGCAGGTGTATCAATTTGAGGATATTCCCTCATATGAAAGCATCTATGAAGAAGAGATCTATTCTGAGGATGGAGGTGAATCTAGCTCAGAATCAGAGTGAATGAGAGTTCCTTCAGCACGTGATCAGGGAAGAACCGTCAGGATTTTTCTCGCATACCACTGTTTCTCATAAAATCCTTATGAGGATCATGAAGGAAGAACCAAAGCTTCAAATGTATGATGGATTTACAATTGGAGCAATGGAGAAAACCATGGATATGATCGGTCTTCGAAGCAGGAAACATCAGATTATCCATAGGGATACAACAGGTGAATTTGCTATCCCGATGGAAATCACGGGAAATCAGATTGAGATGCAGTTAATCCCCTATAGAGAAATCCAAAAGATTAAGAACAAGGTCAAAAGGGAGGCTGCTAACACACTCTCATGGATTCATATTGGAGCCATTAGAGTAATCATCAAGGCAACTTTCAAGGAAGGAATTGATTCGCCCCTCAACCTGGCGATCTTTGACAAGAGAATCCCGAACCTCAAAGATTCTTGTTTGGGAGAAATAACGGGAAATCTGTATGAAGGAAAGATGGCTTTCAACATCTATCCGAGGATTGCATACAATTTGGGAGATCGAGACTTCAACAAAGTTCTCACCCTTCATCAAGATTTTAAAAGAGAAGATTTGATGAAAAGAAGGGAACAGACCTTACTCGATCACCTACAAGGTTTCATATGCACTCTCGAATACTCATCATTCCGCGGTATTCTTGAGAAAGGAATTCATCGAAGTCCCCAGAATCTTCGAAGATTTCGCTAAAGCAGTATTGCCGGACATCATTGATACTCTGACAATAGAAGAGATCGACATGAGGATACAAGATCAACCTGTTCTGAACAGAAGCAGGAGCCTTATGATCGAACCAAGAAGGATGTCTTTCCAACAGGATAGGTTAATTAGCAACTATCCAAGGGAAAAACAGAAGGCAGCCTCAAGCAGAATTCAGAAAATTCCTGATGCATTCACAACAACAGGAAAACTGAAATGCCCAGAAGGCTGGAGAGAAGTGCAGATAGTTTCTGACAACACCGAGAAGAACAATATCTTCCCCTGCGATGTCCTATATTATTTACAACAACCTACAGTTGGCAAGTTTCAAGGAAACCTTCAAATTGGTGAAATTGATTTCACAATTGAAGGAATGGCCGGAAGGATCCCATAACAGCTTATTCTAGGGATTGAATTTCTCGAGGAACATAAACCTTGGGAAAGATTGCAAGATGGAATGGAATTCACGGCCGACGGAAAGAGATACCGAATTCGATGACCAATAGTCCATTCTCAATATACATCTTCGTTGGGATGTTATATGAGAAGTACCAGGCAGAATATTTTGCAGCCTACATTGATTCAGGAGCTGGAATATGCACTGCCAGGCTAGAAATCTTTCCCAAAGATGTTGGTGAGAAATTACCATCCATTGTCGGAAGAGACTTTTCCAAACGGATCCTTATTCTTAATGAAGGAGTCCGAGGAGCGAAAATAAGTATCGGCGGAGCAGGAGGTACCCCATGGTACAAGGTTAAAACTCCACCTATTTATTTCCATGACACATGCGCGATATGCTGTTAGGAAACAATTTCCTCCAGACATTCAAGCGGTTCACAAAAGAGAACGAGACCAAGAGACTTATTTTCACAACCCTTTGTGATCATAAGATTATGGTGCAAAGACTACGGGAGGCGTTTCACAAAAAATTCCCTATTAGTTTTCGCAACAAGCGTGGTGATGAAGGAAAACTTCGACACCCAAAGATGAAAGATCAGCGGAAATTTGGAGAAGCGATTCTTCAGTTCCGACAACAAGGTCCTAGTGAAAAGGATTCTCAAACTTTTGACTGGGTTAATATCATGTATTTCAGAGAGCAGGATGAGGAAATGGTAACTCCAGAAACCCTGTTGCTACTGAAAAATGCTTTACGAGAAGAAGTTCCACAACCTGAAACTACCCTCGAACATCGAATCACTCTAGAGGATGTAAAAAGGAAGATTCGTAGGAACTACAACGAGGATCCACTAGCATGGTGGGACAAAAATGAGCTCAGAGCTACTTTGAAGGTGAAAACTGGAAAGGAAAATGAGTTTGTCAGGTACAAGCCGATCACTATGAACCAGGAAGATCGGAAAGATATGCAGATTATACTTAAGGAACATCTTGACCTTAAGTTAATCTCAGCAGGTATTTTCCCATACAGTAGTCCAGGATTTCTTGTTCGGAATCATGGAGAGATTAAACGAGGAAAGCCGAGATTGGTGATCAACTATAAAGGCATCAACGAAATCTTGGATTTCGATGGTTATTTTATCCCAAGCAGAGAACATTTGGTAAATAGCATCAAGAGTGCCAAAGTGTTTTCTAAGTTCGATTGTAAGTCTGGTTTCTACCAGATTAAAATGGAGGAAGCAAGCAGAAAGTTCACGGCATTCTCCACACTACAAGGACATTATATCTGGAATGTTATGCCAATGGGATTGGCAAATGCTCCCCAGATATATCAAAGAAAGATGGATAATCTGTTCAAGGATTACTTCAGCTTCATGTTCGTTTATATTGATTACATCCTCATAGCATCAAAAAACATGAACGAACACCTTAAACATCTGGAAATCTTTTCAGACGTTTGTTACAAGGAAGGATTAGTGCTTTCTGAAAAGAAAGCAATGATTGCTACAGGACAGATCGAGTTCCTTGGAATCGAGATCGACGAATCTGGAATTATCCTGCAGAATCATATTGTTGAAAAAGTACAAGGATATCCGGATGACCTTAAAGATTTAAAACAACTTCAGAGTTTTTTAGGAGTTGTTAATTTTGCTGGGATGTTTATCAACAATCTAGCAAACCACAGGAAGGTGTTCAGTCCACTACTCAAGAAAGGTGTTAAGTTTGAGTGGAATGAAGATCACAGACAGGCTGCTAAACAACTAAAGGAGGTTTGCAGACAACTACCAAAACTTGCAATACCAAATGACGAGGATGAACTGGTATTATACACATATGTCAGTGATCATTGGTGGGCTGCTGTCGTCATGAAAGTTACACCAGAAGGAGTTCTTTGCAGTTCGAACGGCTTTTAAAAAATGGCCATTATTTTTACTTGCAAAGAAATTTATCTTAAAAATAGATAATACAAGTGTTAAGTCTTTTCTGAAAAATAAAATTGAATCAAAACCAGAAATGGCTAGACTTTTACGATGGCAGACTGAGTGTCAATATTATGATTATGATATTGTCATTGTGAAATCTGATAAAAATATTCTTGCAGATTTCTTAACACGAGATGGAGGGACACATTGCTAGCGATACCCTCAAGCGAGTTAGGATCTCAGGGAAAACCTGGAGATCCTGGAACGAGATTTTGGGACTCTTTGTCTCAATGCAGAGGTCGCCGGACGACTTCAACGAGCAGACCAGAAATTGTTACTGATCATATACGAGCATGCTTTCGGGACCACGCACGTTTGTTTGAAGTCTTGAAAAGGCCTGTTGGAATCGAAGAGGGGGGGTGAATGAGATTCCTTGGCTACTTTAGCTTTTTAAAATGAGTTTGAAAAATAAAAGAGTTTTGCTCTTGCGGAAGCCTTTAGTCAATCGATAAATAAAAAGAATAAATAAATAAATGCGTAAGGAAAAATAAAGCAATAAATAACAAAAGGATTTGTTATAGAAGTTCGGCGATGAATCGCCAACGTCTCCTCTTCCCGGTTAGATAACCTCCAACCGAGGTTCCACTAGAATAAACGATCTTGGCCTTGAGGGCTCCAAGTTAGCCACAACCCAACTCTTCCCGAGTTTACAACGCTCTTCCCGAGCACACTACTCTTCCCGAGTACACAAGCTCTTCCCGAGCACAATACTCTTCCCGAGTATACAAAGCTATTCCCGAGCTACCAACACTCTTCACGAGTCTTCTTGGCCTTAAGGGCTCCAAGGATAGCCACACACTTGCACCAACTAGACTTGTTGATGACTTTACAATTTTCCAACTTGCTTTGGTGTTGGAGGACCTTTACAAGAAATCAAACAAAAAACACCTTCACGGTGTACTCACACGAAGACAACAAGACTTAACAAATGAAAACAATTACTAGCTCCAATACAACAACAATGTATGGAGTTTGTAATGCTATTCAAGAATTTAATAATCAAAGCTTTGGTATAGTTTGTAGACTTGTTTCTTAGCTTCAAAATGCTCCAAAGCATCCATATTTATAGTGTAGAAGGCCTCCAAGGCTCCTACTAGCCGTTGCTACTCATAAGGCTGAAATCACTCCAAGATCGCCTCGGACATCGCCTCGGGCGATCACCATCGCCGCGCCCCAACGGTCAGCAAAAATCACGGATCGCCTCAGGCGATCGCTGGATCGCCTCAGGCGATCCAAGTCAAATCCCAATGCCGTAGCTTCAGCAGCCTGAAATCATGCATCGCCTCAAACGATCTCCACATCGCCTCAGGCGTTCGTGTCATCGCCTCGGGCGATCTCCCTGCGCGCATACCCGCGCCAAGCCTCGGCGTCGCTTCAGTCGATGTGCTGGGGCGAAGTCCTTGTGGCTGCCATCGCCTCAGGCGTTGTTCACCATCGCCTGGGGCGATCTTCCCCGCATGCTCGCCTAGCCATCGCTTCTGTCGATGTGCGTGGCGATGCCTGGCCTGACACCCATCGCCTGGGGCGATGATCACCATCGCCTGGGGCGATCCAGACCAGATTGCACACACTTGAAAATCATCATTCCAATCCACTTTACATCACTTAATCTGCACACTAAGTAGATGCATTAGTATAACAAACACAAGTTTTGTTGATAATCAAAACTCAAAGATTGACCGGGGATAATTTTAACGCATTAAACGCAACCATGCGTTTAAGGCTCAACAAGGCCTATCCTTCAGGCAGCACCTTCAACGGTGCAAAAAGAAGTGTTTAGAGAACGGGGCTCATCTAACCCGGAGGCAAGGGATTCAAGTACCCCTGTCACGAGTGCTTCAGATGATGCATTCCTTGAGGATGTACAAACTGAAGCGAATGTTGAGGGTCAGGTGTCTTCACAATCTGAACCTTCAAGTCAACCCAGCACCTCTTGGGTAAAAGAGGGAGAGTTGAATCTTAGGCCAATGACTGGCAAGTCTAAGGTTCAAACTAATGATGATTTAGTTTCTTCACCTATGCAGGATTACCAATGCACTTGGGAGAAACTAATTACCAGGCGAGGTATCAACCCAAACAAATCTATAGTTGATATCTCAGGAAAATATCCGAGAGTTTGGATGAAACCAGGCAGCCATCCAAACGATGTTCAGGAATGGTATAATTTCGAAGCTTTGGCTTCGGTTTATACTGTGGCACCAGCCTTCTCTGAAATATCAAAATTAGCGAAATGGATCAGAGAAGCTGTTTACGAGACTTGGGCCAATAATCCACATTTGGCAAGAGGCGACATTTTGGAGTTGTATTTTTTCAGTGCTGCTCCAGAACCGGCGAGGAAAGGCTTCATCGAAGCATTTCATTTTATCAAGCTTAGAAGACCAGATGAAAACGCCCTGAAAAATATAAAAATGGCGTTACCAGAAGGAATTCCAATTTTGGCTGGAACTATCATAGAAGACGAAGTTTCAACCAGACGAGCATGGGGTATTTGGGTTTGTCTCACAGAAATGGACAAAGTCAAATACTCATTCAAGTTCTTCCAGAATTCAGCCAACAGAACTTTCTTGCTGAATTCCATGACAGGAAACTCCACGAGATTTGCCGAAGAACTCTTTGAAACTAAGACAAGAATTCTTTGGGAGAACAAGATTCCGGCAGAAAAGGAGACTTACCGGAAATTCTGCAACATGGCACACATTGGCAATGGATCGATCATATCTGCCAAGCATGCCCGGAGCAGAAAGAACCAGAGTTAGGGAAAGGATTCCGATCCAAACCCGACAGATCAGAGGCAGGAAAAGACAAAAGACCGCTGACAAGAGAGCCCGTTTTCCTAAAGCTCGGGGACCACAAAAACCACTAATGTAAAGATTCCCCGACAAAGGAAAAGAGGTGGACCATTAGAAGTAGTGCGGTTACTGCTCAACGCACTCAGACAAACAATAATGGACCACTCACGAGAAAAGTTGGCACAATCAGACAAAGATGCCAGACCACGTGAAAGTTAAGGCGCACTCACATGTGCACTCAACAATTATCAAGATTTGAAATCCGCATTTGAAGTCCGGATTCATGCCTATATAAGGGCACTCATTTATGAAGCTAAGGACATCGAAAATTCTCCATAGTTTTCTAAGAAATAAATTTAGAGTCTCCAAGCTTTGTAATATTTCAACTTTCATAGCTTGGTAATCTTTCTTTCTTTTCTTTCTTTTGTAATCATCTGTAATATTGTTCTGATTGTTTTAAGTTTATGTGTTCTTGAGTCAAGCTTCATCTATATGAGAGGCTAAACAAGTCCGTCTCCTCCCAAAAGGAGACGTTTTAATGTAATAGATATTATAAGTATTCCAGAATAAAAATAAGGCTGTTGCCCAGCTATCTCCCAGATTTCTTTAAATCTTTTTTATATCTTGTTTATACCTTACGCCCTAAGGTAGGAAACGAATTAGGGCTGTGCTGTGCGGTTTCTGAAGGAGTCGGATAACTGGCAGACTAGCCTCGCCCGTGTGCTGAGGTTGAATGGTGAGGAGCCATTCGTAAAACAGTCTGGAGACAGTAAGTTTTCGACTGGTGGCGTTGCGACCCACCTCACCCGGTGCCGTTATGGTCAAAATGGTATATTTCAGTTTGTTAAAATTTTATTGTAATACGGAAGCATGTTGGGCCTTTTATTTATTTTTAACTTGATCTTCAAATCGGGTTGTGAATTATAATTAGAAGAACGTTATATGAACTGTGAGTCCTTTGCAAAAGTATGCTCTTGGGTTCGTCCGAGATGACAGAAACTGAAGGATCTCATGTTCATAAATGCTACTGTTTCATTAATAAAAGGATAAAGACGATGATAAATAGTATATAGATGCTTATTTGTTCTTTAAACATTTTCTTAGTGTTAAGAATGCAATTTTATTAAGAGTTGGTTGGACCATGTGGACCACTTGGACCACATGGGGGTTTTATAGTCATTCAACCAAGAATGGACCTAAGTGAACTAAGATTTTTTAACTAGACTATGATGAATTAAGTTTTAGGAGAAGGTACCGGCCCGCAATTTTCCCTTCGAAAAAAGAACATGGGGTTAAAAATGAATCAAATGATTTTTTGTTGCATAAATGTATAAAGATCAATAAAAAGTGGTTTAATTGGATGCAAGTATACATTATTGTACACCAAAAGGTTTATATTAAAATTAGAGAAAAAATACTTTGAATATAAAAATTCAATAAATTTAGTGGCATATTATTGTAAAGAACCTAATTTAAAAATCAAAATGCGGCTGGTTAATGGGTCACTAATAAAGTTTTCTTTTGGATTAGAGGAAAATTAGAAAATATACATATATACTATACTATATTATAATATGGGAGCACCTTAGAGTAACTATTTTGATATGACCATTATAGAATTCTAAAAATACCATTTATTTGCTTCATGAGATAAATAGATAATATCGCAAGATCACCTATTAACTTCCTAACTTTTTTTTGTTGTTGGGAAATTTAACTTTTCAAATTAGTTCCAAATTTTCACCAGTTTTTTTTCCTTCCAAAAATATGTGCGGCTGTTTGCTCTACTCTCTAAAAAATCATATTTAAACCAGATATTTCAAATATAAAAATTTAGTATACATATACGATATATAAAATTTAAAATGTCATTACAACTCGTGTGCGCCGGCAGCTAGTATATATAATATACTCGTATGCTTTGATATACTTCCTTTAACTTACATAGGATTTTGTTGGGTATTACTTTCTAGTTTTAAATAATTGGTCGTAATCGCGTTTGTCATGTTTATTTTTAATAAATAGGTAGAGATTCCGGCAATCCAATGGCGGAATAAGTACCATACTATATTCTCAAATTTCCCGAAACTATTCTGCAGCTAGTAGCATAGTCATGGAAAAAAACATCAAATCGGGTACTCGAAACCCGAAACCCAAAACTTGGGTACCCAAAACCCGATTCGGGTACATGATATATTCAGGAGTGGGTTTGGGTATAATTTTGGACACCAGAATCCTAATTTTCCTAACCCGAATACTCGATACCCGACCTGATTCCCACCCATACGAGCTTCTAAGCAAGTAATAACAATATGTAACAATAAATTTAGAAATTTCAAATTTTATAGTGTAAGAAATGTATGTATATATAAATATTAAAAGATTTGGGTCGAACTAAGTGACCCATTATTTTGGAAAGAACCATGGCAATTTAATGACCAAGTGTATTGCCATCAAAATTGGGAATCGATGGGAGAACTATCAAAATAGGTTGGACTCGTCGGCTCGACAACCAACTAGGTGGGTTGGGCCTACGGTTGTAAACGAACCGAATATGCAGAAAAATTTAAAATTCAATTTCGGCTCGAAATAGTTATATTCGAGCTCGAGTTCGATTCGAATTTCGAATAGTTTCAAAAATTTGGCTCGAGTTCGGCTCGAAAAGGTTCGAACATGTTCGCGGACTATCCAAATTATTGCTCGAAAATAAATATCCGAAAGGATCGCAATATATTTATATATAATTATATTATATTAATAAAATATTAAAGTTCGCGAGCGGCTCGCGAACTATCGAACAAAGTAATTTGGGCTCGAATTCGGCTCGAAAAATGTTTGAACATATTCGAGTTCGGCTCGATTCGAGAATTTTGAATTCGAATCAAATATTTATCGAGCCGGCTCGAAAAGTTCGTGAACATCTTCGATTCGTTTACACCCTTAGTTGGGCCAAGATTTCCGGCAAACCCATTTGCGTTAGCATGTTAGCTGGGTTGGTCCGCGTGTTGGATCGCTTAATTAATTTATAACAAGATTTGGATTAATTAATTAAAATCATTTATTAACAATTAATTTAATAATTTAATTCATTAAAATATAATAACATTTTTTTTTATTTCTTGTCTGGTTGGCATGCCTAACCGACGACCCATACGAGTTGGGTGGACCGTTGGGCCATGGGTAGGGCGGACCGGCCCTTTTGCGTCGGTTTGATCCGTTTTAATAGCTCTAATTACTGAGAGTGTGTATCCAGTTGGTTTGGTTATCCATTAAATTAAATTTTACAAATTCAAATATTTTGAGCAATCGATCTGATTAAACTTTTCATCAAATTGAACAAACTAAACAGAAATAAAATGGATTATTTCGATTGATAGACGAAGTGTACAAATAAAAAAAAAAAACAAATCAGAATCTGAAAAAACTGAGAATAGAAAGATGATTGATGATGTTGGATCCTCACAAGTCACAACCCATTTTAAGGCCAACAATTAATGAACACGGGGTTAAGAAATTTTTTGGGAAAATTGCGGGCCGTACCCTCCTGAAACTTAATTAATCTTAGACTAGTTAAAAAATCTTAGTTCATTTAGGTCCATTCTTGGTTGAAATGACTATAAAACCCCCATGTGGTCCAAGCGGTCCATATGTTCCCACCAACTCTTAATAAAATTGCATTCTCAACCCTACGAAAATATTTAAAGAACAAATAAGCATCTATATACTATTTATCATCTTCTTTATCCTTTTATTCATGAAACAGTAGCATTTATGAACATGAGATCCTTCAGTTTCTGTCATCTCGGGCGAACCCAAGAGCATACTTTTGCAAAGGACTCACAGTTCATGTAACAATCTTCTAATTATAATTCATAACCCGATTTGAAGATCATGTTAAAAAAGAATAAAAGGCCCAACATGCTTCCGTATTACGATAAAATTTTAACAAACTGAAATATACAATTTTGACCATAACGGCACCGGGTGAGGTGGGTCGCAACGCCACTAGTCAAAAACTTACTGCCTCTAGACTGTTTTACGAATGGCTCCTCACCATTCAACCTCAGCACACGGGCGAGGCTAGTCTGCCAGTTATCCGACTCCTTCAGAAACCGCACAACACAGCCCTAATTCGTTTTCTACCTTAGGGCGTAAGGTATAATCAAGATATAAAAAGAGTTAAAGAAATCTGGGAGATAGCTGGGCAACAACCTTATTTTTATTCTGGAATACTTATAATATCTATTACATTAAAATATCTCCTTTTGGGAGGAGACAGACTTGTTTAGCCTCTCATATATATGAGGCTTGATTCAAGAACACATAAACTTTAAACAAACAGAACAATATTGTAGACAGACACTTATGAAATGAAAGAAATAAAAGAAATATTACCAAGCTAAGAAAGCTTAAGATTACAAAGCTTGGAGACTACAATATTTATTTTCAGAAAACTATGGAGAATTTTCGATGTCCTTAGCTTCCTGAATGCCTTGGTATTTATAGAAGTCTGGAGGTGGATGTGAAATCTGGACTTCAATTCTTGTTTATAATCAGACGTCATTGCATGCGTCTTCTCTCTTGTTTGGTACCTTGTGATCCCTTCGACTTTCGGCCGAAGAGCTGTCCTACCATTTTGTTTTCTTTTGCAAATGGTAGTGGTCCTCGTCAGAGTCACATGGCTCTTGTCTCCTTGTGGTCCCTAAAAATTTGGCCTTTGCAGTCCGCGTGGGAATCTTCCACATTTGCCTGGTCCTGCTTTGTCCTCTTTCTTCTGGTCCTGTTTGACAGGGAACCCTTTTTCGAATAATGACTCTTTCTGCTCTGGGCAGCTTGGGCAGATGTAGTCCTGCCATCTTCCCACATGAGCCATGTTGCAGAACTTTCGGCTAGTTTCTTTGGTTGCCGGAATCTTGTTTTCCCATAATATTTACCTCTTCTTTTCAAAGATATCCTCGGCAAATTTTGTAGTATGGCTTGTCATGGAGTTAACCATGAATGATCAGTTCGCTGTTTTCTGGAAGATTTTGAACGGATACTTGACTTTGTCCATCTTAGTAAGACAGACCCATAATCCCCATGCTCTTCTGGTGGTAATGTCATCTTCTGTGAGCGGGGAAACTAATGTCGTTCCTTCAGGCGGTGGTTTTATTTGATCCATTGCCTTCCAGTTAGGTCTCTGTAACTTTACAAAATGAAAGCTATGGTGAAGACCTTTTCCTGTAATCTTTGGGGCTGCAGTAATGAATTTCAGCTCCAGAACATCTCCTCGTCCAAGTGTATGATTATTTTGCCATGAGTCATACACTCCTTCAGAGATCCAATCCGGTAATTTTGCGATTTCCGGAAAACTTGGTGTTGTGGTAAAGACTGAGGCTAGGCAGCCAAAATCAAACCACTGACGAACACTTTCTGGTCTGACACCAGGATGCATCCACATTCTTGGGTATTTTCCTGACCAGTCTGCTGTAATTTTTCAAGGAATTATACCCACTCTTGTACAAAGTTTCTCCCATGATCTTTGATATTCCTGCAAAGGGGAAGTTGGGGAAACACTATTCTCGTTAGTATTAACCTTAGATTTGCCCGCCGATGGCCTAAGATTAATCTCTTCCTCTTTAACCCCTGAGGTGCTGGGTTGGCTTGATTCTTCAGATATCCTAGATACCTTGGAATCAATTTTTCCTTCTGTATCTTTCCCGAAAGGATCAACACTAGGACCTGTAGTGGCGGTACTTGAATCCTCCACACCGGTTGATGAGCCCGGCTCTCTGAAACACGACTTTATCTTTACCGATGAAGCATCCCGTCGGAGGGGAATATAAAGACTGTCCCATAAACAGGTGTTAGCCTGCATGGTAGCCTTCATAGCCTATTGGACCTTCGTGAGATCCAGTTCCTGTACTTGACCCGCAACCTGAGAATTAATCACCAGGCAGTTGATCTTCTTGTCTAGCTCCTCCAGATTTTCTCGAAGGTGCTTTGATCTCTTGATGATGGAATTAGCTTCACTCGCTTCCATCTCTCGTCAAAATATCTGCAAGAATAATTTTATCAGATTTTACAATGACAATATCATAATCATAATATTGGCATTCAGCTTGCCATCTTAAAAGTCTAGCCTTTTTCTGGTTTTGATTCAATTTTATTTTTTAAAAAGGCTTTGACACTCGTATTATCTATTTTCAAGATAAATTTCTTTGCAAGTAGGAAAATTGGTCATTTCTTAAAAGCCTTCCGAACAGCAAAGAACTTCTTCTCGTTGATGTGCCATCTGATAACTTCGTTGTTATCAAATAGCCCACTGCAATATCTGCATGGCACTTCTCCTTCTGGTGTAATTTTCATGAGAACTGCCGCCCACCAATGATCACTGGCATCTGTATATAATACCAGTTTATCCTCGTCGTTTGGTATTGCAAGCTTTGGTAGATGCCTGCAAACCTCCTTCAGCTGTTTGACAGCTTGTCTATGATCGTCATTCCACTCAAACTTCACATCCTTTTTTAGTAGTGGACTGAACACCTTCCTGTGGTTTGCTAGATTGTTGATAAACATCCTAGGGAAATTAACAACTCCTAAAAAACTCTGAAGTTGTTTTAAATCCTTGAGGTCATCCGGATATCCTTGTACTTTTCAACAATATGATTCTGAAGGTTAATTCCAGATTCGTTGATCTCAACTCCAAGGAACTCGATTTGTCTTGTAGCGATCACTGCTTTCTTCTCGGAAAGCACTAATCCTTCCTTGTAACAAACATCTGAAAAGATTTCCAAATGTTTAAGATGTTCTTTCATGTTTTTTTATGCTATAAGAATGTCATCAATATACACGAACATAAAGCTGAAGTAATCCTTGAAAAGATTATCCATCTTTCTCTGATATATCTGGGGAGCATTCGCCAATTGTGGGGTCATCGTTACTTAATCCATTATGTATCACGTTAACATACATATGTGAGTCTGAATTAAGTAGAAACATGCACTGATTAAGAGTATCTTACTAGTTAAATTGTTACAAGGTTTACAAAACCCTAACCTACTATACATCACATGTACAAGTATCAACCTACTCCAAATAACCCCTATGCAGTGGTTCTCCTCGCAGCGGAAATCATGACTCACGCTCCCCACGTCTATGAGTCCCTACAGAACATTCACACAACGTGAGTATAGATAACAACTATCTCAGTGCAATATCAAAACACAATTACTATAAGGCACAATAAAATCATCAAATGTGAATGCTCTGTATCATGCATCAACCAATGCACCATGTCGACATGTCTCAACTATCACCCTATTATCACGAGACCAATATGATATGCTATCTCAGCTCAATATGTCAGTGGAACCACATCACATCTTCATATTAGCAGTACATATCATAGTACCGTACTCATATGTGATAATAGCCAGAGTATATACCCAAACCAGGCGTATATCCCTCATATCGAGTATGTGTAGCATACCCGAGCATATACCCAAACTAGGCGTATATCTCTAATGCTAACATATATGTAGCATACCCGAGCATATACCCAAACTAGGCGTATATCTCTAATGCTAACGTATATGTAGCATACCCGAGCATATACCCAAACTAGGCGTATATCTCTAATGCTAATGCATATATATCTCATCCATTTCAAATACATGATATCCATGAATATACATGCATATGATACTACAATCATATGTTACTACCTCAACACAATTCATATGATATCCATACCATAACATCATTACACAATATCTATACTCCGTACGTCAATACGTACCTGGTATACGACAACAAAACGATAATTCAGGCGTTGATGGCTAATTGCCTTTTTGCCCCGTCCCCTGTGATGATGCTACACCAATATCAACAATAAACCATGTTATAAGAGGCTTAAAAAATAAATGCTACAAAAATTTAACATTTTTCAAAAAACTGCCATCACCGATCGATCGCCTAATTTTCTCGATCGATCGCCGAACTATTCACTCTTCACCGATCGATCAAACAAAAGCACCGATCGATCGCCACATGTACCGATCGATCGCCTCAAAATCACCGATCGATCGCTCAATGTTCAAACCGCCTTAAAATTTCACTGTTCGCGGCGATCGATCGAGACCAAATTTTCGATCGATCGGCACGATCAGAAAAATCGAGACAATGGCGATTTTGAGCTTATCTTCATGGTATTTCTTGCACAATTCATTTCCTATCATTTAACCACATTTCATGAAATCCCTAGGATCATATAAACATGTTTCTACCATCTTAGCATCAAATTCTTGGCAAAGAAACAAGTTATGATTTCAAACATGAACTTTTGAGACTCAACTTCACATACTTCATTCACAACAACATAAATCAAGCTTAAACTCAAGAATTCCTTACCAAGAAGTTCGTATATCACTTCACTTTATGTTCTAGCTTGATTATCAAAGGAAATCCAAGCTCCACAATTCAACCTAAGTAATAAATGAGAGAGGAGCTTGTGTAGGGATTTTGTAGGTGTTTATGGTGTATTATTAGTTTGATAGCTGATTGTTATCTATTTACTCAACTCCAAATGCAAATTCAATTACAAGGCACATGCATATGAAATTAAATTCAAATGCCCACTAGTCCAAGTTGCTTGATATGCTACTATACTTGATTTAATTCCATCATTCCTATGCACTACATCTTGTGCATCATGTTTTATTCCTTGCCATATATCACATAGTCATATCATATATGTGAGTATTAACCCTCGGTTCAACCCGAACCCGAGCCCATCTCATACTGTAATTAATCTTACTTACACCATAAACATATAATACATGTATACGTCATATCAAGGCATGACACCAATCACATTGGCATGACATTCCAGATATAATGTCCTTGTGGTGTGGAGAATGCTGTAAACTTTCTGCTAGCTTCCTCCATTTTAATCTGGTAATACCCAGACTTACAATCGAATTTAGAAAACACTTTGGCATTCTTGATGCTATTTACCAAATGTTCTCTGCTCGGGATAAAATATCCATCGAACTCCAAGATCTCGTTGATCCCTTTATAGTTGATCACCAATCTCGGCTTTCCTCGTTTAATTTCTCCATGATTCCTTACAAGAAATCCTGGGCTGCTGTATGGAGAAATACCTGCGGAGATTAACTTAAGGTCAAGATTCTCCTTAAGTATGATCTGCATATCCGATCTTCCTGGTTCATGGGGATCGGCCTTTACCTAACAAACTCATTTTCTTTTCCAGGTTTAACCTTCAAAGTAGCTCCGAGCTCATTTTTGTTCCACCATGCCAGTGGATCCTCGTTGTAGTTCCTACGAATCTTCCTTTTTATATCCTCTAGAGTGATTCGCTCTTCGAGGGTAGATTCAGGTTGTGGAACTTCTTCTCGTAAAGCATTTTTCAGTAGCAACAGGGTTTTTGGAGTTACTCTTTCCTCATCCTGCTCTCTGAAATACATGTTATTAACCCAGTCAAAAGTTTGAGAATCCATTTCACTAGGACCTTGTTGTCGGAACTGAAGAATCGCCTCTCCAAATTTCCGCTGATATTTCATCTTTGGGTTTCGAAGTTTTCCTTCATCACCACGCTTGTTGCGAAAACTAATAGGGAATTTTCTGTGAAACGCCTCCCATAGTCTTTGCACCATAATCTTATGATCACAAAAGGTTGTGAATATAAGTCTCCTGGTCTCGTTCTCCTATGTAAATTGCTTGAATGTCTGTAGGAAATTATTTCCTAACAGCATATCCGCACCTGTATCATGGAAATATATAGGTGGAGTTTTGACTTTGTACCATGGGGTACCGCCTGCTCCACCGATAATTATTTCCGCTCCTCATACTCCTTCATTAAGAATAATGATCCGTTTGGAAAAGTCTCTTCCGGCAATGGCTGGTAATTTCTCACCAACGTCTTTGGGGAAGATTTCTCGCCTGGCAGTGCATATTCCAGCTCCTGAGTCAATGTAGGCCGCAAAATATTCTGCCCGGTATCACTCATATAACATCCCAACGGAGATGTATATGGAGAATGGACTGGTGGTCATCGAATTTGGTATCTCTTTCCGTCGATCGTGAATTCCATTCCATCTTGTAATCTTTCCCAAGGTTTATGTTCATCGAGAAATTCAATCCCTAGAATAAGCTGTTCTGGGATCCGTCCGACAATTCCTTCAATTGTGAGATCAATTTCACCAATTTGAAGGTTTCCTTGAAATTTGCCAACTGTAGGTTGTTGCAAATAATATAGGACATTGCAGGGGAAGATATTGCTCTTCTCGGTGATGTCAAAAACTATCTGCACTTCTCTCCAGCCTTCTGGGCATTTCAGTTTTCCTATTGTTTGGAATACATCAGGAACCTTCTGAATTCTGCTTAAGGCTGCCTTCTGTTTTTCCCGTGGATAGTTGCTATTAACCTATCCTGTTGGAAAGACATCCTTCTTGGCTCGATCACGAGGCTCCTGCTTCTGTTCAGAACAGGTTGATCTTGTATCCTCATATCGATCTCTCATATTGTCCGAGTATCAATAATGTCCGGCAATACTGCTTTGGCGAAGTCTTCGAAGATTCTGGGGACTTCGATGAATTCTTTTCTCAAGAATACTTCGGAATGATGAGTATTCGAGAGTGCGTATGACACCTTGTAGGTGATCGAGTAAGGCCTGTTCCCTTCTTTCATCAAATATTCTCTTTTAAAATCTTGATGAAGAGTGAGAACTTTGTTGAAGTCCTGATCTCCTAAATTGTATGTAATCCTTGGATAGATGTTGAATGCCATTTTTCCTACATACAGATTTCCTGCCACTGCTCCCAAACAAGAATCTTTGAGATTCGGGATTCTCTTGTCAAAGATCGCCAGGTTGATGGGTGAATCAATTCCTTCCTTGAAAGTTACCTTGATGATTACTCTAATGGCTCCAATATGAATCCATGCGAGTGTACTAGCAACCTATCTTTTGACCTTGTTCTTAATCTCCTGGATTTCTCTGTAGGGGATTAATTGCATCTCAATTTGGTTTTCCGTGAATTCCATTGGGATCGCAAATTCACCTGTTGTTACCCTATGGATAATCTGATGCTTTCTGCTACGAAGACCAATCATATCCATGGCTTTTTCCATTGCTCCAATTGTAAATCCATCATACATTTGAAGCTTTGTCTCTTCTTTCATGATCCTAATAAGGGTTTTATGAGAAACAGTGGTATGCGAGAAAAACCCCGATGGTTCTTCTCTAATCACGTGCCGAAGGAACTCTCCTTCACTCTGATTCTGAGCTAGATTCACCTCCATCTTCAGAATAAATCTCTTCTTCATAGATGCTTTCATCTGAGGGTATATCCTCAAATTGATACACCTGCACCAAATTCTGAAAATAGACAGCATCCTCAAATTCCTTGGTATGCTCGAACTGTCTTATTCATCGGCTTCGGTTTTCTGGACAATCTATAGAGATATGTCCTCTTGCTCCGCATGTCCAGCTGTTACAATCTCTGAAACTCTCATTTGCACGAGTAGGTGCGTCTGAAAGTTCTCTTTGTTGGTGCTCTGCTGGAACTTGCTTGATTAGAACCTGTCGACGAGATTCTACTCATTGTTGGTCCTGATCTTTCCCCCGATCGGATCACAAAAACGGGGACTTGTAAAAAGAAGACATTAAATGCCAATTTTTTACAAATATAAGGATATAAAAGATAATTAAATATTATATAGAGACCATTTTGTAAGCTAAACAAAAGCCTAGGGAATAGAATGGAATCTCACCTAACCATTGAGGGGTAAAAGAGTCAAATAAAATACCCAATTGATTTGAAAATTTGAAAATTGGACCTATTTGAATAGAAGTTTCTCCAACTTGAATTTCTTGCACTAAAGTTTTTTCCCAAGACTTAAGTGATTAAAATTTCTCAAAAGAGCACTTCCTTGCAATTTCCCCAAATTTTTTCAGAAGACTAGCCCAAGGCCAAGTGAATATTACGTTGCCATATAAAAAAGAATGACGTCTAACTTTTTTATTAAAAAAAATTGGTTATTTTGATTTATATATTTAATATGTTAAAATGCAGAAAACAAATCGAATAAATCGAAATATCATCTTTTCATAAAATAAAATACGATATTTTGATTTTATTGAACGTCAATAACTTTGGTTAAACCGAAATTTTGGTCACTCCTAGATATGTTATTCAAAAATAAAAGTCATATATGTGAAATCTTTTACTATTTTTCAGATAAAGGAGGCTTTAAATAGGAACATGATTTGAGAGAGAAATAGGTTAATATAAAGATACAACTCCTCGGCAGCGGTGAATATAGCCTAACTATCGAAAGTGGGCAAAATTATAAGAATTTTTTGAAGGACACGAAAATGTATGATTATATATATATAGGTGTAGCCTAGAGCAGAGCCATAAATAAAGTTTAGGGGGGATAAATTTTTTTTTAAAAAAAAAAATTAAGGGTAAACAATAAAAAAAATTCATCCACTATAAAAAAACACATACAAGTTTTGGGTTGGGTAGCCCCGTGCCCCCTGCCTTCGGCCACTGGGAAAACTTTGTTGCTATCCTTAAGGGCGCTGCCCTCAGGAGCAATATCCACCATTCAAGTGGAATCTTTTTTTCCTTTTAAAAAAAAGATTCCAAATGAATGGTGATGATGTCCTTAAGGGCACTACCCTTAAGGGCATCATCAAACAAACCGGCCACTGGGCAGCAGACACTTCTCATGTGTATATATTCGCCCTGGTCTCCCAGCATCATTCATTTGTTATGAATGTTATAAGATGGACGAAAACAACCAAGATTGTCTTTGCTTATGTTTGCAGCTCTAGAAGTCTCCACACTCAAGTTCTGCCCATTGGTATCGTGGGAGACGATAAGCAAGCATACAAGTCATTGAATGTTAAACGATTTGCACCTCATCCATCTCGAGTGCTTCATTCCGAGCTGAGGTCGAGAATTCTCCTCTGGAGGAAGACCTGACCTCAACAAATTTTCATCTCAGTGAACCTGAAGATCTTCTCAGCCTGGGTGATACCCCGTGGTATACCCTTTACCGTTCAGGTCTTAAGGATTCTGCTGAAGCAAAAATTCAAGCATGTTCCCGAAGATTATGATATTATCATACCTTCTACTGTAGAATGAACTCGCAAGCCCCCCACTGGTTATTATACTTTTATCTTGATCAGGTCGAAGGAGGGCTCCGATTTCCTACCCCTGACTTCTTTTTACAGTTTAGTAGATACTACCATTTAAACCTTAGTAAGTTTGCTCATAATGCCTTCCACATTCTCTGTACTTTTGTAATACTATTCCTAGCCTTAGGATTAAGGCTAGAATGATTTTCTCTTTCTCACTTCATGCTCCCTAAGAGGTCCAAAGGGGGGCCCATTTACTTCTCAGCTCGTCCTGAGTGTAACTTCTTGGATGGATACCTTTCTAGTAACAAGTATTGGAAAATTACTACTTATTTATTAAACTTCCTCGGTCGCGAGCCTTGTTCTCTCATTGGCGAGATCATCTACATGCCTTGCCTTCTCCCCCTGGTGGTTTTCGGAGAAGTCCTTTGTTTACGGAGGTGAGGTTGGTGATCGGGTCAATGTTTTCAATATTTCTCTCCTGCTTGTGCCACTATGGTCTAAGCTTGGCAGGCGTCACTTTTAGGGGAAACCTCGACAGTTGCATAAAAGATACTTCTTGTTCTTTTTTTTTTTTACTAAGGTCGGGTATATGTGCATTTCCAGTGATCGAATCATGAATGCCGCTAAAGCCAAAGCTCGGGCTAACAAGAAAGGTTTGGATAGTTTGGCCATTTCATCCGAACCAGTGACACCTGAGGTTACCATTGTAGCTGTGGGGATGCCAGAAGTGACTGAGGGACCCACTTCTCAGAGAAAAAGACGCATTCTTAATGCTAAAGAACAGGTAATTGATCTCACCAATGGTCCTGAGGATTGTGCCCCTGAGGTGGAACCATTGAGGCAGGTCGGGCCTCGTGCTGAGGGTGGGAGAGAGACCAAGCAATGTGGTCATTTCCTTGTTTCGAGATTTGGCATGCAAGGAGGATATCAACTTCATGGCTGACTTATCTTGGTCCGAGTTTCTCAAGAGGACGTGCAACAGTTATGCGGAGGTTAACATCATGTTTTTATTTTTCATTTTTCCAATCATGGAAGTTAACATCTTTCAATTCTCTTCTCTTCTCAGGGAATGCTTCTGTTGGGGGGATTTTCTTCCCGAGCCAGCATCTCTCGGAAGCGGTCTCTAAAGGACACCAAGGTTCTCGAGTCCACAGTTGCTAATCTTTAGATCAAATTATCTGATCTGGTGGCTTTCCATGAAAACGAAACGTCAGAGATCGGACGTCTTAATGAAGAGCTGGAAAACTCGAAGAAAGAAGCTGAGCTGCACCTAAGAGAATTAGAAGGCACTCGTAGAGGCTTGGAGGCATTTAGAGAGGCTACTGAGGTCACTTCCCAAGAGCTACAGGCTGCCAAGAGAGCTCTGGAGACTGCAGAGATCAATGCTCAGAGAAGCGAGACAGATTTCAAGGAGAAATTTGAATTCCACAGAGCACATGGAGCTGGTTGGTGAAAAAGCCTTCGGGTATTTTGAAGTTGGGTTTAACGGTTGTTTTCAACAGTTCAAAGAGGAAGGTTATCCTCAAAGGGCCTCCTCAAAATTTCCTTGATATTGATCGCATTGTCAATGTAAGGACCCTAGTTCCTTAAGTGTGGATTTAGGTACAATAAGAACTAAGCATGCACAATCAGAGTATAAAAATTTCGTGTTGATGCCCGAGCTATTAAGATTACAGTACCAAAATAAAATTCCAAAAGGATTAAATTACATTCCCAAACAATGAATGTTAAGCATATAACTTTACACTACTCCTAGAGTAGAGACTATACAAAAAAATCAAATCCCGCTATACCAAAAGCACTCCTCACTAGCTCACGCATCAACCCGTCCTTATCCCTTCCTGCCAAAATGTACCTACAGGAACAACCCCAAACCCATGAGCATGTAACAAAACATATTCACAATAATATGATTGTAGTATAGATATGCATAAACCGTAAATGCGAATCACTTCCTGTATTTAATACATTTAATGCTCCATTTGGTTGTTCCTGTACCACAATCATAACCAATATATTATAACATCAATAATGTATATCATGACATGCATCCATTCCACGAATACCATATTCAATTTCCAAGTCTTATTATATCAGTGGTATAATACCCCTCGCGTTAACATGACAGCGAAAATACCTCTCGCTTAGACAATACCAACGACAATAATATCCCTCGATATAATATGACACCGGTCGTGTTCTTCGCTTCATATTAGCGGCAAATATTCTCTCATCGCTACTGTAAGGACCCCGTATACTTAACCCTTGATTAGTGTATTAATCAATTATGTGTGGCACATGCTTTCAATAAAAAAGTCAATCGGGAAACTGAGATGATGCTTTATCATTGAATGGCAAATACAAAATTTTCTTTAATACTCAATGTTATAAGATCATCAGCCTAACAGCAATTAGACTCATAAAGTTCGCCCATTACCATCCCCTTTGTGCCACTTTTTACATTGTGGACTTTTATAAAAATTTGGGCAGAGTCTCCCCATAAATAGAGCTATCCCGAAATAAAAGCACAACACATAACATAATTCCCGGCCAGGGAAAACAAAATACTCATCAGAATACAGCAATACCAAGTAAATTCCCAGCCAGGGAAGACACCACACATATGACAACAAAAGTGGGTTTCAACACCCACATAATACACCAATGACTCTCATATCATTAGCAATTCTACCCTTAATTGCATGCAACATAAAATGAAAGAGAGAAAGGCTCATGCCTTTATATACAACCCATATACAAGTATAACCGTGCTCACATGCGAGCATCATAAATGTGTATATAAACCTCGGGTGTATATAAGTACTCTATACGATACCGTGCTCCATCAAGCCCTGGTACCACGATCCTGGGAGTACGTCCTATCAACAGCTCGAGCTCAACTCCAAAGCCATCGATGTACCTGTTCACATGTCCCAACAGAGACAGCCCCCAACGGGGTGAGCATACGAATACACAAAATCCCATAATCACAGTAATGAAATTCATAATTTACAACAAAAGTAAATACTAATGAATTTAAATGATACTCCTTGGATGGCAACGTCCTCATCCGGGATTCCGTGTACTGTCCCTGTTCTCACAATCATCAAACTCATCAAATCTCAAAAATCAGTAAATCAACACATTGATTAACTCATCGCATGCCTAATTCTCGAATATCAACAGATAGTGATTCCAAACTCATTAAACATGCAAATATAGATATCTCAATATCTAATACTGATTTCACAACCTCGCTATCAATCACAGATAGCTCAAATGCCTAGCATTTATTCTACCAATTCTCCATTATACTTAGACATCTCAAATGTCTTATAATGAATACATGATTCTACGATCATTCTCAGGCATCTCAATGCCCTACATTGGTCATATAAAATTATAAATCCAATACCCCATATATCATGTAAGAGTTATCCTACTCTAGTGTCACGCACGCTTGTGACGGCGATATCAAGATTTGGTCGTTCCTTAGTTATATCAACATATATATATAACCATACGCACAATTATTCAATGCAATCAAAATACATTATGCATTTCACAAATGCTCTCATATAAAGAAATGCTCGTACGTCGCACGTACCTTAAATCTCCGAAGTTCGAGCCAAACCTTGCTCGAGTCCCATGCCCCGAGGAATGATGTGCTAACACGATAAATAATTCACAATTATTTACGAACATGCAACCCATGCTCAAGCACACCCATAATCTTCATACAGAAAATTATTGTCAGCACACGACAATTTACCGTTTTAAAAGACCCGGGGTAGAGCACATGCAGGGAGGGAAACGAATGAGACCTTATCGAAAAAATCGTTCAAGGAAACCCTTCAATTTTTCGAACCCTAGCTACACAAATTCGAACCCAACCAAGCACCATAATACATCTAGAACATGAATTAAACGACCAACAACAAGAATCATCACCCCCCCGCCAAAACCCCCCAAAAATTCGAACTCAAACCCTCACGAATTTAGGGAAAATTTCGAACCATTACAACACAAAATAGCAGGGAATTACATGAGAAGCATGAAAAGGGGGTAAGGAAGGTTACCCAAACGAAAATCGGAAGGAAATCGCTCAAAATCGAAGAACCCTAGAAATTGGGGATCGGCGCTTTCCTGTAAAATCCGAACTCAAATCGCGACTAAACCTCGAATTGCTGGTGTGGGAAGCTGCGCCTGGACGAGACGAAGCCGATGGCGGGTCGCACGCACCGGATGGCGGCCGGACGGCGGCGGGCGCACGGCTGGAAGCGGCGGGGTCGAGGGAAATCGGGAATGGCTGAACGCGGGGAGAGAGAAACGGGCAAGGTGGAGCTAAAATGATTTCTTTTATTAAAATCTCGGGTTCAACTGGTATTTATAGCAAAAATACCCCGAAATACTAATAGCCCCACAAATACATCATGATTCATTAAAAATCATCTGTTTTCAAAAATTCTCTCTCTAACTCCCAAACCCCCTACCGGTGCCCACACAAGGCACCCCAGATTTCGAGTCACACTAAAAACCCAACTCATAGGTTTTTCACCCAAATGAGAATACAATCTCAACCTCGGGATCCAACGATCCCAACTACCCAAATAAACGAGCCTAGAAGGCCCAACACCACGATTAAACTCCAAATCGCCACGTAAAACCACTTTAGGGGTTATTAATACTCCAGGATTAACATCTATAATCCCTGGTCATCACAATATCCCCCACTAAAAGAATTTCGTCCTCGAAATTAGCACCGGTGTATCACGTAACACCCAGGCTACACAACAACATGAAGCCATAACCTCGATTCTTGACCATATCAGAATCGTCTTAATAAACGCGAGGATACTTATCTCACATCAAACTCTGAAACAGAGCGACATACCAAAACCAACATATCACCCAAGAGGCAAAACGTACCTCGATGCGGGTCATCCCACAAGTCAGTCTCTCATGACTGCAAAACAACCAATACTTACGACTGTAGATCGGACAGTCATCCTTAGTTCTAATACCACTAGTAAGAACGCATCATGAATGACACCTCAACCGTGAGAACGTTGACCTCGTGTCAAACTCTGGAGTGGAATAGACTTCCAAATCCATCATAACGTCAAAGAGCGCACAACTCAACGCTAACAATCCAAAAGTAGTTAGTCAACTGAAACTGCAAGGATTCGAATCGCTCCCGATTCCATCGTAGATATCATTCAATGACATCTCTATCATGACTCACGATGTCTAACATACATCGTTACGAGGGAAACATTCGTATACCACGGTGTACACATACCAAACCTGGTTTCCACTTTCAAATCTCCTCCATCGAAGGAGCACTCGCATCATTGCAACTCAATTTGGGCAACTCACGGCCACAGATTCACACAAAAGACATCTCACAAGATGTCCACCTCCGGATGTTCCAAGAATCACATCCTGATCATAATTGAACAACCGAGACTCCACAGAGTTTAAAATTCTGAAAGGTCATGCAATAAACTCAATGCATCCTCAACGCTTGTGTCGACAGCGACACCCAACCAATCCGAATTCCTGCCATCCCTTGATAATCCTAGGATTTAACAATCCAAACTTGGGAAGGCCATCGCATAACTCGGAGGAAAACACCAATAAGGAAATACCTTAACCCACATAAGATAATCCCTCCTCAAAGGGAGTCAACTAACTTCACGATTATTCCTCATAATTATCGTGCCATGGAGATTCTCAATCTCAAGGTGTCCCATATCTCTCATCAGAGATTTAACCATCCAAAAACAAATAGCATAACTCTATGCTTGACAAGAAGGAAATCAATAACTGGCATCCGTATACTCACCGGTATACCTGCCTAAGCACTGACATCACATGCATACTCAATGCACTCGGCTCGGATATCTACAACCAAGACCATGTATGCAACCATAATGCATATTAAATCCATGTATGCAACCAAAATGCATAACCAAATTCAATGCGTAAAATACGTTCTACCGTCCGATGCCCGTACGCCTCACTACGTACCTTTGTATCAAAATGTGGTGTGTCATGGGACTTTATCTCTAGGCTGTGTGACCACCTGGGATGGTTCTACACATTGATACAAACCAATATAAGAAGCCAATAATAGTCGTTACCAAAAATCCCACAAAAATAACCAAAATATCAATTTTTGGTAACTCGCGATCGATAGCTACATAACCCCGATCGATCGCGTGATCACACTGCCCGAGCCAACATTTTCCTGCTTCGGTGATTGATCGCCATGTTTGGAGCGATCGATAGCCAGACCCACCAATCGATCGCCCAAACATGGCGATCGATCGCAAAGTGCTTCTGTCGCGCACTTGCTTGCATGCGATCGATCGCCAAAAACGGGCGATCGATCATCGCTACCTGTGACCTGAAAATCACCATTTTTACACCATTTTTCTTCCCCAATCCACACCAACTCAAATAACCACAAATCCACAACATCAAAACTCTATAAACCTTCAATAAACACCTTAATACCACCAAAAATCCCACACCCAACCAAACACAACACAAACCCAAAATCAAACCATTTTTAAATCCCAAAATCAAACCCATTTCAAAATAAAACCTCATAAAAACAACAAGGAGTGATCCATACCTCTTATGGACTTCAAATCCTACAAAGAATCCCACAAATAAGAATTTTACAAAGGTTTCCTCTCCTCCTTGGCACCAAAAACGAGTTTGGGGGTTTTGGGGATAGGGTTGGGTGTGATTGTTAAAGAATGAGGGTTAAAGAGGGGTAGTGGGGTATAAGTGTTGGGGGGTTTAAATTAAAACATGTACCCCAATAATTAGCATGATGTATAAAATATCCCAACATGATATTTTAAAAGCATTTTACAAAAATGCACCATATCCTCAATTAATACATGCTTCACCAAAATAATCTTCATTCACCACAACTAAACCATGCCAACCCCCCCCCCCCCCCCCCCCCCCCCCCCCCCCCCCCCCCCTACCCCCCCACAAATTCCTAAACATGCATAACATGCACCCTGAAACGCATTATTAGGTCACGTCTATCATGTGACTAAGCATTTTACCATATTAATTAATTCCAACACCATAATTATCACATAAACATGGTTTTTTTATAAAAATAATTCAAAAAAAAATTTATTTTCAAAAATACTTCGAAAATAAAAATTTTGCAAATATACCCTAAACCGCCGTCCGAACGACGGCTGAAGATGCAATGAGGGGCCGCTTCGGCCCCTATCACATTGAGGAGCCGCCCTTACAAAGGGCGGCTCCTCCTATTTTTTTAAATTTTATATATTTATATATATATATATTAATATAATATATTATTATTATTATTATATATATTATATACGTATATATATATTATGTTTATTATTATTATATATACTATATATGTGTGTATATATATATATATTATATATATATATATGTATATATATATTATGATTATTATTATTATGGCAAATTCTTAAATCTTCAAAGGTAATCTAAAATTGATCATCAATCTCTGTGTAAGAGAATTTTTTATGTCAGTCCACATGCCATAAATTGCATTAGTTGTAACTCCCTATTCACCTAAAAATACTAAAATACCCTCGCTTTCTCACACGTAAAGTTGGTATGAAACCTATACAATTTTGATATTCAGTATACATAAAATTGGTATGAAACATATACAACTTCGGTACTAAGTATGCATAAAAATTGGTATGAAACCTATAATAATTTTGGTGCTAAGTATACATAAAATCGGTAAGAAACATACATGGTAAGAAAAAATTGGTAGCAGCCGCCCAATCCCAACGAGTGGGCGGCTACTAAATGATTTAAGGGTATGAAACTCATTTTTATACCAAATAATAATATAATATTAATTATGTAAAATTATTATAATAATTTAATATTATTAGTTATAATATATTATAATATATTAATTATATTATATTATTATTAATTTAATAAATAATATTTATTATATTACTTATAATATATATATATATATATATATAATTAACATAATAATATTAATTTATTATAATAATTTTAAATAATTAATATTATATTTTTATTTGGTATAAAAAATGAGTTTCAAAAATTATTATGTAGCGGTCCTTAAATCATTTAGCAGCCGCCCACTCGTTGGACGGCCGCTACAAATTTTTTCTTACCATGTAAGTTTTTTATCAATTTTATATATACTTAGTACCAAAATTATTATAGGTTTAATACCAATTTTATGTATACTTAGTACCGAAGTTGTATATGTTTCATACCAATTTTATGTATACTGAATACCAAAATTGTATAGGTTTCATACCAACTTTACGTGTGAGAAAGCGATGGTATTTTAGTATTTTTAGGTGAATAGGGAGTTAGAACTAATGCAATTTATGACATGTGGACTGACATAAAAAATTCTCTACACAGAGACTGATAATCAATTTTAGATTACCTTTGAAGATTTAAGAACTTGCCAAAAAATTAATAATCATAATATATATATAATAATTATATATATATATAAACATATATTATACATAATAATAATAAACATAATATATATATATATACATATATAATATGTATATAATACTATATATATATATATATATATATATATAATAAAATAAAAATAAGAGGGAGCCGCCCTTTGTAAGGGCGGCTCCTCAATGTGATAGGGGCCGCTTCAGGCATAATATATGATATTAATAATATATATAAATATATATATAAAATAAAATAAAAATAAGAGGGAGCGCCCTTTGTAAGGGCGGCTCCTCAATGTGATAGGGGCTGCTTCAGCCTGAAGCGGCCCCTCATTGCATCTTCAGCCGCCGTCTGAGACAGCGATTTAGGGTATATTTACAACATATTTATTTTCGAAGTATTTTTGAAAATAAATTTTTTTTGTATTATTTTTTAAAAAAACCCCATAAACATAATTATTGTTCTAATGCACATAATCATTTTTGGGATATCACAGTCAACAATCTTCCCCCTGATCTATGATTAATATTCCGTCTGTATTTCAAGTTGTAAAAACAATGAACTATTTTTGAACTTTAACTTTTCTTTTGCTTCAAAGTTTATCATTCACTCATGATTTAGATCTATTGTATATCACTTTAGTAATACCAATTAAGTAGGGCTCGAGAAGCTCGGCTAAATGTTATGATGTGAAATGAGCTAAGAAGCTCAGACATAACTTGTATGCATTTAAATGATGTAAATTAAGTAAAGCTCAGCAAGCTCGGATTCAACTTATGTAAATTTAAAACGGTACAAGGTACTTGGAGCTTGGGAAGCTTAGACATCACTTGTACACATTTAAAATAATATAACTTAAGTAAAGCTTGGTAAGCTCGTATTCAACTTATATAAATTTTGAATGGTAAAATATACTTGGAGCTCGGACACTCGGAAATAACTTATATGCAATTTAAATAATATAAGTCGGGTAGAGCTCAGTAAGCTCGGACTGAGCTTATATAATTTTAAATGATAATGCTCTGGGAGCTTGGAGCTCGGAAATAACTGATGTGCATTTTAAATAATATAAGCCAGATTGAGCTCGATAAGCTCAGAGTGAACTTACGTAAATTTAAATGACATAATGTTTTGGGAGCTCGGAAGCTCGTAAATAACATATGCATTTTAAATCATATAAGCCAGGTAGAGCTCGGTAAACTAGGAGTGAACTTATATAAATTTTAAATGATATAATGTTCTGGGAGCTTGGAAGATCGGAATAACTTATATGCATTTTAAATAACATAAGCCAGATAGAGCTCGGTAAGCTCGAAGTGAAATTTTAAATGATATAATGTTCTGGGAGCTCGGAAGGTCGAAAATAACTCATATGCATTTTAAATAATATAAGCCAGGTAGAGCTCGGTAAACTCGGAGTATACTTATATAAATTTTAAATGATATGATGTTCTGATAGCTCGGAAGCTCGGACACTCGCTTTCATACTTATAAAATTTTCATAATATAAGCCGATGGAGCTCGGATGCTCGCTAATGTAAGTTGAGAGGAGCTTTGACACTTGCTTGTATGCTTATATTTTCATAATATAAGCTGGTGGAGCTCATGCGCTCTCTAATGTAAGTTGAGAGGAGCTCGGACACTCGCTTTTTAACTTATAAAATTTTCACAATATATGCTGATGGAGGTCGGGCGCTCGCTAATGTAAGTTGAGAGGAGCTCGGACACTCATTTTTATAATTATAAAATTTTGATAATATAAGCTGATGGAGCTCGGTCGCTTGCTAATGTAAGTTGAGAGGAGCTCGGACACTCGCTGTTTAACTTATAAAATTTTCACACTATAAGCTGATGGAGCTCGACGCTCTCTAATGTAAGTTGATATGAGCTTGGACAGTCACTTTCATACTTATATTTTCATGATATACGCTGATGGAGCTCGGACACTCTCTAATGTAAGTTGAGAGGTGCTCGGACACTCACTTTTTAACTTATAAATTTTTCACAATATAAGCTGATGGAGAACGGACGCTCGCTAACGTAAGTTGAGAGGAGCTCGAACACTCGCTTTTATACTTATAAAATTTTCATAAGAGCTGATGGAGCTCGGACGCTCGCTAATGTAAGTTTTGAGGAGCTCGGACACTCGTTTTTAACTTACAAAATTTTCATAATATAAGCTGATGGAGCTCGGACGCTTGCTAATGTAAGTTGAGAGGAGCTCGGATACTCGCTTCTGAAATTATAAAGTTTTCATAGTATAAGCTGATAATCTTGTTCAGAGAGGTCGGATTAGAGCTCGTAGAATTTGGACCTTGGGCATAACTCGTAAAGCTATGGTGTGACTCGTAAAGTCTTTTTTGTATGAGGAGGTCGGTATAGAGCTCGGATCTTGGACATAACTCGTAAAGCTATGTTGAGACTCGTAAAGTCTTTTTCTCTGAGGATGTCGGCATAGTGCTTGTAGAGCTCGGACCATGGACATAACTCGTAAAGAGATGTTGAGACTTGTAAAGTCTTTTTTGTTGGAGGAGGTTGACATAGAGCTTGTAGATTTACTAATTCGTATTATAACATCATCTTCCTATCTCAATTATAATAACTTAAATAAATTCAATGATGATCAATTCATGAAAGCATTAAAATCATAAATCATGTACAAAATTTATAGGAATTCAATCAAGAATTAATAAACAAGTCATAGGTTCAAAACAAATAGAATTATCTAATCTTGATAAATAAACTTAGTTCATAATTAAATTGAAAACGAAAGCTTAAACATGTCTTGCAACAAATCAAGTATGATAAAATAAAGCTAAAGTTTAAAAGTAAAGATAAACTCACGGCGTTCCCCCTGTAGATCCTCGCTTCTTCTCTTGCTTCTTTCTCAATCGACTCTTCAATCCCCTTGTTGGATTGTTCCAAGGCCTAGGATGAATATGGATGAAGGTGGATGATGGTGTGATGGAGGCTAGTTCCTAAGTCATAAAGATGATTTGATAATGATTATTTTGTGTGGTATGAGGTTGTATTTATAGAGGAGAAGCAAATAGGTAGATACCTTGTAGAATTCAAGTTCTAGAAGGCATATTTTTTCGATAATTTTTCGTCTGCTGATCGGTCGCTGATCGGTATTTCCTCTATTTTTCTTCCTTCACCTACGACATTTACCGGTCGATCGCTACAAGGCTCCCATTCTATCGGTATTTCTTCAAAATTGTTGCTCAACTATCGTCATTTGCTGATCGATCGGTAGTATGTTTTTCTTCCAACGTTGAACTTTCTTTGTTTCTTCGATTGGTTTCCTCTTTTGTCAACCTCTGTTAGAAAAATCAGTATCTATCTTATTGCGGAGTGACGTCTTAACAAGATTCACAACTGAAAATGCTCTCTATGTGTTTAAAACTGGAATAGTCAACACTGTTTAAATCAATCTATCCACAAAAAATAAGTGTTCAAATCTTCTACGTTGAAACAATACTTTGCATGACTCAGAAATAGAGCAATATTCTGAAATCAGTGTACTCCTCAAAATCAAATATTTCATGACTGCAAACTTAAATTATTTACTATTAGAACATTTTTCTACCCTGATCAACCAATACAAATTAAATTATTAGATATTGTGCCTCTAAAATCTCAACTTTACACACCATTGGAGATAAAGTGTTTTAGATTAAGTATGTCTAAACAAAATATATGTAGTGCATATTTAGTTGTCGTACCTTACGGGATTCCGTTGTTGTAGTACTCGATGGTCAATCGATGAGCACCAAGTTTCAATACCTAAGTTATGTTATCCAAAATGTTTGAGAGATTAACAGTGACGTTAACCACAGGATTCAGGCGAGGTGGTTGAAATGGAGAAACTTCACCGGAGTTGTATGCGATCATTAAGGCAAAGATTTATAGAACCGTCATTAGACCTTCAATGTTGTATGGGACGAAAGTTGGGCACCCAGGAGGAATCACAACCAGAAGATGAGTCTGACAGAGATGTGTATGCTTCGTTGGATGTGCGGCAAGACCAGAAGAGATAAAATAAGGAATGAAGATATTCAAGCTGAAGTAGGTGTAGCTTGTATAGAAGAGAAGATGCAAGAAAGTCGCTTTGTTGGTTTGGTCACGTACGATGTAGACCAGCTATGCACCTGTGCGTCGAGTGAAGTCCATGAATTTCGGTCATTTCACAAGAGCAAGTTATACGCAAAGACTTAGAGTTCAAGGGGATTAAAAAGAATATTCTGACCGATAGAAGTTTGAGAAAACTGACGCACGTGTTTGACCCGACTTGGTTATCTCTATTGTTCATGTAGTCTACCCCAAGTGATTGTGCTTAAAGGCTTAGTTGTTGTTGTAAAGTTAAATTATTTATTTATTGGAACATTTTTCTACTTAGATTTCAACCATACAAGTTAAATTATTAGATACTTATACCTCTAAAAAATCTCAATTTTGCACGCCCATTTCATTAAAAAAACCAACAAAATAAAAATTATAGACCATAAAATGAATTGAGGCAAAGTCGTCGTTGTGTAAAAAACACTGGACCATTAGTCACCCATGTTAAGTTAACATCAAATTGGAATCATTTAATGAGAAATAAATTCACCATTCCACACCATCAATATTTCAGCGGATATAATTCAAAATCCCAAAGTCCCAAAGGGCAAACCGCTTCGATACTGCTCCAAAATATCATATAAAACTAAAAAATAATATGTTATAATTAAATTACCAATTCAGCTAGGGATGACAATGAGTTTGGATCTTACCCAAACCTATATTGAACCACCCCGTCGTTGCGGGCCCTGGACCCTCACCGGCTCACCGCCTAAGTCACATAATCCTCCTACCCCCCTCCACGCACTGGCGCTCCGGCTCAAGTTTTGGTTGAATAATAAAGAAGTTGGACTTTTGAAGAAAATGAGAACAAATTAATAAAGATTTGGTAGCTTAAGTTTTACAAGACTTATTATAAATATTTACTAGAGAATTGAACTACGTCGCTCTATGAAATCCTATGCCTTTTGGTTGTGATGCACCACTTTTGATTTTCTGATTTTGGATGGTGCTGACTATTTGATGGGTTTACATATATTGGTTAGTCCTTTGGTAATTTGGGACTGGATAGCCATTTCTTGGTGTTCCAAGGCCGCAGGGGTTTAGTGACTATAGTTCAGAGAGCTTGTTTTTTTACTGGTCAATTTATCAATTATCGTATCCCTCATATCATTGGTTTTATGTTCACTTATTTTTTCAAATAATTCCTTTGTATGGCGTAATCCTTGGAATTCTTGGTTTCCTATGGTAAATCTTATCTTTTCTCTTCGACCTTGCTGTAAATGGTTGTTGTTTTCATCTTTGCCGATGATCGGCTAATGTGGCTGATTATGTTGTATCTTTTGCTACAATTTTCTATTAGTTAATATATAATAATGAGAAGTAGATCGATGAGGTGTATAGGTGTCAAACGGGCCGTGCCGATGTGCTGGCACAACATTGTTTGAAAACGGGTTGTATCGTACCTGCCTATTTCCACAATAGGCATGGCCCGATACGACCCATTTCAATTTTTTATATATTTTTTTTATTTTTTGCCATTAACGATCAATCGGCACATGATTCCCGATCGATCCTACACTTTAAAAAAAAATCTATTGTTCGTGTCGTGCCGGCCCACGGCCTGCACCCTATGGCCTAGCATGGCCCATGTTACGTGCAGTGCCAGGCAAGGCACATCACGACACTGTAGCAAAACATGTCGGGTCATGCCGCTCCGTGACATGTCGTGCTCGTATTGTGCCTCGTGCCGTCCGCTCCGTTTGACATCTCTATTGAGGTGTAATAATTACTTTTGTTATAAGAGTGGCAGACACGTGACACTTGACCTGTTAGACGATATAATATTTGAGTTGTGTTTTTAGTACCAACTATAATTTTTTGGTAAAATATTAAATGTTTGTTTGTAGTAAGTTAAAGTACCAATTATTTAATATAAAATGAAATTATTTTCTTGGGTGATAAATGTAGAGTACAGTTATCGATAATAGTCGAGATCATTCTTTGGGTGATAAATGTAGGGCTAAATGTAGAGTACAATTATTGGTAAAACTCGCTATCTCATTAATTATTATATTTTTCAATTTTCTCTAATAGAAATTCAGTTCTATATTTGTGTTCAACTTATAATAATTAATCATGTGCCAAAGAAAGAAGAAAACATTGTTAGAAAAGAAAACATTGTTAGAAAAAGATAGAATTATTCTTGGGTATTCTATAAGGTATTATATCAAACGTTGGATTAATTGTTTATATTTATTAACGCTTTATTTTTTTTTATTTGAAACCCAGTACAATGATGAATTTGAGCCATTGATGCACCTAATATAATAGTGCTCCATATGGTAGCCGAGAAGTAACTGAAAAAAATCATGAGTGAATCTAAGAATTTTAACAAGACAACTTTTTAAAATTATACCATCAAATTGACATATATTAATTTCCAAATATTCCAAATAATCGAAAACCCTTGTTGATACATATAAATATCCTTCCCCTTAATAAAAAAAAATTATGTAAACCCTTGTTGTTGTCTCATCATGGATATGTTTTATTATAGGGGTTGATAACAAATTTGTTATGAAGCAATACTCTTTTTTAAAGCCATCAAAACATAATAATATTTGTGCTGCTATATAACTTAAAAGATTTAAGTTGTACCATTATATTATCACCAGTTATAACTTTTGATAAAAGGATGATAAACGTTTTGATCATATAAAATTGTTATATCATTAAAATTGATTTTTTAGAGAGACTTTGGTTTATTACACAATATACTCATTTTTGGTTTCTCTTAAAAAAAAGTTAGGTCAAATTAGTTGGATGTTAATCTATTTTCAAAAGTTTTTTTACAAAATTTGATTTTACATAATAAAAAAATTTAAAAATAACAAAAAATTAAATCCCACACTAGATCAAAAGCTAGATTTTAAGAATGATAATTTATAATTAATAACTATTTGACAGGGTCATTTTAAATCTTATTTCGTACCTTTATTTGCTTGCTTGTTTATTTTTTCATAGCAATAATTTTTACACAAAGCAACTGATACTCATCATTTATTGTCTTGGTAGGAAGTAGCAGTCAAGTATACAGTGCGAATACACACATTATTTTTTTATGACGAATGAACCTGGCAGCGGCTACCCATAGGCACCGTGTATTGGGTAAATTTTTGGATTGATACAATAGCCTACAAACTACGTTAATCATGTGAAATACAATAACCAAGCATGGTACGACAGACTCAGATCAAGAAAATATTGACAGTGTGAATACACATATTCTTTTTATAGAGGTAGGGGATTCACGCCTTCACGATTAGCGAATATGAGACATGTCCGAAAGGTGGGATGTTAGGTGCCACTAGGGCTCATATACCCGGCATTTGTAGAACACATTTGGTGATTTAAAATGGTTATAATGGAAGCAAATAATATGAAAGGGTGTTAGAGTTTTTCTCAACGAAACCTCTTCGATGCTCATGTTATGGAATAAAAGTGTTTTGCGTAAGTCGAAAATAATGTGTGCAAACCCCAATTTTTTAGGTCTTTTTAATGACTGATAACCTCTACCGTGCAATACTCGCAAAATATACTCGGTAAAAATAAGAAGCTATATGAAATGAACTTCACAACAAATTAGTAATAGAATTCCAACAATTACCATCAAACTTTCAGTAAATAAATTATACATAGCAGCTAATTACATTTGTCACAATTAAATTATTATATTCTAAAACGGTTTATCTCGTTGATCATCTTATTATATAATTGCTCTTCTGTCACGATTATTTGTTCTAAACCAATTGTTCAAAAATTTAGCCTATGTTTATTCGCCATGATCAGGGTTGGATATGGATATTAATCGAGCCTATCCAATGTTTACTTCAGAATATGCTAAAAATTTCTTGTGCTTGTGCGTCGAGAAATACGAAAAATACTCAGCTATCCTTATAAATAAAAAATAAATATTAACATATAAAATTTTTTAGTTTTCTCAACCAAATTAAACTTTTTAACCAAATTAATATGCTTTAAACTTTAATTAATACAACCGCTCTTATTATTTTTGGGATTTGCAATTTTTAAATTCAAAATATGCATTTCAACCAAATTAAACTTTTTTAATTAGAATTAATAATATTATAAATAATATTATTAATGTTTTGAGGATATAATAATATTTTTTTCATTAAGACAACAACATTTTAATACATTAGTACAAAATTTTATTTTTTTAAGAAAATGATTTTTAAAACTAAATGAGCAGTAACAAAAATTTGAATAAACAGAAAGAAAATCAAACATGATCGAAAAACGTTTACTACTAGGTTAAAAGCTATAGCTGATAACCGAGGCACGACTTTATTTTCTTATAGTGATAGCGTAAAATCTCGTATGCTTTCTATTGCAGGAACTCACTTCTGTTCATGGGTAAACGTATGATTTCTAGGAAAGAAGAAGGGAAAAATTAACATAAAAGAGAGGAAAAAAGATTTTAAGGTCAAAATATAATTTAGAGGGACAAAAATATAATTCTTGAAAAGTTAAATATAATTTTTAGAAAGTAAAACTGTATTTGATTTTTAAAAAAATTATTAGGTAATAAAAAAATTTTTTTGGGCAAGGGTGCAAACATATATGTCATCCGTTACTTGTATTGTCGTAGTTTCTAAGAATGATGTACACATATAATATATATAGTGTAGATACTATTAAATGAGTATATTTACATCGTACATCTGGTTTAGATATTGTAAGAGTAAGACTCCTACAGACGACTTCAAAATGACCATGGCTCTCTGCATTTAAGTTTCTGACATTCATTTAATATTAAGTTGATATTTGTTCAACTACTGTTGCCCTTCCTAGAGAAGAAGTAAATCATAATTAGGCAATTTCACCAAAACCAAAGATATACAAGTTTTTCAAAATAAGTGAAATTAGATACTTAGATTATTGTTTTTGGATATAAAACATGAATTATATTAATATAACCACATGTATAACAAATATATCTATCAATCTTGAGCGAAGAAAAAGAAACGCCGATTAAAAAGCATACAGGTGGACGAGAAAAGAAAATTGATAAATACAAACAAACACGCAAGCTCTGGAATCCAAATCCCAAAATAAAATCAATCGACCAATGATGGTGCACAAAACTGAAAAGACCAATAATCATAATCCAAGGACAATCCAGCAGTGAGATATAGCTAATAAGCCACCAACAAAAAAGCAAAATAGCATCGCCATAAACATATATAGCAGATGAGCCAAAATATGAGCTAATAGCCAAAACATAATACGATCAATCCAGAGCAAAAAAAGGTAGATATCCATAGACAAGAAACATAGTACATCAAATAGTACATTATTGTAAATATTAAGTGTATACAATGACTGGATTTACTTCGAGTAACATTATAAATGTATAAATTATATTGTGATTATTAATGCGATTGATATGATATATAAAAATGTTGAATAAATAATAATATATTTATTTTAAATAAATGAGATCGTGACTGTAATTATTATTATATTAGGGAAAATTGTGGGCCGGTACCCTTTCCTGAAACTTAATTCATCCTAGTTTAGTTAAAAAACCTTAGTTCACTTAGGTCCATTCTTGGTTGAAATGACTATAAAACCCCCATGTGGTCCAACCAACTCTAAATAAAATTACATTCTTAGCCCTAAGAAAATGTTTAAAGAACAAATAAGCATCTATATACTATTTATCATCTTCTTTATCCTATTATTCATGAAACAGTAGCATTTATGAACATGAGATCCTTCAGTTTCTGTCATCTCGGGTGAACCCAAGAGTATACTTTTGCAAAGGACTCACAGTTCATATAACGTTCTTCTAATTATAATTCACAACCCGATTTGAAGATTATGTTAAAAATAAATAAAAGGCCCAACATGCTTCCGTATTACAATAAAATTTTAACAAACTGAAATATACCATTTTGACCATAACGGCACCGGGTGAGGTGGGTCGCAACGCCACCAGTCGAAAACTTACTGCCTCCAGACTGTTTTCCGAATTGCTCCTCACCATTCAACCTCAGCTCACGGGCGAGGCTAGTCTGCCAGTTATCCGACTCCTTCAGAAACCGCACAGCACAGCCCTAATTCGTTTCCTACCTTAGGGCGTAAGGTATACTTAAGATATAAAAAAGATTTAAAGAAATCTGGGAGATAGCTGGGCAACAGCCTTACTTTTATTCTGGAATACTTATAATATCTATTACATTAAACGTCTCATTTTGGGAGGAGACGGACTTGTTTAGCCTCACATATAGATGAGGCTTGACTCAAGAACACATAAACTTTAAACAAACAGAACAATATTATAAACGATTACAAAAGAAAGAAAAGAAAGAAAGATTACCAAGCTATGAAAGTTGAAATATTACAAAGCTTGGAGACTCTAAATTTATTTCTCAGAAAACTATGGAGAATTTTCGATGTCCTTAGCTTCCTGAATGCCTTGGTATTTATAGAAGTCTAGAGGTGGATGTGAAATCCGGACTTCAATTCTTGTTTAGAATCAGACGTCATTGCATGCGTCTTCTCTATTGTTTGATATCTTGTGGTCCCTTCGACTTTCGGCCGAAAAGTGGTCCTACCATTTTGTTTTCTTTTGCAAATGGTAGTGGTCCTCGTCAAAGTCACATGGCTCTTGTCTCCCCGTGGTCCCTAAAAATTTGGTTTTTGCAGTCCGCGTGGGAATCTTCCACGTTTGCCCGGTCCTGCTTTGTCATCTTTCTTCTGGTCCCGTTTGACAGGGAACCCTTTCCCGAACAGTGGCTCTTTCTGCTCTGGGCAGCTCGGGCAGACGTAGTCCTGTCATCTTCCTACATGAGCCATGTTGCAGAACTTTCGGCTAGTTTCTTTGTTACCGGAATCTTGTTTTCCCATAATATTTGCCTCTTCTTTTCAAAGATGTCCTCGGTAAATTTTGTAGTATGGCTTGTCATGGAGTTAACCATGAATGATCCGTTCGCTGTTTTCTGGAAGATTTTGAACGGATACTTGACTTTGTCCATCTCAGTAAGACAGACCCATAATCCCCAAGCTCTTCAGGTAGTAATGTCATCTTCGGTGATCGGGGAAACTAATGTTGTTCCTTCATGCGGTGGTTTTATTTGATCCACCGCCTTCCAGTTGGGTCTCTGTAACTTTACAAAATGAAAGCTAGGGTGTGTTGGGATATGCCCTAAGACAAGTCATTAGATGATTGTTTAAGACTTACAATGTTTATGGTTTTATGAATGGCAATTCATTATTATATATTATTCTTTTAACTGTGCATTGTGAATTAATATATATGTTAATGTCCTTAGAATAATATTGTATTATTCTTAAAGATGTCCCTAGTCAAGTATTATCATGAATAGGGATAATGATACTACATAGAGACTAGTATATATTGATCGATGAATTGTTCATTGATATGAGATATCAAATCAACATATGGGTACATGTTAGAGAACGATGTACTGGACAGACCCACCATGAGAATGCAACATGGATAGTTATATGATCGTCATATGCAATTCTCATAGTGATAATAATATATGAAATCCTTACGACTTGTGATCATCAGAGATCCCAACATAAGGAGTTATGTATCTTGATATCGTCAAACGTTACCCGTAACAGGGTAATCTATAAAGGCGACTATTGGATACACTACGAATTATGTAGAGGGATGTTGACTGATCGAGATAGGATTTGTCCCTCCTATATAACAGGAGATGTGTTTGGCCCTTGATCAAGTGAGAACTAAAATACATGGCCATGCTCGAATGAGTCGATATGAGATATCGAGCTTATTCGTTTATTCTAGTTCTACTTGGGGATCAAGAAATAAAGATTGGATATACGAGTATGACTATTCCATGACTCGTGTTCAATCTAAACACAAAGGACAAAGGGATTAAGTTACATGATTAATATTATCACAAGTTCTAAAGGTTATGTCGAGTCATTGACATTCTTGTAATTTGGGTAGCCTTGATGTGTTGCTAGATACCGCTCAATGCTTGAGACGTAAAATGAGATTTTATGTCACTGCCAACATTACAAGATCCTATCGTGTCGCACAAAAGATTAAATCGAGAAGGGAAATTAAATTCATGGGATGAATTAAATAATTAAGAGGAGTCTTAAATAATAATCATGATGATTAATTAAATCATGGGCTTAAGCCCATGAGGCTTTATGAAAGCCTTTAATTAATTATATAAAAGATGATTACAAGGTGTTTAAAGGCAAGACAACTTCATAACACAAAACCTAATACCATAGCAAGCTCCACACGGCCGAAAACACTAGAGCTCTCGGCCATCTCAATTGCCGTGTGGTTCTAGGGTGATTTGGTGCCTTTAATCGATTTGGAATCGAGTGTGGTTTTGGTTCCGGTTTAAGAACTCGTCTAGCAACTTGTTCTTAAACCATCCCTTCACCCGATTTGATCGTGTGGATACTGTTGAGGCAAAACTCATTGAGTTTTGCTATTGACTCGGAGAAGGCGTAGGACGTGGTGCTGCTCCGTGGATTCTGCTTCAAACACGCTACAAGGGTGAGACCTTCGTTTACCTTAATCCGATATGATAACCTATGTATAGATCCGGTGTTAGTAATCCATAAAAATTTTATTCCGCTGCGTTGTATGCTCTTGGATTACTTACAGTGGTATCAGAGCCGTGTACAAGGCTCATATCGGATTTATGTGATTAAATTATGTTAATCATATTAGAATTAATATTGCATGCTATTAAAACTGTTTAAATTCATATATGATATGAAATTAATTTTAGTTTATGAAAATCATCGTAGTAATTGTATTTGATATAATTGGCGAATAAAAATATTTATTGAGCATCAAATTTTCGGCCACCACCATCACAAATGTCACCACGGCTAGCCACATGAGGGCTAGGGTTTTCGAACCCTTGGCTCGAGATGGCTTAGTCGTTGTGGCTAATAATTGTGCATGGAAGTGTCAAAAATTAATTAGGGTTTAGAACCCATTGGACGTGACGGCTAGCTCATGACGGCTAGGGTTTCGAACCCTAATAGCCGTGCATGGCTCGGCCATCATCGCCTTATTTTCTAAAGTTTGATGCTTGGATGAGTTTTGAACTCCTTGACTCGATAATGGTTCACGCATGCATGGATTAGTAACTTTACCACATGAGAGCAAGGTTTTTCGAACCCTTAGCTCGAGATGGTTGAGCGAACCCCGTGCATGGCATGACCGTGAATCGTGGCTAACAAATTCCAGCGTTTAAAACAAGATGGCTCGATAAAAGTGGATAAACGTGCGAGGCGGCTAGGGTTGGAACCCTAGCGCCGCCGCCGCATGAGCCATGGCTCGGCCATGGGCTAGGGTTTCGAACCCTAGGCCCACTATTGGTCCAGCCGTGTGCCTCATGGTTCGAACCATGGTGGTTCGTGTTTTAGTCGCTTTAGTTCGTGGCATGTGATGTCCCGAGCGTACGATAATTTTTCAAAAATTATTTTACAGTTTTAATTAGAATTAAATTTAAAATGTTTAGAATTTAATTAATTAAAGGTTAATGCATGCTTTATGTGTTGTTTGAGCATGGTGCGTGGTTATAGCCCTTTGACCTATTAGATAGGATTTGTGGATGTTTGTAATTTGTGAAGTTACCTTAGGTTGACTCATAGGATTTTCTCATTGGCTTGAGAAAATCATTAGTAGGGGCTATAACCATGTCACGTTTAATTATGTATGTTGATGCATGATTTATCTTATGTTTTAGTTTGATAATAGTATTACACATATATGTAGATATGTATACAACTATATGTAGTGGACATATTTTAAATTATCAAATTAATCATGAGATCAATAAATCCCTCTAAAATATTAAGTTTTAGATGCCTTCCAAATAAAAGTACTCGTCAATAACTTCGATTGTACATGTGTGGGTTTGCCAAAGCAAAGCACCGTGGCAATCTTAGTAAGGCGCGAAAGGATAAAAGTGATATCCGTCATACTTTAATTGGGTACGACTTAACTAGGTTATCTCAATAGGATTGGGAACCTAGAGGCATGGGTTGGATTTTAATTCATTTGATGAATTGAACAAAGTGTTGTTCGTCCAACTATCCAAGAATTATATGTGATGCAATTGACAAAGTGTTGTCTACCTAAATAACCAAGTCTTGGGCGATTAGCCAAAGCTAACTCAAGATTAGGCGAAATATGGATCTTGGCCCACTAAAGGTTTCGAGGGTTGATATTTTTCCAAATATCATTTAATATAAGACCATGTTAAATGATTTAAATCATAAACTTATTTTGCATATTTATATTGTAGATATCCATGGCAACTAACAACGTTACTAGCACTTTATCCTGCGATCGGTCCTTGAGAAGGACAAATTAAATGGGATGAATTTCCTAGACTGGCATAGGAACTTGAGGATAGTCCTCAAACAAGAAAAGAAACAATATGTCCTAGAGGAACCCTTACTCGCTGAGGAACCTCCCATAACAGCTACAAGAGCTGAAAAAGATGCTTACAAGAAGCATCAGAGTGACGCACTTGATGTTGGGTGCCTCATGCTTGCCACCATGAACTCTGAGCTTCAGAAGCAACATGAGGAAATGGAGGCGTTCGATATGATCGAACACTTAAAGCAGTTGTACCAACAGCAAGCTAGACAAGAGAGGTATGACGTCTCCAAAGCGTTATTCCAGTGCAGGATGGTAGAGGGAAGCCTAGTTGGAACTCATGTGCTCAAGATGATTGGGTACATTGAGAATCTGGACAAGCTGGTTTTTCCATTGGACCAAGAGTTGGCCACCGATGTGATCTTGCAATCGTTGCCTGAGAGCTTCAGTCAATTTGTAGTAAATTACAATATGACTGACATGGAAAAGACTCTACCACAGTTGCTTGGTATGTTGAGAACATATGAAGCAAATACTAAGAAGACTAAGGCCACAAATGTCCTTATTGTGAATAAGGGCAAAGGAAGGGCCAAAGCTAAAGGCAACAAGAAAGCAAAGAAGGTCTTTGCTAAATCTAAGCCAAAGTCTTCTGCACTAAAGCCAAAGGGAGGGATAGCAAAGGAAGGGAACTGTTTCCATTGCGGTGAGACCGGCCATTGGAAAAGAAACTGCAAAGTATATCTGGAGGATCTAAATAAAGGAAGTGTGACTTCCGCTTCAGGTATTTTTGTTATAGAAGTCAATTTATCTACTTCTTCATCATGGGTATTAGATACTGGATGTGGATCTCACATTTGTGTAAATGTGCAGGATCTCAAAAGGAGTAGGACATTGGCGAGAGGTGAAGTTGATCTTCGAGTTGGAAATGGAGCAAGAGTTGCTGCATTAGCTATAGGAGATTATCATTTAGCTTTACCTTCTGGTTTATCACTGATTTTGAAAGATTGATATTTTGTGCCTTCTATTACTAAAAACATAATATCTATTTCTTGTTTGGACAAGTATGGTTTTTCATTTATAATAAAGGACAATTGTTGTTCTATTTATTTAAATGATATGTTTTATGCAAGTGCACAAATGGTGAATGGTCTTTATGTATTAAATCTTGATATGCCTATCTATAACATAAATACTAAAGGATTAAAAATAATGATTGTAATCCGACTTATCTCTGGCACTGTCGCTTGGGCGACATAAACGAGAACCGCATATCTAAACTTCATAAGGATGGAGTATTAGATTCATTTGATTTTGAATCATATGAAACATGCGAATCTTGTTTAATGGGCAAGATGACTAAAGCCCCTTTCAAAGGACATGTTGAAAGGGCAAATGTTTTATTGGGACTAATACATAGTGTATGTGGACCAATAAGTACACAAGCTAGAGGTGGTTTTCAATACTTCGTTACATTTATTGATGACCTCAGTAGATATGGGTATGTGTACCTAATGAAACATAAGCATGAAACCTTTGAAAAGTTCAAAGATTTCAAGAATGAAGTACAAAACCAACTTGGCAAAAGTATCAAAATCCTTCGATCAGATCGAGGAGGTGAATACTTAAGCCAAGAGTTTCATGACTATCTAAAGGAGTGTGGGATAGTCCCACAACTCACTCCTCCGTATACTCCACAATGGAATGGTGTATCAGAGAGGAGAAATCGAACCTTGTTAGACATGGTTAGATCAATGATGAGTCATGCAGATCTTCCGATATCGTTTTGGGGACACGCTCTAGAAACGACGATTTTCTTACTGAACCGTGCTCCATCTAAATCAGTGGAAAAGACACCATATGAGATATGGACTGGGAAGCATCCTAGTATGTCTTTTATGAAGATTTGGGGTTGTGAGGCTTTCGTTAGACGTCACGCCACTAACAAACTTGGACCCAAATCTGATAAGTGTTTATTTGTGGGGTATCCTAAGGAAACGAAAGGATACTATTTCTATTATCCCACCGAGAACAAAGTAGTTGTTGCTCGGACTGGTGTATTTCTTGAAAGAGAATTTATTTCTAGAAAAACCAGTGGGAGAAAAATAGAACTTAGTGAAGTTCAACCACAAGAAAACACTGAACCTGAGATTGAGATGGAAACAGAGCAGGCACCACAAACTGTTGTGGAAGAAGTACCTGCTCAAGAGACACAAGCCCAGCGTAGGTCTGTAAGAGAACACCGGGAGCCACAGAGATATGGATTTCTTGTGACTCAACAAGGTGACTTACTACTTATTGATGAGGATGAGCCGTCATCTTATCAACAAGCTATTATGGGCAATGATTCTGAGAAATGGCAAGAGGCCATGAAATCTGAGATGGAATCCATGTATGCAAACCAAGTATGGACTTTGGTTGATCCACCTGAAGGGGTACGACCCATAGGGTGCAAATGGATTTTCAAGAAAAAGACCGATATGGATGGTAACGTACAAACCTATAAAGGTCGGCTGGTTGCAAAAGGATTCAAACAAATTCATGGTATTGACTATGATGAAACTTTTTCACCAGTGGCCATGGTTAAATCCATTAGGATCTTACTTGCAATAGCTGCATTTCATGATTATGAAATCTGGCAGATGGATGTCAAAACAGCTTTCCTTAATGGAAATCTGCTCGAGGATGTGTACATGACACAGCCCGAGGGTTTTGTCGATCCAAAGGATGCTGGAAAGATATGCAAGCTACAACGATCCATTTATGGATTGAAGCAAGCTTCTCGGAGTTGGAATCTTCGTTTTGATGATGCAATCAAAGAGTTTGGTTTTATCAAAAATGAAGATGAACCTTGTGTCTACAAGAAGGTCAGTGGGAGCGTAATCATTTTCCTAGTGTTGTATGTAGATGACATACTTCTTATTGGAAATGATATCCCTGCCTTGCAATCTGTAAAGATTTGGCTAGGGAACTGCTTTTCGATGAAAGACTTAGGAGAAGCCACCTATGTATTAGGAATCAAGATCTATAGATATAGATCGAGAAGGCTTCTTGGTCTAAGTCAAAGTACATACATAGACAAGGTGCTTAAAAGGTTTAGCATGCAAGAATCCAAGAAAGGATTCGTGCCTATGACACATGGTATTTATCTCTCGAAGGAACAGTGTCCTTCAACACCAGATGAGAGACAACGCATGAGTAAGATTCCATACGCGTCAGCTATTGGATCTATCATGTATGCCATGATATGTACTCGTCCCGATGTATCGTATGCTTTGAGCATGACGAGCAGATATCAAGTTGATCCAGGTGAAGGTCACTGGATTGCTGTCAAGAATATCCTAAAGTACTTGAGAAGGACTAAGGATACATTCGTGATTTATGGAGGTGAGGAAGATCTCAATGTAATGGGTTACACTGATGCAAGCTTCCAAACCGACAAAGATGATTTTCGATCGCAATCTGGATATGTGTATTGCCTAAATGGAGGTGCTGTGAGCTGGAAGAGTTCAAAGCAAGAAACAGTAGCCGATTCTACAACGGAAGCTGAGTATATTGCTGCCTCGGATGCAGCAAAGGAAGCTGTTTGGATGAGGAAGTTCATTTCTGAACTTGGAGTGGTGCCTAGCATCAAAGATCCGATAGAACTCTATTGTGACAACAATGGAGCGATCACATTGGCTAAGGAACCAAGATCTCACCAAAGATCCAAGCACATACTTAGGCGTTTCCATTTCATTCGAGAAATCGTTGAAAGGGGAGATGTTAAAATATGCAAAGTACCAACAGATGATAATGTATCTGACCCATTGACGAAGCCGCTGTCACAGCAGAAGCATGATCGTCATACTAGATCTCTAGGCATTAGGTATATGTCTGAGTGGTCTTAGTGCAAGTGGGAGATTTGTTGGGATATGCCCTAAGACAAGTCATTAGATGATTGTTTAAGACTTACAATGTTTATGGTTTTATGAATGGCAATTCATTATTATATATTATTCTTTTAACTGTGCATTGTGAATTAATATATATGTTAATGTCCTTAGAATAATATTGTATTATTCTTAAAGATGTCCCTAGTCAAGTATTATCATGAATAAGGATAATGATAATACGTAGAGACTAGTATATGTTGATCGATGAATTGTTCATTGATATGAGATATCAAATCAACATATGGGTACATGTTAGAGAACGATGTACTGGACAGACCCACCATGAGAATGCAACATGGATAGTTATATGATCGTCATATGCAATTCTCATAGTGATAATAATGTATGAAATCCTTACGACTTGTGATCATCAGAGATCCCAACATAAGGAGTTATGTATCTTGATATCGTCAAACGTTACCCGTAACAGGGTAATCTATAAAGGCGACTATTGGATACACTACGAATTATGTAGAGGGATGTTGACTGATCGAGATAGTATTTGTCCCTCCTATATAACAGGAGATGTGTTTGGCCCTTGATCAAGTGAGAACTAAAATGCATGGCCATGCTCGAATGAGTCGATATGAGATATCGAGCTTATTCGTTTATTCTAGTTCTACTTGGGGATCAAGAAATAAAGATTGGATATACGAGTATGACTATTCCATGACTCGTGTTCAATCTAAACACAAAGGACAAATGGATTAAGTTACATGATTAATATTATCACAAGTTCTAAAGGTTATGTCGAGTCATTGACATTCTTGTAATTTGGGTAGCATTGATGTGTTGCTAGATACCGCTCAATGCTTGAGACGTAAAATGAGATTTTATGTCACTGCCAACATTACAAGATCCTATCGGGTCGCACAAAAGATTAAATCGAGAAGGGAAATTAAATTCATGGGATGAATTAAATAATTAAGAGGAGTCTTAATTAATAATCATGATGATTAATTAAATCATGGGCTTAAGCCCATGAGGCTTTATGAAAGCCTTTAATTAATTATATAAAAGATGATTACAAGGTGTTTAAAGGCAAGACAACTTCATAACACAAAACCTAATACCATAGCAAGCTCCACACGGCCGAAAACACTAGAGCTCTCGGCCATCTCAATTGCCGTGTGGTTCTAGGGTGATTTGGTGCCTTTAATCGATTTGGAATCGAGTGTGGTTTTGGTTCCGGTTTAAGAACTCGTGTAGCAACTTGTTCTTAAACCATCCCTTCACCCGATTTGATCGTGTGGATACTGTTGAGGCAAAACTCATTGAGTTTTTCTATTGACTCGGAGAAGGCGTAGGACGTGGTGCTGCTCCGTGGATTCTGCTTCAAACACGCTACAAGGGAGAGACCTTCGTTTACCTTAATCCGATATGATAACCTATGTATAGATCCGGTGTTAGTAATCCATAAAAATTCTATTCCGCTGCGTTGTATGCTCTTGGATTACTTACAAGGTGAATACATTTTCCTGTGATTTCTGGGGCTGCAGTAATGAATTTCAGCTCCAGAACATCTCCTCGTCCAAGTGTATGATTATTTTGCCATGAGTCATACACTCCTTCATAGATCCAGTCCGGTAATTTTGCGATTTCCGGAAAACTTGGTGCTGTGGAAAAGACTGAGGCTAGGCAACAAAAAGCAAACCACTCACGAACACTTTCTGGTTTGACACCAGGATGCATCCACAATCTTGGGTATTTTCCTGACCAGTCTGCTGTAATTTTTCCAGGAATTATACCCACTCTTGTACAAAGTTTCTCCCATGATCTTTGATATTCCTGCAAAGTGGAAGTTGGGGAAACAATATTCTCGTTAGTATTAACCTTAAATTTGCCTGCCGATGCCCTAAGATTAATCTCTCCCTCTTTAACCCCTGAGGTGCTGGGTTGGCTTGATTCTTCAGATACTCCAGATACCTTGGAATCAATTTTTCCTTCTATATCTTCCCCGAAAGGATCAATACTAGGACCTGTAGTTGTGGTACTTGAAGCCTATGAGCCCGGCTCTCTGAAACACGACTTTAGCTTCACTGCTGAAGCATCCCGTCGGAGGGGAATATAAAGACTGTCCCATAAACATGTGTGAGCCTGCATGGTAGCCTTCATAGCCTGTTGGACCTTCGTAAGATCCAGTTCCTGTACTTGACCCGCAACCTGAGAATTAATCACCAGGCCGTTGATCTTCTTGTCTAGCTCCTCCAGATTTTCTCGGAGGTGCTTTGATCTCGTGATGATGGAATTAGCTTCACTCGCTTCCATCTCTCGTCAAAAAATCTGTAAGAATATTTTTATCAGATTTTATAATGACAATATCATAATCATAATATTGGCATTCAGCTTGCCATCTTAAAAGTCTAGCATTTTCTGGTTTTGATTCAATTTTATTTTTTAAAAAGGCTTTGACACTCATATTATCTATTTTTAAGATAAATTTCTTTGCCAGTAGGAAAAGTGGCCATTTCTTAAAAATCTTTCGAACAGCAAAGAACTCCTTCTCGTTGATGTGCCATCTGATAACTTCGCTGTTATCAAATAGTCCACTGCAATATCTGCATGGCACTTCTCCTTCTGGTGTAATTTTTATGAGAACTGCAGCCCACCAATGATCACTGGCATCTGTGTATGATACCAGTTCATCCTCGTCGTTTGGTATTGCAAGCTTTGGTAGTTGCCTGCAAACCTCCTTCAGCTGTTTGACAGCTTGTCTGTGATCTTCATTCCACTCAAACTTAACATCTTTTTTGAGTAGTGGACTGAACACATTCCTGTGGTTTGCTAGATCGTTGGTAAACATCCCGACAAAATTAACAACTCCTAAAAAACTCTGAAGTTGTTTTAAATCCTTGAGGTCATCCGGATATCCTTGTACTTTTTCAACAATATGATTTTGCAGGATAATTCCAGATTCGTCGATCTCGACTCCAAGGAACCCGATTTGTCTTGTAGCAATCACTGCTTTCTTTTCGGAAAGCATTAATCCTTCTTTGTAACAAACATCTGAAAAGATTTCCAAATGTTTAATATGCTCTTTCATGTTTTTTGACGCTATAAGGATGTCGTCAATATACACGAACATGAAGCTGGAGTAATCTTTGAAAAGATTATCCATCTTTCTTTGATATATCTGGGGCGCATTTGCTAATCCCGTTGGCATGACATTCCAGATATAATGTCCTTGTGGTGTGGAGAATGCTGTGAATTTTCTGCTTGCGTCCTCCATTTTTATCCGGTAGAACTCATACCTACAATCGAACTTAGAAAACACTTTCGCACTCTTGATGCTATTTACCAAATTCTGCTTGGGATAAAATATCCATCGAAATCCAAGATTTCGTTGATCCCTTTATAATTGATCACCAATCTCGGCTTTCCTCGTTTAATTTCTCAATGATTTCAAACAAGAAATCCTGGGCTACTGTATGGAGAAATACCTGCTCAGATTAACTTAAGGTCAAGATGTTTCTTAAGTATGATCTGCATATCCTTCCAATCTTCCTGGTTCACGGGGATTGGTCTGTACCGAACAAACTCATTCTCTATTCCAGTTTTCACTTTTAAAGTAGCTATGAGCTCATTGTTGTCCCACCATGCTAGTGGATCATCGTTGTAGTTCCTACGAATCTTCCTTTTTACACGCTCTAGAGTGATTCGCTCTTCGAGGGTAGTTTCAGGTTGTGGAACTTCTTCTTGTAACGCATTTTTCAGTAGCAACAGGGTTTCTGGAGTTACTCTTTCATCATCCTGCTCTCTGAAAGATATGATATTAACCCAGTCAAAAGTTTGAGAATCCTTTTCACCAGGACCTTGTTGTGGGAACTGAAGAATTGCCTCTCCAAATTCCGCTGATCTTTCATCTTTGGGTGTCGAAGTTTACCTTCATCACCACGCTTGTTGCGAAAACTAATAGGGAATTTTCTGTGAAACGCCTCCCATAGTCTCTGCACCATAATCTTATGACCACAAAGGGTTGTGAAAATAAGTATCCTGGTCTCGTTCTCTTGTGTGAACTGCTTGAATGTCTGTAGGAAATTGTTTCCTAACAGTATATCGACGCCTGTGTCATGGAAATAAATAGGTGGGGTTTTAACTTTGTACCATGGGGTACCGCCTGCTCCGTCGATAATTATTTTCGCTCCGTGGACTACTTCATTAAGAATAAGGATCTGTTTGGAAAAGTCTCTTCCGGTAATGGCTGGTAATTTCTCACCAACGTCTTTGGGGAAGATTTCTCGCCTGGCAGTGCATATTCCAGCTCTTGAGTCAATGTAAGCTGCAAAATATTCTGCTATTTCTCATATAACATCCCAACGGAGATGTATATGGAGAATGGACTGATGGTCATCGAATTCGGTATCTCTTTCCGTCGACCGTGAATTCCATTCTAATGTCGAAAACTATCTGCACTTCTCTCCAGCCTTCTGGGCATTTCAGTTTTCCTATTGTTTTGAATACATCAAGAATTTTTTGAATTTTTCTTGAGCCTGCCTTCTGTTTTTCCCCCGGATAGTTGCTGATTAACCTATCATGTTTGAAAGACATCCTTCTTGGCTCGATCATAAGGCTCATGCTTCTGTTTAGAATATGTTGATCTTGTATCCTCATGTCGATCTATCCTATTGTCGGAGTATCAATGATGTCCGACAGTACTGCTTTATCAAAATCTTCGAAGATTCTGGGGACTTCGATGAAGTCCTTTCTCAAGAATACCTCGGAATGATGAGTATTCGAGAGAGCCTATGACACCTTGTAGGTGATCGAGTAAGGCCGGTTCCCTTCTTTCATCAAATCTTCTCTTTTAAAATCTTGATGAAGAGTGAGAACTTTGTTGAAGTCTCGATCTCCTAAATTGTAAGCAATCCTCGGATAGATGTTGAAGGCCATCTTTCCTGCATACAGATTTCCTGCCACTGCTCCCAAACAATAATCTCTGAGGTTCAGGATTCTCTTGTCAAAGATCGCCAGGTTGAGGGGCAAATCAATTCCTTCTTTGAAAGTTGCTTTGATGATTACTCTAATGGCTCCAATATGAATCCATGAGAGTGTGTTAGCAAATTCTCTTTTGACCTTCTTCTTAATCTCCTGGATTTCTCTGTAGGGGATTAACTGCATCTCAATCTGGTTTCCCGTGAATTCCATTAGGATCGCAAATTCACATGTTGTTACCCTATGGATAATCTGATGCTTCCTGCTTCGAAGACCAATCATATCCATGGCTTTTTCCATCGCTCCAATTGTAAATCCATCGTACATATGAAGCTTTGGTTCTTCTTTCATGATCCTTATAAGGGTTTTATGAGAAACAGTGGTATGAGAGAAAAACCCCGACGGCTCTTCTCTAATCACGTGCTGAAGGAGTTCTCCTTCACTCTGATTCTGAGCTAGTTCACCTCCATCCTCAGAATAGATTTCTTCTTTGTCGATGCTTTCATCTGAGGGAATATCCTCAAATTGATACACCTGCACCAAATCTTGGAAATAGACAGCATCTTCAAAATCCTTGGTATGCTCGAACTGTCTTACTCCACGACTTTGGTTTTCTGGACAATCTGTAGAGATATGTCCTTTTGCTCCGCATGTACAGCAGTTACAATCTCTGAAACTCTCATTTGCACGGGTAGGTGTGCGTCTGAAAGTTCTCTTCGTTGGTGCCCTGCTAGAACTTGCTTGATTAGAACCTGTTGATGAGATTCTACTCCTTGTTGGTCCTGATCTTTGCCCCGATCTGTAGCTTCGGGCTTTCTGCTTTGACCAGAACTTTCTAGGTCTCCATGAAGACCTACTTCTTCGTGAACTACCTCCTCGGGCATATGGATGACTTCTGTGCTTCTTCATATTTCGCCTTTGTGGGTAGTTTCCAATGATTGTAGGGATATCATTTCTCGTACAACAAAGAGGAGCCATTTTGTTGATTCCTCTAAGCTTCTTGAAATTCTTTTGGAGCTTTGCTTGGTAGCACCACTCCGCAAGCTTAATTTTAAGAAGTGACATTCTCCTGGACACCGTCTCGATTGAATGCGGTGTATACTCCTGGATAAGCATTTATCTCCATGGGCTTGGAATCTTGGCAAAGAACAGCTCTACTGCATCCTTTTCCGCTATCTTCGACTTCCATCGATACTATGTAAAGAGTTGATGTATTCATCTACATAGCAGATGTCATGTAGTTCCAGGCTAATTAGAGCTTGTCTATATTTCTTAGCCTTCTCTTCCTCCATTCCTTGGAAATAGCTTATTCCAATGAAACAGATTTTAAAGAATCTCGCCATCTTGTCCACGATCTCTTTCAGGGACTCTCCGGCCAAAACTTCTTTCTTGGTTCCTGGGTCTCCTAGATCCCAGCAATCTTGACTGATCCTTCCAGACTCATTTTTAGAAGTAAAATGAATCATTCTTTGCTTAAGTCAAGTGTTCCTGCTGCTATTCTCATTGCTGAAGCCTATTCATCAATAAGAATTTCTCTGTTTTTAAATCCAAAATATCCATATTGAGCATAAGTCCATATGGATGGATTGGATCTAGCTGCGATTTCCCGTAGGGCGTCTGATGAATATCTGGCCTTCGGGAACGGTTCCTTATTCCAACTGGGGGATCCAAAGTTGCTGAGGTGAAATCTTCTCTGTGCGGCATACTTTGTTCACCTTCGGGTGGGTTGTGTGACCCGAAACTCTCTTGTGGTGGAGGTCTTTGTACAAGCTCTCCTGTATTGATTTCTACGAGATTTAATCCCGCAAATGAATCAGCAAGATCCCGTAGATCTTCCAGGTTGATTCTTTACATTACTTTGTGGGCAGTATGGGCTCTCCTCGTAGGACTGCAATCATTTTTTCAGTCTCAGTCGAAGGCCTTCGACCTCCTCTGCTTTCCCTTTTTGGTGTAAAAGGGGTTCTGTTCCATAAGATGGTGGCAACCATCCTCCGTTCATTCTTCCTGTCGGACTTGGTCTTGACTCCAATTCCTTCACTCGGGATTGAACATCTTGAAGGTTTTCAAGAATCTCCTTCTGATGTTTAATCATAATCTCCATCTGACTCTGAATCTGATGGATCTGGGCAGGGACATGGTATTGAAGGTAACCATAGCGCTGCACTGTCTTTTGGATTTCTCTAAGATCATGGGATATCTTAGAAGAATCTGGCTCAATTTCTCGAAAGGTTGGTTCTCCCATCTTAGTCATCTAGTCCAGACCCCGTTGGATCATTGGTGGCTAGAACCACATCTTCATGTTCAGGATGATCGTCGTCCTGAAGTTCTGCTAACTCGAACTGTAGTTTGAGGTTCACTTGATGGAGCCTCTTAGCCAGCCTTTCGATTTTCTTGTAATGATTTATACCGGGTATGTCTAATAAAGCTGTTCCTCGTAAAAGTTTCCACTTATGGCTGAAACGTTGAGCTTATGCCATATGCTTTTGATTTAGTTTTTCCAATTTCTAGAAATACCACATGTAAGCATGACACTTCGAACATTCGTTTGGGTCCATGAATTTCTTGAATCGTCTCCTCCGTATAGGTTACAAATTAATATTCAAGATATTAACATAGTATTTCCAGAATAAACCTAGGCTCTGATACCATTTTGTGCCAAGGATCGCAAAAATGGGGACTTTAAAAGAAGACATTAAATGCCAATTTTTTACAAATATAAGGATATAAAAGATAATTAAATATTATATAGAGACAATTTTGTAAGCTAAACAAAAGCCTAGGGAATAGAATGCAATCTCACCTAACCATTGAGGGGTAAAAGAGTCAAATAAAACACCCAATTGATTTGAAAATTTGAAAATTGGACCTATTTGAATAAAAGTTTCTCCAACTTGGATTTTCTTGCACTAAAGTTTTTTCCCAAGACTTAAGTGATTAAAGTTTCCCAAAAGAGCACTTCCTTGCAATTTCCCCATTATATTATGAATTACCTTTGTTGCCTTTACGTTCTTATTATAATATTGTATTTAGTTTTTTGCAATATAATTGTAATTATAAGTATTATAGAAAAATTATCACTTTTCTTATTATTGGGTTTTTGGAACCCGATTAATCTTGATTTTGATGTTAACAAAATTTGTTATTGTGTTACTAACATAGCTAATCACTTATGCAGTGAATAGATCATTATCATAGTGAATAAATACGGCACAAATGAACCCTAATGGATTTGATATAGCAAGGAAAGGTGTTTAAGAATCTGAGCTTGCTGTCATCTAAGCTTGGCTATTCTTTATAGGTTGTCCATTTTGAATTTCAAGTGTGTTTACTTTGATCTCTTTTGGATTGATATTCAATGTACTTATTTGAGCTTCCAAGTCTTCTAAATATACCCCCAGATAATGATATATACGTTACACACAAGAATAAGCCCGTTGGAAAATGTTTTGCACGATTTCCGAGCTTGCAACAATCATATTCTGGTTCTGGGTTACTTTCAAATTTCAACTCGATAAGTTCAGGCCGGATTGAAATCTTGGGCAGTCCAGCTCAATAATTTCAGTCTGGTCTAATCATCTCGGACATATCAGCTCGGTACAGATTAGCTTGGTGCAACAGCTTGATACAAAACAACTTGATAAACTTCATCTGGTCTGTAGCTTGTCACTCTTGATTCGTTGTTATTTGGGCAAAGTGATCAACATGAAAGTTGTAGCCATTTGTCTTGGCGTTCCATGGAATCAAGAATCGCTCAATTTCGAGTTTCTATGATAGAGATATACTCGAAATACGAGACCATGCGCCTGCTAAGACATTCCATATTTCAGCAGCAAGACCAGTAACTCGCAGACGTCTTTTGACCACAAAAAACACGTTATGTCTACAAGTCTCCACCTCCACCTCCATCATCTCCTCCAAAGGAGCCATACATATACAAGTCTCCACCACCACCTCCACCTCAACCTAAAATGTCACACCCCGAAACCCGAGCGAATGACACCGGCGTTGAATCCAAATATTAAATTCGGATACAACAAGCCTCGTGTACAGATCACCATCCCCAGAATTGCTCTTGTTCTTCTTCTTCGATATCTTCTTCTTCGGTTTTGTCTGGGAGGGGAGATACGGGGGTGAGTGTTTAGGAAAAACACCCAGCAAGTATTGAACATAGTAAAAACACATATATTTTCATAGCAGAAATCCTTTTAAACATTTCTTTAACAAAATCATAGATCTTGGCATATAAACACATAAACACGTATCTTACACATATCCACATAGCGACTTATTGGATTCAAGAGGTGGCTCCAATGTGCATAACACTTTGCTCTTAAGGATCAATAGGTGGCTCCCATGCATGTGGCACGCCCACATCATGTAGCACTTTGCCCCCACCTAATCAAGTGGTGACTCATACACACGTAGCACTTTGCTCCGCAAAGTCCTTCATTTATGATCATGTCAAATAGTTGTTAAAAAAATAATTTTCATGGTGTTGTTCAATCGAAATCAAAATATACATAAAGTTTGAAAATGAATGGAATGGTAGCAAAAACCCACTTACAGTTGGATGTACGAACGTGAAGGATGAATCCCGGGTTGCGAAAAGAATAAGAATTTTTTCCTCCTTGCCTTGAGATTTTCGAAAATCTGAGTGTGTGTAGTTTGTGTAGTTTCGAATTTCTTGACAATCCCTTAACTGATGTCCTTCAATCCCATAACTCAAGTTCCACAATTTTGGATGATATTAATTTAAATTAAGTGATAAAATATTACTTGGGTGGGTAATAAGTGGGGCACAAATTTGGGGTCATCTCCCTCCCTCCTTATTGGAAGTTTCGTCCTCGAAACTTGAATCAACTTGGTTTTGAAAGAGGTGTGTGTATTTGTCTCGAATATTTTCTTGTAGTTCCCAGGTGGCTTCCCTTTCTGTGTGATTTGACCATTGAACCTTGATGTATGGGTTTGTTCTCTGCCTCAGTATTTGATCTTTAGTGTCCACGATCCGGATTGGAATTTCTTCGTACTTCATAGTCTCATCCAAACTCCCTTGTTTCACCAGGGGTTCTGCATCAAGTACATGGCTGGGATCGGCAATGTACTTTCTTAGGTGTGACATGTGGAAGACATTATGAATTCGGGATAGACTTGGAGGTAGTGCTATTCGGTAAGCCAATGTTCCAACTTTCTCAAGAACCTCGAAAGGTCCCACATATCTCGGTCTCAGTTTTCCCGCATTGTCAAATCGGATGACTCCTTTCATAGGTGAAAACCTTCACGTAGGCTTTTTCGCCAATGTTGAAGTCTAATGGTCTTCTCTTCATGTCAGCTCAACTCTTTTGTCGATCTTGGGCTGTCTTGAGTCTTTCCCTAATGGTAATGATTTTGTCAATGGTGGTTTGAATTAATTCAGGTCCGGTGATAACCCTTTCTCCTACCTCATCCCAGTACTGGGCAATCGGCATTTGCGCCAATATAATGCTTCGTACGGTGCCATTCCTATGCTGCTATGATAATTGTTGTTGTATGCAAATTTGATTAAAGGTAACTGTAAGTAACCCCATGAGCATACAGCGCAGCGGAATAAAATTTTGGGATTACTAACACCGGACCTATACATAGGGATTCATATCGGATTAGAGAATACATAAGAATCTCACCCTTGTAGCGTGTTTGAAGCAGAATCCACGGAGCAGCACCACGTCCAACGCCTTCTCCGAGTCAATAGCAAAACTCGATTGGTTTTGCCTCAACGGAATCCACACGATCAAATCGAGTGAAGGGATGGTTTAATAACAAGTTGCTAGACAAGTTACTAAACCGGAACCAAAAACCACACTTTGATTCACAATCAAATTGGCACAAAATCACCAAGAACCACTCGGCTATGAAGTGGCCGAAAGTTCTTGATGGTGCGGCCGTGGGTTATCACTTGAGTGTAGGTTTTTTGTGTTATGAAGTTGTCTTTCCATTAAACACCTTGCAATCATATTATATATGATTAATTAAAGGCTTTCTTAAAGCTTCATGGGCTTAAGCCCATGATTTAATTAATCCTTATGATTATTAATTAAGACTCCTCTTAATTATTTAATTCATCCCATGAATTTAATTTCCCTTCTCGATTTAATCTTTTGTGCGACCCGATAGGATCTCGTAATGTTGGCAGTGACATAAAATCTCATTTTATGTCGCAAGCATTGAGCGGTATGTAGCAACACATCGATGCTACCCAAATTACGAGAATGTCAATGACTCGACAATAACCTTTAGAACTTGTGATAATATTAATCATGTAACTTAATCCCTTTGTCCTTTGTGTTTAGATTGAACACGAGTCATGGAATAGTCATACTCGTATATTCAATCTTTATTTCTTGATCCCCAAGTAGAACTAGAATATACGAATAAGCTCGATATCTCATATCGACTCATTCGAGCATGGCCATGCATTTTAGTTCTCACTTGATCAAGGGCCAAACACATCTCCTGTTATATAGGAGGGACAAATCCTATCTCGATCAGTCAACATCCCTCTACATAATTCGTAGTGTATCCAATAGTCGCCTTTATAGATTACCCTGTTACGGGTAACGTTTGACGATATCAAGATACATAACTCCTTATGTTGGGATCTCTGATGATCACAAGTCGTAAGGATTGTATACATTATTATCACTATGAGAATTGCATATGACGATCATAACTATCCATGTTGCATTCTCATGGTGGGTCTGTCCAGTACATCGTTCTCTAACATGTACCCATATGTTGATTTGATATCTCATATCAATGAACAATTCATCGATCAACATATACTAGTCTCTACGTATTATCATTATCCCTTTTCATGGTAATACTTGACTAGGGACATCTTTAAGAATAATACAATATTATTCTAAGGACATTAACATATATATTAATTCACAATGCACAGTTAAAAGAATAATATATAATAATGAATTGCCATTCATAAATCCATAAACATTGTATGTCTTAAACAATCATCTAATGACTTGTCTTAGGGCATATCCCAACAAATCTCCCACTTGCACTAAGACCACTCAGACATATACCTAATGCCTAGAGATCTAGTATGACGATCATGCTTCTGCTGTGACAGCGGCTTCGTCAATGGGTCAGATACATTATCATCTGTTGGTACTTTGCATATTTTAACATCTCCCCTTTCAACGATTTCTCGAATGAAATGGAAACGCCTAAGTATGTGCTTGGATCTTTGGTGAGATCTTGGTTCCTTAGCCAATGCGATCGCTCCATTGTTGTCACAATAGAGTTCTATCGGATCTTTAATGCTAGGCACCACTCCCAGTTCAGAAATGAACTTCCTCATCCAAACAGTTTCCTTTGCTGCATCCGAGGCAGCAATATACTCAGCTTCCGTTGTAGAATCGGCTACTGTTTCTTGCTTTGAACTCTTCCAGCTCACAGCACCTCCATTTAGGCAATACACATATCCAGATTGCGATCGAAAATCATCTTTGTCGGTTTGGAAGCTAGCATCAGTGTAACCCATTACATTGAGCTCTTCCTCACCTCCATAAATCAAGAATGTATCCTTAGTCCTTCTCAAGTACTTCAGGATGTTCTTGACAGCAATCCAGTGACCTTCACCTGGATCAACTTGATATCTGCTTGTCATGCTCAAAGCATACGATACATCGGGACGAGTACATATCATGGCATACATGATAGATCCAATCGCTGACGCGTATGGAATCTTACTCATGCGTTGTCTCTCATCTGGTGTTGAAGGACACTGTTCCTTCGAGAGATAAATACCATGTGTCATAGGCACGAATCCTTTCTTGGATTCTTGCATGCTAAACCTTTTAAGCACTTTGTCTATGTATGTACTTTGACTTAGACCAAGAAGCCTTCTCGATCTATCTCTATAGATCTTGATTCCTAATACATAGGTGGCTTCTCCTAAATCTTTCATCGAAAAGCAGTTCCCTAGCCAAATCTTTACAGATTGCAAGGCAGGGATATCATTTCCAATAAGAAGTATGTCATCTACATACAACACTAGGAAAATGATTACGCTCCCACTGACCTTCTTGTAGACACAAGGTTCATCTTCATTTTTGATAAAACCAAACTCTTTGATTGCATCATCAAAACGAAGATTCCAACTCCGAGAAGCTTGCTTCAATCCATAAATGGATCGTTGTAGCTTGCATATCTTTCCAGCATCCTTTGGATCGACAAAACCCTCGGGCTGTGTCATGTACACATCCTCGAGCAGATTTCCATTAAGGAAAGCTGTTTTGACATCCATCTGCCAGATTTCATAATCATGAAATGCAGCTATTGCAAGTAAGATCCTTATGGATTTAACCATGGCCACTGGTGAAAAGGTTTCATCATAGTCAATACCATGAATTTGTTTGAATCCTTTTGCAACCAGCCGACCTTTATAGGTTTGTACGTTACCATCCATATCGGTCTTTTTCTTGAAAATCCATTTGCACCCTATGGGTCGTACCCCTTCAGGTGGATCAACCAAAGTCCATACTTGGTTTGCATACATGGATTCCATCTCAGATTTCATGGCCTCTTGCCATTTCTCAGAATCATTGCCCATTATAGCTTGTTGATAAGATGACGGCTCATCCTCATCAATAAGTAGTAAGTCACCTTGTTGAGTCACAAGAAATCCATATCTCTGTGGCTCCCGGTGTTCTCTTACAGACCTACGCTGGGCTTGTGTCTCTTGAGCAGGTACTTCTTCCACAACAGTTTGTGGTGCCTGCTCTGTTTCCATCTCAATCTCAGGTTCAGTGTTTTCTTGTGGTTTAACTTCACTAAGTTCTATTTTTCTCCCACTGGTTTTTCTAGAAATAAATTCTCTTTCAAGAAATACACCAGTCCGAGCAACAACTACTTTGTTCTCGGTGGGATAGTAGAAATAGTATCCTTTCGTTTCCTTAGGATACCCCACAAATAAACACTTATCAGATTTGGGTCCAAGTTTGTTAGTGGCGTGACGTCTAACGAAAGCCTCACAACCCCAAATCTTCATAAAAGACATACTAGGACGCTTCCCAGTCCATATCTCATATGGTGTCTTTTCCACTGATTTAGATGGAACACGGTTCAGTAAGAAAATCGCTGTTTCTAGAGCGTGTCCCCAAAACGATATCGGAAGATCTGCATGACTCATCATTGATCTAACCATGTCTAACAAGGTTCGATTTCTCCTCTCGGATACACCATTCCATTGTGGAGTATACGGAGGAGTGAGCTGTGGGACTATCCCACACTCCTTTAGATAGTCATGAAACTCTTGGCTTAAGTATTCACCTCCTCGATCTGATCGAAGGATTTTGATACTCTTGCCAAGTTGGTTTTGTACTTCATTCTTGAAATCTTTGAACTTTTCAAAGGTTTCATGTTTATGTTTCATTAGGTACACATACCCATATCTACTGAGGTCATCAGTAAATGTAACGAAGTATTGAAAACCACCTCTAGCTTGCGTACTTATTGGTCCACATACATCACTATGTATTAGTCTCAATAAAACATTTGCCCTTTCAACATGTCCCTTGAAAGGGGCTTTAGTCATCTTGCCCATTAAACAAGATTCGCATGTTTCATATGATTCAAAATCAAATGAATCTAATACTCCATCCTTATGAAGTTTAGATATGCGGTTCTCGTTTATGTGGCCCAAGCGACAGTGCCAGAGATAAGTCGGATTACAATCATTATTTTTAATCCTTTTAGTATTTATGTTATAGATAGGCATATCAAGATTTAATACATAAAGACCATTCACCATTTGTGCACTAGCATAAAACATATCATTTAAATAAATAGAACAACAATTGTCCTTTATTATAAATGAAAAACCATACTTGTCTAAACAAGAAATAGAAATAATGTTTTTAGTAATTGAAGGCACAAAATAACAGTCTTTTAAAATCAGTGATAAACCAGAAGGTAAAGCTAAATGATAATCTCCTATAGCTAATGCAGCAACTCTTGCTCCATTTCCAACTCGGAGATCAACTTCACCTTTCGCCAATGTCCTACTCCTTTTGAGATCCTGCACATTTACACAAATGTGAGATCCACATCCAGTATCTAATACCCATGATGAAGAAGTAGATAAATTGACTTCTATAACAAAAATACCTGAAGCGGAAGTCACACTTCCTTTCTTTAGATCCTCCAGATATACTTTGCAGTTTCTTTTCCAATGGCCGGTCTCACCGCAATGGAAACAGTTCCCTTCCTTTGCTATCCCTCCCTTTGGTTTCAGTGCATGAGACTTTGGCTTAGATTTAGCAAAGACCTTCTTTGCTTTCTTGTTGCCTTTAGCTTTGTCCCTTCCTTTGCCCTTATTCACAATAAGGACATTTGTGGCCTTAGTCTTCTTAGTATTTGCTTCATATGTTCTCAACATACCAAGCAATTGTGGTAAAGTCTTTTCCATGTCAGTCATATTGTAATTTACTACAAATTGACTGAAGCTTTCAGGCAACGATTGCAAGATCACATCGGTGGCCAACTCTTGGTCCAATGGAAAACCCAGCTTGTCCAGATTCTCAATGTACCCAATCATCTTGAGCACATGAGTTCCAACCAAGCTTCCTTCTACCATCCTGCACTGGAATAACGCTTTAGAGACGTCATACCTCTCTTGTCTAGCTTGCTGTTGGTACAACTGCTTTAAGTGTTCGATCATATCGAACGCCTCCATTTCCTCATGTTGCTTCTGAAGCTCAGAGTTCATGGTGGCAAGCATGAGGCACCCAACATCAAGTGCGTCACTCTGATGCTTCTTGTAAGCATCTTTTTCGGTTCTTGTAGCCGTTAGGGGAGGTTCCTCAGCGGGTAAGGGTTCCTCTAGGACATATTGTTTCTTTTCTTGTTTGAGGACTATCCTCAAGTTCCTATGCCAGTCTAGGAAATTCGTCCCATTTAGTTTGTCCTTCTCAAGGACCGATCGCAGTGATAAAGTGCTAGTAACGTTGTTAGTTGCCATGGATATCTACAATATAAATATGCAAAATAAGTTTATGATTTAAATCATTTAACATGGTCTTATATTAAATGATACTCCCACTATTTTGTTTGAAAAATATCAACCCTCGAAACCTTTAGTGGGCCAAGATCCATATTTCACTTAATCTTGAGTTAGCTTTGGCTAATCGCCCAATACTCGGTTATTTAGGTAGACAACACTTTGTCAATTATATCACATATAATTCTTGGATAGTTGGACGAACAACGCTTTGTTCAATTCATCAAATGAATTATAATCCAACCCATGCCTCTAGGTTCCCAATCCTATTGAGATAACCTAGTTAAGTCGTACCCAATTAAAGTATAACGGATATCACTTTTATCCTTTCGCGCCTTACTAAGATTGCCACGGTGCTTTGCTTTGGCAAACCCACACATGTACAATCGAAGTTATTGACGAGTACTTTTATTTTGGAAGGCATCTAAAACTTAATATTTTAGAGGGATTTATTGATCTCATGATTAATTTGATAATTTAAAATATGTCCACTACATATAGTTGTATACATATCTACATATATGTGTAATACTATTATCAAACTAAAACATAAGATAAATCATGCATCAAAATACATAATTAAACGTGACATGGTTATAGCCCCTACTATTGATTTTCTCAAGCCAATGAGAAAATCCTATGAGTCAACCTAAGGTAACTTCATAAGCACCTTCCTTTGGCTCCAATTTGTGAATGGCCTCCTCATCCCGGCACGATGCTCCATCTTCATTGATCACCATCAATAAACTACACTATTTACAAGATATAGAATTCCTCAATTCACATTCGAGGGGAACATAGGGGAGGGATTACATTTAGAATGAAATAGAGAAAGGCACGACACGCAGGTCGTATTATAAATTACAAAAATCCACAAATCCTATCTAATAGGTCAAAGGGCTATAACCACGCACCATGCTCAAACAACACATAAAGCATGCATTAACAATTAATTAATTAAATTCTAAACATTTTAAATTTAATTCTAATTAAAAACTGTAAAATAATTTTTGAAAAAATATCGTACGCTCGGGACATCACATGTCACGAACTAAAGCGACTAAGACTCGAACCACCATGGTTCGAACCATGAAGCACACGGCTGGACCAATAATGGGCCTAGGGTTCGAAACCCTAGCCCATGGCCGAGCCATGCTCGAGCGGTGGCGGCGAGCCCATGCACGGCTGCTAGGGTTCGAAACCCTAGCCGTCATGAGTTAGCCGTCACGAGCCAATGGGTTCAAAAACCCTAATTTTGCGGCGGCTCGGCTCATGCTCGAGCCAGGGTCCGAACCCTAGCCCTTAAGCGGCGGCTGCTTGGCCATGCACGAGCCAATGGGTTCGAAACCCTAGCAACATGCGGCGGCCGTGAGCCATGATGACTAGGGTTCGAAACCCTAGCCTTTTGCAAGCGGCGGCCGAGCCATGGTGACTAGGGTTCGAAACCCTAGCCCTTAGGTGGTCTCGGCCGTGAGCCATGCACGAGCCAATGTTCCGGTTTTGATCACGAATTATCATATATTTCGATCCGTCAATTATATCATATATAATATCATACGATGATTTTCGCAAACTCGATTTAATCCATATCATATATGAAAATACAGTTTTAAATAGCATGCAATATAAGCTCTAATATGATTAACACAATTTAATCACATAAATCCGATATGAGCCTTGTACACGGCTCTGATACCACTGTAAGTAACCCCATGAGCATACAGCGCAGCGGAATAAAATTTTGGGATTACTAACACCGGACCTATACATAGGGATTCATATCGGATTAGAGAATACATAAGAATCTCACCCTTGTAGCGTGTTTGAAGCAGAATCCACGGAGCAGCACCACGTCCAACGCCTTCTCCGAGTCAATAGCAAAACTCGATTGGTTTTGCCTCAACGGAATCCACACGATCAAATCGAGTGAAGGGATGGTTTAATAACAAGTTGCTAGACAAGTTACTAAACCGGAACCAAAAACCACACTTTGATTCACAATCAAATTGGCACAAAATCACCAAGAACCACTCGGCTATGAAGTGGCCGAAAGTTCTTGATGGTGCGGCCGTGGGTTATCACTTGAGTGTAGGTTTTTTGTGTTATGAAGTTGTCTTTCCATTAAACACCTTGCAATCATATTATATATGATTAATTAAAGGCTTTCTTAAAGCTTCATGGGCTTAAGCCCATGATTTAATTAATCCTTATGATTATTAATTAAGACTCCTCTTAATTATTTAATTCATCCCATGAATTTAATTTCCCTTCTCGATTTAATCTTTTGTGCGACCCGATAGGATCTCGTAATGTTGGCAGTGACATAAAATCTCATTTTATGTCGCAAGCATTGAGCGGTATCTAGCAACACATCGATGCTACCCAAATTACGAGAATGTCAATGACTCGACAATAACCTTTAGAACTTGTGATAATATTAATCATGTAACTTAATCCCTTTGTCCTTTGTGTTTAGATTGAACACGAGTCATGGAATAGTCATACTCGTATATTCAATCTTTATTTCTTGATCCCCAAGTAGAACTAGAATATACGAATAAGCTCGATATCTCATATCGACTCATTCGAGCATGGCCATGCATTTTAGTTCTCACTTGATCAAGGGCCAAACACATCTCCTGTTATATAGGAGGGACAAATCCTATCTCGATCAGTCAACATCCCTCTACATAATTCGTAGTGTATCCAATAGTCGCCTTTATAGATTACCCTGTTACGGGTAACGTTTGACGATATCAAGATACATAACTCCTTATGTTGGGATCTCTGATGATCACAAGTCGTAAGGATTGTATACATTATTATCACTATGAGAATTGCATATGACGATCATATAACTATCCATGTTGCATTCTCATGGTGGGTCTGTCCAGTACATCGTTCTCTAACATGTACCCATATGTTGATTTGATATCTCATATCAATGAACAATTCATCGATCAACATATACTAGTCTCTACGTATTATCATTATCCCTTTTCATGGTAATACTTGACTAGGGACATCTTTAAGAATAATACAATATTATTCTAAGGACATTAACATATATTAATTCACAATGCACAGTTAAAAGAATAATATATAATAATGAATTGCCATTCATAAATCCATAAACATTGTATGTCTTATACAATCATCTAATGACTTGTCTTAGGGCATATCCCAACAGTAACAACTCGCTCCAGTTTGCGCTGAAATCCATGGTGGAAGCTCTCAGCATGTCCTCAAGAGTTTGAATGGTCCTTTCTATCTGCCCATCGGTTTGCAGATGGTAAGCGGTGCTAAGTGTCACTTTGCTTTCCCATTACTTGTCGAAAGCTCTTCCAAAATCGGGATACGAATATGGGGTCTCTATCTGATAAGAAGCTCACTGGAACTCCATGCAGTAGTACAATTTAGTCCATGTACAAGGTTGCCAGTTTGTCAAGGTTGTAGTTCATGCGGACCGGTAGGAAGTGCGCGGATTTGGTGAGTTTGTCTACAATTACCCATATTCCATCGTGATTTTGTCTTGATTTTGGTAAGCCCACTATGAAGTCCATGGAGATGTGTTCTCACTTCCACTCGGGAATCTCAAGAGGTTGTAGTAGTCCTCCAGGTCGCTAGTGCTCGGCTTTGACTAGTTGGCATACTAAGCATCGGACGACGAATTCGGCGACGTCCTTCTTCATTCCATTCCGCCAGAAATTTTCTTTAAGGTCTTTGTATCTTTGTGCTTCCAGGATGGATGGAGAACTTTGATTTATGTGTTGTAGCCATCACTTCTCCTCTAAGGTCTTTCACATTTAGCACACATAACCTTCTTTTCATCCATAAAGTTCCATCATTGTCTGTCGTGAAATCGGGTAATCTCCCTTCCTTAACTTGTTCTTTCAGTTTAGTCAGGCTAGGATCCTGACTCTGGTCTAACTTTATCGTTTCTCGGAGGCAGGGATAAGCTGAAAGGGACGCTAAAATCATCTTCCATGCGCCCTTCCGACTTAGTGCATCTGCAACCTTATTTGCTTTCCCTGGATGGTAGCTTATCGTAAGGTCATAGTCCTTCAAGAGTTCTATCCACCGTCTTTGCCTCATATTCAATTCCTTCTGGTGAACAAATACTTGAGACTCTGATGGTCCGTGAAAATTTCACACTTGGCACCGTAGAGGAAATGCCTCCATATTTTCAAGGCAAAATCTACGGCTGCTAACTCAAGGTCATGCGCAGGATAGTTTTGTTCATATGGTTTGAGTTAACTTGAAGCATATGCAATCACTCTCCCTTCTTGCATGAGTACACACCCCAAGCCATCCTTTGATGCATCACTGTAGATCGTAAAGTCCTTATCCTCGGTGGGTAAAACTAGTACATGTGTGGATGCTAGCTTTTTCTTTAATGTCTCGAAGCTTTCCTCACACTTTTTACTCCAAATGAATTTTGAGTTCTTTTGTGTGAGTTTGGTGAGAGGTATGGCAGTTGAAGAAAATTTGTCTTCGACAAATTTTCTTCAATATCCTGCTAATCCCAAGAAACTTCGAATCTCTGTTACTGTCTTTGGTATTGGCCAATCAATTACTGCTTCACCTTTTTAGGATCCACTGACACGCCTCTTGCTGATATAATATGACCCAAGAATGCGGCACTTTCTAGTCAGAATTCTCACTTTTTGAATTTGGCGTATAATTCTTTATCACTTAAGGTTTGAATGGTAAGACGAAGGTGCTCTTCGTGTTCTTCTTGCTCGAAGAGTATACGAGGATATCATCGATGAATACTACGACGAACCTATCCAGAAATGGCTTGAATACTCGGTTCATCAAGTCCATGAATGCGGCTGGTGCATTTTCAGCCCAAATGACATTACTGTGAACTCGTAATGTCCATATCTCGTCCTGAAAGCGGTTTTTGGGATATCCTTCGTCTTGACTTTCAGCTGGTGGTAGCCCGACCTCAGATCGAGCTTTGAAAAGACCTTAGCTCATTTGAGTTGGTCGAAGAGACTATCTATCCTTGGGAGAGGGTACCGATTGACGGTGATCTTATTAACTCTCTGTAATCGATGCATAATCTCATGCTTCTGTTTTTTTCTTCACAAATAGGATGGGGGCTCCCCACGGAGATGCACTTGGTCTAATTTGTTTCTTGTCCAAAAGTTCTTGTAGTTGCTTCTTAAGCTCTTTCAACTCAACTGGGGCCATGCGGTAAGGTGCCTTCGAGATTGGTGTTGTGCTTGGCAATACGTTGATTTCAAACTCTACTTCTCGGTCCGGCACTAGTCCTAGAAATTTTCAGGAAAAACATCCGGGAAGTCTTGTACCACTAGGATATCCTCTAATTTAAGTTCGGCTCCTTCCCTCACCTCGCTTATCGTGGCCAAATACAATTCTTCGACGTCCTTCATGGCTCTCCAAGTTTGAGCCGCAGATAACAATGACCTCCGAGCTTTAGTTCTACCATGGAAAACGACTTCTTCATTGTCTGAAGTCGTTAGCTTGACATCTTTGTTATGACAGTCAACTATTGCATGGTGTCTAGCTAACGAATACATACCCAAAATGACGTCAAATTCTACCATGTTGAGTTGAATTAGGTCGGTGCTAAATGTTTTATCGTTTATGCAAATCTTACAGTGTAGATGGATCTGACTTGTCTCTAGAGTTTTGTTGGCCGGTGTCGCCACTCTATATGGCTCATCAAGTAATACAGGCCTAAGTTTTAACTTCATAGCAAACCTTTTTGACAAAAAACAAGTTTGTGGCACCACAATCAAACAATACATAAGCATATAATTTCTTCAGTAAAATGGTACCTGCCACGACGTCACTCGCATTCTTCGCCTCTTCCTGAGTTATTGTATAGACTCGGGCATTGGGCTTGCTTTATTTTGGCTTGATGGGAGGGCCTCCAATGCTTGTGTTAGTTCCCTTTTTATCATCCTCAGGACAATCTGCGATTCTATGACCAAATTTACCACATCGAAAACAAGCTCCGCTCACCCTACGACACTCTCCAGTGTGTGCTAGGTCGCATAATGAGCATTTCGGAATGGCCTTATTAGACTGTGCAAAAGTAGGTCCATTGCTGTAATGGTTCGGTCTCTTAAATCGTTGGACATTGTCAGAGGGTCGTTGAGATGGTGGTCATTTGCGTTTGAACTCTTCCTCTCGATGTTGGATATCGACTTCAGCTCTCATGGCTGCCCCCATTAGGTCTCAAAGTTTGTGGTTTCAAATACTGCCAGAGCTGACTGGATTTGACTATTCAAACCATTTTTGAAACGATGTAGTTTTAAGCTTTCATCTGCCATGATGGTTGGTGCGTAGGTTCCAAGGGCATGGAACCTCGAAGAATAATCTACTACTGGCATCCCAGGGGTCTGTATCAGATTGTCAAATTCACTCAACTTTGGATTCGAACTGCTGCTGGAAAGTACTTGCTTCAGGAATACAATGCGGAATCCTTGCCAAGTGATCGGTCCTGCTTCTGCTGACGGCGGGGATATGCTTTCCCACCACTTTCGAGCTTGGTACACGAGAAAAAGGTGTCGTAATGTCAACCTTGATAGCCAGAGGTACTTCAAGCAATCGGTGATGATTTTCAACTTCTTTTAACCAGTTTTGAGCTACTTCTGGGTCCGGGTTTCCATCGTAAGTCGGAACTCGATTTTTACAAAGGGACTCGTAATGATACTTGATCCCTTGTGGTTGCTTGACCGGTGGTAGTGGCGGCTGGTTGGGAGTTTGGGTTACAAATCCTTGGAGAGTTGTAGCCACAATAGTCGCGATTGCCATCAAATCCTCACGACTTAAACCCACCCTTGGAGGCGATGGTGGAGGGTTCGGGTTTCCGTATGCCTCGCTAACATTGTCATTGTTGGGAGGAAAAGCATAGCGAGTGTTGCAGTTTTGACGAGGAGGTTGTCCAGCCATTTCCTACAATTTGAATAATTCTAAGGTTGTCGTGCAAAGGTGTATACAAATAAGTCACGTTGGAAGTAGGCTATAGATGTAAATAAAACTCGATACTTTTATTAATAATTGAAATGCTTACAATTAAATCGAATGAGTCAAACGGCTTCTAGCGAATTCATTTAAATTTAAAGTGCTTCTAAAATATCTTAACATAATTCATCCTAAGAGCTAGTCTATCACTTCTCCGTCTCCTAACTCTTCCTCGTATTCTCCATCTTCCATAGGCTCTTCTTCATGGTTTTCTTCATCTTTCATAGGTTCCTCTTCGTGGTCTTCTTCTCCTTGAAGGTTGTCGTTGATCCTACAGGTTGTTCAGGGCGAACAACAGTCCATTGTTGGTGTCTGTCAGATGTTCGTTGGTAGTCTCCAGTGCATCATTTTGAGCTCTTAGTTGTTCTATCTGTTGATTCGACGCCTGAAGCCTTGCATTTGCGGCCCTGTGTAATGTATGGAGCCTAGCGATTTCTTCCTTTGCTTCACGGAGCTGTTCGTCAGTGTGGTGGTAGTATTAGAAGAACCATTGAACTTCTTGGTGTAGATGATCCCTTACCTCGAGGAGCTCGATTATGTTTTGCTTGAGTCCCTCTACTTCACATTCTAAATTATGGATCATATGCAGATCGTCATTACCTAAATTCAAGGGAGTAGATATATTAAATTTGGGATTAATAACAATTGTAAGGAATAATCACAAGAAAATTGGTCTCAAATGTATTTATTTATTTATTTTTATTATTTTTATTTTTATTTTATTTTTTATTTTACATGTTATGGGGGTTCATAACCTAGTTTTAATTTTAATTTGGTATTTTGTGTCAAGAGGAATCGAGGCCTAAATTTTCAATTCATGGGTTTCTTGAGCGACTTTTTCAATTTGTAATTGACCTTTGGTTTATCTATTAAATTTTGAAATTGACTTCGGGGTTTTAATGGGTATCATATATTGATCAATTAGGGTTCTTAGAGCGTATAATGTGGTTGAAATTGACGTCTTTTCCATGTCTATAATTCGACGAAATCTTAGGGTTTTTATTGCCCATGTCAAGGTGGTCAGTTAGCCAGATTTAATTTGAAATACATGTTCGGATTCATGGAAAAGTGTTTGGTACGAGTTTACGCAGATTTCTAGGGTTAAGGGCGTGAATTGTGGTTCAAATTTGGCAACATTCTCTCATTTTGGAGAGAGATCCGATAGGGGGCTTTTACTTATGGCATGATTTTGAGTAAGGTCCCAAAATTAATTGGATTTTAGTGTTCGAATGATGGATAAAATCGGTAGTGAACTTTTTCGCCAATTAAGGTTCTTTGGGGAATAATTTTTGTTTCAAAATTGAGTACTTTACTAATTTTTTATTTTGATTTGTACGGATTAAATTACGGTCAAAAACCCAAAATTAATTAAAAAATTGATGTTCAAATTGTTGGAAAAATCGTTGGTCGAAATTTTCGCCATTTAGGGTTTATAGAACGTGAATTGCAGCTCAAGCCTTCCTTTGTCTTTCACTCAAATTTTTCATAGGGCTTTTAATGAGGATGATATTAGGATTAATACTCCCGGTCTAATTCAGATTTTATGTTGGGATGATTGAGAAATCAATTAAGAAATTTTTTGAATTTCTAGGGTTCATAGGCGTGGAGTATGGTTCAAATTGGAGCACTTTTCGTTGTTAGAGAAGAAGGTCTGGATAGGGCTTTTATTACCCATATCATGAATTACAATCCTTTGAATTTATTTCGATTTTAATGTTCGGATTCAGGAGAATTTAAGGCTTAAATTTCGTTTAGGGTTCTTGATTAGGGTCGAAATTTTGATCGAAAATTAAACACTTTCCTTTGTCGGTGAGTTAATAATAATTGAGGGGTTTTGTTATTCATGGTCATACGATGAATTACACGGATTTGATTCAAATTTGGTGTTCAAAATCAGGGGTAAATTGATAGTCGAAATTTTCGCACTTTACGTTTTTAGGGTTCGTACGTTATAATTTAGATCCGAAATTACTTACTTTCCTTAACTTGTTAATCCGATTGGTTAGAGGGCTTTGGTTCGACGTATTTCATGGAATATGACCCATATTTAATTTGTGATTAGTGTTCGGGAATGGGAGAAATCGATGGCTAAACTTTAGGGTAAAATTAGGGTTCTTGGCATGAAATGCAATCTGTAATTGTTGACTGAAACTCGAAATTAGTTTAGGGCTTTTATTCTACAAGTAAATTCGTTCACGTGATGGGTCGCATGTCCAGATACATGGCCGAAGGCGGTGATTTCGGGAAGTAAAATTTTTGAACGATTTTGAGGTTCGGTCACGATTTGGTCGGAAAACGAAGCCCATTGGAGCTGATACTTTGAATGTGAGGTCGTCCCGTGGAGGCGCTCCATGTCGTTGATCGGTCGTCTTTTCTCCGGCGGCGGCGTGGTGGCGGCGTGATCAGACGTCATTGGTTCTAGGTTTTCGATTTTTGAATTTTTTTTTAAAGTTATTTCAGATTGTAATTCATGATTCCCAACTTGTTTTCGATTCACTCAGTTGGTCATTTAATCCGGGAATTATATTCCGGTTGATTTATATCAACTAGAAATTCTTTCCCAATGGGATCATGGAACCTGGTTTCGCTCTGATACCACTAAAATGTCACACCCTGAAACCCGAGCGGATGACACCGGCGTTGAATCCAAATATGAAATTCTGATACAACAAGCTCGTGTACGGATCTATGATAAAACCAATCTTTTTATTCCATAATTTAAAAAAAATGTCATTACAGATTCAAATACGAAATCCAAATGTCTCGTACTAAATAAAAAGTGCGGAAGCGTAAATAAAATAATAATTCTTCTTGAGACTCCTAATGGATCACCATCCCCAGAATTGCTCTTGTTCTTCTTCTTCGATATCTTCTTCTTCGATTTTGTCTGGGAGAGAAGGTAGGGGGTGAGTGTATGGAAAAAACACCCAGCAAGTAGGGCCGATTGAACATAGTAAAAACATATATATTTTCATAGCAGAAATCCTTTTAAACATTTCTTTAACAAAATCATAGATCTTGGCATATAAACACAAACACGTATCTTACATATATACAAATAGCGACTTATTGGATTCAAGAGGTGGCTCCCGTGTGCATAACACTTTGCTCTTAAGGATCAAGAGGTGGCTCCCATGCATGTGGCACGCCCACATCATGTAGCACTTTGCCCCGCCGAATCAAGTGATGACTCATACACAAGTAGCATTTTGCTCCGTAAAGTCCTTCATTCATGATCATGTCACATAGTTGTTAGATTTAAAAACATAATTTTCATAATGTTGTTCAATTGAAATTAAAACATACATAAAGTTTGAAAATGAATGGAATGGCAGCAAAAACCCACTTACAGTTTGATGCACGAACGTGAAGGATGAATCCCGGGTTGCGAAAAGCACAAGAATTCTTCCTCCTTGCCTTGAGATTTTCGAAAATCTAAGTGTGAAGTGTGTGTAGTTTCGAATTTCTTGATGGTGATAGGATAGCCTTTTCTTCTCTTTTTTGGTATGATATATAATGGATTAAAGTGGTGGGGTGTGATTTGGCTAGTGTAGGAGTTAGGAGATGACAATCCCTTAACTCATGTCCTTCAATCACATAACTCAAGTTTCACAATTTTGGATGATATTAATTTGAATTAAGTGATAAAATATTACTTGGATGGGTAATAAGTGGGGCACAAATTTGGGGTCATCACAAAAAACACATTATGTATGCAAGTCTCTACCACCACCTCAACTAAAAAATTATATTTTTCCCCCTAAATTATATTGATCCCTCTAATTTTTGTTTTATCTTCTATGTTTTATGTTATAAATTTTTACACATGCTTAGAAAACATTTTAAATTTATATAATAATATATTATAATAAACTATTTAATTTGTTTATAAACATTAAGAAAAGCTTTCTCCAAGAAAATGTTTTTTTTCAATTTGTTTGTTGATTTTTCATTTCTCTTTAAATATATCTTCCAGCCGCCCGACAAACAACTCAACCTTGGTTAACTATGTGTTTACATAGGCAAAACCCTAACTATATATAGACATTAGGGTATTCTCATAGAAACACAAGCTAAATCAACCCAATGATGGGAACAAAAACATGGGGTTCTACTACAATCGTTTCCTTCATTGCCATAATGGCCCTTTCTCTCCCTTTGGAAACCAATGCAAACCACCACCACCACCACCCATCCTCCCCTCCTCCTCCTAAGATATCTCATGTCTATGAATATCCACCACCACCTCCTCCTCCGATGGAGCCTTACATATACAAGTCTCCACCACCACCACCTCCTCCAAAAACACATTATGTCTACAAGTCTCCACCTCCACCTCCACCTCCACCACCTCCGCCGAAGGAGCCATACATATACAAGTCTCCACCACCACCACCACCACAAACACCTTATGTGTACAAGTCTCCACCACCACCTCCACCACCTCCTCCGAAGGAGCCATACATATACAAGTCTCCACCACCACCTCCACCACAAACACCTTATGTGTACAAGTCTCCACCTCCACCACCACCACCACCACCAAAAACACATTATGTCTACAAGTCTCCACCTCCACCACCTCCTCCGAAGGAGCCATACATATACAAGTCTCCACCACCATCTCCACCACAAACACCTTATGTGTATAAGTCTCCACCACCACCACCACCACCACCAAAAACATATTATGTTTACAAGTCTCCACCTCCACCACCTCCTCCGAAGGAGCCATACATATACAAGTCTCCACCACCACCTCCACCACAAACACCTTATGTGTACAAGTCTCCACCACCACCACCACCACCACCAAAAACACATTATGTCTACAACTCTCCACCTCCACCACCTCCTCCGAAGGAGCCATACATATACAAGTCTCCACCACCACCTCCACCACCACCAAAAACACATTATGTCTACAAGTCTCCACCTCCACCACCTCCTCCGAAGGAGCCATATATATACAAGTCTCCACCACCACCTCCACCACAAACACCTTATGTGTACAAGTCTCCACCACCACCACCAAAAACACATTATGTCTACAAATCTCCACCTCCACCACCTCCTCCGAAGGATCCTCATGTGCACAAGCCACCTCATCCACCACGTGAAAAACCCCACGAGCACAAGCCACCTAAACCACCACATGAAACGCCTTGCGTGAACAACTCTCCACCTCCACCTCCACCTCCACCTCCACCCACAACGCCATATGCATACAAATCACCCCCTCCACCACCACCACCGCCAATACACAAGTACAAGTCTCCACCGTCACTGCCACCCATATACATATATAAGTCTCCACCTCCGCCTCCATCACCACCGTCACTGCCACCATACAAATATAGTTATCCGCCACCACCTAGATTCATCAATGCTTCATTTGATTTCTGCCAAGAAAATGAATCCTATTTACATGTAAAAGTAACACAACATATTTTCATGCAGGGAAAAGGAGATTATTATATAAAATAAAAGGAGGATATATAGCAATAATGGCTTGGAAATCAATCAATGAGAGGCCAAGCAAGTCGATCAATCGAGCGTTTTCCGTATCCTGTTGTCAGACTTTGTATTAATAAAAAAAATTAAATGAAAAAGGACTTTGTATTATTGCTATATGTTAATAAAAGGACTTGTTTTAGCGCTTACAGTAATGTGGGTTTATGATCATTATTTTAGCAATTTATTGTAAATATCATGTTGATCACCCTTTAGCTAATATATTTTAAAAAATAAAATAAAAAAATAAACTATGTGAACTGGTTTTCATTCGAGATGTTGGGGATAAAATAAAGTATTTTATTGTTATAAAATTTATAAATAAAATTTAATCTTTTTTTAAAAAAAAATTTGCGAGACAAAAGCTTGAGTTTGTCCCATATATGTATCCACTATTAGTAAAGAACACATTTTTCCATTCTTCAAATAATCAAATCCCATTATATATATCATCATTTCTCGCCCTTCATTTTAACCAAGTTTTCAATAACTTCGTCCTTCATTTATACCAATTTCTGAAAATCCACGAGGATGTTTTTGTTTAAAAAAATATTATCTTGATAAAGTCATAATTCGAAAATGGTCACCATAACAGTGATTTTTATATTAAAAAAATAGGATAATTACATCTACCTCGATTTTGACGTAATTACAAAAACTTTCCCTATAGTAAAAATTACAGAAACATTTTCTCAAGTTAGGTTAAATATTACAAACAAGTTATGCCGTTAGTAAAATTACGTTACAAAAACCTCCCCTAATTTTAATGAAAACCCCAAATTGCCCCTTATCAACTTTGACATCTATTTTGTACTATTTTATAGTGGGTGTGATCGTAATAAAATCATTATTTTATTTTCGAATTGTTTATTTCTAATATAATTATTAGTTACTCAAACCTTTTTTATTTTCCTAATAATTTTTTATCATTTTTATTCAATCTTGTAAAATATCAATATATACCATAAAAAATTCAAAATTTATATATGTGCACATTTAAAAACTTTTGTTAGAAATAACGACATTGTTTAATATTTTGAATTAAATCGAATTAAAAGTCAAATTTTAAAAAAATAATATGTCCAATTGTCATTTTCGAAATTGACGTCAATAAATATTGGTTTGCCAAAAAATACTGTAAACACTTGATAACATATGATTATCGTACTTTCAGTAAATGATTTAAAATATAAATAATATATGATTAAAAATTTGATGAACGAGATAAAAATCTAAAATTTTTGAAAATAAACTACCCAAATAGAGTTCAACTATGGGTGGACATTAGAACTGAATTTGTAAAAACTAAACTACCGAAATTGTTTTTCAACCAACCGAACTGGATGATTTTTATATTAAATCGAATATACCAAATTTGATAAAAACTTCTATTGTCATTAAATATCATGATCTAAGACATATCATTTAAATTCAACATTTAAAAATATAATTGTCATTAAAGATTATGGCCGAAAATAAGATCTTTTTATCATTATAATTACCAAAAAAAGATATGATACTATGCGAATAATACAATTAGATAATTATGAATGCATTTTTATATATAAGTAATTTTCAAAATATTTTCATTAATATGAAAGATAGTTTATAGTTTAAAATATATAATAAATAATTCTTTGAAAAAAAATATAAAAAATACAAGAAAATAAAAAAAATATGACGTAATAGGGATGTAACTTTAATATATTGTATACGATAGTGGGTGTATATGTAATATTTTGATAGTTTTATATTACATATAGTATAAGGGGTATATCTGTAATTTTTGATAATTTTATATTAAATATACAAGAGGGCAAAAAAATCATTTCGCACATTAAGTTAATTATTTTTGACGGTGTTAATTTGGAGGGGAGGTCTCTGTAATTTTCCACAGTCGATGGGAGGTTTCTGTAAATATACCAAAGTCGAGAGGGTGTAGATATAATTATCCCTTAAAAATATTTCGTATGTTCAACTTAAAGCGTGTATCTATCAGATTCAATTCAATTCGATCACATATCAATCTAAGAAATAGAATTTTAGAAAATAATCATATTGTAATAATATATTAATCATGATGATAATTATAATAATAAAAATTAAATATTTAACACTAATAAAAATAAAATAATCATGATGCTAATAATACTAGTAATAATTAATTTATTGCAAATTTTACTTACTTCAAAGGGATATATATATAATATAAAAACATAAGGAAAATCCATGGTACGAACCATGTTGCAATTGCTCTATATCAATCAACAAAACAACGAATAAATAAGGTAGGATCTATTCCGAGGAGCTGAACAGTCCATCTAGCTCAGTCCATTCAAGTTAATTGCAGTAGCTCATGTCCTTAAAGTGGCTGCATAGAGGAATTAGATCGAGTTTGGTTTTAAAAAAATCAAGCAAAAGTAACTCAAACTAACATGCTCTAATAAACAGAGTAATAAAATATAAAAAAAACACACATGAACCAAATATGCGCATATGTTCGTTTATGGAAGTTCGAAAGCGTAATTCTTTTATATCTCTCATTCTTCCACCGTATGGAAGCATTTAACTAGAAGACTTTGATTTATACAACATTTTGTTCAAATTGTTGGGAAAACATTTCTAAGTTTCGGTGATCACAAATATCACCGCTTGAAGTATCCACTGCATTGAAATAATGAATAACTATACAAAGGTCCACCGGATAAAAGACAAAGCCATCTACCGGGTGAAGAGTCATCTACCGTGTGAAAGGATAAAAAGAGATCTACCGGATCCAAAGACCAAGAGTTATCATCTACCGGATACAGAAGAGTGAACGTCCAGTGGAACAAGAGTACCAGCAGACGTCTAAGGAGTTATTAGTTGACTTCTGTCAGTTATTAGTTGACTTCTGTCCATCAGACTAAGTAACTAATAACTATCCAGCAGATGACAAAATGAACATCAGCTGACCGTGCAACCAGCAGATATACAGCAAATGAGAAGTCAGCAGACGTATAAAGCAACAAGACAAAACAACTACAACTCATTCTGACAAAGGTACAACAGAGCGTCGCACCACTACGATATCAGTGCCGCCATTAGCATCAGAATGAAAGAGCCGTTAATTAACAAAATTGGAAAGAAGACAAATAGAATTTGGAAGGAAATCAGGAAGCTGATTTCAAGCAGAACTTTCCAGTTGAAGAAAAGTTGTCGTTAGACCACTGTGTCTATAAATACGTCGAAGTGAAAATGAAGAAGGTGCTGATCAATCCGATAAAATTCAAAAGACACAAATCAATTTCATTCATTCAAGCAAAACCTAAAACGCTTTACTGAGATATTCTGAAATTTTGCAAGAGCAGCAAAGCAGCCTTATTATGATCTTGAATATCAAAGCCTACTGAGTCTGCTGCTCAAAGAACACTCAAAGCTTAAAAGATTTGTAACTTTGTGTGATTGTTGTATAACACATTATAAACAACTAAGAGAGTTGTGTTGCTAGGAGTTTAGGCCAAGCTGTGTGAGTGCCTAAGAATGTTGTTTACTGAAAAGTGGATGCCAAAGTCTTTTAGTGTAACCTTCCTGCAAAGGAAGAAGGGGAGACGTAGAAGCGTTGTGCTTCGAACTTCCAGAACATATTCTGTGGCATTTACTTAATGCATTTTACCATTCAGTTACTTTAAATCAACAAGTCCAGCAGACGTCTTCTGCACAATTACCAGTCTCTGCTGACTTGCCAACTATTGAGAAGCTATTGCAGTACTTAACAGTCTGTTGTAACAAGAAGTATCGAATTTGAGTTTAGTGTTTATCCAACCCCCCTTCTAAATACTACTACGATCCTAACAAGTGGTATCAGAGCTAGGTTTTCTCAATTCTGAAAAATACTAAGAACTGATGCCTAATTCAACAAGATCTCAATGTTCAAGAGAGATGAATATGATGACTGGAGAATTCGGATGCAAGCACATCTGAGTGCTCAAGATGATGATATGTGGTTCGTCATCACTGACGGACCAATGAAGATCATGAAGGTCAACACAGCAACTACCATTACCAGTGGTGAACCTCAAATGGTTGAAAATGACAGAGAATCCTAGACCAATGAGGAGAATAAAAAAGTAAATCCGGACAATGTAGCTAAAGATGTATTGTTCAAAACATTGGGCAAAAACATGTTCAACAAAATCAATATGTGTCCCACTACTAAAGACATTTGGGAAAAGATTGCACAGATGTGTGAAGGAAATGACCAAACCAAAGAGAACAAGCTCATTGTCGCTCTACAGAAGTTTGAGAACATCAAAATGATGTCCGGAGAAACTCTTAGTGAGTATGATGAAAGAGTGACTGGAATCATCAATGAACTCAATAGCCTGGTAAGGACCTATCAAACAGAGAAGTAACCATAAACGTTATGAGGGGTCTCCCAATAGAATGGGATGTGAAAACCATTGCCATGAGAGAATCCAAATATTTAAACAAGATAGATCTACATGATATATTTGCTGACTTAAAGGCATATGAGTTTGAGCTAGGCATCCGGGTTGAAGATGAACCCTGCACCAGTCAACCAAGCAAAGCCCTTGCTGCATCAGAGTCCATGTCCACCACAATAGAGACGACTCCCGAACAAATGTGCAATGATGCAATGGCGCTTTTTGTCAAGAAGTTTGGCAAATTCATGAAGAAAAATCAGAAGACTTACCAGTCCTATCCAAGGAAGCAGAATTTCAAAAACAGGTCAGAAGAGGATGATCGTGTATGCTTCAACTACCTCACACTAGGACACTTTATTGCTGACTGTCCTAAGCCAAAGAAGGATGATCAAAAGAGAGGATCCAAGACTACAAGAAGTCCAAGGAAAAGAGAAGATTATCTAGAAGAGACAGAGATCAGAAAGTACTTGTTGCGGAGGAAAACAAAAGCAAATGGGCTGATTCAGAATCAGAATCAGAGGAATCTTCAAGCTCGTCTAGTGATAGTGAAGATGAAGGAGTCCACTGTCTCATGGCCAATGATGACAGTGAGGTAACTGATTCTAAACTTTCGGAATTTACACATAATGAACTCACTAACGCATTGCAGGATATGATCGATGAGTATCAAATGTTGTATGAGTCCTTCGAGAAGTATAGGACTGAACATTCAAACACAATCGAACAGTAGGACAGTAAACTTGATTGTGAACAATCAAGGGAGCTGGAATGCCTAAGGGAAAAAGTAAGTCTGCTCGAGAAAGAAAGGGACGAAGCTAAAGGTGCACACCCAAAAAACTCATCAAGTTGGTTCGCACATGGAACACTTCAACTGCCAGAAAGGATGAAATGCTTGAGTCGATAAGGCTTGCTGGTGATCTTGCCGGTATAAGCTATATCAACAATGATAGTAACTCATCTGGTATTAAATCTCACCTGTGTCTGGAGAAGAACAAGGTTCAAACAATGAACTTTGTTAGATCCTTCACAGTATATGAACCAAGTGAATTGGTTAAGGAACCTGTTAAGCCAACACTCATTAAGAAACGGACATCACACAAAGGTATTAGTTACGATGAGCCAATAGAGAAAGCTACACCTGTGCAAAAGTTCAGAATGGACATAAGCCTACTGTCAAGCAACTCGAGAGGTGAAACCCAACTGGTACTATTAATTGTATGCCAATCCAGAAGAGATATATGCTTCCCAACATGAACCAAAAATCAAAACAACATGCATACACTCACTATCACACTCAACACCCTAGAACACCATCACCATTTAATGCACACACATTTCAGGACACACAAAGACCCAACCGATTCAAGGTTATCCAAGTGTGGGTCCCGAAAGGACTCATCATGTCTGTGTTGGGATATGCCATAAGACAACTCATTAGATGATTTATTTTAGCATACAATGTAATATGATTTTCTTAATGGCAATTTATTATTATATATTATTCCAGTATCTGTGTAATATGAATATATATATATATATATATATATTAATGTCCTTAGAATAAATTCTGAAAGATTGTCCCTGGTCAAGTATTATCATGAATTAGGATAATGATAATGCATTGAGACTAGTATGTATTGGTTGACGAATTTGTTCATGGATATGAGATGTTGAATCAACACATGGGTACATGTGTTGAGAACTATGTACTGGACAGACCCACCATGAAAATGCTACATGGATAGTTATATGAATATCATAAGCAATTCTCATAGTGATAATAATGTATGTAATCCTTACGACTTGAGATCACCAGAGATCCCAACATAAGGAGTTGTGTATCTTGATATTGTCAAACGTTACCTGTAACAGGGTAAACTATAAAGACAATCATTGGATACACTACGAATTATGTAGGGATGTTGAGTGATCAAGATAGGATTTGTCCCTCTTATATAACAGGAGAAGTGTTTGGGCCCTTGATCAAGTGAGACTAAAATGCATGACCATGCTCGAATGAGTCCATATGTGACATCAAGCTTATTCGTTTATTCTAGTCTACTTGGGGATCAAGAAATATAAGATTGAATTGTACGAGTATGACTTATTCCATGACTCGTGTTTAATCTAAACATATATGACAAATGGATTAAGTTACATGGTGAATATGATCACAAGCCATAGGTAATGTCGAGTCAATGACATTCTTGTAACTTGGGTAGCCTTGATGTGTTGCTAGATACCGCTCATTGATTGTGACATAAAATTCAATTTTATGTCACTGCCAACGTTGCAAGATCCTAACGGGTCGCACAAAAGTTAAATCGATAAAGGGAGTTAAATTCATTGGATAAATTAAGAGAAAGAGTCCTAGTCATATAATAATATATATTTATATATATTATATAATGGGCCGTATTTATATATATAGAGATATATAAAATATGAAACATATAGATATAAAGATATAGGGTGATGGACCAAGGGTTTTACTAAACCTTATTCTAATTATGAGCCGCCACCTCAAATATCTCATATATATATATATATATATATATATATATATATGTGTGTGTGTGTGTGTGTGTGTGTGTGTGTGTGTGTGTTTGTCGAGGCTATGAGTTAATAGAGATTAACACAAAACCTAGCAGATGATTCGAACAAAAGGTGTAGCTGTCACCTTAACTAGAAAGTGGACGTCTCATCCCTTCCTATCCTGGTTGGTCTAGCAACTTGATAATTTCAACATCCTTCATCGATTTTATCATGTGGATACCGTAGAGGTAAAGTTTGTGAAGTTTTGCTCGTGACTCGTGGAGGATTCTGCATCAAACATGCTACAAAGGTACAACTCTAGACACCCGATATGATAACTTTGTATAGGTCATCGGTGGGAATCCGATTCCTGTGGTCTTTTAATATGGTAAATCGTCATGGATTGACGATATAATTGGGGGTTATGAACGTGCTTGGTCACGTGGTTGCATGCTTGTAAGTAAATGAGAGTTATTAATTGTGTTTTGCACGTAATCACGGGACTAAGGAAAGGTTGGACTCGAACTACGGAATTATAAGGTATGTATAACGTACGAGCTTAGCCTTTTTATATTATTGCAACTGTGAAATGCATGGTATATTGTATTTGCAATAAATGGATATACATTGGGAATTATATGGTGCCACTTTTGAGCGAGCAATGATTGGGACGTTGTCTCTGTTGCGCGAACATTGGTTATGACGCCGCTGCTGTTGAGCGTGCGTGAGGTTAAAATGCCGCTATTGTGGAGCGAGCGATGAAATAGAACTATGGAATCATTGGTTAGACATATGTGATATATATGGTCCTTCATTTAATGATTTAATCATATTTGATTATGAAACTGGTATGGCAGGAATGGTTTTAGTTAATCAATGTGGTGATTAACTAGTTTTGGGAATTTGATGGTTTTGGTTATTTTGATAACAGGAACAGTACGGGGGATCCTATGTGGTAACGATACTATACAGGGAGTATCTTTTATATTACAGTTTTATATTCTGTAAATTATGTACTGTGATTATTGGAATTGTGATATTGGTATGCTCACCCCTTATGGGGCTGTCTCTGTTGGGGCAGGTGGTACAAGTACAGCGGTAGCTCCGGAGTTGAGATCGAGCTATGGATTGGAGGTGCTTCCAGGATCGAAGTACCATTGACGGTATTGAGCACATTATTTTATATATTAGATACACATACATTCATTTGATGCTCGTATGTGAGCACTACTATATGTGTATATGGGTTGTATAAAAAGGCAAGGGCCTTTCTCATTTCATTTTATTTATGGGTTGCATGTAATTAACTAAGGAATTGCTAAATAAATTGAGATTATGTTAGTGTATTATAAGATGCATACGTAAGGGTTGAATGGTATGGGGAATTTGAACATTATGTGGAATAATGTAAGAAATTTTATTATTGGTATGTTATGCTATGGTAACATGTGATTCTTTTCCCCCTGATTATATGATAGTATGCACTAAATACATGGGTTAATACACTAATAACGGGTTAAGGGCACGGGGGGTTCTTACATTAGTGGTAATAGAGCAGTGGTTTGCTCTTTGGGGCTGTTGAGGGCCTAGGAACATGTTGATGGGATAATTATATCTCATGTCATTTATGGAACCGTAATATAATCCGTTGATTATGATTATGAGTTGTGGTATAGGGACAACCAAATGGAGCATTTTTAAAATGCATTTGAATACAGGAAGTACTTTGTATTTATGGATTATGCATTTACTCATTATAATCATATTGTGGTGAATATGGATTATTATATGCTCATGGTTTGGGGTTGTTCCTATAGATATGTTTTGGCATGGAGGGCTAAGGCCAGGGTTGACGGGTACCAAACGATAACATGTATTTTATATACATCTTGGATTATGCATTGTGGTTGCATATTCGTACTGGATGTTTGGTGCATGGCATGTATAGTCGTTGTTATACTCGAGTGATGATTTTAACGCTTTGCCGTCGTCATTTGAAGCGATGATAGAATACTTGCCGCTGTCATATCATAGCGATGAAAGAATATTTGCCGCTAAATGTTGAAGCGATGGTAAATTCCGCATGTCACATTTGAAGCGAGGTTATTCGATGCCGTTGATATGTCGAAGCGAGGGGTATTAGTGCCGCGGTCATGACTAGCGATGTGCATTAAAATACATTGTTATAACCAGACTATCATTAGTGATTCACATGTACTTTGTATACATATTGGATTATGCATTGTGATTGCAGGTATAGATTGGATGCTTGGTGCATACCCCATGAGTCGTTGTTATATGAGAGTGATGATTTTAATGCTTTGCTGCTGTCATTTGAAGCGATGATAGAATACTTGCCGCTGACATATCATAGCGAGGAAAGAATATTTGCCGCTAAATGTTGAAGCGAGGGTAAATGCCTCGTCACATTTGAAGCGAGGTTATTCCATGCCGCTGATATGTTGAAGCGAGGGGTATTAGTGCCACGGTCATGACAAGCGAGGTGCATTAAAATACACTGCTATAACAAGGCTAGGGATTGGCTAGTTCTATTGCGATGGTTCATGCCGCCGGGGATTGTACATTCCGCTACTTCTATGGCGATGGTTCATGCCGCCAGGGATATATAGCGATGGTACATTCCGCTACTTCTATGGCTATGGTTCATGTCGCCGGGTATATATAGCGATGGTTCATTCCGCTATTTCAATGGCGATGGTTCATGCCGCCGGGTATATATATAGCGATGGTTCATTCTGTTATTCTATGGTGATGGTTCATGGCGTCGGGTATATACATCGATGGTTTATTCCGCTAGTATTTGGGCGATGGTTCGTGCCGCCGGATATATATAGCGATGGTTCATTCCGATAATTCTATGGCGGTGGTCCATGCCGTTAGTTACATATAGTGATGGTACATTCCGCTAATTCTATGGCGATGGTACATACCGCCGGGCGCCGGATATCTAAAGCGATGATCTATTCCGCTGATTCTATAGCAAGGGTTTATGCCGCTGATCCTATAGTGATGATTTATGCCGCTGATTCTATAGCGAGGGTTCATACCGCTGATTATGTAGTGATGTTTCATGCCGTTGATTATATAGTGAGGGCTCATACCGCTGATTTCATAGCTCGGGATTGCGCCGCCTTCGAGCGATGGGTGCTAATTGCATACCGCTATTGGGCAATGGGTACAGGTATGGCGCTATGGGTTATAGTAAATTACTATTTTGTTAGCGTTATTGTGGATGTCATGTGTTGACATGTACCATCACAGGTTGACGATGATATTATGGATGTCATGTGTTGACATGTATCGTCACAGGTTGACGATGATATTATGGATGTCATGTGTGGACATGTACCATCACAGGATGACGATGACATAGTGGATGTTCTATGTAGACGGATATCGTCGTTACGATGAAAAATATAGTTAAGTATACGTATGTAATCGTATGGCTTGAGTGCCGAAGGTGGCACAAGGTGGTGTCTGCATCGCGGTTGACGAAACCATTATGCCGAGCAGGTTTGCTCGATGGATGAATGGATGCGCCGTACAGAAAGTGTACCGCAGCATATTTAAGGTAAATATTTTACGAGTAGTGGTACCTTCGAGTGTACTCGTTGGGATGGCTATGGCCAAGTGACTGGTGGTAGGAGTAGTTATTGAGGAAACTACTTGCATTTATCGATGTGACATATGGTAGACATGGTCACACCCACACATGGAGGTGTGGAATAAATCCTAATGGATTAGAATTGCATTGTGGTTGAGTAAGGACACCGGGATGTCCATTGTGCTTTGGTGTTTTAGAGAATTATTGGGTGATGACCCACTACTCTAAATGGATGTTACGGTATGGTATACCGGGGTGGAACGTATAATACGTTGGTAGGTTTGGTATAAACTTAAGGAAGCAGAGATCTGCTAGCCAGGTATTGTTGCAGTATTATAGTGAGCTTGTTGTAGCCATTATACTGCTAGTTGGAACCGAGTTTGGTGAATCATATGATGATATGGTGAGGGTTTATAGTGGACTCTTGTAGTCACTATGTGGCATAAGGATTGAGGCAGGGAATGCCTCACGAGAACGTTTATACATTAAATGTTTTGAGGGACTTGTACTGGGACAGCTCCATTCTGTTGGGAGTACCAACGTGAATGTCGACAAGTCAATGTTGGCTCTCGTTGAGCATCCTTGCATATGGAATGCAATGGGGGACACAATTGGAATTGTGGGATATACTTAGTCGGGTGACACTTTTATATTGATTGTATCTCTTGGAGAGATTTGGATCACAATGTCATAGAGACAGCTGGTATTGGTCGAAGGTTGATTGTGAACCGGCCACGGTAAGCATTACCGGTGTTGGACTGGGTGATGGCTTTATATTTTGGTGAGACATACGAGGAGACGTCTATGGGAAGATGCTCGAGATATGGAGTACTATGGTATTAGTACAGAGCATCGTTAGTTTGGGTATACGTTGTGTATATAAGTTTTCGATTTTGTAATAGTAGCCAGGATGCACTATTCTGAACCGGTTGTGTATTTATTGGTTCCGAGATATATTTTGGTATAAATATATCTAGGTTTTCCAAACGGTGGTTCAAGGTTGGAGGGTCATGGTTCATGACACTTTCCTTATGAGGAAGACGGTATTCATATACCTATTGGGAATCTTTGGAAGATTCGATGAGTCGGTTTGTGTGGTGTTGATGTTGGAATCACACAATTGGTCGTTGGTTCGTCAATCATCATTATTCGCTGGGCGAGAATAACTGAGAATTGACAGTAGTTTTGGGGCTTTTGGGTATGATTGGTGATACCCGAGTCGATTGCATTGAGTATGCATGTAGTGTTGTTGCTTAGGCATGTATACCGGTGTGTGTATACGAATGCCAGCATTTTTGGTACTTGTCGGGCATCGGATTAGTATGCTTTGATGAATGAATCTCCGGTGAGAGATTGTGGCACCTTGAGATTGGTAATCTCAATGACACAATGTATTCTGAAGAAGGATCGTGAGGTCTGGTTGACTCCCTTGAGGAGGGATTGTCGTGTGTTGAGGCCATGGTAATTCATTACTGGGTAGTTCGATAGCATCCCCGTGTGAGGATTGTTGAATCCTAGGGTAAACGAGGGATGGCCGGGGTTCAATATGAAGGGTGTCGTTGTTGACACGTATGGTGAGAATGCAATTGATTTCTTGCATGTTCTCTATGAGAACTTGAGACTTTGTGGAGTCTCGATGGTGTCTTCAGACCGAGATATGATTTCTTGGAACACACGGATGTAGGCAACTTTGGAGATGTGGTTGTATTGATCGTAGCCGTGAGTTGCCCGATCCGAGTTGCAAACGGTGCAACTACTCCCTCGACGGAGATGGATTTGGAGAGCGGAAACAGAGTTCGGTATGTGTATACTGTGGTATACTGGTGGTTTCATTGGTAACGATAAGTGTTTAACATCGTGGGCTAAGTCGTAGAGATATCATTGAGACGATATCTATGTTAGAATCACGAATGATTCGTTTGGTTAGCAGTTAGGGTTGACTAACTGCTTTTGGGTCGTTAGCATCAAGGCATGCTGACGTTCTTTTGAGATTGTGATGGTTTGGGAGATTTACTCCATTCCAGGATTTTGTGCGAGGTCGGTGTCCTCGCGGTTGGTGTGTCGTCCATGATATGTTCATGAGTCGACGATGTAGATCGTTTGGATTGTGTGGTCTCGGTGAAACGCGGAGTACGCCCGTGCAAATTTCGAGGACGAAATTTTATTAGTGTGGGATAATTGTGATGTCCGGAAATTAATGGTGTTAATCCCGGAATTGTAATAATCCTTAATGGATTTTAATTGTGGCAATTATGAATTAATTGCAGTGTTGGGACTCCTGAGGATTTTAAATCCTATATTCGGGATTGTTTGATCCAAGGGTTGAGATTGTATTCTCATCGTGGTGATAACCTTGGAATTTTTTTTTTTTTTTTTTGTGGGATCTGGGGTCTGGGGTGCTTTTAATTGAGGCTGGTAAATGAAATTGAGATTGAGAGATAATTATTGAACACAGATGATTTTTAATAAGTCATGATGTATTTGTGGAGGACTTGGGATTTTTGAGCCTTGGTACTATATATACCAAGTGGACTCGGTGTTCAAGCATTCTCTCCTCTCTCTTCTCTCTCTCTCACGCCTAAACCCTCCCCCTTTCCCCTCTTTCCTCGCATGGAGGAGAAATCGCTGGTAGCTTTGCTCCGAAGCTGGATTTCTCGAAGAAAAGTTGGTAATCTTCTTCCCCTCATCTTTATCTTCGATTTGATAGTAGTATTGTGGATTTTGGTTAGGATTTGGGTTGGATTTGGAGTTTGGAAATTTTTGGTAAAATCTTAAAGTTTGTTTTTGGTGTTTTATTGGCTTTAAATGGAGTATTTGAGGTCTTGATGGCAAAAGGGTGTTGGTTTTGAGTTTGGGTGTGAAAAACACAATTAAAGCTCGAGTTTTTCGGAAAAATCGTAGGTCGCGATCGATCACGAAGAGAGTCTGGAAATGGGTGACGATGAACAGTATTCGAGATCGATCGCGAGATGTTGCCGATCGATCGTGAGGAATCAGAAAGAGTTGGCGATCGATCGGCAGTTGTGGCGATCGATCGCGGCTATTCTTTTTTCGGGCAGTGGGTTTGCTCCAGCTATCGCGCGGAAACGGCGATCGATCGCGGCCCTGTTTCTTTGGTTTTTCAAAATTGTGGCAAGTAGGGATTTTTGGAATCGGTTTAATTAGCCGATCGGGGCAATGTCTACATTCCAATGGGAATGCTATATTTTAAAATGGAATGGTTGGAGTCGAATGTTTAATAAAATTGGACTACTCAATTGAATAATTGGCTATCGCTAAACATATTAAATGGAATATTTTGGGTAGTATGCATGCTTCGCCCGGGGTTTTTTAATATGGTAAATCGTCATGGATTGACGATATAATTGGGGGTTATGAACGTGCTTGGTCACGTGGTTGCATGCTTGTAATTAATTGGGAGTTATTAATCGTGTTTTGCACGTAATTCATCGGATCACGGGACTAAGGCAAGGTTGGACTCGAACTACGGAATTATAAGGTATGTATACTGTGATGTCCGGAATAAATATATTAAATAATCGTTCTTTAAATTTAATTATGGTGTTTTTATGATATGTTGGGATTTAATTCTTGGGTATCGGACTTTGGACCGAAGTTGAGATAAATGATCTCGAGATTGAATATGATGTTAATTAAATTCAATGAGATTCTTAAATTCTTGAAAATCGAATTTTGTCCGTAGTTGGAATAAATAATTCCGGGGTAATTTTGTGATGCAAGAAAAAAATTGCACGATTTGATTTGAGGAATATTTGTCTTTTATTTTAATGAAGAAAGTAAGATAGGGGATGAATAAAAGTTAGAGTGGGGTTTAATTTTAAAAAAAGGAAAGACTAAATCCTACACACACTACACCCTCGACACACACTAAATATCGGCTCTTCTCTCCTTCCCTTCTCCCCAACCCGTCGCCCCCCCTCCATTGCCAAAGAGGACATCGATTTTCATCTCCAAACCCTCTCATCTTGCAATCAATTGTAAGGTATGATACCCCTTCTTGTCCCAAGGCACCTTGCCCTCTTTATTTTTGAAATGGTGTGTTGGTTTTTGCCATTTTTGAGTTCGAAATTTAGGGTTGTGGGTGACATTTGTTTCGAAATTTTGGGGCTTTTGGAGGGCTAGGTTTGGTCATTATTTAGTATTGGTTTTGAAGTGTGTTGGGATGTTATTCTTGTGTGTGTGTAGAATGTGGGTTTGTGTGTGTGCTGTGTGTGTTGTAGTGTGTGTGTAGATTTGTTGAGTGTGTGTGTGTGTGTATTTAACGTGTATCAGTATGTGTAGGTGAAGTTTATTCAAGATAATGTGCATTCCATCATGTATTGATTTATGTACAAGACTTCTATATTTGTGTGTATATGGCTTGGGTTGGAATGGTGTTTGATAGTGTAGAAGGCTAGCTTGGGTTGGTATAATGGGTTAAGGCGATTATGTGGCTATAATTCGAGTATGAATATGGTAATTGGGAATTGGATAACATGAGAAATGTTATTGATGTTGGAAGCTAATTATGACTCACTTTGTTGAGTGATTAATTGCTAGAAGTGAATTGTTGATTTGTGCATCGGCTAGTATCATTGTTGGTTAAGATATGAAGATTAAAATCATGCTTATAAGGTGTTTGATAATATACTTAAGTAATGTTCAAATGTTAGTCAAAAGCTCTACTAAAGGTGAAGTAAGAAAGTCTACCCTTATGGCTTTTATCATGGAAGTGTCTTGGTGAGTGTTGGGCTAAGGTTTGAGATGCTAATAACTTGGAGCATATGTGATTGTGCGCAATAGCATGAATTGGTGACTTTATTGAGTATTTGAATGACAAATCTATGAACTAATTGTAGAGTTGATTCGAGTAATATAGATTGTCTTGACTTTGTGAATTTACTTACTATATAGTTGAGTTGGAGATGGCTCAAATAGAGGATTATTGGCTTGTTTGTGTACACTATGAAGCATGTACACTATGAAGCATGAAAATGAAAAGTGCTTAATGATATTAATTACTTTGAATACGAGCTAATATGGAATTGATATTTTATTCAGATACTGCACAAGCATCCAGATGTCGAGGATGATTTAAATATCGTTGTCGACTTTAAGGTACGTAGTGACGTACGAGCAGGTGTATATATATATATATATATATATATATATATATATATATATATATATATACTATGAAATAATGACATATTCGTATATCATGTATCGTTGAATGTAATGATTGTGTGTTGAGTTTGACATATGCAGTATGGTGGTTACGTAATTGTATGTAATCCGAATATATGAGTAAAGAAATGAATATGTACATATATGTGGTATGGGGGATACGTAGTTGTACGTGATCTGAGGGGGATACGTAGTAGTACGTGATCCGAGTATACGAAGTTGGGTAACGATGCCTTGGGCATGATCAATGTGAATATTGACAATGAGATGGACTGATAGGAAGGATTATCTGAATCAATGAATTATTCATGATTAAGCATATATATTAGATTCTAGTTGTGTTGAATTTATCGTGTTGATGAGTATCATAATGTGAATAACGATACTGAACTTGTTGTTATGAAAGTGTGTGAGATTGAAACAGGGACAGTTCGTGGAAAGCTATGGATTCAAAATGTTACAGGGAGTACATCTTCATATAGATTTTCAATAATCTTAATTGTGATATTATGATCTCATTATACCATTAAGCATTGTTATGAGTATGTATCGTGATGGGATATGTTCATCCGTGTGGGGGTTGTTTCTGTTGAAACAAGTACAACATGTACTAAGCTATTTTGGGATATTAGTTCGAGCTTTGTTGGATCATGCCGCTCCCAGAAGCGTATATGAGTGTGGGTAAATAGTATATGTTATTTACTCAGTTAGATTGGTATTCATTTATTTGTTACTCGTATGTGAGCAACTGGAAGCATGTATATGGACTGTATAAGGGTGTTGAAGCCCACTTGATGTCTTCTTAGTATGTTGTTTTCGCTGGCTGGGAACTTACTTAGGGTTCTGGTTTCTTTTGAGTATTGTGTTTTTCCCTGGCTAGGAGTTATTTTGTGATGTGTTTCATTTTCGGATAGCTCAATTTATGGGGAGACTCTGCCCAAATTTTTATAAAAACCCACAATGTAAAAATGGTGAAATGGTGATGATAATGGGTGAACATTGAGTCTTATTGGTAAAAGTGATTAATCCATGCTGAGTATTATTTATGTCATGGAGAATATGTGAAGCATGTAATGATTCTTTAAAAGAAAAGAAATTTTTACATACACAAATGACGTCATAATTGCACTATTGACGTGTTGGGACGTTGGGGTCTTACATATAACGTACGAGCTTAGCCTTTTTATATTATTGCAACTGTGAAATGCATGGTATATTGTATTTACAATAAATGGATATACATTGGAATTATATGGCGGCGCTTTTGAGCGAGCAATGATTGAGACGTTGTCTCTGTTGAGCGAACATTGGTTATGACGCCGCTGTTGTTGAGCGTGCGTGAGGTTAAAATGCCGCTATTGTGGAGCGATCCATGAAATAGAACTATGGAATCATTGGTTAGACATATGTGATATATATGGTCCTTCATTTAATAATTTAATCATATTTGATTATGAAACTGGTATGGAACAGTACGGGGGATCCTTTGTGGTAACTATATTATAGGGAGTATCTTTTACATTACAGTTTTATATTCTGTAAATTATGTACTGTGATTATTGGAATTGTGGTATTAGTATGCTCACCCCGTGTGGGGAATGTCTCTCTTGGGGTAGGTGGTACAGGTACAGCGGTAGCTCCGGAGTTGAGATCGAGCTATGGATTGGAGGTGCTTCCAGAATCGAAGTACCAGTGACGGTATTGAGCACATTATTTTATATATTAGATACGCATACATTCATTTGATGCTCGTATGTGAGCACTACTATATGTGTATATGGGTTGTATAAAAAGGCAAGGGCCTTTCTCTTTTCATTTCATTTATGGGTTGCATGCAATTAATTAAGGAATTGCTAAATGAATTGATATTATGTTACTGTATTATAAGATGCATACATAAGGATTGAATGGTATGGGAAATTTGAACATTATGTGGAATAATGTAAGAAATTTTATTATTGGTACGTGATACTATGGTATCATGTGATTCTTTTCCCCCTGATTATATGATAGTATGCACTAAATACATGGGTTAATACACTAGTAACGGGTTAAGGGCACGGGTGTTCTTACACTTTGTCTCAATGCGGAGGTCGCCGGCGACTTCAACGAGCAGATCAGGAACTTGTTACTGATCACATACGAGCATGCTTTCGGGACCATGAACGTTTGTTTGAAGTCTTGAAAGGGCCCATCCTCCAGGCCGCACCTTCAACGGTGCAAAAAGGAGTGTTTAGAGAACGGGGCTCATCTAACCCGGAGGCAAGGGATTCAAGTACCCTTGTCATGAGTGCTGCAGATAATGCATTCCTCGAGGATGTACAAGTTGTAGCGAATGTTGAGGGTCAGGTGTTATCACAATCTGAACCTTCAAGTCAACCCAGCACCTCTGGGGTAAAAGAGGGAGAGTTGAATCTTAAGGCCAATAACTGGCAATTCTAAGGTTCAAACTAATGATGATTTAGTTTCTTCACCCATGCAGGATTACCAACATACTTGGGAGAAACTAATTACCAGACGAGGTATCAACATAGACAAATCTATAGTTGATATCTCCGAAAAATATCCGAGAGTTTGGATGAAACCAGACAGCCATCCAAACGAAGTTCAAGAATGGTATAATTTCGGAGCTCTGGCTTTGGTTTATACTGTTGACTAGCATTCTCTGAAATTTTTAGCAAAATGGATCAGAGAAGCTATTCACGACATGGGCCAATAATCCACATTTGGCCAGAGGAGATATCTTGGTGTTGCATTTTTCAGTGCTGCTCCAGAACCAGCGAAGAATGGTTTCATTGAAGCTTTTCATTTTATCAAGCTTAGACGACCAGACGGAAACACCTTAAAAATATAAAACTTGCGCTACCAGAAGGTATTCCAATCTTGGCTTGGACTATCACGGAAGATGAAGTTTCAACCAGACGTGCATGGGGTATTTGGGTTTGTCTAACAGAAATGGACAAAGTCAAATACTCATTCAAGTTCTTTTATAATTCAGCCAACGGAACGTTCATGCTGAATTTCATGACAGGAACCTCAACAAGATTTGCCGAAGAACTCTTGAAACGAAAAGAAGAATTCTTTGGAAAAACAAGATTTCGGCGGGAAAAGAAACTTACCGGAAAGTCTGCAAAATGGCACATATTGGCCGATGGATTGACCATATTTGCCAAGCATGCCCTGAGCAGAAAGAACCAGAGTTCGGGAAAGGATTCCGATCTAAACTCGACAGATCAGAGGCAGGAAAGGACAAAAGACATGCTGACAAGAGAGCCTATTTTCCTAAAGCTCGGGGATCACAAAAATCAATAATGTAAAGATTCCTCGACAAAGGAAAAGGTGTGAACCATTAAAAATTAGTGCGGATAATGTTGAACGCACTCACAAAATAATGGACCACTCACGAGAAAAAGTTGTCATAACCAGACAAAGATGCCAAACCACGTGAAAGTTAAGGCGCACTCACAGGCGTGAAAGTTAAGGCGCACTCACAGGCGCATCTAACAATAATCAAGATTTGGAATCCGAAGTTGAAGTCCGGATTCATGCCTATATAAGGGCACTCATTCAGGAAGCTAAGGACATCGAAAATTCTCCATAGTTTTCTGAGAATAAAAATTGTAGCCTCCAAGCTTTGTAATTCTTCAACTTTTATAGCTTGGTAATATTCTCTTTCTTTTTTTTGTAATCGTTTGTATTATTGTTCTTTTTGGTTTTAGTTTATGTGCTCTTAAGTCAAGCCTCGTCTATATGAGAGGCTAAACAAGTCCATCTCCTCCGAAAACGAGACGTTTTAATGTAATAGATATTATAAGTGTTCCAGAATAAAAATAAGGTTGTTGTCCATCTATCTCCCAGATTTCTTTAAATCTTTCTTATATCTTGATTATACCTTACGCCCTAAGATAGGAAATAAATTAGGGCTGTGTTGGCCTAAACTAGATTTTAATCCTCTTATTAGTCGGATTAAATTGCAATTTTTGTCATTTCCCATCATGTATTGGTCAATGTTTTTAAATCGGACCGGAGTTGAAACGGTGACTTTACTGGTTACATGTTCGATCGATTCGACCTGTTGAACAACTGGTTCGACCGGTGATGACGTCTGCATTATGTCCAACATAAAAAAAATCATTACATCAACATAACATACCAAACTTCAAAAATCAAATCAAACCAAATGCCCAACATAAAAAATAATAATAAATATCTCAAAAGCCAACACCAATGCTTAAAAAGAACTTTATGTCTCAAAATTATAAGAAAATATTTAAAAAATTATGAAAAGATTCGCATCTTTTATAATTTACGAGAAACTAAAGTATGTTTATATATAATATGCAAGACACATTTATGACATCATATTGGTTTTTTATAAAAAAGATACAGAAAATATTATTTTATCATTATTTCAATAACAATAAATTCTATATAATATGTTTTTGTTCTAAAAATTTGATTTATAATTTTAACAATAATAAAAAAAGAAATAAAAATGAAGGAGCCGGTTGGTTCAATTGTTGATCGGTTCACTGGTTGAACATGTTTTTTACCGGTTTAATCCATTTTTTTAGCAGAGTGGTTTTAGTGGATCAACCGCACCAAGCACCGATCACCGATTGAACCGGTGCAGTCCGATTTTCAAACCACTGGTATTGGTAACATAGTAAATTTATTTCGTTCCTAAGTTGGCCTAAATTGCATTTTAATCCTCTGTTTCTTTAAATAATTTTACTTCTTTTATATTTTTAGTCATTTTTCCTCTCGGTACTGATAACATAGTATATGACCATTACAAACATCTTAAAAGTGTGAATTTCCGTGATTCTGAGTCCTGATTTTGCTAAGCATAAATAGCAATAGAAAAGTTTTAAAGGAAAATTAATTTTCGTCCGATATGTTTGTCTCTTTTCAATTTTGGTCATCTAAGGAAGGCAGGATCATTTTCTTGGATGATGTTTGGCTTCCCCTTGGGAGTTATATCCAGTTCTTCAACAATTTTTGGCCCTCAAGATGCAAGAGTTTGAGTTCTTCTAAATCAATCGTGTTAGAAATAAATTAACCTTATTCAATCTCTCCACAAGCTCGGCTTTTAAGCTTTTAGGCGAGACGACAATTTGATATAGTATCAGCACATCTGGCTAACGCCAATGTAAATGAGTTTAAAACTTATAAACAACTCCACATACATGAAATATCCACATGATAAACCGAAAAAAAATAGGAACAAAACCGACCCACAAGTAAGGGAGTATCAAATAATAAATAATAAATTGTTCAATCTCTTTAAAAGCTCGGCCTTTTAGATATGATAATTCAACAAATCGTCGGTATCATATAGGGGAACTCCTGCAGGTGGCCACTCCAGATGTGACCGATTGGATCGTAGAGATTCCAATCCTTCCAAACCTAGATGATAGACTTGTTTTGAAGTCTGTCACTAATTGGGAAGCTTCGAAGCTACCCTGTTGACAATCGGGCCAAATCCAAGGGCCAAAATGGATTCACATCTTAATATATAGATCTCATACATCCAAATAAATTTAGCCAGCAATGCCCCAGGTAGTATGGAAGGAATCCACCAATTGTCGTATTCAATACCTAACTGCTTGCCTGCTCGGACTTTGGATTTTGACAGCAGGTTGATGCTCAATGCTGCGTTAGTGGAAGAACATTTGACCACATTTTCTTCTGTGCAGAGATGTGCAAAACTATAATGTCGGATTCTTGGAAATATTCAGAAGACTTGATCAACTTGATCTCCTTGGAAATATGCAAAACAAATATGTAGACTTGATTGGCATCACAAGGGTCATATTCAGAAGATGATCACCTTGATTCTTGGGTATCTTTGGACCAGTGGTAATGACTAGAAACATATGTAATTCAGGAGTTCTACAACGGGTTATTAGAAGGATCCGCGATGCTCCACGAACATGAAGTCATAGGGAGATGATCTTTTAGTCCAACATACATATCCCCCCAACAATCTACCGTATAAATATGGATAACACACAATGCGATATGGTATGGTATAAAACTTAATGTTAACACAATGATAGTTTAATAGTAACATTTCCCTTCGATCTTCTAAAGAAATATTCAACCGAAAGCACTCTACAACACGAGTAGCACTTACAAGATATCCTAATTACACAACATTATTTCATTGATGTCAACTGGATAGGTACAGGTAACAGGCGTGTACAGCAAGGAATGTAGTAGGGATCCTCTGTTGAATTTAGAAAGAAAGCGAGGAGGGAGAGAGGTGATAGCACCGCTCGGAATCAAGGTTTTTGGATGCACATTTCTCCAACTTAGAAGGAGAATATATACACATGATACCAGCATGTGCACAAACGTAAAATGAGAAATAAAAAAGGCAAAGTGAAATAGAACAAACCAATCAACTATACATCCTACCAAGATAACCAAAGCATGCCTTCATTTAGTGACTGCTGCAAAAGCCAAGCTCCTCACTAGGGAGGACTAGCATTCATCACTGACACTAATTGTGTACTAGGTTCAGGATGTGCTGAGAATACTGATCATTTATACTTTAAGTGCAATTTCAGCACCCTCCTTTGGTGCAAGGTTAGAATGTGGCTACATATTCATTACTCGATGACCACAATGAAAGCTGCTCGTATGCTTGCTTTGTCTAGTACTGTATATGCAATTTGGAAAGCGAGAAACAAGAAGATTTTTGAGGGAATTAAACCTAACATGGATGAGATTTTTTTCAAGATCAAGCTCCATGTTTTTAGATGTTCCTACATGTATTTCCCCTCGGCCACTCAAGTTTTATCTTGATTAGCTTTCGCCTTGTTTGGTTATAGGTACCGTAGTTGATCCTTTTCGTTTTTGACGCTTTTGTATAGCTCAGGTATGCCCCGTGTACTTTGTTAATTAAACAATTTTGATCAATATAATTTGCATTTACCGATAAAAAAAGATAATTATTTGCATCTTCGACATTGAGATCTTAACATAGTGATTCCAATATTTCTTATCAGCAACAAATGGATTTATAAATATAAAGGCTCCAAGCTTTTTCTAATAAGTCCCAATCAATCAACATTATCAACTAGAGTAACAAGCTAATGAACATTAAAATAAAACAAAAAGGAAGCAACTAACATCAAGAAATAAGCAACTTATATAGGGCAATATACTGTAAAAACTGAACAAGTTCTGGTTCATTATATATTATAATATATATAGATCATACAAACATATTCAACTTAAACAAAACAATGGCAAGATTCAACAGTCATATCAAACAAAATTATCCATAGGCATTAATTTTCAAACAAACCATAACACTACCAGTGACTTACACTCCTCAGTCCATCACGGCACAGCATCGAGCCTTGCCTCGAACACGAATCCACGGCAAAGCCCGTCTCCCCCAACCGGCACGCCTTCCGCCCACCTCCACTCCGCCTTTCCATCCGAATTCTCTTCCCAAAGAGCCAATCTCCCAACCCTTTTCGCCGAAAAACAAATCCTATCACCCCCACCAAACACCTTAAACTTACTACTCTTCAAGAAACACCGATACATTTCCACCGGCATTCTGCCTGCCTCCTCCCAGTCGAGGCTCTCCAAGTCCAACCTCAATATTAAGATGGTCGAGCACGCGCTCTGCAGCACGTAAGAGCTCTTCAATCCTCCAACAATATACAGTTTCCTCTCATTCCCAGCCTTCACCAGCCTGGGTCGTCTCAAAATGTCGAAAATATCCCCCCATTCGCGCTTTTCTACGCGAACCCAACGCTGGATTTTGTCCGCACTCCCAATCTCAGTCTTGAACATTGCCCATTGGGACCTCCAAGGGGAGCCTAGATCACACAATACAAGCATAAAGTTCGACACCAAAACCGGGCTCCGCGGCTTCGACGGAAGATTAGAGGAAAACTTGAGCCAGTTATTCAACACACTGGAGCTGAAATTGTCACACTTCAGACTCCGATTCTCAGAATAATACAGAACCGCAAGCTCTGTGAGGACTAGGACTACACTGAGCGAGCCGGCTAGTACAGATCCATGGCGGGACCAAGCAGATCCGAGCTGCGGAAGGATCTTGTACTGACTAGTCAAAGGGTTGCAGACCACGAGGGCTTTCTGGGAATTCTGCGAGACGGTGGTACATGGATCCTGGGACGTGGGTTGTGAACCCCAGAGGTAGAGGAGGCCGTGGGAGGAGGTAATGGGGTGGAGGGTGGAGAAGGGGAGGAAGGAGAGGAAGAATCTGAACCACTGGTTAGCCGAAGGGTCGAAGGCGTGAAGGGTCGGATGAGGGGACACGTGGCGGTTGGAGGGCTTGAGGGCTAGGAGGAAGAGGGGGCTGGATTGGGTGCGGAGTAGGTGGAGGAACGCCGGGGAGGAGAGGGCGGAGTGGAGGGCTTTGCATACACACTTAGCGGCGGCGATTTGTCGGAGGGGGAGGTGGGAGAAGATCTGGTGGATGTTTTCTTGGGGGAGAAGGTTGAAGGGCGAGAAATCCATGGCGGAGCAGTGGATGCTTGCTCGTCGGAGGAAATGGGGGATAAAGGTGGAGGTGAGTTGACTGATTTTGTCTTGGTGTCGACAGACGTCGTGGACGACACCGTTTCATGCAGTTTTTGTCGGGGTCGAAATGGGTATCCAAGTATTTACCTTTGACATATAGTGTAGGATTGATTAGGTAAAAAGTTGTCTTTAGAAGTCTATAGTCTATCTTAGCATATTAATGGCTAATTTAAAAATAAAAAATAAAAATGGTAAAAAATTATTAAAAATAATTTTTTTATTAAAAGTAAAAAAAAAGGTTAAATAAAAATTATTCTTACTTATGTGGTCAGTTCAGGTCTCTTCGAATAAAAAATATTATAAATTATTAAAAAAATGAATAATTCTTTTTTTATTTTGTTTAAAGTAAAAAAATTTATTCGAATTTTTTTAAAAAAAAAATAGTGGAGAGAAAATCGACTATTCAGTTTGAGATATATTTTTGGCAATCCAAAAAATGAGAGCAAATAAACTATATAAAAAATATTAAAATTAAAATTAGTGAAGACGTTAGCATAAATATATAATTATTAATATCAAGGTTACGTAATTATTAAAAATATAAAATTATATACTCCTAGTATATTTTATGTATTGTGTCTGGTTCAGTTCAATTCAGTTCTTATGAAATTTAATTGTTCCATTAAGCCATTTACTTTTGTATAAATAATTTAAATATTAAAACAGAATAACTTGCCATATATATATATATATATATATATATATATAAACCTTGTAAGCTATATATTTTTCAACCTTTATGAGAAAAAAACACCAGTATTCAAGGAGTGATTGTGTGAAGTGATCTCGTACTAAACGAAACTACTTTCAACTCTTATTATTTGAAAAAGTATTTTCAAATAATAAGCTAAATTTCATAGCCTCAACCGATGTACTTATACCACAGCTTACTAAGCGCTGGTTTTCTTGAGTTTTTTATTTTGTTTATAATTTTTAGGAATTTGATTGGTTTTTGGATTATGCTTTTTTTTTTACATATTATGTATTAGGTTTACAATTTAAGATAATTTTTCAAATTAAAATTAATTTAAAATTGTGCACAAAATTTTAAAAACCAAATATAATATTTGAAAAATGGTTAAATGATTTGAAACATAAATGCAAATTTTTATTTTAATGTGAGTAATACAAAATGATATATTTACTTCAAACTCTAAATATTTCTAAATTATAATGGAATATGAATATAAATTTTCTTTCAAATATTATTCCCCCAGAGCACACATCATTTTTGTTATCAACAAGATATTTAAAGCCGAAAGTTCAGTTGGGGTAGCACAGTACTCGCATTCATTTATAATGGCTTATGCAATACCTCCAAGCAAAAAAAAAAACAAATATTGGTGGTGCAATACAATTTTTAAAGATAATAATATTTATTAGCCTCACCAATTTAAATTAAATTATATATAAACTCGGATTATGTTATTTTAACTTCATATTTCCATAATTCTTGACAAACTAGATAAAATATAAATAATATTTCATTTTGTATTACTCATATTAAAATAAAAAAATTATCTTTAGATTTCAAACTGTCTAACCACTTTTCAAATATTTATATATGATTTCTAAAATTTTGTTAAGCTAATTTTAATTTGAAAAATTAGCTTAAATCATAAACCTAATACGTAGATTATTTTAATCCAAAAAACAACCAAATTCCCAAAAACTATAACTAAATAAAAAGACTCAAGAAAAATATATCTCAAATGTATTTTTTGGATTATATTTGCTCTCGTTTCTGTTATTGTTTCTCTAAAAAAAACAGAAAAAAAACAAAAACAGCAAAACAAGAGATGAGATGTTTCTTGCTAGCTACTTTAAGTTGAATGTTACAATTTTGTAATAATTGAAATTTTATTATGCTATTTTTTTTAATTGTTGTAAATCTTTTAGCCACAATTCAATATCAAGAATGTCTTGTGTTAACCAAAGAATCTTGTAAATGACAAATGATATCTTCGCATGCCTTGAGTTCATGAATGTTTAACTCATTCGTATGATCAATCAGTAACATCAATGATTCAACAAGAACACATAAAGTGTATGGCAAGCAATTATATGATCAAATGACAGCACATATAAATAATCGAAACAACAAGAACACATAATGATTTACGTGGTTCGATCATAAACGATCTACATCTACGGGAGATGACATTTATTAAACACTTCAAGATATTCAAAGCAGTTCTTCCAGTACATGAATTCTCTCAGACTCACTCGTATGATGTGATGTCTGGAACTTAATTAAATGGAATTGAATATGATGATTAAGAAATAATTATGAATGAGTAACATTTTGCTACTCGATTTTGACCTAAATCGAGTGTGGTGAAAATTATGACTGAGTCATAATTATTGAATTAATAAATGGTTGAAATGGAGCATGTGAATTATGAAATTAGTTATGAGTATGAATTGAGAAGTAATTGTGGAGTTGGACGATAATTATGAAATTGGGGATAAAGTTGAGTTGAATCATGTGAATTAATCATGAACTTGTTTTATATGAGTTTGAGTTCGGGTGTAATGGTGTTAATGAATTGGTTAAGTGTTTTATTGTTACACAAGGCAAGCAAGGGCCAAAATACCATAAAACTCACACACTAACACACCTACAAAGCTCTACACTTTCCCCAAACCCTTCTTCATTCATTTTCCTTCTAAATTCCTTGTGAAGCTTGGATTATCATTTGTTTTGCTTTTGGAGTTTGTTTTGAGATTTAAAGAGGTAAAGAGTTAAGGTTTTTGTTTTTGTAGTATTTTGGGTTGTTGATGAAGTTATGTGATTTATGGTTTTAAGAAATTGTAGATTTATGATATGTTGGAGTTGTTTGCATTATATGTTGTTATTGAGTTTTAGTGTATACTGTTTGAGTTATTGGTATAATATGGGTTGTTTTGAGTTGGATTCGAGTTTGGTGCTTGAAAATGGAGTTTCCTCGCAATCGATCACGAGGTAATGCCCGATCTATCGAAATTGTGTTGAGACATTGCTATGAATAGACTTCACTTCTAAAGTTTTATTTGGTTTCTATGATGGTTATGTCTCAGAGAGCCTTTGTCAATGAAATGAGGTTATATGTATTGAACCATCAAATGATATGTCCTGCATGCTTGAGTTAATTGATAACTTGAGTGAATAATGGATAAATTGAATTGTTATATAGTATACGGTGTAGATAGATTTTGATTGATTATGATAGGAGGCATGTCATATGGTTATGGTATATTCAGGGAAAATTATCTTAATTTGCAGCTTTATATTCTGTATATTAATTATGTATTCGATGATATCGTGATTATGTTGTTGGTGTGCGCACCCCGTGTAGGAACTATTTCTATTGAAACGGGTAACACAGGTACAACACTGGTACTGGAAATGAGTTCGAGCCAATGAATGAGTATGCTCCTAGGATCGAGGTACCAGTAAGTGTATAGGGTAATGTGTTTTATACAAGTAGATACACATTTATTTGTTCAATGATCGTCTGCGAGCATCGTGATATGTGTATATTGGTTGTATAAATGTTTTGATATTTCTCTTTTAATTTGAGTGTTGCATGCAATTTATTTGAGAGCAAATTGCATAATGAGTTGAGAACATGTATAGTGGATTATGAAGTGTATATATATGTGAATCGCATTCTTGTCGGGGAATTTTGGTGAAAATTTTATAGAAGTCATGCCATAATTACGAAGCATGTAATGAGAATTTTCTAATGTTATAAATGTATACACTAATAACGATGATAAATACATTAATGACAAAATTAGGAGTTAGGGTCATACATATGATTTACAATTAATCACTCATGAACTCGCTCACTCAATCGCTCATTTTCTTCTCTCTGTTTCAGAGTTCAAGCCGGATATGCTTTCTTGATTACTTTGAGTAATTTTAGATTCACATTGATTTTAATAACAAACATTGAGAATGTTTTGCTTAAAAATAACAATATCTCGTTTTCAGCAAAAACAACATAAAAGTGCTTTGAATAAGCAATTGCAAACACACTCTAACGTGGTTACTCGAGGATTATATCAAGCCATCATGCTAGCTTAGGAAAAAAAAACAAATACTCACTTGTTATGTTGCTCAAAGAGTATGGAGTTCATAATTATTTAATGCTATTCCAGAGTGGCGACACACATAGTTTTGTCATACCTATTGTGCTTGAGAAACTTGGGTTGTGTATTGTATCAATGAACAAATTCAGGGCAATTTGTTACGGTCCGAGTTATGGATCATGTTGTGGTGTGATTAATGAGTAATATGATGAGGGGTTTGAGGTTCAGTGAAGAGAGAATCGACGACCTCGTAGATAAATTGAGGCTCGTTAAAGAGATCCTCACGACGTCGTGATAAACACTTTTATATTAAATTCGAGTTGTTTTATTTCATTATATCACTTCGTTAAAGATAAGAAGTCCCTAAAATAAAAAGAAAAATATTTAAAAAATACTACAGAAGAAACTTACAATATATTATTACAGTGTTTTTTGCTCAATGAGTATGAAGTTTATTAAAAACAATTTCACACTATGATGTTATGAATATGTGAAATTTCACATATTTAATACTACATATGTGCTTACCTCACAAAGATGTTATTACAATATTTTTTCATGAAAGGATACCAGAACATTTTAATATAAAGGAAAATATCGAGAAATTGCTTCCTATATTTGATTTTTTTTTTACCTTTTATGTTGCTACTAAAATATTTTCGGGTTGTTATATCCATCTTCTTTAATATTTTTAAATAAAATTTATGAAATTTGTTAGTGTTTTTCATTATATAGAGGAGATCTTTTTTAAAAAACATTGTTGAACCAATGAAGTTGAAATTTAAGAAAATATTTGATAGTTATTTGAATTATTTAGCCTCAATTATGCATCCTATATTAAAATTATATCGTGTAGAAAACATGATTGAATTTATTATACTAAAAATCACCCCTGTTGGGTAAGGAATTGAAGCGAGACGTTTGGGCTGCTGCACGTAGGGGTGCTTATCGGATCGATCCGATCCGATCCGGTCTGAAACATGCCGGTTTTGGATCCAGTTATGCCGGAATCGTTCCGATCCGGTAATGAACTAGATCCAATCTGGTTCCGATCCCATCTGGTTCTAGGTCGATCCGACCCGGACCGGTCCTTTTTGTATATATATATTTTTTATGTTCGTATATGTATCAATATTCATAACAAACTCATTACATTTTTTCTTCATTTGATAATATAAATGCTTAGAAATAATAGTTACACTTATGACAATTGAAAATCTAAATAAAAAACATTAGAGTTTAGCACTCTTATAATATATAAGTATTGTTTTGGCGTTTTCTTCTTCTTGCTCGTCATAATGATTTACGAATTCGTCAACCGTCCATCTCTTTTATTCTTACATTCTGCTTCAAACCAATCTTTCAGTAACGCGACCATGCATAATGAATCAACAGATATACTACTTCTGTATTCTACAATAATTCGATCACATGTTGAGAATGCCGATTCAGAAGCGACGCTTGAAGCTTGTACCACATACACGCCTCTAGCCATTTTGGATAAGATAGGGAATTGTGCTGCATTTGCCTTCCACCATTGTAAGACTTTGAAATTGTATTATGTTATAAATTGATAATTCAGATAAATTTGCAACTCAGTCGACGTGCTAATAGAAGGTCTTTTTCCCTTCAGTTTTCCTACCCAGCATCCTAAGCAAATTTATGCCTCCGCATTTGGATTGAACTTGAGGTTGTTCTTCAACACCCATTCACTTGCATGTTGATTATAATAAAATTGAAACATATTTTGGAGAGATTGCATTATAGACGTCTTTTGATCGTCAACAACATTCCCCAAACATTTAGCATAATATTCAAAAAAACATTTCAAATGACGCTAAACATTGACTAGGATATAGTAATATTGCGATGCAGTGCACGTGTGGTATTTGCTACCAATATTTTATATTCCATTCCACTAACAAAGTATGCAATTCATTATCATCTCTAAATTCTATGAACTTATCAAACATGTTAATTGCTAAAGGAATAAAATAAACAGAAGTTGGATAAGTAACACCGGAGAAGTGTTCCGTCGCTTCTTTGAAAGTACCTAATAGTGATACACAATTTTCGACAAATTCACATACTCATCAGTCAAATAAATACTTTCATCGGCATCAGGCATTTGGTATGCATTATAAAATGGAGTTAAAAATCTTTGTAATGTACATAGCATTCAACATATTCCATCTAGTTTCTATTAATGATGGAAAAATAAGATGCTGCAAACCATTAGATAAATATAATTGTTTCCAATCACGCTTAACACGGCTCGTGCGTAACCATTTAGCGCAATATTTCATTTTCTCAATACATGCTGAATGATTGTCCCCATAACCAACTTTCGCAGCCAAATTAATGACATGACATGCACATCTAACTTAAAAAAACACCAGCAAGCATTGGTTTCAGATAGGTCTTTAAATTACACACTGCATCATTGTTATTCGCAGCGTTGTCTAATGTGATTGAAAATATCTTATCCTGAATTCCATAATGTCAGATTTTAGCAATTACATAACCAGCACATCTAAGTTATCTAAAGACAGAATTCGTTTTTGCATACACCAATTATCATCAATATAATCACAAGTGACAACAAGATATGATCGGTTGTTAAGCTAAAATATAATATTGAAAATTAATAGTATACATTAGGGCTACTTAACGGGCCGGGTCGGAACCGAAACTGGAGCAATTTCCCAGATCGAGACCGGTAGCACCACCGGTTCCGGTGCTATCGGTCTGGTTCCGACTCCAAAAATGAACCGGCAAGTTTTCTTTTTTTAAAAAGGGTGGGGACCAGATCGGATCGATTCGGAACCGGATCCGATACTGTTCTTTAACGGATCGAACAGGTTCCGGGATTATCGGATCAAGAACCGGCTGGTTTCGAACTTGACCGGACCGGTTCGATCCGTTAAGCAGCCCTAGTATGCATGCACTTAATTTTTACCCGAATCATCTTTGTTTTGATATTAACAAAACTTATTTTAATGCTAATAAGATTCATCATGTGTGCAGATAATATATGATATTTTACCACCTGAAACAAGAAAACCACCTTGCTCAAATCAGAGTCTGCTGATTCTTTCGATCATATCTCATTGCTCGGATATTGAAATTGAGTGATTCCAAAGAGGATGAATAGCCAGCTCAATTTGCTAAAAGTCATATCTCAGAGTAGCAAAGATGGTTCAAATTCTAACTATGAGCAAAACCGTCTGAACGACTCAGGTGAACTCTTGCTGAATCTCGCTACAAAGATAACACTAGGGTTAGAGCGGTTTCTAGTATATTTGTAGAAACTTTCAGCTAGTTTATCAAAACAAATCGCTTCTTGATTCTCTAGAAAGTCAAAACAAATGGATACAACTTTCATAGTCATCTCTTGGCCCAAAAATCAACGAATTAAGAGTTATATTCAAGAGACCAAGCTTGCTGAAACATAAATGTTGCAACTATCTGGCTGATCTGATCCACCTAGCTGGGTCCAGTAGGACATCGAGCAAAACTCTAGAAAATAGCCCAGAGCGTGAATGACTGTTGCAAGCACCGAAATCATGCAAAATATTTCGCAACAGCCATATTCTTGTGTCTAACATTCATATCAATGTTGGAGGCATTATATATAGGACTTGGAAGCACAAACTGAATTGGTGAAAGATGGATTGAAGCTAGAATACACACGAGGAGCTTACATTAATATACATCCCACACTTTTGACACCTCTCACCCAGATAAATCAGATCAGATAGGATCATTTGTGCCATCATAATGCACTATATTCTTTGTAATCGTGAGCATAATATATGAGTGATTGTTGTAACTGTGAGGCGTGTTATCTATACATTGTATTTTGCATATACATTAAAGAATATGCCCCCACATGCAAATGTCATCTTAGCTGGTGGATTTATGATGCTATGAGTTTAGATCGTAAGATTGACATCGATCTAAGTGGGTTTATACAATGAGTTGTATAAATCAAAGTCTTCTAATGGAAGAAAGGGAGACGTAGAAGAAGCACACACATTCGAACTTTCAGAAACAAATACGTTTGCATATTTTACTTTCTGTCTTTTAAATGTTTTTACTTTAAATTTACTTCTTGCTGCATCATTTTCACCATAAATAGATATGTATCAAACCGTCCTGCTAAATAATTGTAGACATGATTGATTAATTACTAAAATATTTGATATATTAAGTGTGTTTTGGATTAAGTGTTTGATATTAAAATAAAAAAATAGCTTAATGAACTTCAATTTATTTCAAAATGTCATCGTTCAACTTAAATCAGTCAGAAGCATCTCAGTATTTGATTCTCTCATTTACCTACTTTTTTAGAGAAAGCAATAGTAGAAACAAGAAAATCAAACACCCAAAATCTTAAAGCACTTTCCAAAAGCAATTCAAAACATTCTCTTACTAGAGAAACCATTATATATTGTAGTTTTTTTTTATTAGTTTTCCTTTTTTACTTCGATAATTTTTACAATCAAGCGAATTTTAGACTAATTTAAAATTTATAATTTTATACAGACACATCAACAACATATCAAGTTAGATTTTATAATAATTGAACTATAAAATCAAACTACTTCGATAACTAAGATCGTTAAATTGTCACCATCCCATTCACCACTTTCTGAGGTATGTTTGATGCTGCCCTCGGGGGTAAACATGCCACTATTCATCACCACATGGACTGTCTTAAAATGTTGTCCACAGAGGTATTAATTTTTTGTTATGGATTAATCTATGGAATTATGTGCAACTGATAGTTTGCATATGCACAAGAATCTTATTCTTATCCCATTAAAACATATTTTAAGTCATACGGTATGGAGTCGAGTTGGTTTTTGTCAAAAACTTACATAGGTGCTTTGGGTAATGGAAAAGAAGATCAAAGTTAACTCATGTGTCGTGTTATTTATGAATTTAGTTCATATCATTATAATATGCGTTATTAACTTGATGACAATATTCATGTATATGATTACTTATTTACAATATAGGGTTGCTATTTATGAATTCAATTCATACCTTTAAATATGAAATACAACAATAACTAGGAGGATCACATATTGATCCTGTCAATCTTTTTGATATAACAAATATACAAATATGTTATCTAGAATCTTCATGGATAATATCCTTAATACGCCCACGCAAAATTAGCATGACATCGGCGACGGAGATTTTGGAACGAAGAAGATGAAATCGGGAACTTGGCAGAGGCTTTGTAAGGATATCGGCGAGTTGATCTATTGTGTTAACGAAGGAGACCGAAAGTACACCTTTGTTAGCTAAATCACGCAGAAATTGAATATAGATCGATATATGCTTCATGCGGAAGTGCATGTCTGGATGTAGTGACAAGCAAGTAGCTCCAATGTTGTCACATAAAAGCCTAGGCGCTGACGTAGGGCAATGCCGAGATCGCGAACCAGATGACGGATCCAACAAACTTCAGCGGTAGCAGACGCAAGATATCTATATTCAGCTTCGGCGGAGGATCGAGCTACGCCAATTGGTTTACGTGAACGCCGCGATATAGGGGTTTGGTCTAAGAAAGATTAGATAGGCGGAAGTGGACTTACTGTCAGATTAATCCCCGCCCCAATCTGAGTCTGAGTACGTAGTCAATGTAAGATTGGATGATCGTCGGAAGCAAACCATGATGTAAGGTACCCTTGAGGTAACGGAAAAGGCGTTTGACAGCGCACCAATACTGCGTAGTAGGGGCGGCCATAAATTGGGCCAACTTGTTGATTGTGAATGCGATGTCTGGACGTGTAAGAGTAAGATATTGGAGGCCGCCAATAGCTTGCAGATAATCAGTTGAGTTTATGGATTCCTCGGCAGTCAAAGGAAGTTTCGTGGCCATAGGCGCGATGTGGTGTCGCCGCAATAATAAATCAATGGTGAATTTGTGTTGAGAAAGAAAAAGACCCTCTTGACACTTAACAACTTCAACACCCAAGAAGTAAGACAAGGCACCAAATCCTTAATAGCAAATCACGAGCCTAAGTGATTGGCAACCGACGCAATGTGTGAAGGACTAGAACCCGTAATGATCAAGTCATCAACATACACCATAACAAACAAATGAGTAGAGCCACGATGAAAAGTGAACAGTTATGTATCAGAAAGAGACTGAGAGAAACCAAAATCAAGAAAGACAGAACTCAGTGCTTAGTACCATGCTCTCGGTGCTTGGCGAAGACCGTATAAAGACTTTCGTAGCAAGCAAACATGACGGGAAGATTTTGATCAATAAATCCTGGAGGCTGGGCCATATAAACAGCTTCAAAAAGAGTTCCATGAAGGAAAGCACTGCTGATATCTAATTGGTGTAAGGACCATTTATGCATTAGAGCAAGAGAGATGATGGTGCGCATAGTAACTGGTATGACCACAGGGCTGAATGTTTTAGTGTAATCCATGCCTGGCTTTTGGTGGAATCCTTTGGCTACCAAGCTAGCCTTAAATTTGTCCATAGTACCATCAGATTTCCTTTTAATACGGAAGACCCATTTGCAGCCAAAATATTGGAAGTGGATGGGTGGGGAACCAAGTCCCACGTGCCATGACGGTTAAGAGCTGTGAATTCTTCTGCCATTGCTGCACGCCATCGGGGATCATCGAGGGCTTGAGAGACGGAAGTAGGTTCCACATCCTCGGGTAGTGGATGTTTAGTGTGAGAGTGCACTTGCTTGGGACGAAAAATGTTGTTATGGTTACGAGTTCGCATAGAATGAGTGCGAACTGGATCGGTAGGTGGTTGATGAACCAAGAAAATGCCATCGGAGGACTGAGAGATAGGAGCATAAGGGCATGATCCGTGACCGTGGGTGTTGGAGTAGGGGCAGCAGAAGCGCACGACGGACCCATGGGTACCGAGAAGAGTGGAACCGATATCGAAGCATCAACATGCGGTGACATTGATGTGAGGTAATTCTTGCGCTTGAACAGAAAAATAAATTTCGAGAACCGTACATGTCGAGAGATAAACACCCGTTTGGAGTTTCTAACCTTGCCGCCATTGTCGAGTTTGGGGAGCTTTGCAACTGCTCTTTGTCCATAGTGCTGCAGAATAATCTCATAGAAATAATTTCTTATGATTACCGGAATGAAACTATCTGTAATTTAGGATGGATTGCAAGCGGATTGCGGAATAAAGGAAGAAAACTTGGATTCATTAAGCAAGAAACAGTGAGTAATGGAAGTATTTATTTACGAATATTAAAGGAATCACTCTAAATGTTGGGTGAAACAAAATCGATTCTAACAGATGATTTAGTTAGAATCTTTAGGGGTTAATGATTTTGTAGTGTCTGTTAAGTGTTTGGTATTGATTGAGGAAAAAAGGGTTAATGAGTTATGGGGTTATGAAGAGGATGAGAGGAAGATGATGGGGGCATAAATGCCATTTCATACTTCTTTATATTCACTAATAAAGACTGGGGCAGGTGAGTTAATGTTTAAAAATGGGAGGACTTTTTAGCTTATTGATTTTTTATAAGAGTGTTTATGCCCTTTAGAGATTTCTCAGGGGTCAAATGCAATTAGCTCAAAACTTTATTCCAGCCAACTTGCCAATGAAAAATTATCTTTTAGCACTAATGACATTTCAACCCGAGTTAACACAATTCCATGTAATCAAAATAAATTAAATCTTCTATTTACATTCCCAACGAAAATCAGCGGTATAATGAATGCAGGGAGTGCTGCAACAAGTCCCAGAAATTGGTATCCCACTCGGTGAAATTCTGACGAAAAGGATGGAAGAGTTGATACATATTGTTCATGGCTAGCTCTAGTGTGTGTTACACCACCATAAGCACACAAACTAAAGATCACGATTATCAAGAAAATAGTGGAAAGAGCAATAAGATGTTATGTGCACTGATCAATATAAGCGCACAATATAAACAACGAACCAGAAAAATGTGAAATGATCAACTTGAATTGCAGCTTGTGTTTACAGTAATGGTTTAGGCCCAAAGTGCCATTAACATGAAGAACAGAAAGGAAATACTAAAGCCAAATAATAAGGAAATAATGAAATAACAACAATCTTCTCTACTCATTCTCTTCGACTCCTCTTTCTTATATATTCTACTGATTATTCTGTTAAGATTTGCTCCACTCAAAATCTGCCAGGTGTCTAGGTGCTTCACGTTTTCTGTTATGCACATGTGTGTTGTTATCAGCATGAGGTGCATGATTCGTGCTTTCTGGATCCTTCCCAGCATCTTCACCATTAACTCTAGCTTCTTCCCTATTAAACGCATCATTACTCTCATCCCCCAAAAGAACCTTGTCCTCAAGGTTCTGAATATTCTGATGAATTGTATCAGTATTTTCCCATGTTGCTTCTTCTGCAGGTAATCCTTCCCAACGAACCAGAAGTTGTCTTGTTGGTTTGCCACGTATCTGAATAATGCGCCTTGCTAAGATTTCTTGTGGTTTAAGGATGGGGTATGACGTATCGGTCATAGTAGGCAAAGGCAGAGGGGGTGGAGTTGTTGTACCCAAAAATTTTTTTAGTAAGGATACATGAAACACCGGATGCATTTTTGCTTCGTTGGGAAGTTGCAATCTGTATGCTACTGTACCGATGCGTTCCGTGATTGGAAAAGGACCATAAAACCTCTTGCTTAATTTTGATGATTGTTGCCCCCTAAGGGATAGTTGCCTATGAGGTTGTAGGCGCACCCATACCAACTCTCCTGTCTCAAAAACCCGATCCGTGCGATGCTTATCAGCCAAATTCTTCATTCGATTCTGGGCCCGACCTAAGTTAACTCGTAGGTGCTGCAACACAATATCTCGGTGACGTAGTTCCTCGTCGACTGCGGCATTGGTGGTAGTGTCTGTAATATAGCGTGAGATGGTAGTTGGAGGCCGACCATAAACCGCCTCGAAAGGCGTCAAGCCTGCTGCAGTGTGAAATGAAGAATTATACCAGTATTCAGCCCATGCAAGAAATTGGGTCCAAGAATGAGGGCGATCCATTGAAAAACAACGTAGATACATTTCCAAAGTTCTGTTGACAACCTCCGTTTGCCCGTCAGTTTGAGGATGATATGAAGTGCTCATTGCTAATTTTGTTCCTTGTAATCGAAAAATTTCTTTCCAAAAAGAGCTGGTGAATGTCCGATCCCGATCACTAACGATTGATCGTGGTATGCCATGAAGACGCACAATTTCTTTGATAAACACAGCAGCGATTGATGAGCTTGTAAAATGAGTTCCCAGAGCTACAAAATGAGCATATTTCGACAAACGATCCACTACCACAAAAATGACAGTTTTTCCGGATGATGAAGGGAGCCCCACGATAAAATCCATTGAAATATCTTCCCAAATGCGTGAAGGAATAGGTAAGGGTTGTAGAAGGCCTGCTGGTGCCAAATTACTAGTTTTAACTTGCTGACAAATAATACACTGAGCTACATACGCTCGAATATCATTGCGCATGTGTTTCCAATAAAAATTGGAAGCTATACGGTGGAAGGTACGATGAAACCCAGCATGTCCCCCTTGTACTGAACCATGGAATTCAATCATCAATCTGTTTTTCAAAGAGCCAGTTGAAGGAATGACTAAACGATGTTGGAAATACAGGAACGCTCCCCGGACAGAAAATTTGCAGTAAGCCTTATGTTGAGCGATCGTTTGTTTTCGGAATTCTAGTAGCTCAAGATCTGAAGCATTAGCTGTACGTAACTCTTCAATAAAATCGAAGTGAGGAGCAGATAGGGCATAGTAGTGAACTCTCGAAAGAGCATCCGCGACCTTGTTTTCTTTTCCCGGGCGATACTTAATCTCAAAATGGAAACCAATAAGTTTTGATAGCCAAAATTGTTGTTCCGGTGTCTGAATTGTTTGAGAAGATAATTCCCTAATACTCTTCTGATCAGTGATGATGAAGAATTTATGGCCCAAGAGATAGTGCCGCCATTTTTTTTACCGCTTGTGTAATAGCGAACATCTCACGGTGGTATGTGGAGGCGCTTTGCATACGGGAGTTCAACTTTTGGCTAAAGAAAGCCAAAGGGTGTCCCTTTTGACATAAAACAGCTCCGATTCCAATTCCTGAAGCATCAGTCTCGACATAAAAAGGAAGCGCAAAGTCTGGAAGAGCTAAGACAGGTGCAGATGTCATGGCACTTTGAAGATTTATGAAAGCCTCTGTTGCAACCTTCGTCCACAGGAATGCATCCTTTCTCAATAACTCGGTGAGGGGGGCTGCTATTGAAGCATATCCCCGAACGAATCGCCTGTAAAACCCGGAAAGACCCAAAAATCCCTGAAGTGCTTTTAACGATTTAGGAATTGGCCAGTCTATAATGGCGTGTATCTTCGAGTGATCCACCTGAATGCCTTTTACAGAAATACAATGTCCCAAATATTCAATGTTGCGACACCCAAATTGACACTTGGATCGTTTAACAAAAAAATGATGATCGTAAAGACATTGAAAAACAATTTGCAAATGCTCTAAATGGTCAGACCAAGTGCGACTATAAATTAAAATGTCATCAAAAAATACTAAAACAAACCGCCTTAAAAAGGGTCGAAAGAGGCTGTTCATGGCTGATTGGAACGTCGCTGGTGCATTAGAGAGTCCGAAGGGCATGACTAGGTACTCGTAGTGTCCTTCATGAGTGCGAAATGCAGTTTTAGGAATGTCGTCTGATTTAACTCGAATTTGGTGATATCCAGCGCGAAGATCTAGCTTAGAATAAAACACAGCACCGTTAAGTTCATCAAACAATTCGTCAGTGGTTGGAATTGGGTACCTATCCTTGATAGTCAATGAGTTCAAGGCCCTGTAATCAGTGCAAAAACGCCATGTACCATCTTTTTTTCGAATCAATACCACTGGGGAGGAAAATGGACTTAAACTTGGTTGAATAATGCCCGCTTGTAACATCTCAGCCACTAATTGTTCAATGATTGCTTTCTGTGAATGTGGGTAACGATATGGCTTAACATTAACTGGGACGGAACCTGGTAGTAGTGGAATGGAGTGATCATATGGTCTACCTGGAGGTAAGCCTTGCGGTACCTCAAAAATGTTTACGAATTTGGCCAACAGAGCTGCCAAGTCTGGTGAAATGCTTCCAAGTTCTGTTTCATATGTCGTGACCAAGTCCAGTCGAAATAATTGTGCCATAGAATGTGTGGCAGCCATTCGGGTAAAACTATGGAATTGAATTGGGGTAGGTAACGCCGTAGCTTGTCCCACAAGTTGAACTTGGGCGCCCTGATACTCGAATTCAAACAGCATGTGTTCATAGTTCTGGCGGACCCAACCAAGGGTGGCTAACCAAGAAGCACCTAAAATGACGTCGGCCCCATGCAATGCTAGGACAAACATTTCAGGTTGAAACGTGTGGCCTTGGATGGATAAAGGAATATGTCGGACAGAACCTTCAGTATGTAATTTCTCACCGTTGCCAACAGCGACCATAAGGGAGGGCCCCGCGGTAATAGGGAGTTGTATGTGATTTGCAATCCGGGACTGGACAAATGAGTGTGTACTACCGCCATCAATGAGAATTTGAACCGGAGCACCTGCTAATAGCCCGGCGAATCGAAATGTGGTGGCAGGGGTCTGACCGGAGAACACATGAAACGAAATTGAGGAGTTAATATAGTCATCGCTGGTAGTGGTGTCTTGGGTAGGGGCTATATCCAGATCAGGACTTGTAGAATTATCATCATCAGCCTCAAAAAATAGGAGGTGTTTTTTGGCCTGGCATTTATGGCTTGGGGACCATTTCTCATCACACGTAAAACAAAGGCCCTGTTGTCGTTTCTGTTGCATTTCGTCAGGGGCTAAGCGACGTATTGGGTTAGACAAGTGGTTATGATGATTGGTGGGTGGGAATATGGCCGTAGATGGTTTGCTGTGTATATGCGTTGGATGTTGTGTGTAATGCTGTGGTGGTCGATTTGTGGGCCGTTTATCCATCAGTTTGGCCTCTTGTAATCGTGCAAGACCAATGGCTTGTGCTAGGGTGGTTGGTCGGAATGCTTTAACTTCATGTCGAATATCGGAGCGGAGACCCGAAATAAAGCAACTGGTAAGAAAAGAAGCAGAAATTCCTGAAATGCGATTAGCCAGGGCGTCAAAACGTTGGCGATACTCAGCTACCGTGGATGTTTGTGTGAGTTTGGCTAAGGTTTCTTGGTGGTCCTCATATTCTGATGGTCCAAATGTGATCTCCAGAACTCGTGTGAAATCTTCCCAGGATTGGAATTGGTGTGATTTATGTTGCCATTGAAACCAAGGTAGGGCAGGACCATCCATATGGATTGAAGCCAATAACAAACGTTGATATGGTGGAACTTGATAAAATTCGAAGTAACGTTCTGCCTTGTAAATCCAGTCTAAAGGTTCGGTGCCCTCAAATCTAGGAAAATCGATGCGTGTAACTCGTGGTGATGATTGTAGGGGATATGCAAATGGATTGGGTTGCAAGATCATATTAGGATGTGGCGGTATATGGTTGAATCCAGGGGGAATGGATGCGTTCATTTGAGGTTGTGATATATTGGTGAATCCAGGTGGGGTTGATGGAAATATGAATGGGGAGGTTGTTTCGGGAGGTGGTGGCGGTGTATTCTTAGTGGGTAAGGTATCAGTGAGCAATGAGAGAGTCTGATCAAGTTTAATCTCCAAAGCTTCGAGACGGGAATCCGAGGTCTGTTGATAATCATCGAGACGTCCCTGCAACGATTTGAACGATTCATCAAGCGTTTTGAGTCGAGTACCGTCTGCCATGGTCGACGGAATCAACGAGAGCACCAATTGTTATGTGCACTGATCAATATAAGCGCACAATATAAACAACGAACCAGAAAAATGTGAAATGATCAACTTGAATTGCAGCTTGTGTTTACAGTAATGGTTTAGGCCCAAAGTGCCATTAACATGAAGAACAGAAAGGAAATACTAAAGCCAAATAATAAGGAAATAATGAAATAACAACAATCTTCTCTACTCATTCTCTTCGACTCCTCTTTCTTATATATTCTACTGATTATTCTGTTAAGATTTGCTCCACTCAAAATCTGCCAGGTGTCTAGGTGCTTCACGTTTTCTGTTATGCACATGTGTGTTGTTATCAGCATGAGGTGCATGATTCGTGCTTTCTGGATCCTTCCCAGCATCTTCACCATTAACTCTAGCTTCTTCCCTATTAAACGCATCACAAGACTGCATAGTCAGCTTACTGCTTTGTCGACAACCGAATGTAAGTACATAGCAATTGCATCGACAAGAAGGATTAAATTGTTGTCATATCTATTTTGATCTTTAATATAAGGGAAAAAGAAACTGTGACTTTTTATCCATTTGTTTTTTTAAAAAAAGAAGTTGCATACTAAAATTTTACACCGTATTAATATATTTGTTTTAGCAATGTTGACTTGCATTGCTTCTGACACTTGTGCTCCTGTACAGCAGGGATGTTTTGTGGGTTTGTGAAGTTGTTGAGTTTCTTTCTCGCTGAATAATGACCCGATTGAGAGAAATCACAATGGAATAATCTTACCGTCTTGGTCACCGAATTGGTGAGCTTTTTGTCCAATTAAGAACTGATCCTAATTCATGTGAAACTCTGATGTACACAATACACATGTGCCAGAAGCACCTAGCATCAATGCACATCAACATTGCTAAACAAATATATTAATAGTGCCGGTAAAATTGAAGCATGAATTTTTTTAAAAGAATATATAAAAATCACTATTTATTTACTTTTCTTTTCATTTTATTAAAGATCTAAATAGATATAATAACTTGGAATTTTAGGCAACCGTGGTTTAGTTAGACACCGTACCTTTCGTGACAATGCTTTTTAATCCTTGAAATTTAGCTAGAAATATGAGAAAAAGTCATAAAAAGTCGTTTCACGTAGACTCAAGACAAGAAATGCCCCAAAGAGACGGAGAGAAGAAGAAACAGTTTGGCCAATAGCAGGCACAAAACCGTGCTGCATCCGTGGTTTGAATCGTGCTTGAGCAAGATGGAGGATTTTATTTAAGAATGCTCTCTACTTATAAGTTGCATCCTTGCTAGTCTCATCTTGTCCATAGATCTAATTGGAACTTGATAAATTGTATGAAATAGATGATCGGTTCTATTACCCTGTCTCACTGATATTTATGTGGAATGGTTGACAACATAATGCAAATATAACAATTCAGAACTTCAAAAGAGTGTAATGGAAGAAAAATTGGAACTCAGAAATTAGTAATACTTACTTTTACCCAATAACGATCCTTCCAGCATAAACTGCTATCAGCCCGGAAGAGTTCAGGAAAAACAAAATGTTTCACTCATTAACCATTCAAAAAGGCAGCCAAATGCGCAGTTTTACGAAAAAATTAAGTCTTGCCAACTTGCCAAGGAAAAATTATCTTTCAGCACTAATGGCATTTCAGCCCCAAAGTTAACACAATTACATGTAATCAAAATAAATTAATTATTCTATGTATCTTCCCAACGGGAATGGTCGGTATAATGAATGCAGGGAGTGCTGCAACAAGTCCCAGCAATAGGTATTCCCACTCGTTGAAATTCTGACGAAAAGGATAGAAGAGTTAATACAAATTGTAGATAGCTCACTCTATTATGTGTTACACAACCATAAGTACGCAAACTAAAGATCATGATTATCAAGAAAATAGTTGAAAGAGAAACAAGACTGCATCATCATCTTACTCCTTTGTCGACCATGGATTTCGACCAAATAACTACATAGCAATTACATGGAAAAGCATTAAATTGACTGAATTATGCATCGATGAATAGTAGTCTATCAATCTGTAACAGCATAAATTTTTTTTTGCCTGAACAGAGGATTGCTAGATCAAGTTGTTAGAGATTATGCAACTCCCAAAAGTTATCACAAGCAGTATAAGAACTTCCACAGAGGGATAACTTTTGATCAACAAAAATAGTATAAGAAGAAGCAGACCATTTAATTTAACTATGAACAGTGATATTCTTTTTTAAATCTACTCGGTTGAACTATAATTTATAGATCTAAAACTTGAAATTTAAAGGAATTGATGGGTGCAAATGAAGTGAACTGATTGCTATTCCATCATCCATAGCAACTAACGAATAAAAAGCAAACGGATAAGTAGCTGATACCAGTGGTCAATGGAAAATGAACAAGCCACGAGTAGATTAGGCTGTCACTAACGAATAACTTAGTGCTAAGATGACTTTTCGAGAATAAGCACATTACATACTTAAATCGAACGAAAAATTTCCAAATCTACTCGCTTAAAACAGTTCTCCCAAATATTCTTCTGATTCATACAAGAATATTTCTACTTTTCTACCGACACAATAGTTTGATCCACATTGTACAGTAAGGAATGCCAATTTCCCTTAGAAATGGATAAAAATAACAGATTATTGACTTCACTGCATACGTAGGCTGAATTGCCTGATAAAGTTTGTAGGGTACAGCAATGCCAAGACAAAGAGAGAGCCAAAAAGGAGTGGAGCGAAGGAAAAATATTTCACCCATCCCTTGCCTGGAATATTGAGCCAAGCCAACCAAAGATTTGAACTTGAGCAAGAACCCACTTCAGCACCACCCAAATGATTAAGTTCCATGAATTAAACATTGCCCAGATGTAGAACTTAAAAAAGACCGAGTCTTTGGGGACAATAGCACATCACCTCCCATTTTTCTTGTGATAATTCGATGCAGATACAAAGAGTCTCGGTGCTATTTTGCACTGGATTCCGACTTAGGCCCAAAAAATAAACAAGAAAAATACTTAGCATCAAAAGTTTGTTCTTTATGGCTGGACACAGGAAGAATACAAAAAATGAGCCACCATACGATGGAAACGTGGCGAGAAACACGGACTGATTAAAAGGATGAAGAACTGCGGTGGAAAATGGGGAACCCCCTCTCTCATAATTCCAGCATCTATTTGAGCTTACTCTTTGGATATTGAATACCCAAAACTCACCCAGAAAAAAAATAATATAATCAATAATCCTTACTACACCAAGATCAATTCACTATCAGAGGCATCATAAGCCAACAATTTGAAAAAGTTTCTTTCTTATAACCCAATATTCAAATTGCCCCAAGAGGCCAAAAAATCTTTAAAAATTTAAAAAGAAATCAAGGAAGGAACCATCAGAGACCAAAATGTATCCCCAGAAGCATTGAGCTGTTTTACGGTCCGCATCATGGTTTGATCTTTCGAATAAAGATCGCATCATATGATTCCCAATCCTCATTCAAACAATACTCAATCGAGATCATGTAGGGAGTAAACATAGAAAAAAAAAACGAATAAACTTGCAATCAGGATGACGATTTTGAAGGGGCTCAGAAAGTATATGGGTTTGAGAAATTATCATCACGAGATTATAATCAGAGTGGTGCATGACATTCTCTAAAATCTCATCATAGCCCACTTTCCAAGTTCAAATAATTCATTTCAGAAGCCATAAAATAAAATTAAAAAAAAAAAAATCGAATTCACCTTCGTCTCCTTGTGCGCTTCTGAATCTGCGAATAGCATGTAAAGGCTGGAGAGAAGGGTTTATATTGAAAGAGGGAGGGAGGCTTCTCAAAACCCTAAATTTAAAGTTGGGCTATTGGGCTTGAAATTTGGGCATTCGGATTTTGGGCCTGATATATCTGACAATCGGATCATACCCATCTTAGAGGAGATTTTTCGGTTTGTCCCCTCCGTTTTCGTACCAAAATAGTCTCTAAACTTATATGTTGTGTATAATAATTGTACCTATTTGAAAAGTGATGGTGATTGGATTGTTGTATAGTTAAAAAAAATGAGTTGCACAATTACCAAACGTTTAATCCTACAATTTGTATCAAAGTCAAGGACGTGTTCGATTACCATGGATTGCAAAGAGTACAATAATTATTAGGAGAGATATTGTTGGGTGCAATAATTATCCCAGCTTGAAGAGAGGTCAAACGTGGAGTCAATGGATTTCATACCAAAAAAATCATGAGGCTAATTTTTATTCCCCATAGTGATCGGTCTCTTTACTAATTTATAGTTCACTTCTCCCTCTTTCGTAATCGATTGTTCCTGTTAGGAAAACGATCGAGATTATTCGGAAGCAATAGTTGTGTCTATTAGTAGAGTTATTGCCACTTGGTGTTTATGTTGATGATTTAAAGTATTTAAGGTGTATCGCTGTCATTAGCTATAACTTTTGGTAAAATTGAAAACATTCGATTCTACGTTATTCTGCTAATGTGAATCAATTCTATAACAAACACTAGAAAAGTATAAAAAGAATATATATAGGAAACAAAATATTAGATATTAGTCCATGATTATAGCTTAAACTCATTCAACAGGATGAATTAATAAAAAAAACATCATAATATTATATGGTTCGTTTCTTTAAATTCTATTTTACCAAGTCGATTGAGTAATCCAAATTATATAATATGTTTTTTTTAACAACAAATTACATTATATGTTAGTATATAACACCTTATCCAAGATAAAGCCCAACATAATAGGAACATGTGACATGTAGCCCGTATGAATGAAAAAAGCTAGTAAACATTATATTGAACAAGTCTAATCTCTACCTATTTGTTTGTTATGCAAGTTTTTTTAATATTTTAGGCATGCTATATATAAATAATTCATATGCTATATATAAATAATTCATATACTATATATAAATAATTCATATATATATGGGCTAGTAAACTTTAATTTTTAACATAACAATTCATATTCATATATTTACTAATTCCACAAACAAAGCTCAATCATAGCCTAGCTGTAGGTAAACAAAGGTCATTTTAGGTATAGTGCAAATATGTCTTTACATTTATCATATACATAAAAATCATAACAAACATAACATTATTTTATCACCATATATTATATAGTTTATAATCACCATTTAATCATACTATTTATTAATCATTCAATAATCACATCCTTCGTATCAAACAGTGCATAAAGATTTCACCTTAGAAGGATTAAGAGTCAGGTTTGCTTCTCAAAAAAAAAAAAAAAAAAGAGTCAGTTTTGCTGGTTCATGGAAGCTATTCGTGTGACATCTTGGTTGGTTTAAGCCAAGATATCAGCCATATCATGCACGATATATATTCTATTCAGATTGCTTGCAGTAAAAAGCTATTCGAGAATAAGAATCCTTGTAAAGATAATAAAGGTCACAAAATTAAAACACGTGTTTCAATATTTATATGATGAGGAAACAAGCATCCCACGTTAGGCCCCCTCATTATCACTGTAATGGCCCAATTTTAATGAAAATTATTGTTCCAAATTTTTAATTTAAATAATAACAATAATAATAGTAATAATAATAATGTTAACATTTAAAAAAAAAAAAATTTGAAAAGAGATCGCGTAAAAAGCCGAACACGATTTTCTCAAAAATTCATTTCACCTTCGTCAAATTGCTTTCTTCCGCTTCAGTCTCGCTTCGCCTTCATCCGTTTCATTTGCTTCGTTTCGCCTTTCATTTTCCCCAGAAAATCAATCGATCTTCGTCCCTTCATCTGCCACATCTGTAACTGGTATGAATCAATCACTCTATTTAGTAGCCTACCAACAAGAACCCAATGAAAAACCTGAAAAATTTCCGTCTGTTTCTAGTTCGAAAAGAAAATTCCAGACTTCGTAAATTTCCGATTTTGAGCTTCGAAAATTCTGCAAACCAGAGTTGTAGCAAGCAGCTGAGAGGAATTCGAATTTTGGGACAGAAAGTGCAGAAACTGGTATGAATTGAATTGTTGTTTTAAATTCTGAGATTTCGATTTTTGTTCATCTATAGTAGTTGGGTTAATGCAGTTAGATTAAATCTGTAGTTATTAGTTTAATTTGTCAAGAACACAAATTGTTTAAGGATTGAGTTCAAAAATGGTACTGCTTATTCGAAGGTTTTTTCTGAAAATTTGAAGATTTTGTTCGAAGGTTTTTCTGGATTTTAGGATCGAAAATTTTATTTGATTTCGAAGAAACTGAAATGGTATTTTTGTTCGAATATGATACTGAAATTTTGAGGAATTGAGATGGTGATTTGTTCGAAGATTTTACAAATAATGGAATGTTGTGTTCGAAGATGGTGAGTGAATTTCGAAAACAAATTGGTGTTCATTCATTAAGCATGTTGAATAATATAAGTTAGGATTATGTTAGGTTATTATAGAATCAAGTTAATCGAATATGGTTTTGATAATGTTGAAATGGATAATAGGAAATACTTGACATATCGGAAATTGTGGGAAGGTTTGTAACATGAACGTTGATAGGAAGTTTTGAGGTACGTAAAGGAGGTTGCATTTTCACAAATTACTTTGAGTATTTTACGTTATTTATTTTTGAAATGTTTTGAATAGTAAGCATGCAAGAATTGTTTTTGAAATATGATTTTTGATAAGAAATGTATTTTGTTGAAAAATAGAATTTTGAATAACATTTTATTGTGTGTGAAAAACTATTTTGAAAGGCCCTGTTTGTCTTGATTCGGTGAATACGATTTGAGGTTTGTGAATTATGGATATTTTCGTTTCGTTGTGTCTCGCATTGCGACGAGGATAAAAACGCGCATACTTTTGGCTCGTTGGTGACGAGAATAAAGAAACGCATTTCGTTTTGCCCGAAGACAGAGGGGGTATAATATCTGTCGATACCCTTCCAGCGGGTATAGTCTGGAATGATATCATTGTGTCACATTCGTATTTGAGTATGCATTTGTTTCATTACAGCATGGCTATGTTTAATGATTAATTCTATAATGTTAAGACATTATATGATATTGTTATTCGTTTCCGTTACGTTTCGTTGGTTATCTGTTCAGTTATTTCCGTTATGATTCCGTTTTGTGAAATTTAGTTCCGTTGACTGCTCGGATTAAACCATATATGTGTGAAAGTTATTTTGATTATGAATTCGTATTATTTTTCGTCACATTATGAAAAATGATGTTCTGACATTTTATCAAATGTTTATTATGCTTACTATAAAATGCTGCAACTTACATTTACCTGTAATGTGACATATTACAGATGGAGTTGAAGACTTAGATGATGCGGAGGATATTTAGATATGAAATGCAAGTTTAATTATGTTGAGAATTTAAGTTATGTTTGAGAACATGAATTATTATGTTTTTAGTTTGATTTTGGTATTTAAGACTGATTTTGGTTTATTTGAAATTTTTATGGTTTTGTCATTATGGTTGTAGTGATCTGGTAGATCACAGGGCACAATTTTTAAGAGGAGACTCTACCCAAATTTTTCTAAGATAAAAGTCACGGGTAAAAAGTTATTAAGTTAAATATCCGATAAGAATAAAAACGTTTCCGCTAAACATAAGTTCAAAGTGATAATAAGATTTTGAATTGAGTGAAGCCTTGTGTTCAAGAAATTGAGCACGGCGGGCGACCCGTCTGGGCGGGCCGTCACAGTTGGTATCAGAGCCGGTCACCGGCAGAAAATACCGGGAGATAAGTGCTATGCGGGGCAAAGTGCTACGTGCATGTGAGCCACCTCTTGAACCTAAAAGGGCAAAGTGCTACACGACGGGGGCCACCTCTTGAACCTGCGGGGCAAAGTGCTACATAACGGGAGCCACCTCTTGAACCTGTAGGAGCCACCTCTAGATTCCCGGTGCCGGTGGATCGATGAGTTAGGTCGCGACGAGGACGTCGCGTTCTAAAGGAGGGGTGATTGTAATACCCTTGTCCCACATTGGTTGTGGATGAAAATTTAAAGTGGTTTATAAAGGCTTACAATGGACTATTATAGCAACTTGGGTTAACCATTTTCGTAGAGCGAGGACGGATACGAAGTAGTTGCTATAGAAGCCCATTGTGCAGTCGCGCTTGCGCGGGCCCGGGGCGTGACAGAATGGTATCAGAGCCTTAGTTTATAAGTTTAGATTAGGCCTTTGTTATTGTTTGGATTAGATCTTTGTTATATGTTTGGGATTAGACTTTTGGATTTAAGAATGGAATTATTTAGGTTTGACTATCTATCTTCTTTGTTTACGAATCTTACGATAAATTTCACTTTCGTTTTAAGATTTCAAATGGCTAGAGGAAGAACCAGTAGCAATCAGAGTGGTAGCCAAGAGCAGGACTCGAATCACGACTCAGGAGATGGTCAAGATAGGAATGTGAATCAAGATCAAGATGGAGTCCCAAATATAAACGTGGGAACAATGAATGAGGTGAACATCACGAACATATGTCGCATCATAGCTGGAGTGTTGCAACAAAATGTTGTTTCGGCACCACTACAGCCGGAACCACCGAGAAGGACTGAATTTGAGAGATTCCGGGCACTCCGACCACCGTACTTTGGAAACGAGACTGATCCAATGAAAGCTGAGGAATGGCTGACCAAGATTGAAGAATTACTGAAAGCCATAAACATTGCCGATGGAGAAAAAATTACAGTGGTGACTCCATTTCTGGAAGGAAATGCAAAGCATTGGTGGACCTCAGTGGAAGTAAGTATGGAACGAAACTCCATTACCTGGACGATTTTTAGAGAGAAATTTATGCAACAATATTTTCCTGACGCTGTCCGAATGGCTAAAGAAGATGAATTTTTTAGGCTGTGGCAAACCGAGAATATGACTGTGCTGGAATATCTGAGGAAGTTCCAAGAGCTTGGCAGATTCTGTCCTTTGTATTTGCAGTCTGAGAACAGCAAGATTACAAGGTTCAGACAAGGTCTTCGCACTGGCATCAGGCTCAAAGTAGCATCTGTCATGGATACCAAATTTGATATACTCATGGAGAGGGCATTGTTTGTGGAATCTGAATTGAGGAATCTAGAGACTCCTCAAAATCGAAAGAGAAAGCCTGAATTCAAAAACAGAGATCAGAGACCGCCAGCTCGCAGACAGATGATCGTTGAAACTAAGAAGAATGAAGTTTGTCCCAAGTGTAATCGGAGTCATACTGGGGAATGTTACTGGAACTCTGGAGGTTGCTTTAAATGTGGATCTAAAGAACATCGGATTAGAGATTGTCCCAGTTTGAAACAAACCTCAGGAACAAATCAACCACGTGGACAACAACATCGCAATCCAACTAGATTGTATGCTGTCCGTGCTGAAGAGGATCATGAATTGATCGGAGGTAAATTTAAATTCTTGAATCAAGTTGTTTATGTGTTATTTGATTCTGGCGCCTCAAATTCCTTTATCTCTGAATCTTGTGTGGAGAAACTTGATTTGCACTTCAGTCCACTGTTATATTTAATGCAAGTATTGAGTCCATTAGGAAAGACAGTTCACAATTAAATATGTATGAAATGATGTAACACTGATCGTGGAAAGCGAAGAATTCAAAGCCAACCTGCTCATCATCAACATGAAAGAATTTGACATAATTCTTGGAATGGATTGGTTGAGTAGTGCAAAGGCTTGCATTGACTGTTACCAAAAGATCATAACCCTACAAACGAATTCGGGTAAAGAGATCTGTTATGAAGGCGTGAGCTTGCATGAACGATTTTGTGGCAATGTCTCTGAAGTGGAAGCAAAAATAAATAAGATTTGCACGGTGAAAGAATTCTCAGATGTTTTCCCAGAGGATTTGCCAGAATTGCCACCAATTCGAAGCACAGAATTTTCTATTGATATTATTCCGGGATCAGAACCGATATCCAAAGCACCTTACAGGATGGCACCAGCAGAGCTAAAAGAATTGAAAGGACAATGATAAAGGTTTCATAAGGCCTAGTGTGTCACCTTGGGGAGCACCGGTACTGTTTGTAAAGAAAAAGGACGGCAGCATGAGAATGTGCATTGACTACAGGGAGTTGAATCTGTGAAGAATAAATATCCGCTACCAAGGATTGACGATTTGTTCGATCAATTACAAGGTGCACAAATATTCTCGAAGATTGATTTGAGATCTGGGTATCATCAACTCAGAATTAAAGAGCAAGATATTTATAAAACTGCATTTCGAACCAGATACGGACATTATGAATTTCTAGTGATGCCTTTCGGACTTACAAATGCACCTGCAGCATTTATGGCATTAATGGATCACGTATTCCGAGAATGGCTCGACAAATTCATCATAGTATTCATTGATGATATATTGATCTATTCCAAATCAAAGGAGAACATGAAGAACATTTGAAGATGACATTGGGGAGACTACGACAACATCAATTATTTGCAAAGTTCGAGAAATGTGACTTCTGGTTGGATTCTGTATCATTTCTTGGACACATCATTGATACTCAAGAAATCCGAGTAGACTCAGCAAAGATTCAAGCCATTACCAATTGGAAAGTTCCGACATCAGTAACAGAAATTCGAAGTTTTCTGGGATTGGCTGGATATTACCGCAAATTTGTGGAAGGATTTTCTCGAGTTGCATTACCCCTTACAAAGTTAACTAGAAAGGGAGTAAAGTTTGAATGGGATTCTAAGTGTCAGGCAAGTTTTGAGAAGTTGAAAGATTTACTTGTGTCAGCACCTATTCTTACACTGCCTGATGGACATGAAGGATTTTGTATCTACAGCGATGAATCAAATGAGGGGTTAGGCTGTGTGCTTATGCAAAATGGAAAGGTGATTGCATATGCTTCACGACAGTTGAAAGAACACGAAATAAGGTACCCCACTCATGACCTGGAACTGGCAGCAGTGGTTTTTGCACTGAAATTATGGCGACACTACTTGTACGGAACCACATGTGATATCTACACTGATTACAAGAGCTTAAAGTATATTTTTACTCAAAAAGAGTTGAATATGAGACAGATAAGATGGTTAGAGCTGATCAAGGACTATGATGTGAAATTGCACTATCATCCTGGAAAGAGTAATGCGGTAGCAGATGCATTAAGCAGGAAGAGTTATGGATCAATGCTATTGACTACGCAACAGAAACTCGTTGATGAGATGTCAAAGTTAAATCTGAATGTCGAATTAAAAGACGACCAAAATGGGACGACGATATTGTGTAATCTCATGGTGCAACCTGATCTTATTCTCAGGATTAAGGAAGCACAATCAAAGGATCCTATGTGGCAGACTTTCTTACAAAGAGCTCAATCAAACCAAGAAAGTTTTAAAATGCATGAAGATGGGACTTTGAGATTCAATGATAGACTATTCGTTCCAGCTGTATCAACACTCAGGGGCGAAGTCTTACAAGATTCACATCAGACAATATTGGCCATGCATCCATGACAGAATAAAATGTATCAAGATATGAAGCAATTATTTTGGTGGCCAGGAATGAAGCAAGATGTTGTGAAATTTGTGTCCAAGTGTTTAGTGTGTCAACAAGTGAAAGTTGGAAGACAAAAGCCAGCAGGAACACTGAGAAACTTGGACATACCAAACTGGAAATGGGAGCATATTACTATGGATTTTGTGACCGGATTACCCAAAACTACGACACAAAAGGATTCAGTTTGGGTTATTGTTGATCGACTTACTAAGTGTGCTCACTTTATACCGATGAAGAAGACCACATCAATGAATGATTTAGCACGGCTTTACATTGATCAAGTGGTGTGTTTGCATGGGATACCAGTCAGTATCATATCTGATCGAGATGCTCGATTCACCTCACAATTCTGGAAGAGTTTACAATCTGTGTTGGGAACGAATTTGAAGTACAGTACAACTTTCCATCCACAGACGGACGGACAGTCTGAGAGAACGATTCAGATCCTCGATGATTTACTTATAACATGTATTTTGGATTTTCAAGGACAGTGGGATCGTCATCTGAAACTGGCAGAGTTTGTGTACAATAACATTTATCAATCCAGTATTCAAATGGCACCATTCGAAGCTTTGTATGGAAGGAAATGTCGAACACCACAGTGTTGGTTTGATGTTGGAGAGAAAGTATTGGAAGGACCAGAGTTGATCAAACTCATGAATGAAAATGTTTCCATCATCAAACAGAGATTACTTACAGCTCAGAGTCGATAGAAAAGTTGGGCGGATGTTCGCAGACGAGATTTAGAATTTCAGCAAGGAGATAAGGTATACCTGAAAGTCTCACCATTCAGAGGAGTAATGAGGTTTGGCAAGCATGTGAAGTTAAGTCCGAGATTTATAGGACCTTATGAAATTCTGGAAAGAATAGGAACATTGGCATATCGACTTGCTCTACCTCCGGAACTAGATCGAGTACATAATGTATTCCACGTCTCGATGCTCAGGAAGTATGTTCCAGATGAAAGTCATGTGCTTAAGGCAACAGAGATTGAGATATCGAAGGAATGCACATATTCAGAATATCCTATCAAGATACTCGACCGTCAAGAGAGAATTCTACGAACTAAGACAATTCCTTTTGTTAAGGTTCAGTGGAGTAATCATTCACCTGATGAAGCAACATGGGAAAAAGAAGAAGAATTATATGCTAAATATCCAGAGGTAAAATGCAATACAAGTTTCGAGGACGAAACTTTTTAGAATGTATGGAGATTGTAATAGCCCAATTTTAAAGAAAATTATTGACCCGATTTATTTTTTTAGAAAAGTTTGTTAATAATAATAATAATAATAATTTTATAATAAAATGTGGGAAAAGCGTGTTCAGCTGAAACGATTTTTCCTTCTCTTCATTTCTTCAGTCTCCATCTCTGCGCTTGCTTCGCCTTCTTCTTCAACGTTCGTTTCACTCCTTCAAATCACTTCTCCTCACTCGCCTTTTCTTCTCCCAAACGCCGACGCCTCTCACCTCTTCACCTACTCATAGATTATCTATTTAGTAGCTTACCAACAGAAAACAAATCCATTCCTGTCTGTTTTATTTTTCCCAACTCAGAAAAATTCCAGATTTTTGTAAATTTCGATTTTTAGTTTCGAAAATTCTTCTAAATCAGAGTTGTAACGAACATCGGAGAAGAAATCGGAATTGGAGCAGAAATCACAAAGAAACTGGTATGAAAATTTGATTTTTAAGTTTCGAAAATTATTTCTGTTTTCGATTTTAATTGATGTTTCGATTTTTATTTGTTAGGGTTAGGTTAGTTGGATTTAAATTGAAGTTTTAGTGGTTTAATTTGTCAAGAACAAATTTTTCAGAATTAAAGTTCGAAAATTTTCTGGAAATAAGTTTCGAAATTTTCCTACTGGAATTTTTAAGAAGGTGATGATGTAATTTTTGTAGATGTTCTAGAATTTTGATTTCAAAAATTGTTACTGGATTTGGAAGAATTTAAATGGCATTTTTGGTTTGAAAATGTATTCTATATTTCAAAGTTTTAAGCTGTAATTGAGGAGTTGTTATGTTTTTCGAAAATGGTATTCGATTTTTTTGAAGAATGGTTTGGTTTCATGCTTATGAATCTTTCAAATTTCAGAATGGTATGTAAGATACACTAAAATAGAATTTGAACAATATTTGTAGGTTTTGGTAATCTGAATAGTGAACCTAAGTTTGAACATAAGTTAGGATTATGTTAGGTTATTATAGAATCAAGTTAAATGAATATGTTTTGATAATGTTGAAATGGATAATAGGAAATCCTTGATATCTTGGAGATTTTGGGAGGTTTGTAGATTTATCGTTGATAGGAAGCTTTGAGGTACGTAAAGGAAGTTGCAATTTTCCGCAAATTATTTTAAGTATTTCGTATTGTTTATTTTTGAAATGATTTTCGGATAGTAAGCATGCAAGAATTATTTTGAAGGATGATTTTTGATAAGAAATGTATTTTATTGAAAAATAGAATTTTGAATAACATTTTATTGTGTGTGAAAAACTTTTGAAAGCCATGTTTGTCTTGATTCAGTGAGTACGATTTGAGGTTTGTGAATTGTGGATATTTTCGTTTCGTTGTGTCTCGCATTGCGACGAGGATAAAAACGCGCATACTTTCGGCTCGTTGGCGACGAGAATAAAGAAACGCATTTCGTTTTGCCCGAAGACAGAGGGGGTATAATATCTGTCGATACCCTTCCAGCGGGTATAGTCTGGAATATATCATTGTGTCACGTCCGTATTTGAGTATGCATTTGTTTCATTACAACATGGCTATGTTTAATGATTAATTCTATAATGTTAAGACACTATATGATATTGTTATTCGTTTCTGTTACGTTCAGTTGGTTATCTGTGCAGTTATTTCCGTTATGATTCCGTTTTGTGAAATTTAGTTCCGTTGACTGCTCGGATTAAACCATATATGTGTGAAAGTTATTTTGGTTAGGAAAGTATATTATTTTTTGTCACATTATGAAAAATGATGTTTTTAATATTTTTGTCAAATGTTTATTATGCTTACTATAAAATGTTGCAACTTACATTTACCTGTAATGTGACATATTACAGATGGAGTTGAAGATTTAGATGATGCGGAGAATATTTAGTTATGCAATGAAAAGTTTAATTATGTTGAGAGGTTATGTTTTTATTTTGAGGACATGGAGTATTTTATTATAATTGTAGTTTATTTTTGGATATTGAGACTTATTTGGGTTTAGTTATATTATTGTTATGATTTTGGTATTGTGGTTGTAGTGATCTGGTAGATCACCGGGCACAATTTTTAAGAGGAGACTCTGCCCAAATTTTTTTAAAATAAAAGTCACGGGTAAAAATTATTAGGCCAAACCTCCGATAAGAATTAAAACATTTTCGCTAAACATAAGTTCAAAGTGATAACAAGATATTGAATTGAGTGAAGCCTTGTACTCAAGCAATTGAATACGGCGGGCGACCCGTCTGGGCTGGCCGTCACAATAGCATTATATCAAAGATTGAGCATCCAAACACTTATAGCATGCTTAATCACATAATTTCACATTTTCACATAGCATTATTCAAATTTGAACTCAAAGCATATCAAGATACTTACTATAAAGAGATAGGCATAAATCATGCATCAAAACAATTTATATGTGCACATGCTAAGGGAAATAAATTTTACTATCAATGAATAATGAGCTTCATTATTTATTGGTCACAATTAATTTGTGCCAATGAAATTTTGAATTGCTCTTTTTAAATGTTTAAAATAAATTTACATTTGATGAGAAGAGTACATTCTTGTCATTGGTCATATACCTCGCGTTTCTTCTATTGTGGTGCATACTATGATTTCCTCCCTTGAGGTGCTTGTGCCTTCATCCTCCATCCCTTTATTGTCCCTAAAACAAATTTTTGATTTGAGATTCTTTGGTACCCATTTGATTTTGGGGTCCTTGAGGGTTAGCTTTCATTGACGCCTTTGGAATCCATTTCCACCTTTTGTTAAGTTGGTATTGGATTTTAGCAAACCTACATTTATTCTTTGTATGACCATCTTTACAACAATAAGTGCTAGTAGGAGAATTATGCTTACCTTTAGCCAACAAGCTTGAAAATGTTTTAGATTTGCTTGAAAAGCCTAGTCCTGCTTTATCAAAGCTACAACGTTGCAAGCCAAGCAATTCATTCATCTTTAAACTACTATCACTAAATTTGCAAAAAGATTGTTTCAAAGAACTTAATTCATTTTTCAATGAATTGTTTTCTTCATCTCTCTTGGCTACTTCAAGTGTGAGTAATTTGTTACCCATCTTGGTTTTGCCAAGAACATCAATAAGCTCATGATAAGAATCTAATAATTCTTCAAAGGATGGTACCTCATCGTCGCTTTCATAATCTTCGTCATTTGCGTCATCTTTGGCCATGGGACAAAGATTTGTTGTTTCTTCATCGGAGTCACTATCACTCCATGTGGCTATAAGAGCTTTCTTCTTCCCTTTGTCCTCATTCTTCTTCCTAGGACATTTATTAGCATAATGACCTTTATCTTGACAATTATAGCAAGTTACCTCTTGTTTTGAATCATGTTTGGTAGCACCGGAGGCCTTTGGCTTGTTATGTTTGTTGAAGAATTTCTTGAACTTTCTAGTGAAGAAGATCATCTCTTCATCATCTTCGTCATCGGAATGATCTTTCCTCCCGACCAAGGCGATCCCTTTTCTTAGATCTATCATCCTCCTTTATTCCCTTCCTTGTTGACACTTCAAGCTCATGGGTCACCAAGGTAGCATGAAGTTCATCAAGGTCGTGAGATACACTTTCTCCTTTGTTGGATTCAATGATGGCCATCCTCTTTGCATCACATTCCTTTGGCAAGGCTCTTAGTGATCTTCTCCATATTTTCTTTGGAGGGTACTTCTCACCAAGTTGTGCAAGCTCATTTATGATTTGGGTGAGCCTTCTAAAGATCGAGTCAACGTCTTCTCCGACTTCCATCTCAAATGTCTCATACTTGAGTTGAAGTAGATCTATCTTTGTCTCCTTCACTTGATTTGTGCCCTCATGACAAATTTGTAATTTGTCCCATATTTCCTTTGCGGTTGAGCACATCGAGATCCGGTTGTACTCCTTCATATCTAAAGCACAATGTAAAATGTTAATAGATTTAGCATTTTGCGAAATTAAAATCATATCCGCTCTTGTAAATCGTCCATTTCTTTGGGAATACTTATTCCCCCAACTTCATTTAAAGGAATATGTGGACCTTTTCCAATGATTTTCCATAGGTCATAATCAACAGATTGGATGTATAGAGAAATTCTATTTTTCCAATATCCGTAGTTATCACCCGTGAAGAGCGGAGGGCGATTTGTCGATTGACCTTGAGCAAACTCATTAGCTAGATTAGCCATAGAAAATTTTGATTTAAAACAAAATCAAATGGCTTTGATACCACTTGTTGGAACCGAAGAGGGGGGTGAATGAGGTTCCTTGGCTACTTTAGCGTTTTAAAATGACTTTGCAAAATGTCGAGTTTGCGCTGCGGAAGACTTGATGTCAATCGATAAATAAATAAAACGAAGAAGTAAATAAATGCGTTTTTAACCATTAAACATGTACACTAAGTAGACACATTAGTATAACAAACACAAGTTTTGTTGATCATCAAAACTCATAAATAATCAGGGGATAAATTAAGCATTAAACTCAACCATGCGTTTAAGGCTCAACAATCTCCCCCTTTTTGATGATCACAAAACTTGATAAACTTGAATGTGTAATATGCATGAAATGTGAGTAAACATGACTCCCCCTTAACAATTGCATAGCACATACAAGATTACCAAGTAAAGCATAAAAAGCTCTCCCCCTCAAATCATGCATAACTCTCCCCCTCAAACTATGCATGTATTAAACTTCAAGTTTATCACAAAATTCTCCCCCTTTTTGTGATAATCAAAAAGCACAAAATTCAAATAATCATAGCATTATTTTATGTTGACACATAGCCATATTTTAACAATTTACACAAGTTCCTCATCAAGCATGTAATATCAATAACAAGCATAAGATTAAATCATTTAGAGGAATATAAACATGCGTTTAAGGCAATCAACAATGAATTCTAAATATTGCAAAGTGTGCATATGTTCTACCAAGAGTTCATGCACTCATGCCCAATAGACATTTAAAATTCTTAAAGCATCATTTGATAAGATAATAAAATTATTAAGGTCATGATAGCATTATATCAAAGATTGAGCATCCAAACACTTATAGCATGCTTAATCACATAATTTCACATTTTCACATAGCATTATTCAAATTTGAACTCAAAGCATATCAAGATACTTACTATAAAGAGATAATCATAAATCATGCATCAAAACAATTTATATGTGCACATGCTAAGGGAAATACATTTTACTATCAATGAATATTGAGCTTCATTATTTCTTGGTCAAAATTAATTTGTGCCAATGAAATTTTGAATTGCTCTTTTTAAATGTTTAAAATAAATTTACCTTTGATGACAAGAGTACGTTCTTGTCATTGGTCCTATACCTCGCGCTTCTTCTATTGTGGTGCATACTATGATTACCTCCCTTGAGGTGCTTGTGCCTTCATCCTCCATCCCTTTGTTGTCCCTACAAAACAAATTTTTGATTTGAGATTCTTTGGTACCCATTTGATTTTTGGGTCCTTGAGGGTTAGCTTTCATTGACGCATTTGGAATCAATTTCCACCTTTTGTTAAGTTGGTATTGGATTTTAGCAAACCTACATTTATTCTTTGTATGACCATCTTTACAACAATAAGTGCAAGTAGGAGAATTATGCTTAGCTTTAGCCAACAAGCTTGAAAATGTTTTAGATTTGCTTGAAAAGCCTAGTCCGGCTTTATCAAAGCTACAACGTTGCAAGCCAAGCAATTCATTCATCTTTAAACTACTATCACTAAATTTGCAAAAAGATTGTTTCAAAGAACTTAATCATTTTCAATGAATTGTTTTCTTCATCTCTCTTGGCTACTTTAAGTTTGAGTAATTTGTTACCCATCTTGGTTTTGCCAAGAACATCAATAAGCTCATGATAAGAATCTAATAATTCATCAAAGGATGGTACCTCATCGTCGCTTTCATAATCTTCGTTATTTGCGTCATCTTTGGCCATGAGACAAAGATTTGTTGTTTCTTCATCGGAGTCACTATCACTCCATGTGGCTATAAGAGCTTTCTTCTTCCCTTTGTCCTCATTCTTCTTCCTAGGACATTTATTAGCATAATGACCTTTATCTTGACAATTATAGCAAGTTACCTCTTATTTTGAATCATGTTTGGTAGCACCGGAGGCCTTTGGCTTGTTATATTTGTTGAAGAATTTCTTGAACTTTCTAGTGAAGAAGATCATCTCTTCATCATCTTCATCATCGGAATGATCTTTCCTCCCGACCAAGGCGATCCCTTTTCTTATGGATCTATCATCCTCCTTTATTCCCTTCCTTGTTGACACTTCAAGCTCATGGGTCACCAAGGTACCATGAAGTTCATCAAGGTCGTAAGATGCACTTTCTCCTTTGTTGATTCAATGATGGATGTCCTCTTTGCATCCCATTCCTTTGGCAAGGCTCTTAGTGATCTTCTCCATATTTTCTTTGTAGGTTACTTCTCACCAAGTTGTGCAAGCTCATTTATGATTTGGGTGAGCCTTCTAAAGATCGAGTCAACGTCTTCTCCGACTTCCATCTCAAATGTCTCATACTTGAGTTGAAGTAGATCTATCTTTGTCTCCTTCACTTGATTTGTGCCCTCATGACAAATGTAATTTGTCCCATATTTCCTTTGCGGTTGAGCACATCGAGATCCGGTTGTACTCCTTCATATCTAAAGCACAATGTAAAATGTTAATAGATTTAGCATTTTGCGAAATTAAAATCATATCCGCTCTTGTAAAATCGTCCATTTCTTTGGGAATACTTATTCCCCCAACTTCATTTAAAGGAATATGTGGACCTTTTACAATGATTTTCCATAGGTCATAATCAACGGATTGGATGTATAGAGAATTCTATTTTTCCAATATCCGTAGTTATCACCCGTGAAGAGCGGAGGGCGATTTGTCGATTGACCTTGAGCAAACTCATTAGCTGTATTAGCCATAGAAATTTTTTGATTTAAAACAAAAATCAAATGGCTCTGATACCACTTGTTGGAACCGAAGAGGGGGGTTGAATGAGGTTCCTTGGCTACTTTAGCGTTTTAAAATGAATTTGCAAAATGTCGAGTTTGCGCTGCGGAAGACTTGATGTCAATCGATAAATAAATAAAATGAAGAATTAAATAAATGCGTAATTTAAATAAAGATGAAGAACACAAGAATTTGTTATAGAAGTTCGGCGATGAATTGCCTACGTCTCCTCTTCCCGGTTAGAAAATGTTTAACCGAGGTTCCACTAGAACGAAAATGATCTTGGCTTTAAGGGATCCAAGTTAGCCACAACACAACTCTTCCCGAGTAAAACAGCTCTTCACGGGCACCACACTCTCCACGAGTCTTCTTGGACTTAAGAGCTCCAAGGATAGCCACACAAAACTCTTGCCGAGTTACCCACACTCTCACGAGTCTTCTTGGCCTTAAGGGCTCCAAGGATAGCCGCACACTTGCACCAACTTTACTTGTTGATGACTTTTACAATTTCTAACTTGCGTCGGTGTTGGAGGACCTTACAATAAATCAAATAAACACCTTCACGGTGTACCAACACGAAGAATCAAAACTCCCAGAAAGGAGTTTTTGGGTGTTCATTGTACAATTTAAAATTTTTTTGGCTAAAATGAAATTTAGACGTGTTAACTTAATATAAATTGAAATAATATACATTTGTTGTTAGTATTAGTGATACTATGATGATTTCAGTGACATACATTTATATATATTATTTTTGAATTTGGTAAGAATAATTTTTGTGTTATTTTTTATTTGAACGTGTTTGTTAAACTTTATATTAATTAAAGGAATATGTATTTGGTGTTAGTATGTGTGATACTATGATGATTCCAGTGACATGCATTTATTTATATGCTTCTTGAATTTGGTAAGCATATTTTTGTTGATTTTACCTGGTTTTAGAATTTAAAAAATATGAATTTTAGTATTTGTAATATAGTACAAGATTAATATATATATATATATATATAGACGTGTCCCAGCCGTGTCGTATCCTGAAAATTTTGAAAATCCTTGTCGCCGTGTCCGTGTCGTGTCGTGTTAGTGTCGCCGTGTTAGTTCTATGCATCGTAGTTCTTGACTAATCTTTTACTGAAAATTGATTGTACACAAACAAAATACCGAGTCCATTGAGAGAAATGCTTATACATGAATATATACCACAAGCAATAGACGATGTCCATGAGAATGTCATTTCTTAAAATGAATCTTGCGGAGTGGTGCTATCAAGCGAAATTCCAAAAGCATTACAAAAAGCTTAGAGGAATCAACAAAACAGCTCCTCTTTGCCGTACGGGGAATGATATCACTACAATCATCGAAAACTACCCCCAGAGGCTGAAGATGAAAAAGCACAGAGCTCATACATATGCCCGATGAAGTAGTAACAAAGGAAATAGGTCTTCATGGAGGCCTAGAAAGTTCTGGTCAAAACAGAAAGTCAGAAGTTACAGATCTGGGCAAAGATCATGACCAACGTAATGCCTCAATATGAATCATATATGCTTGATGTGATTATTGCGTAATTATGTGATAATTACCACATGTTGTGGACTCGAGTTTGGGTTGAATCGAGTGTGATAAATAGATGACAAGTATGATAAGACATTACATATTTTGAGTTGAGAACATAGACATATATTTATGTATTGGCTTGCCATGTTGGTGCATGTCTTGTTGTATCATGGACAAGAGAACTTAGATGCATTAGGTGTGTAGTGGGATACTACTTTCCGATGCATTTAACATGCATTTGAGAGGAAGTTCACCTGAATTTGCATTTGAGTTGGAGGTTAATATATATATCCAAGATCAGATTTTATAAAACATAACACACCTCAACACACCTACAAATTTCTACAAGTTGCTCTCGACCATTGTTTTTTCTCTTGAACTTTTGTCTTGAGTTTGATCTTGAAATCAAAGGGAAGCTTCTTGTGTAGCAACATGAAAGTGAATTGGTAAGGATTTAGTTATTTGTGAGCTTGTATAAACATATATTGTGTAGGATACTTCTTAAAGTCATGTTGAAGCAAGTTTGAATTGAATTGGATGGAATTAAAGAGCATAAACTTGTGTTTTATGAAAAGAATGTGTATATCATGCTTTAGTATAACTTTGATGAAAGTTTGGTAGGTTGATATGAGGTATGGAGTTGGAACCATGGGGATAAACTTTAAAATCGCCATGTTCTGAAAATTTTAGACATCGGCGATCGATCGCGAGCCCTATGGCGATCGATCGCCAAAGCAGGGGAAGAAATAAGGCGGTGAAATGTTACGGTGATCGATCGCGAGAAACATTCCGATCGATCTCGAGGAAATAGAAAATTGTGACGATCGATCGCGAGAGATTGGCGATCGATCTCGATGAGACAGAACTTTTGGGCAATCGATCGGTGATAATGGGCGATCGGTCACTTGGATTTTTGAAAAATGTTTTATTTTCTTGGAATTTGATGGATCCTATTATGACATTGTATATTGTTGATTTTGATGTAGCATCATCACAGTGGACAGGACAGAGAGGCGGTTAAATATTGACGCCTGATATTAGATATTTTTATCGCCCGACAGGTATGTGTTGACGTACGAGTATTGATCTTATTGTTGATGTGATGTTGATTACATGTGTTGAGATTGAGATATATGATTGTTGTAATCATATTGTTGTACATTCATGTTGTTGAGGCATATAGTTGATGCCATGAGAGGTAGGATACTGTTGGGCATACGATTTGGCTGTTATAACGTGTGAGGATGGAAATATGATATGTGCTGCTAATATGGACGTGAAGGCTGAGCCACTTTCATATTGAGCTGAGAGGCATATCATATATGTCTCGTTACAACAAGATGATGAATTAGACATGTCATGACATATTTGCATTTTGTGGTGCATGATACAGAAACAATCACAGTTGAGATATTACGATGTTTATTTACCGTATTATGTATTCTTGTTGATATGGGAATGAGATGTTGTCTATCAATACTCATGTTGTGTGGTTGTTTCTGTAGGGACTCATAGACGGTGGGAGGCCGGGATTATGAGTTTACTTCTGCTGCGAGATGAACCACTGATTAGGAATGAACATGTTAGGTTATTCATCTGTACATGATGTAAATTATGTCATGGTTTTGAAAATATTGTAAGAACTGACATATGACTCTTAATCAGTGTGAATTATTACTTAATCCTACTTCATAATTGTGAAATGAGTTGATACTTAAAGGATTAAGTAGCGAGGACCCCACAACCAACAAGGAGTAGAACCTCGTCAACGGGTTCTAATCAAGCAAGTACTAGCAGAGCACCGACGAAGAGGACTTTCAGACGCACTCATACTCGTGCGAATGAGAGTTTCAAATATTGTAACTGCTGGATGTGCGGAGCAAGAGGACATATCTATACAGATTTTCGAGAGAACAAAAACCCAGGAGTAAGACAGTTCGAGCATACCAAGGAGTTCGAGGATGTTGTTTACTTCAAAGACTTGGTGTAGGTGTATCAATTTGATGATATCCGCTCAGATGAAAGCATCTACGAAGACGAGATCTATTATGACAATGAGGGTGAATCCAGTTCAGAATCAGAGTGAAGGAGAGTTCCTTCAACACTTGATCACAGAAGAGTCGTCAGGGTTTTTCTCACATACCACTGTTTCTCATAAAACTCTTATGAGGATCATGAAAGAATAGCCAAAGCTTCAGATGTATAATGGATTTACAATTGGAGCAATGTAAAAAGCCATGGATATAATTGATCTTCGAAGCAAGATTCAGAAAATCCCTGGTGTATTCAAAACAACAGGAATGCTGAAATGTCTAGAAGGCTGGAGAGAAGTACATATAATCTTTGACATTACTGAGAAGAACAATATCTTCCCTTGCGATGTTTGCAACAACCTACTGTGGGATCCTCGTTACTTAATCCATTATGTATCAGTTCATTTATACATATGTGAGTTAGAATTAAGTAAAACATACACCTGATTAAGAGTTTAGATATGTAGTTGTTACAAGTTGACATAACTATGTCAAAACTACACATCATATATACATAACAACAACCTAAACCAAAAACTCCTAAGCAGTGGTTCAGCTCGCAGCGGACTAGACTCACAATTCCGTCCTCCCACGTCTATGTCCCTACAGAAACAATCACACAATGAGTATAGATTCAAAACCATCCCAGTGCGATATCAATACAAAACATAAACGATAAAGCACTATCAACATCAAATGTGATTGTCATGTATCATGCATCATCAAATGCAATTATGTCATGACATGTCTCCTCTCATCATCCTGTTATAACCAGACCAATATGATATGCCTATCTCAGCTCAATATGTCAGTGGAACCTCATCACATCTTCATATTAGCAGCCCATATCATAGTACCGTCCTCACATGTTATAACAGCCAGAGCATATACCCAACCGGCGTATATCTCTCATGACAAAGCATATGTAGCATACCTATCGTGGCAACAATCCCAGCCAAAGCATATGCCTAACACTGACATATCTATCGTGGCACCGATCTCAGCCAAAGCATATACTACATATCTATCGTGGCATCCATCTCAATCATATAAATCTCAGGAATGCACATGCATATGATACCACTAATCATATGATAACATACTCACATCATCATCACAACAATATCATATACTCGTACGTCAAAACGTACCTGTTCTGCGACAAAAACGATATAAATTAGGCGTCACTGTCTAACCGCCTCGTTGTCCCGTCCCCTGTGATGATGCTACAACAAGACCAACAATATATCATGTTATCATAGGCATTAAAATCAAATTCTACAAAAATATAACATTTTTCAAAATTCTGCCTCTGGCGATCGATCGCTACATCTCTCCGATCGATCGCCATACTGTTCTGTTCCATCGCGATCGATCGCCACCACCTCGCGATCGATCGCCACAATGTTCTGTTTCGCGCGATCGATCGCCACATTTTTACCGATCGATCGCCACATACATTAACCGCCTTATATTTTTGCTCTGTATTCGGCGATCGATCGCCACAAAGCTAGCGATCGATCGCCGATGTCCAGAAAAATCAGAACATGGCGATTTTGAGTTTATCCTCATGGTATATCTCCTACAACTCGAAAATCAACATTCAAACATGTTTCATGCAATCTCAAATATCATATGAACATGTTTATATGATCATAGAACTCAATTGTTTACACCATAACTCAAATCAAAACACAAGCAAACCAAACACCTTCAATTCCATGCTTTAACTTCAATTCTTCTATTACAACCATAAGTAAGGATACAAAACAGATAATCTATACCAAGATGTTAGGACTTCACTTTCCCACCTTTCTATCTTGATATCAAGTGCAAATCCAAGCAAAGAAGCAATTCTAAGAAAAGACCTAGAGAGGAGCTTGGGTAGAGATTTGTGGGTGTAATATGGTGTTCTATGTGATCACAATCTGATTTTGCATATTTAAGTAAACCTTCAAATTCAATACAAATGTAATTATAATTCCTTTCAAACTCATGGCAATATGCAACTCATAGTTTACTTGATATGCCACTACACTTGATTTAATTCAAGTCATACATTGCCATATGTTTCATTCATTGCCATATATCATTTTATACATGTATTAATTCATCCTCGGTTCAACCCGAACCCGAGTCCATATCATACTGTAATTAATCGTAATTACACCATAAACATATAACACATGTATACGTCAGATCGAGGCATGACACCTACAGTTGGCAGGTATCAAGGAAACCTTCATATTGGTGAAATTAATCTAACAATTGATGGAACTGCAGGTATGATCCCAGAACAACTCATTCTTGGGATTGAGTTTCCTGAGGAACATAAACCTTGGGAAAGATTACAAGACAGAATGGAATTCACGGTGGAACGAAAGAGATATAGAATCAGATGACCACCAGTCCATTCTCCATATACATCTCCATTGGATGTTATATGAGAAGTATTCGGCAGAATATTTTGTAGCCTATATTGATTCAGGAGCTGAAATATGTACTGTCAGGCACGATATCTTTCCCAAATATGTTGGTAAAAGTTACCAGCCAATTTCAGAAGAGACTTTTACAAGCAGATCATTATTCTTAATGAAGGAGTCCAGGGAGCGGAAATAATTATCGAAGGAGCACGCAATACCCCGTAGTACAAAGTCAAGACTCCAGCTATTTATTTTCATGGTACCGGAGCTGATATGCTGCTAAGAAACAATTTCCTACAGACATTCAAGATGTTCACTCAGGAGAACGAGACAATGAGACTTATTTTACAACCCTTTGTGATCATAAGATTATTGTGCAGAGGCTATGGGAGGCGTTTCACAAAAAATTCTCCATTAGTTTTCACAACAAGTGTGGTGATGAAGGAACTTCGACACCCAAAGATGAAGGATCAACGGAAATTTGGTGAAGCAATCCTTCAGTTTCGACAACAGGGTCCTAATGAAAAGGATTCCCAAACTTTTGACTGGTTTAGTACTATGTCTTTCAGAGAACAAAATGAAGAAGAAGTCACTCCAGAAACCCTGTTGTTACTAAAAAAAAGGCATTACAGGACGAGAGGTTCCACAACCTGAAGCTACCATCAAAGAGCAAATTACTCTAGAGGATGTGAAAATGAAGATTCAGAGGAACTACAACGAGGATCCACTGGCGTTGTGGAATAAGAATGAGCTCAAAGCTACTTTGAAGGTGAAAGCCGGAAAAAAAAATGAGTTCGTCAAATTCAGACCAATTGTGATATCCCCGAAATAATTAATTGCAATTTGGGCATTAATTATGTTTATATGATTAATTATGGTGATAATTGATTTATGTGTTAGAATTAATTATCTTGATGAAATGCTTAGTCACATGGTAGGCGTGACCGGGAGTGCATTTCAGGGTGCATATTGTGCATGTTGGGAGAATTGGGTATTAACATGATTTAATTGTAATGGTTGGCGATTATTTGGAAAGCATGAATTTAATTGAGGTTTTGGGTGCATGTTGGTAAAATGCTTTTAAAATACCATGTTGGGGTATTTTATACATCATGTTAATTTTTGGGGTACAATTTTTAATTAACCCTTATAACCCAATTACCCCACCTTTACCCATCACTTTTCTATTTTCCCCAAATCATCCATCCAAACCCTCATCCTCTTCTATTTTCGAATTTTGGCATAAAGTGGAAGAGAAATCCTTGCAAAAACTTGATTTGTGGAATTTGTTGGGAGATTTGGAGTCCCCAAGAGGTATGGATACCTCCTTGGTATTTTTGTGGTGTTTGGTTTAGTTTTGATATGGTTTTGAAGGGTTTTGTAATGGGTTGTTATGGGTTGGTGATATTTTGATTGGGTGATGGATTTTTGGGTTGTTGAAGGTGTATTTTGAAGGTTTATTATGATTTTTATGTTGTTGGGTTGAATGTTTAAGTGTTGGTGTAGTTTGGGAAGAAAATGGTGTTCAAAAATGGTGTTTTTCGTGGTACAGGACTCGGCGATCGATCGCGAGCCAAGAGTGCGCGCCAGAAGCTATTGGCGATCGATCGCCACATTTGGGCGATCGATCGGTGAGGCTGGCGATCGATCGACGAGGGAAGAAAAATTTGGTATCGGGCAGTATGATCTCGCGATCGATCGGCCCCTCGCGGCGATCGATCGCGAGTCACAAAATATGGTGTTTTTGGTTATTTTTGTAGGATTTTTGGTATTGGACTATTATTGGGTTCTAATATTGATTGTGTGAATGTGTAGAACCATCCCAGGTGGCAACACAGCCAAGGAAGTGAAGTCCTACCACATCCTACTTTTGGAAAGGTACGTATAAGACGTACGGGCACCCAACGGTACATGTATCTATTATACTCATTGATTATACATTGTAGATGCGAGTATATATGGAATTGTGTATTATGGATGCAAATACATGTTGAGTTATGCATGATGAATGTATATGCTTATAATGATTATTGGTGCACATCCCATGAGTCATGGTTATCACCTTGATGATTTTAATGCTTGCCGCTATTTATTTGGTGCCGCTAAATGTGAAGCGAGGGGTGGGAGTGCCGCATGTCACATTGAAGCGTGGTTATCATATGAGGCGAGGAAAGAATATTTGCCGCTAAAATGTGAAGCGAGGGGTGGGAGTACCGCATGTCCATTGAAGCGAGGTTATTCTATGCCGCTTATATGTGAAGCGAGGGGCATTAAAATACATTGTGATGAACAGACTAGGGATTGGTAATTGATGAATATGGAATGGTGTTATGTCATGACACGTGTGAACCATTAAATAATCTATTGATTATACTCATGAGTTATGGTACAGGGACAACCAAAAAGGGAGCGTTTAAAATGCATGGGAAAAAACAGGAAGTGCTTTATTACGGTTTATGCATTTACGCCCTATATTCATATTGTGTTGAATATGGATTATTATATGCTCATGTTTTGGGGGTTGTCCTTGTAGGTACATTTTGGCATGAAAAAGGGGCTAAGGCGGGTTGAGACGGTGAGTTCGTGAAGAACGCTTTTGATAGGAAGGACATGATTATTTTGTATAGTATCTACTCTAGGAGTAGTGTAAAGCTATAGGGAACAACATTCATTTGTTTAAGAATGTAATTAATCCATTGAATAGTCAATAACATGACATGTAATTCTTAAGGCTCAAAGTCTCAACACGAACTATTAAACTCTGATAATGCATGTTAGCTCTATTTATGCCTTTAATCCGCACTTGAGGAACTAGGGTCCTTACATTAGTGGTATCAGAGCAGTGGTTAGAGAACCCGGGAACGAGTGAAGGGTAGCCTTAGCATGATTGGCTAGGTGCTTACATTTGGGGCATGTTTATGCATGTGGTGCATATTGATGTATATACTGTTATACTAACATGCTTATTTTCATTCCTGTTACCTAACGACATACCATATATATTGTTGTTTTGGAATTGTTGTTAACCCTTGTGTTACAGCATGGCGGCTATGAACTTGGGGAACCTCAATGAAGAGGTAGGTGACGTTGGCAGTGTTAATGCGAGCATCGGTCAGACAAACCCTTTACCTCCACCAGCTGTAGGTGTGGAACCAGTGGCTCAGTTGTTACTACCTGGTGAGCTCAGTTTGACTCAATTTCTGACCTTCCACCCGCCTATGTTTGAGGGGACAGAGTCAGGAGAAGAGGCTGAGGAATGGCTGGAGAGACTGGAACAGATTTTGTGTCCGCTACTTGTGCAAGGACGGCATGGCTGAGATTGGCGGAGTTCCAGCTAGCGAAGAAACCTTCCATGTGGTGGAAGACTACAGTGATGGAACTAAGGGCTCAGGGTGTATTGGTCGATTGGACTCTCTTCAGAACCCAGTTTCTGAATCGGTATTTCTCTGCGGCTGCGAGACAGATAAAGGAAGATGAGTTCACAAACTTGAAGCAAGGAGGTATGTCAGTGTCAGACTATGCTATGCACTATTCTTCATTGCTGAGGTATGTCCCTCATATTGCCACAAGCGGACATGCAAAGATGAGGCACTTTCTGAAGGGGTTACGGCCGGAATTATTTGACCGGGTTATCACCAACAACCCCACTTCATTCGATGATGCTCTTACTAGAGCAGAACTTGCGGAGATCGGAGTTTCGGCCTATCCTAATGCTGTACCCCCACATGTGCCACAACAGAGGCAAGCTACTGATAGCTTGAGGCCCGGAGGAGAGTCATTAAAAGCCTCGTGGTGCTTCTTCATCCTCTCGGTTCAGTGGAAAGAAATCTTTTAATCGGAAGTAAGAGAACAGGAAGAGCAATTGGTCGGCCAACCGGGGGCCTATGCAAGGGAATAGATCGGGGGAGACAATGTGTGAGAATTGTGGAGGACCACACTCTTCGAGCAATTGCCCTGCTTGTTACAGTTGTGGTAAGATGGGCCACATCTCTCGGTATTGCCCCACTCGGGGAGGACATTCAGATTTTCAAGGGAACAGGCCGAGATTTGAGAACAAGACAGTGCATCAGAGGCAGCAGATTATGCCTCGACCATCGGGAGGTCAGACAGTGGGACCGTCCCAGGGACAGGTGTATGCACTGACCAGAGAGCAGGCCCAGGCAGCCCCGGAGGAGGTGATCGCCGGTACGTGCCATTTATTTACGTACCCTGCTTTTATTTTGATAGATACAGGTGCCTCTCACTCTTTTGTATCTATTGGCTTTGTGGAGAGACACCATATGCGCACGTCTTCGTTACCCACGCCTCTCATGGTCTCGACACCCACTGGAAGAAGTGTTATTGCCGATCAGTTTCTTGCGGATTGCCTCATTTATTTTGAGGGCAACGAGTTGAAGGCAGATTTGATTGTGTTGGGCATGTCAGACTTCGACTGCATTGTGGGCATTGACATTCTGAACAGATACCAGGCAGTGGTAAATTGTCGGCAGAGAACAGTAAGGTTCAGATCTGATTTGGGGATACAGTGGATTTTTTTATAGGAACGGTTATCGTGCGAAGATTCAGTTGATTTCGGCAATCAAAATGTCCCAGTTGTTGGAACATGGTCACACGGGCTATCTCATCTATGCCGTGGACACGTCAGGAAAGAATAAAGAGTTGAGAGTTGAGGATATACCAGTGGTAGCAGAGTTTGCTGATGTGTTCCCGGAGGAGATCCCAGGTTTCCCACCGGCTAGAGAAGTCGAGTTTGGGATTGAGTTATTACCGGGGACATCCGCTATCTCTCGTGCACCTTACAGGATAGCACCGGTGGAGTTAAGGGAATTGAAGGAGCAGTTGCAGGAACTCCTTGACGAAGGATATATACGTCCTAGCGTATCGCCATGAGGCGCACCAGTTCTCTTTGTGAAGAAGAAGGATGGTTCGATGCGGTTGTGCATCGATTATCGACAACTGAATAAAGCCACAGTGAAGAACAAGTATCCTCTCCCAAGGATTGACGACTTGTTTGATCAGTTGCAAGGTACAAAGTTGTATAGCAAGATTGATTTGAGATCCGGGTACCACCAGATCCGGGTCAGAGAAGAGGATGTACAGAAGACAGCATTTCGGACTCGATATGGGCACTATGAGTTCCTAGTGATGCCTTTCGGTGTGATGAACGCCCAGCTTTCTTTATGAGCTTGATGAACAGAGTGTTTCAACCATATCTTGATCAGTTCGTCATTGTATTCATTGACGACATACTCATCTACTCCCGGAGTGAGGAAGAGCATGTGAAACACTTGAGGACAGTACTCCAGATTCTCAGAGATCACCAGTTGTATGCGAAGCTCAGCAAGTGTGAGTTTTGGTTGAGCAGTGTAGTGTTTCTGGGGTATGTCATATCTAGCAGTGGGATATCGGTGGATCCCAGGAAAATTGAGGCTGTGATGGAGTGGGCTGCACCCACTTCTGTACCCGAGATACGGAGTTTTCTTGGTTTGGCTGGCTATTATCGATGCTTCGTTGAGGGATTTTCAAAGATCGCCAAGCCGTTGACACAGTTGACCCAAAAGGGGGTACCATTCTTTTGGTCAGAAGCTTGTGAGGAGAGCTTCCAGGAGTTGAAACACCGGTTGACGACGGCGCCTGTGTTGGTGATTCCTACGGAGAACACTAGGTTTGTCCTTTATACTGATGCATCACTTCAGGGCCTTGGGTGTGTATTGAAGCAAGATAAGCATGTGGTAGCTTATGCATCGAGGCAGTTGAAGCTGCATGAGACTAGATACCCAGTCCATGACTTGGAATTGGCGGCTATCATCTTCGCCCTGAAGATTTGGAGGCATTATTTGTATGGTACGTCGTTTACCATTTACACGGATCATAAGAGCCCGAAGTTCTTATTCACTCAGGCAGAGCTGAACATGAGGCAGAGAAGATGGATGGACTTACTCAAGGACTATGATTGTGAGATTGAGTACCATCCTGGAAAAGCTAACTTGACAGCAAACGCCTTGAGCCGGAAAGTGAAGAGTACTGCTGAGGACGTCATCCATTTGTCATCCATGATGACTTCCTATTGCCATCTGGGCTATGATTTCGACATAGATACATCACCTGTGTATGTATCGACCTTATTAGCTGAGCCAGATATCTATGAGAATATCAGGAGAGCTCAGAAGTCAGATGATGAGATTCAGAGATGGTTATCATTATTGCATCTTGGTCAGCCATCGAAGTTCAGAGTGGCCGAGGACGGATCCTTGAGATTGGGTAGCCGTTGGGTGGTTCCGAGTACGCCAGAGTTGCGTAGAGGGGTCTTGGAGCGAGCTCATAGTAGCAGACTTAGTATCCACCCAGGCGGAAGAAGATGTATAAGGATCTACGTGATCATTTTTGGTGGAAAAGAATGAAGTGTGATGTCGTCGCTTTTGTTAAGAGGTGCTTGATCTGCCAGCAGGTTAAGGCAGAGAGGCAGAGACCTGGTGGCGAGTTGAAAAGCTTGGAGATACCAAAGTGGAAGTGGGAACACATTTCCATGGACTTCGTGACTCACTTTCCGAGGAGTGCCTCGGGTTTTGATGCCATTTGGGTGATTGTGGACAGATTGACCAAAGTGGCTCACTTCATTCCTTACAGCATGACCTTCACCTATTTAAGGATGGCTCAGTTGTATATTCGAGATGTGGTAAGATTGCACGGGATCCCCATTTCCATAGTGTCGGATCGAGATCCACGATTCACATCTCATTTTTGGGAGGGTCTGCAGACAGCTTTGGGAACTGAAGTTAGATTGAGCACTGCATATCATCCTCAGACGGATGGCCAGACCGAGCGTACTTTCCAAACGCTCAAGGACATGTTGAGGGCTTGTGTATTGGAGTTCGATGCTTCTTGGCAGGATTCAGTGGCCTTGGTAGAGTTTTCTTATAACAATAGCTACCAGGCAAGCATTCAGATGACACCTTTTGAGGCCCTTTATGGCAGACGGTGTAGATCACCCTTGTGCTGGGATGACTTGGATCGTAAATCGGTCAGAGGACCGGAACTGGTTCGGGAAATGGAGGAGAAAATAAAGGTGATAAGGCAGAAAATGAAAGCAGCCCAGGACAGACAGACAGCTTATGCGAATAAACGGCGGAGACCGTTGGAGTTTCAGTTGGGAGATAAGGTCTTCTTGAAGATCTCGCCTTTCAGAGGTGTTGTGCGATTTGGGATGCGCGGAAAACTGTCTCCGAGGTATGTTGGGACGTACGAGATCTTGCAGTGCATTGGCACTTTGGCTTACCGACTGGCCTTGCCACCTTCTTTGTCTAGTATACATGATGTGTTCCATGTGTCTATGTTGCGGAAGTATGAGCCGGATCCGTCTCATGTGTTGCAGCCTTCCGAGGTTCAGTTAGAATCCGATGTATCTTATGTGGAACGGCCTGTTAGACTTCTGGATCGAGCAGATCGCAGACTTCGGAACAAAGTGATTGTGATATCCCCGAAATGTTTATGTGCATTTGAACATTAATTATGTTATGAATATTATGGTATTAATTTATCGATGATGATTTATTAATATTGGGAAATGCTTAGTCATGTGGTGGTCATGGCCTATTAATGCATTTCAGGGTGCATGTGATATATGTTGGGCAATTGGGTTATGGCATTATTATTTTGGGGTGGGTGTTATTCGTTTTGGTGAAGCATGTTTAATTGGTATTTGAAGTATTTTATTGATTTAATACTATAAAATATCATGTGAGGATATTTTAATACATCATGCTAAATACCAGGACCAAAACATAACACATCACATGACCCACCATTAACCAACCCCCCCAACCCATACCTGCTGAAGCCGCCCATACCCCTCACTTTACCTCTCCACCACTCAACCTCTATCACTCATTTCTCCCCCAATCTTCACCCAAAAACCGTCTAGCATCTGCTAAGCAAGAAGGAGGAGGAGATCTGCCATTTTATTGCTTGGAACCTTGCCAAAAATCGGAGCAAAAGAGGGTGAGGAACCATATCTTGCTTTGGGTAAATTTTGGTTAAGTTTGGGTTTGGTTATGATGTTATGATGCATGCTAGCTTAGGTTTTGTTGAACCTTTGATTTAAGTGCTTACATAGAAGTTTTATGAAGTTCCTAGCATGTTTGTTTGGGCAAGTTTTATGTGTTATGAAGTGGATTGCTTGCTATGAAAAAGGGTACTCAAAAATCTGGGGAAGTCCCGATTTTTCAGAGTGCTCGATCGATCGAGATTTTGGTCCCGATCAATCGAGCGAGGCAGAAGATTTAAAGCATGGTTTGAAATTCAGGGGCCGATCGATCGAAGGAATTTCAGATCGATCGGTGAAGTTCCTCGATCGATCGGTAAAAACATTTCGATCGATCGACCGAGGCAGAAAGTTGGGCTCTGTTTATCATGCTTTCTCGATCGATCGAGACTTGGGTACCGATCGATCGAGAGAGGCAGAATCTTGGCAAATATTTTTAATTGATTTATTTTGAAGAATTTTGTCAATGATTCTTGAAATGGTATCTAAGACTGTGTTGTACACTTGTGTAGAGCCATCACATGTAGCCACACAACGCAGGGGATAGAGCCCTGCAACTGAAGATATTTTGGAAAGGTACGTAAGCGTCGTACGGGCACCCAACGGTAACGTGTATTATATGCTTGTCGATTTGACATACGATAAATGCAAGTTTGTGCATTATGAGTACGATACATGTTGTTATGCATTGTTATTGTATATGTATGTTGTGGAACATTTGGTGTGTATTCCACGAGTCAGGGTTATCACAGTGATGATTTTAATGCTTACCGCTATATACCGCTAAAAATGTGGAGCGAGGGGTGTAGGTCCGCTTGCACATGGAGGCGAGGTTTACCATACGAAGCGAGGATAGAAATACCGCTTGTATGAAGAAGCGAGGGAGGGGAGGACCGCTTGTTCTAAAGTTATGAAGCGAGGGGCATTAAAATACACTGATGATAAACTGACTAAGGATTGAAGTAAAGATTTAAGAAGTGAAGTTATGTCATGACATTTATTTAAAGAAGCCATAATATCATATATTGAGTTGATTATGACTTATGGTACATGGACAACCAAAATGGGCGTTTTAAATGTATTGGAATTCAGGAAGTATCCTATGCCTATGATTTATGCATTTATGCTTTACATTCATATTATGTTGGATATGAACTATGATATGCTCATGTGTTGGGGGGTTGTCTTTGTAGGTGCTTTTGACATGGAGAACCAGGGTCGGGGTTGATACGCTGAGCTGTAAGGAGTGCTACAGGATTAGCAGAACAGAAATTCCTTTTGTATAGTTTCTACAAAGAGTAGAGTAAAGCTATAATTTAGTACCTTTGTTAGGAATATGTATAATTCCTTTTTGAACTTTTGGTACTATAATCTCTTAAGCTCAGGTTTATCAACACGGCCTAATACTCTGATTTATGAATGATTAGTTCTCTTAATTGCACCTTAGAATCTTGTTTAGATATCGGGGTCTTACATTAGTGGTATCAGAGCAGTGGTTAGATAACCAGGGAACGAGTAAAGGGTAGCCTTTAGAAACAAGTTGGCTAGGTATTCATTGGTGGGCATGTTTATGCATATGGTGCATATTTTTGTATAAGTTGTTATACTAACATGCTTTTGAATATGATTACTCTTGTTATCTAACTGCTTATGTTATGAATTGCTTTTGGTATTGTTGTTAACCCATGTGTTACAGCATGGCGGCTATTAATCCGGAGAACCTCAACGAAGAGGTAGGAGATGTGGGCAGTATAAATGCTAGTATTGCTCAGTCGAATCCTCTACCGCCACCTGTTGTAGGCGTGGAGCCTAGTGCACAGATACTACTACCAGGGGAGATAAGTTTGACCCAGTTCTTAAGCTATCATCCACCGCTATTTAAGGGACTGAGACTTGGGAAGCAGCCGAGGAATGGCTTGAGAGACTAGAGCAGATATTTGTATCGGCACCCTGTGCACGGACTGCCTGGCTGAGGTTGGCAGAGTTTCAGTTGGCAAAGAAGTCTTCCATGTGGTGGAAGACAACAGATATGGAGCTGAGGGCTCAGGGTATGACAGTAGATTGGACTGTGTTCAGGACCCGGTTCCTTAACCGGTATTTCTCCGCCGCTGCCAGACAAGTAAAAGAAGATGAGTTCACCAACCTGAAGCAGGGCAGCATGACTGTATCAGATTATGCCATGCAGTATTCTTCACTGCTAAGGTATGTGACTCACATCGTTGTAAATGGTCATGCCAAGATGATGAATTTTCTGAAGGGACTGAGGCCAGAGTTATTTGACCGGGTTATCTCTAACAACCCCAGCTCATTCGATGATGCCCTGACTAGAGCAGAGCTGGCAGAGATTGGGGTTAGCGTGTACAAGGAAGCTATACCCCCTTTTGTACCATCACAGAGACCGGTCGTTGACAGCCTGAGGCCACAAGGAGACCAATTTAAGCCTCGTGGGGCTTCTTCATCTTCTTGATTTGGTGGGAAGAAATTTCAGAATCAGAAGCAAGGTAATCGGGACCAGCGCAGGGAAGTAAATCATGAGGGAACAAGTGTGACAACTGTGGAGGATTTCATTTGACACGTGACTGTCGAGGCTGTTATGTTTGTGGCAGGGTGGGCCACCTGGCTCGGGTTTGCCCCAATCGGGGAGGTCAGACAGACTCTGGGCCGAATAGGCCAAGATTTGAGGCCAGGACGGCACCACAGAGACAGCAGTTTGCACCTCGACCACATGGAGGTCAGGCGGCAGGACCGCCGCAGGGTCAAGTATATGCACTGACTCGAGAGCAGGCAGAGGCATCTCTAGAGGAGGTGATTGCTGGTACGTGCTACTTACTTACGTACCCTGCATTTATTTTGGTAGATACATGTGCTTCTCATTCTTTCATATCTTCTGCTTTTGTGGAGAAACACCATCTGTGCTCGTCTCTGTTGCCCACGCCTCTTATGGTCTCGACACCCACGGGAAAGCATGTGATTGGGATCGACTATTATCTGATTGCCTCATTTATTTTGAGGGCAATGATCTGAGGGCTGATCTGATTTTGTTGGATATGGCAAATTTTGACTGTATTGTCGGTATTGATGTGTTGAGCAGATACCAGGCCGTGGTTGATTGCCGACAGAGGATGGTGCGTTTTCTATCTGATCAGGGGTTTCAGTGGACCTTCTATGGGGACGACTCTCGTCCAAGGATTCCGTTGATTTCGGCAGTTAAGATGTCGCGGTTGTTAGAACGCGGTCACACATGCTATCTTATTTATGCCGTGGACGTATCAGAGGAAAAGGAAGAGTTGAGGATCGATGATATACCAGTAGTTGCGGAATTCACTGACGTGTTTCCGGATGAGATTCCAGGATTTCCGCCGATCAGAGATGTTGAGTTTGAGATTGAGTTACTGCCAGGGACATCTGCTGTTTCCCGTGCCCCTTATAGGATGGCACCGGCAGAGCTGAGGGAGCTGAAAGTGCAGTTGCAGGAGCTCCTCGACAAAGGATACATTCGCCCTAGTGTATCACCATGGGGTGCACCAGTCTTGTTCGTAAAGAAAAAGGATGGTACGATGCGTCTGTGCATCGATTACCGTCATTTGAATAAAGTGACGATTAAGAACAAGTACCCCCTTCCGAGGATTGATGATTTATTTGACCAGCTTCGGGGCACAGAGCTTTACTCGAAGATTGACTTGAGTTCAGGCTATCACCAGATACGAGTTAGAGCTGATGACATACAAAAGACAACTTTTCGGACTCGGTATGGGCACTACGAGTTCTTAGTGATGCCATTCGGGGTGACGAATGCCACGGCTGTCTTCATGAGCCTGATGAACAGAGTGTTTCAGAAGTATCTTGATCAGTTCGTGATCGTGTTTATTGACAACATTCTGGTTTATTCAAGAAGTAAGGAGGAGCATGCCAATCATTTGAGGACGGTGCTTCAGATCCTCAGAGATCATCAGTTGTACGCCAAACTCAGCAAGTGTGAGTTCTGGCTGAACAGCGTAGCATTCTTGGGTCACATTATCTCTCGAGAGGGGATATCAGTAGATCTTAGGAAGATAGAGGCAGTTATGGATTGGTCTGCGCCTACTACAGTTCCTGAGATCCGAAGTTTTCTTGGTTTGGCCGGGTATTATCGACGCTTTGTCGAAGGATTTTCAAAGATTGCCAGGCCATTGACGCAGCTAACTCAGAAGGGAGTTCCATTCTTTTGGTCGGAAGCGTGTGAGCAGAGTTTCCGGGAATTAAAACACAGATTGACTTCAGCGCCAGTATTGGTGATTCCCAGGGAGAACAATGGGTTCGCTCTCTATACTGACGCATCGCTTCAGGGTTTAGGATGCGTACTGATGCAAGATAAGCACGTTGTGGCTTACGCTTCGAGAAAATTGAAGCCACACGAGACGAGGTATCCAGTCCATGATTTGGAGCTAGCAGCTATAGTGTTTGCCTTGAAAAGCAAATTTGACAGCCGACGCTTTGAGTCGGAAAGTGAAGAACACAGCAGAGGACGTCATGTGTCTGTCAGCTATGATGACTTCCTACTGCCAGTTGGGATTTGATTATGACGTGTCTGCTTCACCGATACAGGTATTGACCTTATTAGCCGAACCAGTTATTTATGAGCACATCCGGAAGGCTCAGGGGGCAGACGAAGAGGTCCAAAGATGGTTATCATTGGTTCGTCTGGGTCAGTCGTCGAAGTTCAGGACGGCTGAGGATGGTTCCTTGAGACTGTGTGACAGATGGGTGGTTCCGAATACGCCTGAGTTGTGTCAGGGAATATTACAGCGAGCTCATTGCAGCAGGATGAGTATCCACCCGGGCGGGAAGAAAATGTACAAAGATTTATGTGGCCAGTTCTGGTGGAGACGAATGAAACAAGATGTCACCACATTCGTCAAGAGATGTCTGATTTGTCAGCAAGTGAAGGCTGAGAGGCAGAGGCCTGGTGGTGAGCTTAGAAGTTTGGAGATACCAGAATGGAAGTGGGAGCACGTATCCATGGACTTCGTGACTGTGATATCCCCGAAATGATTAATTGCAATTTGGTGCATTAATTGTGTTTATATGATTAATTATGTGGTAATTAATTATGTGTTGGAATTATTATGTGGAAATGCTTAGTCACATGTTAGAGTGACCCGGGATAGCATTTCAGGGTGCATGTTGGGATTTATGGTTGGAAGCATGATTTATTTGCCTTGGTTAGCAATTAATTAGAAATCATGTGTTTAATTGATATTTTGGTGCATTTGGTTTAATGCCTTGGAAAATATCATGTTGGGGTGTTTTATACACCATGATTTGTGGATTGCATTTTAATTAAACCCAACACTTTTATTCCCCAACCCCACCTCATCCACTCTCACTTTCACTTTACCAAAATCAACTTCCAACAAACCCTTTCCCTTCCATTTTCGAGCTTGAGCTTTTGGGAGAAGAGAAACCTTTCAAAAATCTTGATTTGTGGAGATTGTTGGGTGATTTGAGGTCCCCAAGAGGTATGGATACCTCATGGTTAATTTTGTAAGGTTTTGTTTGAGTTTGGTATGATTTTGAATGGTTTTAAATGGGTTTTTGTTGGGTTGTTGTGGGTTTGGTTATATGTTGGATTTATACTTGTTTTGAAGTATATTTTGGTGGTTTATGTTATTTAGATGTTGTTGGTTTGTTTGGTTAAGTGTTGGGATGGATTGGATGAGATTTTGGTACAAAAATGGCAGAAAATCGCGCCTCTGTGCGAGGCGATCGATCGCCTGAAAAGAGGCGACCGATCGCCAAGAGGCAGTAACATTTTTGCCGGTTAGGTGATCGATCGCCTAAAATGAGGCGACCGATCGCCGCGAGGCAGTAGCCAAATCAAAGGAATGGCGATCGATCGCCATGTTTGAGGCGACCGATCGCCGCAGGGAAAATTTTGAGGCGACCGATCGCCTGAGGGAAGCGATCGATCGCCGCCAGTGGATTTTTGAGAAATGCTTTCTTTTGTCAAATTTTTGGTATTTGGCTATTATTTGGCTTCTAATATGGGGTTGTGTGATTGTGTAGAACCATCACAGGTAGCAACGCAACCGAGGAATTGAAGCCATATCAAATCCACTTTTGGAAAGGTACGTAGTGGACGTACGGGCACCCAACGGTACATGTATCTTATATATACTCATTGTTTATGCATTGTGGATGCAAGTATATATGTGGTATTGCATTGTGGATGCAAATACATGTTATGCATGATGTTATAGATGCATATGATTATTGGTGCACATCCTATGAGTCGTGGTCATCCCTTGATGATTTTAATGCTTGCCGCTATTTGTTTTGGTTCCGCTAAATGTGAAGCGAGGGGTGGGAGCGCCGCATGTCACATTTGAGCGTGGTTATCATATAGGGCGAGGAAAGGGTATTTGCCGCTCAATGAGAGGCGAGGGGTGGGAGTCCCGCAGTCCATTGAAGCGAGGTTATCCTATGCCGCCTATATGTAAATAAGCGAGGGGCATTAAAATACATTGTGATGGACAGACTAGGGATTGGTGATCAGTATTTGGTATTGATGAGCTGGTATATGTCATGACATGTTTTGACCATTAAAAATAATCTGTTGATTATACTCATGAGTTATGGTACAGGGACAACCAAACGGGAAGCGTTTGAAATGCATGGGGAAAACAGGAAGTGTTTTATTATGATTATGCATTTACGCTTTACCTTCATATTGTGTTGAATATGAATGATTATTATTGCTCATGTTTGGGGGTTGTCCTTGTAGGTACACGTTTGGCATGATAGGAGGGCTAGACGGGTTGAGACAGTGAGCTTGAAGAGCATCTTTGGTAGATGAAGGACAGGATTATTTTGCCTAGTGTCTACTCTAGGAGTAGTGTAAAACTAGTTGATAGCATTCATTTGATGGGGAATGTAATTAATCAATTTTGGTAGTCCTTATTTTTGGCATGTAATGCTTAAGCTCATAAACTCAACACGTTATTTCTCACTCTGATCATTTATATTAGCTCTATTATGCCTTGATTCCGCACTTAAGGATTAGGGTCAGCATGGCTGCTAATGAGGAGGTTGGAGATGTTGGTTGTGTGAATGCAAGTATCGGACAGGCAAACCCTCTACCTCCACCGGCTGTAGGCATGGAACCAGTGGTTCAGTTATTGCTACTGGGTGAGATCAGTCTGACACAATTTCTGTCGTATCATCCGCCCCGGTTTGAGGGGACAGAGTCCGGAGAAGAGGCTGAAGAGTGGCTGGAAAGACTTGAACAAATCTTTATATCGGCTCCTTGTGCTGTTACAGCTTGGCTGAGGGTAGCGGAGTTTCAGTTAGCAAAGAAACCTCTCATGTGGTGGAGGAGCACGGTGATGGAGCTAAGAGCACTAGGTGCTGTGATTGATTGGACACTCTTCAGGACTAGGTTTCTGAACCGGTATTTCTCCGCAGCGGTGAGACAGACAAAGGAGGACGAATTTACAAGTGTGAAGCAGGGGAACATGACAGTGGCAGACTATGCCACACGGTACTCTTCGTTGCTGAGGTACGTTCCCCACATTGCCACCAATGGGCACGCTAAGATGAGGAACTTTATGAAAGGGTTGTGACCGGAGCTCTATGACCGGGTTATCACCAATAACCCAACTTCTTTTGATGATGCTCTCACAAGGGCAGAGCTTGCCGAGCTTGGGGTGGGAGCTTATTCTAGTGCTATGCCACCACCGGTACCGCAACAGAGGCAGACTAATGACAGCTTGAGGCCTCGGGGAGAGCCATTTAAACCTCGTGGTGCCTCTTCATCTTCGCGGTATGGTAGAAAGAAATACTTTGGTCAGAAACAGGATAACAAGAAGGGTAATTGGTCGGCCAATCGAGGGTTTTCACAAGGGGATAGGCCAGGAGAGCCGAGGTGCAACAATTGTGGAGGGCCACACTCTTCAAACAAGTGTCCTGCCTGTTATATCTGTGGCAAGATGGGCCACATCGCTCGGTATTGCCCCACCCGGGGAGGACAGCCAGAGTTTCAGGGCAACAGGCCGAGGTTTGATGATAGGACAGTGCAGCAGAGGCAGCAGTTTGGGCCTCGACCATCGGGAGGTCAGACAGTAGGACCGCCCCAGGGACAGGTGTATGCACTGACCAGGGAGCAGGCCCAGGCAGCCACAGAGGAGGTGATCGCCGGTACGTGTCATTTATTTACGTACCCTGCTTTTATTTTGATCGATACAGGTGCCTCCCACTCTTTTGTATCGGTGGGTTTTGTGGAAAGACACCATATGCGCACGTCTTCTCTACCCACGCCTCTCCTTGTCTCGACACCCACTGGAAGAAATGTCGTTGCTGATCAGTTCATGGCAGACTGCCTCATTTATTTTGAGGGCAACGAGTTGAAGGCAGACTTGATCGTATTGGGCATGTCAGACTTCGACTGCATCTTGGGTATTGATGTTCTGAACAGATATCAGGCAGTGGTAGATTGCCGGCAGAGGACAGTGAAGTTCAGACCTGAGTTGGGCAGTCAGTGGACCTTCTATGGCAACGGTTCTCGTGCGAAGATTCCGTTGATTTCAGCGATCAAGATGACTCAGTTGTTGGAACGTGGTCACACGGGCTATCTCATCTATGCCGTGGACACGTCTGGGAAGAGTAAAGAATTGAGAGTTGAGGATGTGCCAGTAGTGGCAGAGTTTGTTGATGTATTCCCAGAAGAGATCCCAGGTTTCCCACCGGCTAGGGAAGTTGAGTTTGGGATCGAGTTGTTGCCAGGGACATCCGCTATCTCTCGTGCACCTTATAGGATGGCACCGGCTGAGTTGAGAGAGTTGAAAGAACAGTTGCAGGATCTCCTGGACAAGGGATATATACGCCCGAGCGTGTCGCCATGGGGCGCACCAGTCCTCTTTGTGAAGAAGAAGGACGGTTCGATGCGGTTGTGTATCGATTACCGGCAACTGAATAAGGCTACAGTGAAGAACAAGTATCCTCTTCCAAGGATCGACGATCTGTTTGATCAGTTGCAAGGTACCAGGGTGTATAGCAAGATTGATTTGAGATCCGGCTATCATCAGATTCGAGTCATAGAGGAAGATGTGCAGAAGACAGCATTCCGGACCCGATATGGGCATTATGAGTTCTTAGTGATGCCGTTCGGCGTGACGAATGCTCCAGCGGTCTTTATGAGTCTGATGAACAGAGTGTTTCAGCCGTATCTTGATCAGTTCGTCATCGTGTTCATAGACGACATTCTCATCTACTGCCGGAGTGAGGAAGAACATGTGAGACACTTGAGGACAGTGCTCCAGATTCTCAGAGAGCATCAGTTGTATGCTAAGCTCAGTAAGTGTGAATTTTGGCTGAGCAGTGTGGTGTTTCTGGGGCATGTCATATCGAGCAGCGGGATATCAGTGGATCCCAGGAAGATTGAGGCTGTGATGGAGTGGGCTGCCCCCACTTCTGTGCCGGAGATACAGAGTTTTCTGGGTTTGGCCGGCTATTATCGACGCTTTGTCGAGGGCTTTTTGAAGATTGCCAAGCCGTTGACACAGTTGACTCAGAAGGGTGTACCTTTCTTTTGGTCAGAAGCTTGTGAGGAGAGCTTCCAGGAGTTGAAGCACCGGTTGACGACGGCGCCAGTGTTAGTGATCCCTACGGAGAACTCCAGATTTGTTCTGTATACTGACGCATCACTTCAGGGCCTTGGGTGTGTTCTGATGCAAGATAAGCATGTGGTAGCTTATGCATCGAGGTAGTTGAAGCCGCATGAGACCAGATATCCAGTTCATGATTTGGAATTGGCGGCTATCATCTTCGCCCTGAAGATTTGGAGGCATTATTTGTATGGTACGTCGTTTATCATCTACACGGATCACAAAAGCCTCAAGTTTTTATTCACTCAGGCAGAGTTGAACATGAGGCAGAGGAGATGGATGGACCTACTCAAGGACTATGATTGCGAGATAGAGTACCATCCCGGAAAAGCCAATTTGACAGCAGACGCTTTGAGCCGGAAAGTGAGGAGTTCTGCTGAGGACGTCATCCATTTATCGGCTATGATGACCTCCTATTGCCATCTGGGCTATGATTTCGACATTGATGCATCGCCTGTGTATGTATCGACCTTGTTAGCTGAGCCAGATATCTATGAGAACATCAGGAGAGCTCAGAGGGCAGATGATGAGGTTCAGAGGTGGTTATCTTTAGTACATCTTGGTCAGCCAACGAAGTTCAGAGTGGCCGATGACGGGTCTTTGAGATTGGGTGACCGTTGGGTGGTTCCGAGTACGCCGGAGTTGCGTAAAGGGATCTTGGAGCGAGCTCATAGTAGCAGACTTAGCATCCACCCAGGCGGGAAGAAGATGTATAAAGATCTGCGTGGTCAGTTTTGGTGGAAGAGAATGAAATCTGATGTCGTCGCTTTTGTGAAGAGGTGTTTGATCTGCCAGCAGGTTAAGGCAGAGAGACAGAGACCTGGCGGCGAGTTGAGAAGCTTGGAGATACCGAAGTGGAAGTGGGAGCACATTTCCATGGACTTCGTGACTCATTTGCCGAGGAGTGCTTCAGGCTTCGATGCTATTTGGGTGATCGTGGATCGATTGACTAAGGTAGCTCACTTTATCCCCTATAGCATGACTTTCACATTTTTGAGGATGGTGCAGTTGTATATTAGAGATGTGGTGAGATTGCATGGGATCCCCGTTTCCATAGTGTCAGATCGAGATCCGCGATTCACATCTCATTTTTGGGAAGGTCTTCAGTCAGCCTTGGGAACTGAAGTCCGATTGAGCACTGCTTATCATCCTCAGACGGATGGCCAGACCGAGCGCACTATTCAGACGCTCGAGGACATGCTGAGAGCTTGTGTTTTGGAGTTCGATGTTTCTTGGCAGGATTCAGTGCCTTTGGTAGAGTTTTCTTATAACAATAGCTACCAGGCGAGTATTCAGATGGCTCCGTTTGAAGCTCTTTATGGCAGACGGTGTAGATCACCCTTGTGTTGGGATGATTTGGACCGCAGATCGGTCGGAGGACCGGAGTTGATTCGAGAGATGGAAGAAAAGATAAAGACGATAAGGCAGAAAATGAAAGCGGCCCAGGACACACAGGCAGCTTATGCAAATAAACGGCGGAGACCGTTGGAATTTCAGTTGGGAGATAAGGTCTTTTTGAAGATCTCGCCTTTCAGAGGCGTTGTACGATTTGGGATGCGCGGGAAACTGTCTCCGAGGTATGTTGGACCGTACGAGATTTTGCAGCGCATTGGCACCTTAGCTTACCGACTGGCTTTGCCGCCTTCTTTATCTGGTATACATGATTTGTTTCATGTGTCTATGCTGCGGAAGTATGAGCCGGATCCGTCGCATGTTTTACAGCCTTCCGAAGTTCAGTTAGAGTCCGATGTGTCTTATGTGGAACGGCCTGTCAGAATTCTGGATCGAGCAGACCGTAGACGTCGGAATAAGGTGATACCTATGATCAAGGTTCAGTGGGATCGCAGGGGTGTCGAGGAGGCTACGTGGGAGACGGAGCGGCATATGGTGCAGCACTACCCGGAACTATTCTCTGGTATGTGTTTATGTTTAGTTTCCTTTTGGGGTAAGTGCATGTGATTTCGAGGACGAAATCTTATAAGTAGGGGAGTATTGTGATATCCCCGAAATGATTAATTGCAATTTGGTGCATTAATTGTGTTTATATGATTAATTATGTGGTAATTAATTACGTGTTGAAATTATTATGTGGAAATGCTTAGTCACATTTTAGAGTGACCCGGGATAGCATTTCAGGGTGCATGTTGGGATTTATGGTTGGAAGCATGATTTATTTGCCTTGGTTAGCAATTAATTAGAAATCATGTGTTTAATTGATATTTTGGTGCATTTGGTTTAATGCCTTGGAAAATATCATGTTGGGGTGTTTTATACACCATGATTTGTGGATTGCATTTTAATTAAACCCAACACTTTTATTCCCCAACCCCACCTCATCCACTCTCACTTTCACTGTACCAAAATCAACTTCCAACAAACCCTTTCCCTTCCATTTTCGAGCTTGAGCTTTTGGGAGAAGAGAAACCTTTCAAAAATCTTGATTTGTGGAGATTGTTGGGTGATTTGAGGTCCCCAAGAGGTATGGATACCTCATGGTTAATTTTGTAAGGTTTTGTTTGAGTTTGGTATGATTTTGAATGGTTTTAAATGGGTTTTTGTTGGGTTGTTGTGGGTTTGGTTATATGTTGGATTTATACTTGTTTTGAAGTATATTTTGGTGGTTTATGTTATTTAGATGTTGTTGGTTTGTTTGGTTAAGTGTTGGGATGGATTGGATGAGATTTTGGTACAAAAATGGCAGAAAATCGCGCCTCTGTGCGAGGCGATCGATCGCCTGAAAAGAGGCGACCGATCGCCAAGAGGCAGTAACATTTTTGCCGGTTAGGTGATCGATCGCCTAAAATGAGGCGACCGATCGCCGCGAGGCAGTAGCCAAATCAAAGGAATGGCGATCGATCGCCATGTTTGAGGCGACCGATCGCCGCAGGGAAAATTTTGAGGCGACCGATCGCCTGAGGGAAGCGATCGATCGCCGCCAGTGGATTTTTGAGAAATGCTTTCTTTTGTCAAATTTTTGGTATTTGGCTATTATTTGGCTTCTAATATGGGGTTGTGTGATTGTGTAGAACCATCACAGGTAGCAACGCAACCGAGGAATTGAAGCCATATCAAATCCACTTTTGGAAAGGTACGTAGTGGACGTACGGGCACCCAACGGTACATGTATCTTATATATACTCATTGTTTATGCATTGTGGATGCAAGTATATATGTGGTATTGCATTGTGGATGCAAATACATGTTATGCATGATGTTATAGATGCATATGATTATTGGTGCACATCCCATGAGTCGTGGTCATCCCTTGATGATTTTAATGCTTGCCGCTATTTGTTTTGGTTCCGCTAAATGTGAAGCGAGGGGTGGGAGCGCCGCATGTCACATTTGAGCGTGGTTATCATATAGGGCGAGGAAAGGGTATTTGCCGCTCAATGAGAGGCGAGGGGTGGGAGTCCCGCAGTCCATTGAAGCGAGGTTATCCTATGCCGCCTATATGTAAATAAGCGAGGGGCATTAAAATACATTGTGATGGACAGACTAGGGATTGGTGATCAGTATTTGGTATTGATGAGCTGGTATATGTCATGACATGTTTTGACCATTAAAAATAATCTGTTGATTATACTCATGAGTTATGGTACAGGGACAACCAAACGGGAAGCGTTTGAAATGCATGGGGAAAACAGGAAGTGTTTTATTATGATTATGCATTTACGCTTTACCTTCATATTGTGTTGAATATGAATGATTATTATTGCTCATGTTTGGGGGTTGTCCTTGTAGGTACACGTTTGGCATGATAGGAGGGCTAGACGGGTTGAGACAGTGAGCTTGAAGAGCATCTTTGGTAGATGAAGGACAGGATTATTTTGCCTAGTGTCTACTCTAGGAGTAGTGTAAAACTAGTTGATAGCATTCATTTGATGGGGAATGTAATTAATCAATTTTTGGTAGTCCTTATTTTTGGCATGTAATGCTTAAGCTCATAAACTCAACATGTTATTTCTCACTCTGATCATTTATATTAGCTCTATTATGCCTTGATTCCGCACTTAAGGATTAGGGTCCTTACAGTGACCCACTTACCGAGGACTGTTTCGGGTTTTGATGCCATCTGGGTAGTCGTGGACAGATTGACTAAAGTGGCTGACTTCATTCCATACAGTATGACCTTCACGTACTTGAGGATGACTAAGTTATATGTCAGAGATGTAGTGAGACTGCATGGGATCCCTGTTTCGATTGTGTCTGATCGAGATCCGCGGTTTACATCTCACTTCTGGGAAGGTCTTCAGTCAGCTCTCGGTACAGAATTGAGGTTGAGCACAGCATACCATCCCCAAACGGACGGACAGACCGAGCGTACCATACAGACGCTCGAAGATATGTTACGGGCTTGTGTATTGGAGTTCTATACTTCGTGGCAGGACTCAGTGGCCTTGGTAGAGTTTTCTTATAACAATAGCTACCAGGCAAGCATACAGATGGCTCCTTTTGAGGCTCTCTACGGTAAATGTTGTAGGTCACCGTTATGTTGGGACAACGTGGATCGCAAATCGGTCGGAGGACCAGAGTTGGTCCAAGAAATGGAAGAAAAAGTAAAGGTGATTAGAAGAAAGATGAAAGCAGCCCAGGACAGACAGGCAGCGTATGCTAATCAACTGCGTCTGTCGTTAGAGTTTCAGTTGGGCGACAGGGTCTTTTTGAAGATCTTACCTTTCAGAGGTGTAGTACGTTTTGGGATGCGGGGGAAGTTATCCCCGAGATATGTTGGGCCGTACGAGATCTTACAGCGTATTGGTACTCTGGCATACCGGTTGGCTTTACCGCCCTCTCTATCCGGCATACACGATGTGTTTCATGTGTCTATGTTGCGGAAGTACGAGCCAGATCCTTCTCATGTGTTTCAACCTTCTGAGGTTCAGATAGAGTCCGATGTTTCCTATGTAGAGCGGCCTATCAGGATTCTAGATCAGGCAGATCGCAGACTACGAAACAAAGTTATTCATATGGTCAAAGTTCAGTGGGATCGTAGGGGTGTTGAGGAGGCCACGTGGGAGACGGAGCGACACATGGTGCAGCACTATCCAGGACTATTTTCTGGTATGTGAGTTATGTTTTATTTTGTTTTGGGTAAGTGCATGCTGATTTCGAGGACGAAATCTTATAAGTAGGGGAGTATTATGAGATCCCTGAAATGTTTATGTGCATTTGAACATTAATTATGTTATGAAGATTATGGTATTAATTTATCGATGATGATTTATTAATATTGGGAAATGCTTAGTCATGTGGTGGTCATGGCCTATTAATGCATTTCAGGGTGCATGTGATATATGTTGGGCAATTGGGTTATATCACTATACTAAAACTTGACACCGTGCACTTGCGGTATAAATCGCTACATTGAAATTAATTGTTTAAAATAAAAGCGATCAATATACATACTCAATATGTAATTACATATTTCAGTATAACAGGACCGATATGATGTCTCTTAGCGTAATATGTCAGTGGCTCAGCCTTCACGTCCCATATTAGCAGCACATATCACATTTTTGTCCTCAGATGTTATAACAGCCAAAGCATATGCCCAACAAGAGCAAACCTCTCATGGCATCAACGAGATGTCTCAACACCATCAATATAATAGCCAAAGCATATGCCCAACAATGGCATACCTCTCACATGATATCAACGATCTCAACATCATATATAAACAACCAAAGCATATGCCCAACAATGGCATACCTCTCACATGGCATCAACGATCTCATCATCATATAGAAACAGCCAAAGCATATGCCCAACAAGGGCATACTTGTTGTGTTGTACAACATATATAAGTGTAGGCGTCAATGATTAACCGCCTCTCTGTCCTGTCCCATGTGATGGTGCTACATGAATATCGACAATATACCATGTTAAAATAGGCTTCACCGTCAATCTTTCCACAAAATATAACATTTTCAACAAATTCATCTTAGTGATCGAACGATCGTTTCTAACGAGATCGCTTCAATTTTTATAACCCTAGCAATCGATCGGTCATTGCTAGTGATCGATCGCTATTTATGTCCAATTTCCACAAAATGTTACGGCCTTCTAGCGATCGATCGATACTCGTTAGCGATGGTCGCTAAACACTTTCGCTTCGAGCGATCGATCGCTATGCTCTGTAACATTCAGAACATGGCGATATTCATGTCTATCTTCATTGTTCCAAGTCCTCATCTCAAAATTTACCATCAAAACTTCATAAAACATCATTTACTCATGATAGATACATGTTTTCAGAAGATTACAACTTAGGTCATTGAATAAACAACATATAACTTCAACCTTCCTTCAACATGCTTCTTGAATTGCATATAAAGAACCATAATTAAGTTATTACACCAACAAATACATAAAAGTAGCTCATGCAACTTATTCTTACCACATTCTTTATTTTGAACATGATTCCAAGCTAGAACCAAGCAAAGAAAAGAAGGGTACAAGAAAGCATGTGTAGAGCTTTTGTAGGTGGTGTTTTGTATGTATTTTTCATCTGATTTTTGTTTATATATATTGTATCCAACACTCATCTCATACTAATTCCATGTGTCCTATGATGTTTCAAAGTCATGCCTTCTATGTAGAGGTACTATACCATGTATAACTCATAAATTCATCTGACACAACCATATCAATTGCCTAAATCACACATGTGTCATACAAACTCTATATAGTTGTGTTCCATTTCATTTAGGCACATATTTTCCCATACCATACTTCATATAAGATGCACATGAGATCTCTTGTCAATAACACATGTAACAATACTTTACATCCATTCATTATGTCCAACTATGTTTAGTTCATTTCCAATCATATGTCAACTAATCATACTCGGTTTAACCCAAACTCGAGGCCACGTCATACCGTAAGTATTTCATAATTACGCAATAATCATAGTAGACATGTATGAGTCATATTTTGGTATTACAATTCTCCCATACTCATTGAATTTCGTCCACAAAATTGAATCATAAACTCATCACATAATGTCATAAGACTCATCTATACATTTAAAATGACAACAATAAGTGTAACGACCCACAACTTTTACATGATTTACATGATCATGCATAAACATCATGACTCATATAAAAGCATTTGATATGCATAAATGTTGGGTCTATTGTGAAGGTATTGTTTTGGATTCTATTGAATGCATGACTTGAGTGATAATTATGATAAGAATTGAAATCTAATGAGTCGGTTTCATTATATCGATAATATGGTTAAAATTATGAATATGCAAAGTTGAGGGACTTAAGTGTAAGAGCCTAGAGACTTGAAGGTCTAAAGTGCAATATGACATAAAATTCATATTTATCTAGTGAAAAGGAAGGAAACTTACCAGCTTATCTTCCATTTTCATTTTTGCATCTACGCTTTGAGGGAAAGCTATCCAAATTCCATAGAAACTCAAGTTTTGTGCCAAAAACTTGTAGAGGAAGGTATACCTATGTTTATATTCTTTATTTTCTATGGTTTTGACAAGTTTTAATGATGCGTATGTTGATGTTGGTTGAGAAGAAACATAGGGTTTACATGTGTTAGATGAAAACATGTATTTTGAATTAGATTTGGATGTTATACATGAAGGGAATAGGTTTAAAGAAGGTAGAAGAGGTTTTGGAAAGAAAGAACATGTGTTTGTATAAGAAATCTGCTGAAAAACAGAACTTCTATGGTGTTTTGAATTTTTGGAACTCTTAAACTTTGATTTTGATGTTGGTGTTCAAATATAAGTTGTATTATGTTAATGTATCTTTAATTTGATAGTAAATTCAGTAGTTATAATACATGAGCTATATCAATTTTACTAAACTATGTACAGGTTGACATTTCAAATGGAATAATTTTTGAAACCTGATGTTCTTGGCTACTTTTGTTTATGCAGATTATTGAATTAACTTAAGCACTTCAAAGATGAATTGTAGAACTTTGAGTTATCTTTAATTTGACGCAAAGTGCGACTCATTTGGAGTTCATATAAATTAGTTATGAATTTTATACCAAAAGGTTTCAAAGCTGAAAAATGCAGAATTTTTCAATAAACCATTCTGCCCTGTAGCGATCGATCGCCTCTGTGTAGAGATCGATCTCTTCAGCCAAAATTTTGAAAAAAATGGTTTTCTTTGATGAGTTTAAGTATGGGAAGCCTAGTATGATGTATGTGAACTATGAAAACATGTTAAAGGTAAATATTAGATGATTTATTCATGTGTTTGAGATAAATGTATTTATAGGTCATTATCTCGAACAAGCTACAGATAAGGCAAACTACAAGAGTTCTTCGAGATAGGAATATCGTTTGTGAGTATATCATATAACTTGGTATTTAACTGTACATAAGTATATGATTTATGTTCTATGAATTGCGTTTATAATGGGTGTAAATATGTGTTGTAAATGATGTGATGTTTCATTATATTGAAATGTGTTTATGAATTGTGCATTCATGTCCATACATAAGAGATTAACGAACTCTGTTATGGATGCTAAGGATCTTGAACCATGTGTTAATGCATTCTGAGTACGGTCAGAATTACAGAGTCAAAGAATATCGATCCCGAGTTAATTGAGAACTCAAAAAGGGGATCTACGGAGTAACATGGCCATCTTGTGATCACAAATTGTTCCTGAGTCTAGTTGATCCATAACAGAAGAACAAATAATCATACATGCATGTGTACATGTGAATTACTTGTTGTACAAGTGTTACTACAGTTATGATGAGTTATATTACGTATGTGATGTTGAATATCAGTTATTTGTATATACTCAGTGAAGTGTTTTGTTTCAGATAATCCAAAGTAAAAGCTGACTCTAGAGGCAGGTCTAGAAGTCTTTTTGAAGTCTTTTGCAGTATGGATACAAGGTTGGCCGGCTAATCTGTAGTTCTTCTCCCTCTGCTCGTCATTGTACATATAAGTGTATAGGTTTTTGGTATGAGTAGTGCGAGATACAGCCCCAATCCATTTTTGTGGCATATAGGCCATGTACATATGGTTATGGAAAAAAAAGTTTTAAATTTACATGTTATAAAGTACAATTTCCGCTGCAACGAACTAAATATATTACTATAGTAATGCTATAGTCACAATCATGTGTATGTATATAAGTGATGTGATGTCCTTACAGGATAAATGTTAGGCGACATGCCTCATGTATGTATACGTGATCATCCGGATATCCTTGCACCTTCTCAACAATATGGTTTTGAAGGATGATTCCGGATTCATCAATCTCGATCCCGAGAACTCGATTTGTCTAGTAGCAATTACTATATTCCTTTCGGATATCACTAATCCTTCCTTGTAGCAAATATCTGAAAAGATTTCCAAATGTGTAAGATGCTCTTTCAGGTTTCTTGACGCAATGAGGATGTCATCAATGTACACGAACATGAAGCTGAAGTAATCCTTGACAAGATTATCCATCTTCTTTTGGAAAATCTGGGGAGCGTTTGCCAATCCCATTGGCATGACATTCCAGATATAATGTCCTTGTGGTGTGGAGAATGATATGAACTTTCTGCTTGCTTCCTCCATCTTAATCTGGTAAATCCAGACTTACAATCGAACTTGGAAAACACTTTGGCATTCTTGATGTTATTTACCAAATGTTCTCTGATTGGGATAAAGTATCCACCGAAATCCAAGATGTCATTGATTCCTTTGTAGTTGATTACTAAACTTGGCTCTTTTGATTTCTCCATGATTCCGAACAAGGAATCCTGGACTCCTAGATGGAGAAACACCTGCTAAGATTAACTTAAGGTCAAGATGTTCCTTAAGTATTAGCTGCATATGCAGCCGATCTTCCATATTCATGGGGATTGGTGTAAGGACCCTAGTTCCTTAAGTGTGGATTAAAGGTATAAATAGAGCTAACATGCATTATCAGAGTTTAATAGTTCGTGTTGAGACTTTGAGCCTTAAGAATTACATGCCATGTTAAGGACTATTCAATGGATTAATTACATTCTTCAACAAATGAATGTTGTTCCCTATAGCTTTACACTACTCCTGGAGTAGATACTATACAAAATAATCATGTCCTTCATATCAAAAGCGTTCTTCACGAGCTCACCGCCTCAACCCGCCTTAACCCCTTTTTCATGCCAAAATGTACCTACAAGGACAACCCCCAAAACATGAGCATATAATAATCCATATTCAACACAATATGAATATAAGGCGTAAATGCATAAACCGTAATAAAGCACTTCCTGTTTTTCTCATGCATTTTAAACGCTCCCTTTTTGGTAGTCCCTGTACCATAACTCATGAGTATAATCAATAGATTATTTAATGGTTCACACGTGTCATGACATAACACCATTCCATATTCATCAATTACCAATCCCTAGTCTGTTCATCACAATGTATTTTAATGCCCCTCGCTTCACATATAAGCTGCATAGAATAACCTCGCTTCAATGGACATGCAGTACTTCCACCCCTCGCTTCACATTTTAGCGGCAAATATTCTTTCCTCGCCTCATATGATAACCACGCTTCAATGTGACATGCGGCACTCCCACCCCTCGCTTCACATTTAGCGGCACCAAATAAATAGCGGCAAGCATTAAAATCATCAAGGTGATAACCATGACTCATGGGATGTGCACCAATAATTATATGCATATACATTCATCATGCATAACTCAACATGTATTTGCATCCATAATGCACATCCATATATACTCACATCTACAATGCATAATCAATGAGTATAATAGATACATGTACCGTTGGGTGCCCGTACGTCTTCTACGTACCTTTCCAAAAGTAGGATGTGGTAGGACTTCACTTCCTTGGCTGTGTTGCCACCTGGGATGGTTCTACACACTCACACAAATCAATATTAGAACCCAATAATAGTCCAATACCAAAATCCTAAAAAAATAACCAAAAACACCATATTTTGTGACTCGCGATCGATCGCCGCGAGGGGCCGATCGATCGCGAGATCATACTGCCCGATACCAAATTTTTCTTCCTTCGTCGATCGATCGCCACATTTGGCGCGATCGATCGCCAGCCTCACCGATCGATCGCCCAAATGTGGCGATCGATCGCCAATAGCTTCTGGCGCGCACTGTTGGCTCGCGATCGATCGCCAAAAACGGGCGATCGATCGTCGAGTCCTGTACCACGAAAAACACCATTTTTGAACACCATTTTCTTCCCAAACTACACCAACACTTAAACATTCAACCCAACAACATAAAAATCATAATAAACCTTCAAAATACACCTTAAACAACCCAAAAATCCATCACCCAACCAAAATATCACCAACCCATAACAACCCATTACAAAACCCTTCAAAACCATATCAAAACTAAACCAAACACCACAAAAATACCAAGGAGGTATCCATACCTCTTGGGGACTCCAAATCTCCCAACAAATTCCATAAATCAAGTTTTTGCAAGGATTTCTCTTCCACTTTATGCCAAAATTCGAAAATAGAAGAGGATGAGGGTTTGGATGGATGATTTGGGGAAAATAGAAAAGTGATGGTAAAGGTGGGGTAATTGGGTTATAAGGGTTAATTAAAAATTGTACCCCAAAGATTAACATGATGTATAAAATACCCCAACATGGTATTTTAAAAGCATTTTACCAACACGCACCCAAAACCTCAATTAAATTCATGCTTTCCAAATAATCGCCAACCATTACAATCAAATCATGTTAATATCCAATTCTCCCAACATGCACAACATGCACCCTGAAATGCACTCCCGGGTCACGCCTACCATGTGACTAAGCATTTCATCAAGATAATTAATTCCAACACATAAATCAATTATCACCATAATTAATCATATAAACATAATTAATGCCCAAATTGCAATTAATTATTTCGGGGATATCACAATACTCCACTACTTATAAGATTTCGTCCTCGAAATCGCATGCACTTACCCCAAAATGAAACTAAACATAAATATCATACCAGAAAACAGTTCCGGGTAGTGCTGCACCATATGCCGCTCCGTCTCCCACGTAGCCTCCTCGACACCCCTGCGATCCCACTGAACCTTGATCATAGTGTAAGACCCCGTTATCTAAACAAGATTCTAAGGTGAAATTAAGAGAACTAATCATTCATAAATCAGAGTATTAGGTCGTGTTGATAAACCTGAGCTTAAGATATTACAGTACCAAAAGTTCAAAAATGAACTATACATATTCCTAACAAAGGTACTAAATTATAGCTTTACTCTACTCTTTGTAGAAACTATACAAAAGGAATTTCTGTTCTGCTAATCCTGTAGCACTCCTTACAGCTCAGCGTATCTACCCCGACCCTGGTTCTCCATGTCAAAAGCACCTACAATGACAACCCCCAACACATGAGCATATCATAGTTCATATTCAACATAATATGAATGTAAAGCATAAATGCATAAATCATAGGCATAGGATACTTCCTGAATTCCAAAGCATTTAAAACGCCCATTTTGGTTGTCCCTGTACCATAACTCATAATCAAATCAATCTATGATATTATGGCTTCTTTAAATAAATGTCATGACATAACTTCACTTCTTAAATCTTTACTTCAATCCTTAGTCAGTTTATCATCAGTGTATTTTAATGCCCCTCGCTTCATAACTATAGAACAAGCGGTTGGAGATCGATCGCGTGTGACTAGAGATCGATCGTGAATGAGGCAACAACTTTTGTGTTGACAATTTAAGTATGAAGCAATCTATCGCTGATCTGATACAGATCGATCGCTAGTACTAAATTGAAGCGATTGATCGCTAGGTTGAGTTCATGAAAATGTTATATTATCTTGATATTTGTATAATGTTGTTGATTATAACATTGAATTATTGAACTTTATGTAGCACCATCTCAGGGAACATGTCAAAGAGGAGGTTAACAAATAATTCCTGCTTTTCTAGTTTTGGAAACGACAACAGGTACGTGTTGACGAACGAGTATCGATGATACATTTATGATGAATGTATGTGATGATGGTTATCTATATATTATTGAGATATGAGATTATTGTGAATGATGTTGTTGAGGCATGTGATTGATGCTTTGAGGCATGATGATGTTGAGGCATGAGATATGGCTGTTATAACATGTGAGCTGGGATATAATATGTGTTGTTGACATGAAGATGTGAGCAGGTTCTACTAACATATTGAACGGAAAGGCAATATCATATATGCTCCGTTATAATAAGGTGATGAATGAGACTCATCGGATGTGTCATGACATAATATTGTGTATTGTCATATGATGAATTGTGATATGATGTATCTACATGAACAACCACAAAGGAGTAAGTCAATGTATGAAATACAGGAAGTTGTTTATTCAGTATATATGCATTTGATTGATATTGGATTTTGATTATCATCTATATACTCATGTTGTGTGGTTGTTCTGTAGGGACTCATAGATGAGGGAGGCCGGGATTGTGAGTCTAGCTTCTGCTATTAGGATATAACTGATCGAGATAGAAACTTTCAAAAGAATTTTGATAAGTATATGATGTACAGTATGTTTTGTATGAGAATACTATAATAGAGAATACTGATGTAATGAATATCTTGATCAATAGTCATACTATCTTAATCTTGTTAAATATAGATTGACATGTACTAAATTGTATGCTTATGTGAGGATTAAGGTAACGAGGCTCCACATCTTTCCTTGTGGTTTTCCTTGGGCCACGTAGGCAACATTGACAATTTCAGAAGTTGGCATAGATGAACCGAGACTAGCATGAGTGGCCAAATGTTGTTCCTCGTGCACAAGCTCACCAAAACACACATCTAAGGATGGAATTGGGTCTCGGTTCAATAAACAAGCCCGAGTAGTCTCATATTCAGGGTGGAGTTTCATGAGGAATTGAGCGAGTTGGCTTACTACGTGAACTTCATGGATTACATGAAGAGCTTCTTTAGGTATGTGAGCATCTATAATCTCAATATATTCACTCCAGAGATTGAGAAATACCGAGTAATATTATTGCATGGTTAGATTTCCATGCGAGTAATTAGAAATCTCCAGTTCGAGTTGAAATCGGTAGACAGTGTTGTCCTGATAATAAACCCTCTTAAGACAATTCCACATCTCCTTTGAGGTAGTAAAGCAGCGCAAATTGTTGACCATATGTGCATCAATTGATCCAAGAATCCAAGAAATTATCAGAGTATCATTTGTCTCCCGCTTGGCCAATTCTTTGTTCGTCTCTGGCGCAGCAGTATAACCAGTAATATGGCCCCAAAGTTCCTTCCCTTTGAGGATCATCCGACATAATTTTTCCAATTGAATATAATAGAGAGAACATTGGTTAGTCATGATGAACAATTAACTAAACCAAGAACGAAAGGCCACAGCAAAATAAAGATAAAAAGTTAAAGGGCCCACAACAAATCTAAATCAAAAGCCCACACAAAGTGATGAGCAGAATTATTAGATAACCCACAAACGTCTCAAAAGTGAGATTAAGGCATCTCCAAACCCTGCATCAAAAATGGATTCAACGCCATTTTGGTGCAGGGTTGGCTCTACAACCCTACACCATTCCCAGCTCTATTCCAGGCCCTGGGAACAGTGTTGCACCAGGAATGGCGCAGCTTTTTCTGGCGCAGAAGGTTTTATTTTTTTTAAAAAAAATTAGTTTTATTTTTTTAAATACTTATATTATTTATTATATTATTTGTATTGTTTTAATATATTTTAATCATTTTTATTATATAATTTTTGAAAATTTTAAAATTATTAATATTTATAGTATTTAAAACTTTATAATTAATATTATTAAAAATTAAATTTATTTTTAATTATTATAAATGAAATTAAAACAAGCTAAAAAATTACAAAATTAAATTATTCATGATGTTTAAACATACATTTAAGTTAGAAATTACTTAACTTAATAATACACGCAAAATTATTCAAGAATAAAGAAGCTCATATCGCGTTACGTGATGCATTGATTGATCATTTATGGGATGAATATCGAATAATTAAATTTGTGTTTATGTTATGGTTTATTATCAAGTGTAGTTTGTAATATTTGTCGTTAAGTTTCTAAGTTATTTATTTATAATATTTAATATGTTAATATTTCGTTATTACTAAGTAAAAACAAATGATTAATTATATTAAATTAATTAATTAAATTGAATTATTGATTAAATTTTAACGATTTAATTATCAAATTTAAAATTTAATTATGTTACTAAATATATAAATATATTTATAATAGATAATTGATTGAAAAAATAATTATTATAAATGAAATTAAAAGGAATTTATAAGGAATATTCCTTTTGAAGTAAAGTTTGGAGTAGATGGGTTGGAGATGCGCTTTGTGTTTGATGCAGAAAATGCACTATTTTGGTGCAAAACCTGCGAGATGACCTAAGAAACCCCGAGATCGGGAAAAAATAATTTCCGAAGCGGGGCGGGGCGGGTCCTGGGATTGGCCGAACCCGCCCCGCAATACATTTTTAATTTTTTTAAAAAAATATATGATATTGATTATACATTTTACTTCTTTAATTGAACAATAAAGTGCCATTATTTAATTTTATATCAAAATTCACGTGTTCATGTTAAAGAAGTTGGATATTTTGAAGGAAATAAGAGCAAATTAATAAATATTTAGTAGTTTAAAGATAGTTTTACAATGCTTATTATAAATATTTACTAGGAAAAGCATGAAATTTAATCACAAAACTCAACTTTTGTGTTTCAAAATTGATTTCTAGCTAATTTTTTTTTAAAAATAAAAATTAAAAAAAAAACTGGAACCGGGCGGGGCGGGTAAACCCGCCGGGTTCGCGGGTCTAAGCGGGGTGGGACGGGTCCGGGTTTTATGTGTAGCGGGGCGGGTCCTGGGATTGGCCAAACCCGTCCCATACCCGACTTGTTGCCATTCCTAGATATGAGTTATATTAATAAGCACAAGATACACTCTCTATTTTCATATTGATTCAAGCATGATTCACGTTCATATTGATTCCAGCCTTAATTCACGTTGATTTCTTGTAATATAAGCAATCCAAGAGCCCCTATAAAGTTGCCTGACTTCAAGCAACCTCCAGCAATGGTATTCCAAGTTATTATGTCTAATTCGACACCAGCACTCTGCATGCTTTCGAGAAGCTCAAAGGCCTCATCCCACCTACCCTTGGAGGCATATCCTAATATTATCGAGTTCCAAGAAACCTCGTCTTTAATCAACATTTTGTCAAAGATACTTCGGGCAGTGTCCACATCCCCGTACATAGCAACCAACGAATTCTGCACGAATAAGTTCGATTCCGGAGAGCTACCCTCGATAGACTTGTGAACCTCCTTTCCAAAAGCAAGATTTGATTGCTCACTGCATGCCTTGAGCACGGAAGGGTAGATATATTCATCGGGCCTGATTCTCTTATGACCCATTTGCTTATAGACAAGGATGGCCTCCCCAAAAAACCCTTTCCTAACAAATGATGAAATGAGAATACTCCAGTGCAGAGGGTGCAGAATATTTGAAGATGCAGTTATAAAATGAGCATCGTCAGGAAAATCAAAAGCTGTATAGAAAGAAACTAGTTTTGGAACCAAAGAAGAGTAATCATGAAGACCCCAAGCTATGACTCGAGTATGAAGTTGTTTGCCTTCGGAAAGAAGTTTGAGTTGGGTACAAGACAATAATAGAGTTGATATTGAGTCTACAGCCAAAACATAAGAACCAGACTCAATTGCATGATTTTTGAATAAGGGAAAAAGTCCTGAAGGCTTTAGATGTAAGACCTTGTCCAGCCAAAACTTTCAAGGTCAAAAGAAGACACTCTACCATAAGTTTAGAAAATTTTTTTAGATTAAATTAAATTTAATAATTGAATCATTAAAATTTAATCAAAAATTCAATTTAATTTAATACAAATAATTATTTATTTACTTTATAACAACTAAATATTAACATAAATTAAATACTATATAGAAATAACTTAGAATCATGATGACAAGTATTATAAACTTGAATTGAAATGAAAAAAAACATGAGACACACTATATTCGAAGTACTATATTCATCACATAATGATCAATCCATGCATCCCGTAATGTGATATGATCTTCTTTTCATTCGTCTATGCCGAGAGAGAAATTGTTTAAATCTTAAATTTTCATCTACAGTCACTTCTATGTCCGGAGCTCGTGCTTCCATCGCAGCTTGGATTGGTGCATCGATGTTACGTTCATGGATAATCATATTATACATTATAATGCACGCAGTCATTATATCATGCAAATGATTTTTCCTCAAAGAATGTGTTGGGGATGCCACAATTGCAGATCGAGTTTGAAGAACTCCAAATGCACGTTCTACGTCTTTTGTACAAGACTCTTGTTTTATTGCAAAATATTTCTTTTACGGACTACGTGGATCATGAATAGTGCACAATAATTGACCATTTCGGATATATATAATCAACTAAATAATATGTATCATATTCTCGACCTATGTCAAATACCAATATAGGCTTAATATGGACGATGAGGGAAAAATTATTTTATTATTCTGATATCTAAACCCCATACAATTTACAAGTTTAAATAGAGAGAAACACAAAATCAAATATATACAGATAAGTTAACTTCCTAATCTAATTCAAATCAAATCAATTCTAAATTATCGACACTCCCCCTCAAGTTGGTGCGAAGATATCGGTCATGCTCAACTTGAGTTTCAAAGAGGTTTTTTGAAAGTCTCTTGGTTAGGATATCTGCGACTTGTAACATAGATGGAACAAACGGAATGCAAATAATTCCCTCTTATAGTTTTCTCCTTTATGAAATGCTTGTCAATTTCAATGTGTTTAGTTCTATCATGAAGAACTGGGTTATGAACAATGTTGATGGCCGCCTTATTATCACAACACAGTTTCATCGGAAGACTTGTTGGTCCCTTTAGTTCATCCAAAACTATCTTTAGCCAGAGAATTTCACATATTTCTTGTGCCATTGATCTGAACTCTGCTTCTGCACTGCTTCTAGCCATAACACTTTGTTTTTTTACTTCTCCAGGATACCAAGTTGCCCAAACATACGTGCAATGTCCTGAAGTATATATCCGGTCAGTAATAGAGTATGCCCATGATCGCTATTATTTTAAATATTATTTTTCAGTGTAACGACTGTGTACCGCAAGTGCACGGTGTCAAGTTTTAGTATAATGATATGAAAAATACGAGTGTCGAACCCATGATGACTAGAAAATAAGTACCAAATTCAACTAGTTTAACTATATTTAGCCTACAAAAATTGGTTATGATTAAATAACTAAATTGACTAATAACTCAATAATTAACCCAAACAAACAATATTGAATAAGAATAAGATCAATAGAGACAATTATCAAGACTTTGGTTCACCCATGTAATCCCCCTAATTAGCCTGTTAGTTAAGATTTGAATTCAAACGTTCTAAGGTGACGAGTTTTCCTAATGCATTTGTTATACCTTGGTCCGGTTATAACAAATCTAATACTAACATTACAATAAGCTACTACCGTATGTTGGGATATGTCCTAAGACAAGTCATTAGATGATTGTTTTGACATACAATGTTTATGATTTTATGAATGGCAATTCATTATTATATATTATTCGATTAACTGTCCAATATGAATTAATATATATGTTAATGTCCTTAGAATAATATTGTATTATTCTTAAAGATGTCACTAGTCAAGTATTATCATGAATAGGGATGATGATAATACGTAGAGACTAGTATGTGTTGATTGATGAATTGTTCATTGATATGAGATATCAAATCAACACATGGGTACATGTTGGAGAACGATGTACTGGACAAACCCACCATGAGAATGCAACATGGATAGTTATATGATCGTCATATGCAATTCTCATAGTGATAATAATGTATGTAATCCTTACGACTTGTGATCATCATCCCAACATAAGGAGTTATGTATCTTGATATTGTCAAACGTTACCCGTAACAGGGTAAACTATAAAGGCGACTATTGGATACACTACAAATTATGTAGAGGGATGTTGACTGATCGAGATAGGATTTGTCCCTCCTATATAACAGGAGATGTGTTTGGCCCTTGATCAAGTGAGAACTAAAATGCATGGCCATGCTCGAATGAGTCGATATGAGATATCGAGCTTATTCGTTTATTCTAGTTCTACTTGGGGATCAAGAAATAAAGATTGAATATACGAGTATGACTATTCCATGACTCGTGTTCAATCTAAACACAAAGGACAAAGGGATTAAGTTACATGGTTAATATTATCACAAGTTCTAAAGGTTATGTCGAGTCATTGATATTCTTGTAATTTGGGAAGCTTCGATGTGTTGCTAGACACCGCTCCTTGCTTGTAACGTAAAATAAGATTTTATGTCACTGCCAACATTACAAGATCCTATCGGGTCGCACAAAAGATTAAATCGAGAAGGGAAATTAAATTCATGGGATGAATTAAATAATTAAGAAGAGTCTTAATTAATAATTATAAGGATTAAATTAAAATCATGGACTTAAGCCCATGAGGCTTTATGAAAGCCTTTAATTAATCATATATAATTTGATTGCATGGTGATTAATAAGATGAACACTTTCATATCATAACCTACACAAAAGCACCATCGGCCGCCTCACTCTTCTCTCTCGGTTTTGCTTGATAGCCGAAGGGAGATTGGTGGTTTTCGTGCCATTCCTCGATTGTGAATCGAGTGTGCTTCTTGTTTTGGTTTAAGAACAAATCTAGCACTTTGTTCTTAAGCTTTTCCTTCGTTCGATTTGATCGTGTGGATACCGTTGTGGCAAAACTTGTTAAGTTTTGCTAGTGACTGATCGCTTTTATTTTAAACAATATTTTTGAGTGTAGCGATTATGTACCGCAAGTGCACGGTGTCAAGTTTTAGTATAATGATAATGTAAGTATGAGTGTCGAACCCACGAGGACTAGGAAATAAGTACCAAACTCCACTAGTTTAACTATATTTAGTCTACGATAACTGGTTGTGTTTACTTAACTAAATTGACTAATGAACTAAAGATCAACCCAAAAACAGAAGAACGAATAAGAATATAATCAAAAGAAACAATTATCAAGACTTTTGTTCACCTATGTAATCCCCCACAATTCACCTATTAGTTAAGAATCGAATTCAAACAATCTAAGGTGACGAGTTTTCCAAATTTATCTGATATACTCTCTCGAGTTATATTAAACCTAATATCAAATTGTAGTAAGTCACTCTCGTGTACTTATTTAACAACACAATATTGTATTAAGATCCGTGAAAACTTCTAGCTTTCGATTACTAGATATCTATAGCTATCACACGTGTATTTGACTTCATCTCTCGATCTCGGTCTGAAATCCACGGCATAAATCACTATATCGATTCACAATTTTATCTCTCGATCTCAATTGTAATTTACTATCATTCAAGGATGCTCAAACCCTTAAAAGCATGAAGAACAATGATCTATGCACTTAGATAATAAGAATCAATCAAAAACATTCAATTAAAATCATGGGTTCATACAAATGATCCCCTAAGTCTTGATAACAAACCTAGCCAACAATCTCCATCAAATAACAATGCATAAACATGTTTTGCAACATTCTAAACATTAAAATCTAATGAAAATATAGAACTAGAGTTAGAAATACGGAAATAACGAGAGGCGTTGACTCCTTGCGTTGCCCCGTCGTCCCGTCTCTTCCGATGCGTCTTCTCTTCAATGGTTATGGTGTATAGATGGTTGGAGAGGATGATGAGTGATGGAGGCTGAGTATGTAGGGTTAATTATGAGCCAAAAAGTCCCAAAAACGTCCATGATAATCCATATTTATGGTAGGAGGAGTTTCACCAAGTTTGGACACCAAATAACCAAGATGGAAACAAAATTCCGAATTTTCGAGTCGATGCGATCGATTGCCTCAAATGAGGCGATGGGTCGCCTCTGGCTACTGCCTGGAGGCGATCGATTGCCTCATTTGAGGTGATGGGTCGCCTCCTCTGTTTCATCAAATTACGATTTTGCCCCTTCTTTTTCAGGTTTGCTCAGTTTGGTCCTTTTTCATCATTTTAAGCATATTTCCTCCACTTTTATGCATTTGGCCCTGGATTCCTGAAATATACAAATATAAACCAAAAAGAGTAATATTTTCCAAGAATCACTACAAAAACGCCCCTAATCTTATATCAAATTAAGTGTAAAAATCACACTTATCAGTGACTCGGAGGAGGCGTTGGACGTGGTGTTGCTTCGTGGAATCTGCTCAAACACGCTACAAGGGTGAGACTTTTGTAAACCTTTATCCGATATGAATCCCTATGTATAGATCCGCGGTTTAGTAATCCAAATTTTAATTCCGCTGCGTTCCATGATTGTTGGATTACTTACACAGTATCCTTATTGAACAATTAATATTGAATGTCGATTTATGAAAACTACTAGCCTTCGATTACTCGATTTCTATTGCTATCACACGTGTATTTGACTTTATCTCTCGATCTCAGTCTGAAATCCACGGCATAAATTACTATATCGTATTGCAATCTTCTTGGTCAATTCAATCATAATAAATAATCATTCAAAGGTTATCTATCCTTCGAAAGCATGAATCATAATAAATTATGCACAAAGATATGTAAGAATCAATCAAAACCTTAAATTTAATTATGGGTTCGTACAAAGGATCCCCTAAGTTTTGACAACAAACTTAGCCAACAATCTCCATCAAATAATAATGCATCAAATTGTTTTGCAACATTCTAAACATCAAAATCTAATGAAAAATAGAACAAAAGTTAGAAATATGGAAATAACGAGAGGCGTTGACTCCTTGCGTTGCTCTGTCGTCCAGTCACTTCCGATGCATCTCTTCTTCAATGATTTTGTGGTGTATAGATGATTGGAGAGGATGATGAGTGATGGTGGCTGAGTTTGTAGGGTTTATTAATGAGCCAAAAAGTCCCGAAAACGTCCAGCATAATCCATATGTATAGTTTGAAGAGTTTCACCAAACTTGGACACAAAATAACCAAGATGGAAATCAAATCTTGAGTTTTACGGGTCTGACGATCAATCGCGACAAGTGGCCGATCGATCGCCAGACTATTCTGCCTTTTATTTTTCAAACTCATCAGCGCGACGATCGACCGCCCTTAAGTACCGATCGACCGCGACAAGTTTCTGGTCCGAGGTGATCGATCACCCGAATATGCCGATCGATCGCGAGTCCTGAATTTCAACAATTTGCGATTTCGTACCTCCTTTTCTGTGTTTGCTCGGTTTGGTGATTTTTCATCATTTTAAGCCTATTTCCTCCACTTTCATACATTTGGACCTAGATTCCTGAAATGTACAACATATACCAAAACGCATAATATTTTCTAGGGATCAGTACAAAAACGCCCCTAATCTCATATCAAAATAAGTGTAAAAAGCACACTTATCATCCCACTCATCATCTGTGTAAACATCGATCTCTCTTCCTTCATTTTTCCTAAATAAAAGTCTTCCAGGTGTTCCCTTCAAGTACCTGAGGATCCAATAAACATTCGAATGGGGAATGCATGAACTGACTTACCATGCTTACTGCGAAATCTACGTCTTGGCGAGTGTGAGACAAGTAAATCAATCTCCCAACCAATCGTTGATATCTTCATGTGTCAACTGGTTTGCCATTATTTCCATCTCCTAGTTTAGCGTTTACTTCGACTGGAGATGGTCTACATCCACTCATCCCAGTATCTTCTAAAAGATCGAAGATATACTTCCATTGTGTCACCATAATTCATTCCCTAGATCGTGCTACTTCCATTCCACAGAAGTATTGTAGCTGGCCCATGTCCTTGATTTCAAATTCCTTGGCTAGTTTTTCTTTTAATCTGTTCATCTCCCTTGTATCATTTCATGTCAAAATTATGTAATCAACATAAACAATAAATACAGAAATTGTCATTTTCAGAAATTTTTCGTAAAGAAAGTATGATCTGATTGTCCTTGGTTATAGCCTTGACTTGTAACTAATTTTGTAAACCTCTCGAACCAAGCTCTTGGGGATTGCTTTAGACCATACATGGATTTCTTCAATCTACATACTTTTGATCCAAACTAAGCAACCAATCCTGGGGTGCCTCCATGTAGACCTCTTCCTCCAATTCACCATTCAGAAATGCATTTTTTACATCAAGTTGTTTGAGAGGCCAGTCAAAGTTTGCATCAATAGACAGTAGGACACAAACTATGTTATGTTTTGCTACAGGAGATACGTCTCAGAGTAATCAATCCCATATGTTTGAGTGAATCCTTTAGCGATCAATCGAGCTTTATATCTCTCCATAGAATCGTTTGAGTTATACTTTATGGTGAACATCCACTTGTAGCCAACTGTAGATTTATCAGGAGGTAGATATACCTTCTCCCATGTAGAGTTCTTCACGAGAGCATTCATTTCCTCAAAAATAGCTTCCTTCCACTCAAGGACCTTTAGAGCTTCTTGTACATTTTTTGGTATTGTGATGCAGCAGACGTAGTTGCCAAAGGTGTGCTGTGTAAGGCATGAACTTATGATATCATCACCCCAGAAAAGTTCGAGGTGATGAGTGCTATTGTCACGGGTTTGGAAGTGAACTGGTCAGTGATTCTATTCAAAGTACTGACTGGAATGATTGGCTCAGCAAAGGACCACTCTGGATTTGCACTCCATCTGAGTCACATCTTTGAAAGCTTGAATGTACCAGTAGGGACTGTAACTAATTTACATTCCACCAGGATCATAAATGCCAAGCATCTGCTGACACGTTGGATACCAGTTAGTGTGGAAGGAGCCACATCCAAGAAGACTACCACAAAGAGGATGAAGCCTCAAGTGGTATGTGAATCTGAACAAATTATCTCTGAGTCTGTTGAGTCCTCTCCTCCTCCTCCACCGGAGAAACCAAAAACGCTGAAGAGGAAGCCTACTGCGTCAAGTGCAACTACTTCAGTTCCTGAGGTATCTATAGTAGCAACAGTAGTAACTGCAGTTCCAGTCTCCTCCTTCTCACCACTGCCTACTGATGAGACACTGGCGTCGGAGATTGCCTCTGAGGATGAACCTACTGGTTATCTGAGTGTTATTTTTTCTATTGCCCCATCTATTGTCTGTGCAACAACATCAACTGCTCGTGTTTCCATGTCCGCTGCTATCTTGGACACATCTTCTGCTGATATATTACCTATGCACAGTCAACTGATATTGAGCATAGTATTGTTCATGCTGCACAACCTCTGCTGCAGTAGTCCCTCTGAGTTTCAGACGATTTCAAGGGTCTCTCACCTTAAGTTTGAGGACTCTGAAGACAAGTTGTACCTTATGCTTCCCTCCTCAAACTGTCGATGGAAGTGGAAAAGATCAAATGGAAGCCTCATCCACGCAGTACCCACATAGCTTAATCTGTTTATTGAAGAGATTGAGAAACGTGTTCACAAAAAGATGGAATAATTTGATCGTTGGGTTGAGACCAGGACCAAGATACGCCTCAATCACTTCAATCGAATTCTGAAGCAAGCTTGAAAGGATGAGAACACCATTCTTGAATTTTTACAGACCAGTGATGTTGAAGACTGCCTACGCCAAAGAGAAGTCTACCGCTTAATGCACTTCATCGGCGTACTAGATTCTTTGGTGAAAACAAGACATGTCGAGTTTGATCCCAACTCAGGCACAACCACTCACGATGTAGCGGTTCTCAAATCTTTGGAAGCCCATCTTACGCTGACCGAGAAGACTCTTCGCGATCTCAAGGTTGTTTTGGGGTTGCACTCCTCGTGGCATCGTATCAGCTCAGTTTCAGAAGAGGTTGCTGAACAACTAGTAGTTGCTATGACTTCAGTAGAGGTCTCTCTAGTCCAAATACATATTGCAGTCTCAGCAGATGAAACTCGCTCTGATGGAGAACTACCCCTTGCATCTTCTACACTCCTCTCTCTGCCCAGTCAGCATCAAACCCTACCAGATGTTGATTTTTTTTAACTTAGGCACAATCACTGAGTCAGTAGTTAATAACGTTAACTTCACCTCAGAGGATGATGACCCTACTGATGACATGACTACATCCACAAATTCCCCAACCATTATACCCACAACAATTTATGAATCTGAATCATCCCAATATATCATTGATACCACCCCATCCTCAATCCCCACAGCCTACTAGCGTGAAGATACCTACTGAGGTTATTCATATTGGAACCACTGTCTCCGAGGATGATGTGTCTGATGTACCATTTGTTGTGCTGTCAGTTTTTTCCCCTACTGAGTCTACGATGGACATAATCTCTGATGCTGTTCAGACCATCGCAAATGATCAAATAGAGCAAGCACTTGATTTTCCTAACCTTTAATTGAAGATACTTCGCCATCTGTGTCTGATCAGCTGACTCATTTGACCAACATCATATCCATTCTTGCTGGTGAAGTACAAAAGCTGAAAATAAGGAAAGAGATGCCAGTTACGTTGTTGGAAATCTAAGGAGGCATACTTACTTTCAGTTTCAACAAATCACAAGGGATGTCCAAAATCTTTCTAAAAATGTTACCAGATTTAGAAGTTGTAGTGGAGACCTTTTCAGACTCCGTCTCCAAACTGGGCCAAACCAAGCTAGAACTCAGTCAGCGGGGTGAAGCCCTACATGCTACTACAAAGCTGGAGCTCGGAGGAAAGATTGAAGACATGCATGTGGCGTTCTCCGATCAGTTGACCAATATGAAAGCAGCCATTTGCTTCTCAATTAGATGATTTAAATGAGAGTATGCAAAGTGTTAGACGTTCAAGACCAGGGCAACCGGAGTTCAGCAGACAACAAGAGTGTTCTCGAATAGATCCAGCTCCAGTAAGAAGACCATCTCCTGGACAAGGACAATCAAGCCAACAAAGACCTCTTTCCCAGCATGAGACACAAACTTCAAGGCAACCACCCTCTGACGCCTCAAAAGACTTTGACAGCACCATACCTTGGTTTGAGCGCCCCTAGTAATGTATCGTTATATTGAATTGTCATTTTGTTACATTTCTTTTTCATAAAGTATTTGTGTTCTCTTCTTACCTCTGATTTTTCAATTCATGATTGAATGACAACGGTCGATGTGTCATATTAATCCACAGTAGTTAACACCGCCAACATTTGGCTATAAATACTACCTTCACTGCTTCACACTTGCTCACTCTAAAAATGACTAAATATCGATTTAAGCTCAGATTACTTCAACGTTCTGCAATCCTTTGTTGTGGGTTCATTACTTATCTAATTCAACCCTGCATGTGTTGATTATTTATCTAACCCCCTCTGCCTAGTTCTTGCAAGAATGTTCAGGATTTGGTGTCACTTGTCTCATCAGCCTTGAATCTCATAGGCAGATGAACGGAGTGTGATGACAAAAGGAGGAAGACAAGCTATATTGAATGAGTATTACTTTGAAGACAACTTAGGTTTTCTTTATAAGAGTTTTTCTGAATACTATTTTTCTCCCCCTTGTAATTACCCTGAAACTAGTCAGATCTGTTTAGGAATATATTCTACTAACTTAATTTCATCTTCCACTATATCCGGATTATGCTATACTGGCTATGTTTCTCTAGTTGGCTTACTTATTAAGGATAATGATTGTTGCAAGGATTGTAAGCAGAGATCATTTTATATAAAAATGATTTTCTTTTTAATATACCGCTTGATTACTACTCGTAATCTGCTTATTTATCTAACATATAAATTGTTACTCTCCACTTCTATCTTTTTAAGTCTTAACAGATATATCTGCTGATCAACGCTCAAGCCAAAGCCTATACTGCCAAGTTTTGTCATCATCAAAAAGGGGGAAATTGTTGGGAAAACATTCCTAAGTTTTGGTGATAACAAATGGCTAGTGCTTGAAGTGTCTACTGCATCGAAGCCTACTACGAGAAGTCTATCAACGAACTCTACAAGGTCTACTAGAAGATAGAGTTTACTGGATTCCACGAGTTAAAGTCGTCATCTACCGGATGCAGAAATTAGAAGTATGCTGGATCAGAGTATCATATCTCACTAGAAAGTCCACCGGCATATTCACTGGAAGATACCAGCAGACATTACAAGGCATCAGTTGATTTTAGTCCAGCAGACTAAATCTAAGGAGAAGTCGGCAGACTTAAAAAGTCAACATGACAAAACTCAAACATATTCACTCTGACAATAGTACCACAGAACGCTGCAATCAGCGCCACCAATCTCGTAATAATGAACTAGCCATTGGTGAACGGATTTGGAAAGAAGACAAAAGGAATTTGGATGGAAATCAGGAAGCTGATTTTGCGCGGTTCTTTCCAGTTGAAGAATAGTTATCGTTATACTTTCAAGTCTATAAATATGTCGAAGAGCAGAATGAAGAAGCTCTCAATACTTCAAATCTTGAATCTACTTTATTCGCAAACAAGCAAAACATTCATTCAAAACGCTTAGTGAAATATTCTGAAGCTTTGCAGAGCAGTATCTAAGCATTATTGTGATCGAGAAGATCTAAGCTATCTAGTCTACTTCTCAAGAATACTAAAGAAAAACAGAGTTTTATATCTTGTGAGAGTGTTTTAAAATCACTTTGTAATCTTTGTGATTATTGTGTTGCTAAGAGTTTAGGCAAATCTGTGTGGGAGCATAAGTAGATTGTATACTGAAAGTGTAAACCAAAGTCTTCTAGTGCAACCTTCCTGCAAAGAAAGAAGGGGAGACATAGAAGCGTTTGTGCTTCGAACTTCCAGAAACAATTATTGTGTCATTTACTTTTTGCACCTTACCTTACTATCTCTTTGCTTTGGCCTATCAGTTCTTAACTCAAAAGTCCAGTAGATACCTTCCGCACTATCTTTTAAATGTCTACTGTCTTGTAATCAATTGAGATCTTAATGTAGTACTTAACATTCTGCTTTATTTTAGAGAAACGAGAATTTGAGCCTAGTGTTTATTCAAATCCCCTTCTAAACACTACCCCCGATCCTAACAGATGCACTTGTAAAAATTTAAGTATATCATCTTGTTAAAAATTTACTCCACCATATTGCTAGAAGTTAAGAAAATAATATATTATAATTATTGATCGAATATCGGTAAGATAAGAACATATACGATTGATTTAATTTGAAATCAATCTGCACGATTTTCCTTTGTTGTTTCCTTAATCGCAAATGTATATTTATATGGCTCATTGAACATAACTATAAATAACCAAACACAAATATTGGGAAAAATATCAAATGACTCAAAAAGTAAAAAACATGAAAATTAAATGAACCACTTGTGTTTGTTTTGAAAAGTGCACCGCTTGAGTCTAGCGATGCAGGGGGAATAAGTGCACTGCTGGACTTAGGCGATGCACTTATTAAAATTAAGTGCATCAACTTGTTAAAGCACTAATTTGTTAAATTACATGTGTCGCCTTCTTAAATTTACGTGCACCACCTTTTTAAAAGTATCAATTTGTTAAAATTACGTGCATAAATCATCAATTTGTTAAAATTACATTCACCACCTTGTTAAAATAATGTGCACCACCTTGTAAAAATCAACAACTTGTTACAATTACGTACAACACCTTGTAAAAATCACAAATTTGTTAAAATCACAAATTCGTTAAAATAACATGCACCATCTTGTAAAAATCACCAAGTTCTTAAAATTACATGCACTACCTATAAAAATCACAAACTAAAATTACGTGCACCATATTGTTAAAATTATCAATTTGTTAAAGTTAGGTGCACCACAATATTAAAATTACAAGTTGCCTTGAGAAGAATTTGGTTTCCTGGAAATCAGTGTGTAGCATATACAATAAATAGACTATCACATGGTACTTTCAATGTGTCATCAAGCTATGACAGTAGAAAAAAAAACAAGAAGAAAACAAAGAGAGGCTAAGATGGCTCTGATTTTTTATGCCAATTCAAGGATCAACATGGCCCTGATGGTGGCAGTCGATGTTGTTTTTTGTCTCCACCCTTTACACCACGGCGGCACAAAAGCCACAAGTTGTGATGCGTAATGCTTACAACATTACTTGATCAAGAATCTGAACTTATCGAAGGACGGAAGTAAAGAGCCAAAAGTCACTTCAAGTCTATTTGTCTTAATTAGAGTCATGCATGTTAAGTAATTAGGTTCAAGTGTATTTGTCTTAATTAGAGTCATGCATGTTAAGTAATTAGGTTCAAGTGTATTTGTCTTAATTAGAGTCATGCATGTTAAGTAATTAGGTTCAAGTGTATTTGTCTTAATTAGAGTCATGCATGTTAAGTAATTAGGTACAAGTGTATTTGTGTTAATTAGATTCATGCATGTTAAGTGTTAGAAAATCTTTAAATAGTTGCATGTATTATCAAAGCAAGGGAGATACATGAAAGATATTAATCGTTTTGATTATTAGTAAATATGGATTTCTTCTGATTAATGCAATTGTCATTTGGTGGATTCCTAGACATTGAATCATACACAAATTATACTAATCTTAGGTGGATTCCTTTGAAAAGTGTAAGTCACTCAAAATTCTACGGATCCAAGTTCCCATCATCTACTCCACACTCGACCACTGCTTCTACACAATTCTTCACGCACCGCGAGCTACCCCTCTCAAAGCATCATTTAACGGTATCAATTGGTATCAGACCCAGGTTGTCGAAATGCCTCCACGATGGCAGGTCAACCCCAATGCACCTCCTAGACGTGAACGAGATCTCTGTGACATTGAATTGTAAGAATTAAGGAGACAAGTGCAACAACTGGAACAATGCCTTCTGGAACGTGAGAATCACTTCATGAATCAGAAAGCGATATTCAAACCAATAATGAAGAGGACAACCCTTTTGACAAGGATGCAAGTGTTCATGACAGACCACATCATCCGCGTAACCGAGGAGTTCAACCAAATTTCAATACTAGAGTGGACCTTCCTGAATGTGAAGGGAGAATTCAACCAGAGGAGTTCATTGACTGGTTGCACACAGTAGATCGGACCTTCGATTATCAAGATGTCCCCGATAATCGCATGGTGAAACTAGTTGCTATAAAGTTAACAAAGCAGGAGTCCATTTGGTGGGAACACCTCAAAAGACAACGTGATCGAGAAGGAAAAGGACGGATTGAAACTTGGGAGAAGATGAAAAAAATGCTCAAGCGACAGTTCTTACCTGAACATTATCGTCAAGACATGTTCCTCAAATTTCATAATCACAAACAACGGGACAAAACAGTGGAAGAATATAGCGCTGAATATGAACGCCTTATGATGAGGTGTGAAGTAATGGAGCCGAAAGAACAGACGATAGCCCGCTACCTCGGAGGATTGCGACCCGAAGTTGCTAACGTAGTCCAATTACAACCATACTGGACATACGTTGATGTTTTCAAACTTGCTGTTAAGGTCGAAAAGCAACTCACTGATGCACCACGAACTGACTCTCGTTCTTGGAACAAGGAAGGTTTTTCCAAAGGCAATTCTTACACAACAAAACCTTTCCAACCAAACAGAACAATCCCAACTAAGGTTCCTCCAAAGAAGAATGATGCAGAGAAGATAAGTCTTCCCAACACTTCTACATCTAATTCCCGACAGTGCTATAAGTGCCATGGCTTTGGACATATTGATGTTAATTGTCCAAACAAAAAAATCGTTTCACTCGTGGAACACGACGAGTCATTTGATGAAGGAGAAGCTACAGATGATGAAGCAGAAATGGAAGATGACGTTACTTATGCTGATCAGGGATAAAGCCTTGTGGTTAGAAAATGTTTGAGTGCTACTCAAGAAAAGGAGGATTGGCTTCGTCACAATATTTTCCACACCAAGTGCACTTCTGGTGGAAAAATATGCAGTATCATCATAGATGGAGGAAGCTGTGAAAACATGGTGGCATCGGAGGTGGTAGACAAGTTGAAACTCCAAACAGAGGTACACCATCGTCCTTATAAGCTTTCTTGGCTTAGCAAAGGGAACAAGATCAAGGTTGACAAAAAGTGCATGGTACAATTCTCAATTGGTAAGAATTATCAAGATTCTATTTGGTGTGATGTTGGTCCTATGGATGCTTGTCATTTATTGCTTGGCCGCCCTTGGCAATATGATCGGAAGGTTATTCATGATGGCCACAAGAACACATACCGTTTTGCGAAAGATGGAATGAAGATTATTTTGGGGCCTACTAATCTGGAGGATGTCCCTAAATCTTCTAAGGGAGATGTCACTCTTCTGCTATCAAAATCTCAATTTAATGCAGTTCTTGAAGAGTCTGATGAAGTTTTCGCTCTTGTGGTTGTCGAACAGAGTGAAGGAATTAAAGATATCCCTATAGAAATGCAGCTCTTACTTGATGAATTTCAGGATGTTATACCAAGTGAAATGCCAGCGGGTCTTCCACCCATGAGGGATATTCAACATTGCATTGATTTAATTCCTGGTGCGTCTATTCCAAACAAGGAAGCCTATAGAATGAATCCCAAAGAGCACGAAGAATTGCAAAGACAAGTCCGAGATCTTATGGATAGAGGATTGTTACGGGAAAGCATGAGTCCATGTGCGGTCCTTGCTCTTTTGATCCCAAAGAAAGATGGTTCTTGGCGGATCTGTATTGACAGTAGAGAGGTGAATAAAATCACGATCAAGTATCGATTTCCCATTCCACGCCTCGATGATCTACTTGACCAACTCCATGGAGCATCAATATTCTCAAAGATTGACCTTCGAAGTGGCTACCACCAAATTCGAATGAGGCCCGAAGATGAGGAAAACAGCATTCAAAACAAGAGATGGACTTTATGAATGGATGGTGATGCCATTTGGACTTTCAAATGCTCCGAGCACATTTATGAGATTGGTGAATCAAGTTTTCAAGCCTTATATTGGTAAGTTTGTTGTTGTTTATTTCGATGATATACTAATCTTTAGCAAGGATAGTGATCAACACTGGAGCATCTTCAGACGGTTTTCAACACCTTGAGGAAAGAAAAGCTTTATGTCAATCTGAAGAAATGTGAGCTCCTATCCACAACCCTTATTTTTATAGGCTTTATTGTATCCAGTGACGGCATAAAGGTGGATCCTAGTAAAGTGGAAGCTATTATAACTTGGCAAAATCCTACAATCATTCGAGAAGTAAGAAGCTTTCATGGCCTTGCTTCTTTCTATCGGCGTTTCATCAAGGGTTTCAGTACTCTTGTCGCTCCAATTACTGAATGCTTGAAATGAGAAAAATTTCAATGGTTGAAAGATGCCCAGAAGAGTTTTGATCTCATCAAAAGGAAGATAACTGAAGCTCCTGTCCTTGCACTTCCTAACTTTGATGAAATTTTTGAAGTAGATTGTGATGCTTCAAATGTCGGAATTGGTGGAGTTCTTAGCCAAGGTGGAAAGCGCATTGCCTTTTACAGTAAAAAGTTGAATGGAAGTAGAAGAAATTATTCTACTTATGATAAGGAGTTTTATGCCATTATCAGAACATTGGACCATTGGAATCCTTATCTCATGTCTAGAGAGTTCATCCTCTATTCAGATCATGAAGCGCTCAAGTACATTAATGGTCAACATAAACTCAATAGTCGACGAGCAAAGTGGGTTGAATTTCTTCAAGCCTATACTTTTCACATCAAGCATAAATCTGGCAAGCAGAATCAAGTGGTCGCTGCTCTAAGTCGACGGCATTCCCTACTATCTGTGTTGCAAGTCGAAGTTCTGGGATTTGATGTTCTCAAGGAACAATACAAAAATGATCCTGACTTTGGTAACATATGGAAAGTGTTGGAATCGAAGAGGGGGGGGGGGGGGAGGGGGGTGAATGAGATTCCTTGGCTACTTTAGCGTTTTAAAATGAGTTTGAAAAACTAAAAGAGTTTTGCGCTTGCGGAAGCCTTAAGTCAATCGATAAATAAAAAGAACAAAATAAATAAATGCGTAAAGGAATTAAAGCAAGAGATTTGTTATAGAAGTTCGGCGATGAATCGCCTATGTCTCCTCTTCCCGGTTAGATAACCTCCAACCGATGTTCCACTAGAACAATTGATCTTGGCCTTGAGGGCTCCAAGTTAGCCACAACACAACTCTTCCCGAGTTACAAAGCTCTTCCCGAGCACACTACTCTTCCCGAGTACACAAGCTCTTCCCGAGCACAATACTCTTCCCGAGTACACAAAGCTCTTCCCGAGCTACCAACACTCTTCACGAGTCTTTTTGGCCTTAAGGGCTCCAAGGATAGCCACAACACATGCATCAACTTCACTTGTTGGCGACTTTACAATTTTCCAACTTGCTTTGGTGTTGGAGGACCTTTACAATAGATCAAATCATAAACACCTTCACGGTGCACTCACACGAAGAAAACAAGACTCTAACAAAGAAGATAATTACAAACTCCAATACAACAACAATGTATGGAGATTGCAATACAATTTGAAATAATAATTATCAAGACTTTGTAGAAGTTTGTAGGCTTGTTCCTTAGCTTCAAAATGCTGCAAAGCATCAATATTTATAGTGTAGAGGCCCCCTAGGCTCCTACTAGCCGTTGCTACACAAAAGGCTGAAATCACTCCTCGATCGCCTCAGCCATCGCCTCAGGCGATCTCCATCGCCGCGCCCCAACGGTCAGCATAAATCACGCATCGCCTCAGGCGATGTCCCGATCGCCTCAGGCGATCCAAATTAAATTCCAATGCCGTAGCCTCAGCAGCCTAAAATCTTGCATCGCCTCAAACGAACTCCACATCGCCTCAGGCGTTCAGCGCATCGCCTCAGGCCTTCGTGCCATCGCGCCAGGCGATCTCCCCCTGCGCGCATGCCCGTGCATGCCTCGGCGTCGCTCGAGTCGATGGCCGTGGCGAAGTCCCCATGGCTGCCATCGCCTGGGGCGATCTGTGCCAGAACATGCACACATCATTTTATTCATTCCAATCCACTTTTCATCACTTAATCTGCACACTAAGTAGATATATTAGTATAGCAAACACAAGTTTTGTTGATCATCAAAACTCAAAGATTGACCGGGGATAATTTAACGCATTAAACGCAACCATGCGTTTAAGGCTCAACAATCTCCCCTTTTTGATGATCACAAAACTTGATAAACTTGAATAAGTAATATGCATGTAATGTGAGTAAAAAATGACTTCCCCTTAACAATTGCATAACACATACAAGTTAAACAAGTAAAGCATCAAACAAATAACTCTCCCCCTCAAACCATGCATACATAAGCTCTCCGCCTTAAACTATGCATGTATTAAGGTTTAAGTTTATCACAAAATTCTCCCCCTTTTTGTGATAATCAAAACGCATAAAATTTAAATAAATATAGCTCAAATATGTTGACACATAGCCATATTTTAACAATTTTACACATGGTCCTCACCAAGCATGTAATAGCTATTAGATCAAATCAATTAGTGAAATACACATGCAATTAAGGCACTCAACCATAAATTCCAAACATTGCAAAGTGTGCATATGTTCATGCATTCATGCCCAATAAACAATAAAATTATCAATGCATTATAACAAATCATATAATTTCACATTTTCACATAGCAAAATCAAATTTGAATGCAAGGCATATCAAGATACTTACTATAAAAAGATAAGCATACATCAAGCATTAAACAATTTATATGTGCATATGCTAAGGGGTATTCCATTTTACTACAATGAATATTGAGCTTCAATATTTATTGATCACAATTAATTTGTGCCAATGAATTTTGAATTGCTCTTTTAACATGTATAAAGTAAATTTTACCCTCGATGACAAGAGTTCGTTCTTGTCATTGGTCCAATGCCTCGCGCATCTTCTATTGAGGTGAATAAGATGAACTCTTCCTTTGAATTGCTTGTGCCTTCATCCATTCCTTTGTTGTCCCTACAAAACAAATTAACAATAGGAGGATCTTTGGTACCCATTTGATTTTTGGGTCCTTGATGGTTAGCTTCCTTTGGCACCTTTGGAATCCATTTCCACCTCTTGTTAGTTGGTATTGGATTTTAGCAAACCTACATTTATTCTTACTATGCCCATTTTTACAACAATAGTTGCAAGTAGGAGAATTATGCTTTGCTTTGGCTAACAAGCTAGAAAAAGTTTTTGATTTGCTTGAGTAGCCTAACCCGGCTTTGTCAAAGCTACAACGTTGTAAGCCAAGCAATTCACTCATCTTTTGACTACTTTCACTATATTTGCAAAAAGATATCTTTAAAGAATTTAATTCATTTTCAATGAATTATTTTCTTCATCTTTCTTAGCAATCTCAAGTTTGAGTAATTTGTTACTCATCTTGGTTTTGCCAAGAGCATCAATAAGTTCATTATAAGACTCTAAAAGTTCATTAAATGAAGGTACCTCATCGTCGCTTTCATCTCCTTCATCTCCAAGCGCAATTATACAAAGATTTGTGGCTTCTTCTTCATCGGAGTCGCTATCACTCCATGTGGCTATAAACGCCTTCTTCTTCCCTTTGTCCTCATTCTTCTTCCTAGGACATTTGTTAGCATAATGGCCTTTATCTTGACAATTATAACAAGTTACCTCATTTTTGGATTCTTGTTTGGTAGCATTAGAGTTCTTTGACTTGCTATGTTTGTTGAAGAACTTCTTGAACTTCTTTGTGAACAAGATCATCTCCTCATCATCATCATCTTCTTCATCATCGGAATGGTCTTTCCTTCCCACCAAGGCAATCCCATTTCTTTTGGATCTATCCTCCTCCTTCACTTCTCTCATTGTGGCAACTTCAAGTTCATGAGTCACCAATGTGCCATGGAGCTCATCAAGGTCATATGAAGCACTTTCTCCTTTGTTTGACTCGATAATGGCCATCCTCTTTGCGTCCCATTCCTTAGGCAATGCTCTTAGGGCTCTCCTCCATATTTGCTTTAGAGGGTACTTCTCTCCTAGTTGGGCAAGCTCGTTGATAATTTGGGTGAGCCTTCTAAACATAGAATCCACCTCTTCTCCGGACTCCATCTCAAATGTCTCATATTTGAGTTGTAGAAGATCAATCTTGGTCTCCTTCACTTGATTTGTTCATTCATGACAAATTTGCAATTTGTCCCATATCTCCTTTGCCGTTGAGCACATTGAGATCCGGTTGTACTCCTTCATATCTAAAGCACAATGCAAAATATTAATAGCTTTAGCATTTTGAGATATTAAAATCATATCCGCTCTAGTGAAATCGTCCATTTCTTTGGGAACACTAATTCCCCCAACTTCCTTTAAAGGAATATGTGGACATTTCACTATAATCTTCCATAGATCATAATCTACGGATTGGATGTATAGAGAAATTCTATTTTTTCAATAGCCGTAATTATCACCCGTGAAGAGCGGAGGGCGATTTGTCGATTGACCTTGAGCAAAACTCATTTGCTGGATTAGCCATAAAAAGATTTTGATTTAAAACAAAAATCAAATGGCTCTGATACCACTTGTTGGAATCGAAGAGGGGGGTGAATGAGATTCCTTGGCTACTTTAGCGTTTTAAAATGAGATTGAAAAACTAAAAGAGTTTTGCGCTTGCGGAAGCCTTAAGTCAATCGATAAATAAAAAGAACAAAATAAATAAATGCGTAAAGGAATTAAAGCAATAAAAGACAAGAGATTTGTTATAGAAGTTCGGCGATGAATCGCCTACGTCTCCTCTTCCCGGTTAGATAACCTCCAACCGAGGTTCCACTAGAACAATTGATCTTGGCCTTGAGGGCTCCAAGTTAGCCACAACACAACTCTTCCCGAGTTACAAAGCTCTTCCCGAGCACACTACTCTTCCCGAGTACACAAGCTCATCCCGAGCACAATACTCTTCCCGAGTACACAAAGCTCTTCCCGAGCTACCAACACTCTTCACGAGTCTTCTTGGCCTTAAGGGCTCCAAGGATAGCCACAACACATGCACCAACTTCACTTGTTGGCGACTTTACAATTTTCCAACTTGCTTTGGTGTTGGAGGACCTTTACAATAGATCAAATATAAACACCTTCACGGTGCACTCACACGAAGAAAACAAGACTCTAACAAAGAAGAGAATTACAAACTTCAATACAACAACAATGTATGGAGATTGCAATACAATTTGAAATAATAATTATCAAGACTTTGTAGAAGTTTGTAGGCTTGTTCCTTAGCTTCAAAATGCTCCAAAGCATCAATATTTATAGTGTAGGAGGCCCCCTAGGCTCCTACTAGCCGTTGCTACACAAAAGGCTGAAATCACTCCTCGATCGCCTCAGCCATCGCCTCAGGCGATCTCCATCGCCGCGCCCCAACGGTCAGCATAAATCACGCATCGCCTCAGGCGATGTCCCGATCGCCTCAGGCGATCCAAATTAAATTCCAATGACGTAGCCTCAGCAGCCTAAAATCGTGCATCGCCTCAAACGAACTCCACATCGCCTCAGGCGTTCAGCGCATCGCCTCAGGCGTTCGTGCCATCGCGCCAAGCGATCTCCCCCTGCGTGCATGCCCGCGCATGCCTCGGCGTCGCTCCAGTCGATGGCCGTGGTGAAGTCCCCATGGCTGCCATCGCCTGAGGTGATGGTCACCATCGCCTGGGGCGATCTGTGCCAGAACATGCACACATCATTTTCTTCATTCCAATCCACTTTTCATCACTTAATCTGCACACTAAGTAGATATATTAGTATAACAAACACAAGTTTTGTTGATCATCAAAACTCAAAGATTGAACGGGGATAATTTAACGCATTAAACGCAACCATGCGTTTAAGGCTCAACAGAAAGAGTGCTCAAATGGTCCATATAATCACTTCTTGTTACAGGATGGATTTCTATTCAAAAATAACCAACTGTGTGTTCCCCAAGGCTCTCTTCGAGAATCAATCATTAAGGAAGCACATGGGGGAGGGCTTGCTGGGCATTTTGGAAGGGACAAGACGCTAGTTCGTGTTAAAGAAAATTTTTACTGGTTGAGAATGGATAGAGGTGTGGCAAAGCATGTGGAGCGTTGTCGAATTTGTCATGTGGCCAAAACTCAAGGTCAAAATACGGGTTTGTACACACCTCTGTCCGTCCCAATAGCCCCATGGGAAGATATAAGTTTAGACTTTGTGGTGGGCTTACCAAGAACTCAGAAAAACAAGGATTCAATCATGGTAGTAGTGGATCGATTCTCAAAAATGGCTCACTTCATACAATAAAACAAGACTATGGATGCTTCTAACATTGCAGATCTGTATTTCTGTGAAGTGGTAAAGCTACATGGTATTCCCAAGACTATGACTTCAGATCACGATCCCAAGTTCATGAGTCATTTTTGGCGAACTCTTTGGCAAAAGATGGGAACCACTCTTCAGTTTAGTTCATCTCACCATCCACAAACTGATGGACAAACCGAAGTTGTCAATAGAAGTTTGGGGAATCTTTTGAGGAGCTTGGTACGTACTAATATTCTTCAATGGGATCTTAGTCTTGCCCAAGCCGAGTTTGCTTACAATCAATCCAAGAGTCAAACAACGGGTATTAGGCCGTTCAAAGTTGTTTATGGCTGTAATCCTAATAGTCCGTTGGACTTGGTTCCTATTCCCACTACTCATTCTTATAGTGGAGATGCTGAAGAAATGGCAAAACTCATTAAGAAGATACATCTCCAGGTGCATGATCGAATTGAGAAACAAAATGAGAAGTACAAAAAGAAGGCTGATAAACCCCGAAGACCAGCTGCCTTCAACGAGGGAGATTTGGTTTGGATACATCTTCGGAAGGAAAGATTTCCAAGGGGTACCCATGGAAAGCTTAAGGAACGTGCTGATGGTCCATTCAAGGTTCTCAAACGCATTGGTGAGAATGCATATAAGATTGAACTCCCAGAAAAGTATGGTGTCTCTGCAACATTTAATGTTGCTGATTTATCCCCTTATCACCATGAGGAAGAAGACAACACAGGACGAGTTTGTCAGCAGCGAAAGCGAATGATCCAGAATCTGAACTTATCGAAGGACGGAAGTAAAGAGCCAAAAGTCACTTCAAGTGTATTTGTCTTAATTAGAGTCATGCATGTTAAGTAATTAGGTTCAAGTGTATTTGTCTTAATTAGAGTCATGCATGTTAAGTAATTAGGTTCAAGTGTATTTGTCTTAATTAGAGTCATGCATGTTAAGTAATTAGGTTCAAGTGTATTTGTCTTAATTAGAGTCATGCATGTTAAGTAATTAGGTACAAGTGTATTTGTGTTAATTAGATTCATGCATGTTAAGTGTTAGAAAATCTTTAAATAGTTGCATGTATTATCAAAGCAAGGGAGATACATGAAAGATATTAATCGTTTTGATTATTAGTAAAGATGGATTTCTTCTGATTAATGCAATTGTCATTTGGTGGATTCCTAGACATTGAATCATACACAAATTATACTAATCTTAGGTGGATTCCTTTGAAAAGTATAAGTCACTCAAAATTCTACTGATCCAAGTTCCCATCATCTACTCCACACTCGACCACTACTTCTACACAATTCTTCACGCACCGCGAGCTACCCTCTCAAAGCATCATTTAACGGTATCACTACTTCTAAGAAGGAACTTATACAGTATGAGTTATAACACTGAATTCGAAGGAAAAATGATTTGCTTTGAAACCCTAGCTACAACCATGCTTCCAATGCCTTATTGCAACAATTCTGTGAAAAAATCCATGGTGCCGCTCTCCACGACAACGATGACTCATGGAACCAAGAAATTGGAAGTGATGAGGAAGACGAACCCGCATAGCTACGAGCTAAAATTGTAGAATAAATGGAAGTTTGAATTTGTTTTTTGGATGATGGAAGACGAGCTGTTGTGTTTTTTTAAAGGCTTGGTTCTTTTGTCTATCTTCATAATTTCATGCCAAATTAGACTTGTACGTAGTTTTTGAACCAAATATTTTGGGTTTTAAAAACTTTATTATCGGGCCGGGTTTGGATGGGATCGGCATGGACCCGTTTGCTTTAATTTTGGAGCTTGATTTGATTCTATTTGTATTTATTTAAAATCAATTATAAATAACAGAATTATTTATAAAACAATAACTTTCAAACCTTTTTAGAAATGAACATTTGCTTAATGTTTATTTTTTTAATTTATCAGAAGGTCAATTTGTAAATTTTTTTTTTGCAAAATATCATAAATCAAACAGAATATTTGATCAAAACCATTTTTCAAATTATCCCCTATTATAACTAATATCAAGTGGAGACAAAAAATATGAATTGTGACGAAAGTGTTTATATAAAATAATTATAAAAAATAATATATTGTTTTTAAAAAGAACAATGTGAAATTTTACATCTTTTTAACATAAATTATACTATTTTTAAAAGTCTTTATAATGTCAAGCTAGGGGTGTGAGATTAATTTATTCATTTCTCAACTCTAAAGCCTTATTTGTTATTCATTCTCTCAATTATATATCAAAGCTATAAACTGTTTATTACTATTTGTTAAATAACATTTTACAACCACGATAAAATTAGTATTATCGTTATTGCATCTTCATCTCGTAACGGTGGTTACATAGGTGGTCACATCACTGGTCGCTAGTTAGTTAGTTCATCGGCAATGAATTTGTCGGTGCTAATACCGAATTGTGTTCGCATCCACCTATGAACATCGAAGATCAAGAACCCGAACAACATGTCCAAGTCCAACCATCCGGCGCCCATCAAATACCACAAGTCGTGTCATCCAGAGCGACTACCGCATCGTCAGCGAGTAGAGCAAAGACTCGTGCCAAAAGAAGTAAGGTATGTGATCATTTCGAAATCGTTCAACATGTGGCTGAATAATGGGAAACTACAGAAGCAGTCTTATAGTGGCAGTACAGAGCCCGGTAGTAGCATGTGGGCATGAGAGGCTGCACTCCATGGGTGTCAATATGTTGGTTTGTTAGGCCATAGACGGTGAGAAACACTTCGTCTATAAGTGCACATGGGACATGCCGTGTAATAATCCTCATAAAGTGATTATTGGTAGACTCGAACCCATTACCTTGTATGATACCAAATGTTAGGATCAAACGCTTACCACTTTGCTAAAAGCTAGAGTTGGTAGCAGAAGCACAACTTTTTTTTCTTATAGTGGCAGCGTAGAGCCCCGTACTAAGCGATAAGTGGGCATAATGGGTTGCATCTCATGGCTGCCAATAAGTCATGTTTGTTAGGCCATAGACGATGAGAAGCACTTCTTCTACGAGCAAAGCGAGGACATTTCGTGTAATTCGTACATCTCATTTGAATTCATGTTTTTTTTTGTTTACTTATCTATTTTAATTAATAATTAGTTTGGCGAAGATGCGGAAGAATATCTTTAATTACTTCGTGGTTTTTTTTTTATTCTATGATATTTATTTTTCTCAATCAATATCATAGTCAAGAAAAAAAAGTGTGAATTTTCCATTTGTGGTATTGTAAGTTTTTAACCTTTTACTTTTTCATTTGAATTAAATTTTCGAATGGCAAGATTTATGTACCTGTAAATCGGCTGTATCGAAGTTTGACTATCTTAATTTTAGGGTAAATACACTTAAAATTCCCTTACCTAAACATAATTTTAACATTCATCCATATGTCAAAGATTTTTTATTTAAACTCCCTTCTACACTTCTTTTCTTTATTTCAACTCCCTACCATCCTCAAATTACACAAAAGTGTTGGGATATGCCCTAAGACAAGTCATTAGATGATTGTTTAAGACATACAATGTTTATGGATTTATGAATGGCAATTCATTATTATATATTATTCTTTTAACTGTGCATTGTGAATTAATATATATGTTAATGTCCTTAGAATAATATTGTATTATTCTTAAAGATGTTCCTAGTCAAGTATTATCATGAAAGGGATAATGATAATACGTAGAGACTAGTATGTGTTGATCGATGAATTGTTCATTGATATGAGATATCAAATCAACATATGGGTACATGTTAGAGAACGATGTACTGAACAGACCCACCATGAGAATGCAACATGGATAGTTATATGATCGTCATATGCAATTCTCATAGTGATAATAATGTATGTAATCCTTACGACTTGTGATCATCAGAGATCCCAACATAAGGAGTTATGTCGTCAAACGTTACCCGTAACAGGGTAAACTATAAAGGCGACTATTGGATACACTACGAATTATGTAGAGGGATGTTGACTGATCGAGATAGGATTTGTCCCTCCTATATAACAGGAGATGTGTTTGGCCCTTGATCAAGTGAGAACTAAATGCATGGCCATGCTCGAATGAGTCGATATGAGATATCGAGCTTATTCGTTTATTCTAGTTCTACTTGGGGATCAAGAAATAAAGATTGAATATACGAGTATGACTATTCCATGACTCGTGTTCAATCTAAACACAATGGCCAAAGGATTAAGTTACATGATTAATAGTATCACAAGTTCTAAAGGTTATGTCGAGTCATTGACATTCTCGTAATTTGGGTAGCATCGATGTGTTGCTAGATACCGCTCAATGCTTGCGACATAAAATGAGATTTTATGTCACTGCCAACATTACGAGATCCTATCGGGTCGCACAAAAGATTAAATCGAGAAGGGAAATTAAATTCATGGGATGAATTAAATAATTAAGAGGAGTCTTAATTAATACTCATGATGATTAATTAAATCATGGGCTTAAGCCCATGAGGCTTTATGAAAGCCTTTAATTAATTATATAAAAGATGATTACAAGGTTTTAATTGCAAGACAATTTTTCATAACACAAAACCTACACAACAAAAGGAAGCTCTCGGCCGCCACCATCTTTAGCTCTCGGCCTCCTCAATAGCCGTGTGGTTCCTTGGTGGTTTTGAGCCATTATTCGATTGTGAATCGAGTTTGCTTCGTGTATTGGTTCAAGAATAAGTCTAGCAACTTGTTCTTGACATCCCTTTCGATTTGATCGTGTGGATACCGTAGAGACGAAGGTGAAAACTTTCGTTTGTGACTCGGAGTTCGTTGGACGTGCTGCTCCGTGGAATCTGCTTCAAACACGCTACAAGGGTGAGACTCTTATGTATTACTCTAATCCGATATGAATCCCTATGTATAGATCCGGTGTTAGTAATCCCAATTTTTTATTCCGCTGCGTTGTATGCTCATCGGGTTACTTACAAAAAGCCCTTACTTTAATTGCATAAAACTCTCTAATGCTACTTCCTCGGGCATAAGGATGACTTCTGTATTTTTTGACCTTCCGCCTTTGGGGGTAGTTTTCAATTATAGTAGGTATCATTCCATATACATCAAAGAGGTGTTGTTTGTTCTCTTAGCTTCTTGTAATTCTTTTGGAGTTTCGCTTGGTAGCATCAATCCACAAGCTTCATTTTAAGAAATGACATTTTCATGGCCATCATCTACGTTTCTTGCGATGTATACTCCTGGATAAGTATTTCTCTCCATGGACTCGGTATTTTGGCAAAGAACAGCTCGGCCGCATCCTTTTTTGTCATCTTTTCCTTCCATCTATACTCTATGAAGAGTTTGATGTACTCGTCTACATAACAGATATCATGTAGCTCTATGCTATATAAATTTTGTCTATATTTTTTTGCCTTCTCGTGCTCCATTCCTTTGAAGTAGCCCACTCCAATGAAACCGATTTTAAAGAATTTATCCAGCTTATTCACAATTGAGTTCAGGGATTCTCTGGCTATAACTTCTTCCTTTCTACCCGGGTCTGAGAGTTCCTAGGCAATTTTGGCTGATCCTTCCAAAGTCATATTAAGGAGTAATATGAATCCTTCTTTGCTTAGATCCAACGTTCCTGCTGCTATTCTCATTGCTGAAGCCCATTCATCAATAGGAACTTCTTGATTTTTTAAATTCAAGATATCCATGTTGAGCATAAGTCCATATGGATGAATAGGATATAACTGAGACTCCCCGTAAGGTGTTTGATGTATATTTGGCCTGCGGGAACGAGTTCTTTCTCCAACTAGGGTATCTAAGTTTGCTCCAGTGGTAAAATCATCTTGGTGGGGCATACTTTGATCTCCTTCGGGTGGTGGATTGTGTGACCCGAAACTCTCTTCTGGTGGAAGTCGAGGAATTCCGCCAACTTGATTTGTTTTAAAGTCTACGATATTTAATCCCGCAAACGAATATCACTTAGATCTTCCACGTTTCTTTCCATTACTTTGTTTGAAGTATTGGATCTCCTCGTAGGATGGCAATAGTTTTTTCAGTCTCCGGCAAAGGCCTTCTGACCTCCTCTGCTTTCTCTTTTTGGTGTAAAAGAGGCTCTGTTCCATAGGACGGTGGGAACCACCCTCCGTTCTTTCTTCTTGAAGAACTTGGTCGTGACTTCAACTCATTTAACTCGGGTTTGAATATCTCGAAGGTTTTCAAGAATTTCCTCATGATATTTAATCATGATCTCCATCTGACTTTGAATCTGATGGATTTGTGCAGGGACATAGTATTGTAAGTATCCATAATGCTGCACTGTCTGATGAATCTCTCTAAGATTTTGGGATATCTAGAAGTATCTGGCTCGATTTCTCAAAAGGTTGGTTCTCCCATCCTATTCGTCTGGTCCGGACCCCGTTCGATCACTGGGGTCTGGAATAACGTTCTCATGTTCAGGATGATCGTTTTCCTGAAATTCGGCTAACTGGAACTGTAGTTTGAGGTTCACTTGATGAAGCCTATTAGCCATTCTTTGTGGTTTCTTGTAATGGTTTATGTTAGGTAAGCATATTACTGTTCCTCGTAATAATTCCACTTATGGTCGAAGCGTTGAGCTTCTGTCATATGCTTTTGATTTAGTGCTTCCAAATTTTTGAAGTCTCACATGTATGAGTAACACCTCGAATATTCGTTCGGATCCATTTTATCGAATTGTCTCATCCATTTGGAATAATATTAATGTTCAAATATATTATATAATTTTCAGAATAAACCTAGGCTCTGATACCATTTTCAAACGGCGGATCGCGAAGGAAGGGGGTTACTAGGAAAATTGTAAAACTTTGGGTAAAATTTAAAAATTATTTAAAATTCTAGGCGGTATCAAGCAATTAATCCTTTTTTTCCACTTTGTAAGGGTAAATTAGTAAATTGTTGTGGAGTATGGAGTTAAGATAAATATTAAAGTGTTATTGGGGGGTTAAAATATAGAAAATGGATAATGAGAGTAAAATTAAAGAAAGTTTAGGTTCAGAGATTTTTTATGAATTTACCCTTAATTTTATCTTTTTGGATGCAGTTGATTAATAGAATGATTTATTTATTTTCTAGATTGTATATTAAATTATTGAGATGAATTATTTTTTGAATTTAAATTTCAATATTTTAAATTATGTTTGTTTATTTTATTAATCTTTTACTTTGTCTTCAATACATTATAATGTGGTGCGACATACCTATATTATTATTTTTTTAGTAAGGAAATAGCTAAATCAATTTTTTTTTACGTGAAATGAGACTCGAACTTGAGTCTGTACAAAGTTATCATGAGCTCTTATTCATATCGGTAAGATCAGGGAGCTCACATACATATGTTATTTTAGTTACATGTAAAATAATTTAACATTATTTAATTATTTATTAATTTGTGAATTTTTTATTTTTAATAAATGATATAATATGGTTTTAAAAAAAATTTATTTAAAAAAGTATTAACTAGATTATTTTAATAAATATTTAATACCTTCTTCTCCAAACATCCATTCCAATTTATTCTAAATATAAAAATTACATTACACCTCTCACATGCCGCCACCTCTGCAATCAGATTCACAATTTTCAAGAAACCAACTCGCACACACTGGACCGCACATATAATTTTGGCTGAAGAATTAGTTTTCTCCTTGATGTTCATGGCTCAATCATTGTGTATAATTGATGCGTGAGTTTCTAGCTTTGTTGGTTGCAGAAAAGTATTAAGCATTTAATTGGTGAGTGTTTAGCTTGTTTGTTTATGTTATTTACTTACTTGTTGAAATGCCTAGGAGAATTTTGGTTATTGGGGAGCAGGCTTTTAATGGAATTACTGAAACTTATTTGCTTGCTCTTTTATTTTTTTGGCTTGATTACGAAGTGTAGTTTAATGGGAGAAGATGTGGTAATAGGTTCTTGATTAGCTAGTCAAATTGGTTGATAAGATGTCTGCACGAGTTCTTGTTGTGTAGAAAAAATACAGCTTTGTAAAAAAGAATATTGTAACTGCTGAAGAGGTATGGTCCATTCTATCGTTTGGAATCCAGCTATTTTGGTGTTTCTCAAAACATTCAGCGTTGTTGCTATGTTTGGTTTTGCAAATTTTAGATGATAATGTTGTTTTTCTTTGCTAGATATTGGGCGGACCAATGGGGTTAGGAGCAATCAATTCTCAAACAAAACCTTTTGAAATGTTACGTGTACTTCTGAAAGTTTAGCCCCCAAAATCTATGGAGTCACCTCCTCGTATCAATTCCTAGTCCAGCCTGCTAAATATGAAGGCCTAGCGCTGTTTAACTATCTATAAGAAGCTAAATTGGCACCCTTTGTGTTTCTAATACTCGATGATGTGAGGTTTTTAAAAATTCAATTGTTGTGGCTGATAAATGGATTTTCCTTTCCTTTCAAGAATTATGGTAGTGTCTGGGCATGGTTTTCATGGGAATCCAGGGGTTACTTGATGGCAATGGCTGATGAAAGGGAACCAAGGGGCTCGTCACCCTTATCTCTTAAGTTATACCATAAACACACATAACTTTTATATTCTATACATTTATAAAATGGGATTTCGCCCCCAACATTGAATCGTTGGTTTTTGGGGATGCTCCAATTCAACATGCAAGAAAACTGTTCTTTGCTTTTGTATGTGAGTCAGTGAAGGTTCGGTATGTTGGCACTTGCTTTGGAGTTCTAACCCCAACAGTCATGGGGAATAATGGAATTTTATTTTTAAAAAAGTGCTACTTCATCGAAGTTTCTGGCACTAGTCTGAACTGACAAAACATATTTTGTGCTTTTTCACTGTCATAGTCAATGGCAGTATTATGGTCCCCGTGTAAGGTACCTGTGTCGACTTGTCTAGCATCAAACCGCCGTTCCTATAGATGCTGCTATCCTCAAAGTTTAGATTTCAGTCATCACCGTCAATCACAATTATGCCAAGCCATCAATGAGAAGTTTAAGCTGAAAGAGGCACCATTATTCAGCCGTTCTGTCAGCTCTTACCATCTCAAACCAGTGTTTGCGTATAACACAGACCATTCGCATCCCACCGATGAGGTACTTGCATTTTTGTTCCATGCGTAAACTAAGACCATCATGCTTTAGCATTAGTTTTTATTTTCTTACAGCTTCTCTAACCTAATTTACGAGAATCACATTATAATTAGCTTGCACACTAATATTCTTGTCAAATCATAGAATGAACTCCTCTCTTCTTGTTTTCATTGCTGATTACCAAATCAATTCATATCAAGGAGCCAGTGAATTTGAAAAGAGGTGAGAGCTTTGAGCAATGGGATTCAATCACAGCAAAATTTGCAGGAGCTGCAAATCTACCATTTTTGTTGCTGCAACTTCCCCAGATCATACTAAATGCCAGGAATCTTCTGGGAGCAAACAAGTCGGCTCTCCTGGCTGTCCCATGGCTTGTAATGCATTCAGCGTTCCATACTTTAAGATCTGGGGTTGTAGTTAATAAAACTCGGGTCTCGTTAGAGCTTATTCATGTTTATTGTTTTGTTTTTAAGGGTATGCTTACAGGATTGCTTGGGAATCTTTCGTTGCTGTCGTACTTTATTAAAAAGAAGGAGACTGGAGCAGTGGTGGTGCAGGCATTAGGAGTAATATCAACTTATGTTGTGATTTTGCAGCTGGCTTTAGCCGATGCTATGCCTATGTCTTATTTTATTGCCATTTCGACTGTTGTTGCCTCTGGTCTCTTTCTAAATTTTATGAAATATCTCGATCTGCTCAAATCAGAAATCTGGCTCTTTTGGGAAGAATTTATTACCATTGGTGGGCTCTCAGTTCTTCCACAAGTAATAATCTGTCATCGGAAGAAAATGCATCTACTAGATGTTTTCATTGTTATGTTAGTTTCTTAAATATTACATCAATGATATGTGTAGGTCATGTGGTCAACCTTCATCCCCTATGTTCCCAACTCTATCTTTCCCGGGGTGATTTCCTTTGTTGCAGCGATACTCTCTGTTCTTATGGTAAGCATGGCATTACTGACTGCTGCTTCAATGTTAAATCACTAAAATGCATTAAATATCAAGCTGGACAGATTGAAACAAATATATTACCACACAAAATGGAAAGTTTAGGCTCCTATGACCAATGCTGCATGAGCAAAAGAACCCCATATTTGAACACTTGTTACCTGATGATAGGCATTCAGATACTAAAATTTTAAGTCATATTTCCATGTCTCTTAAAAACTAATGGTACAAAAAAAAAAGATTAACTTAAAAAGTAACCGAGAAAGATAATCAACAAAAATGACACTATAGTATGAAGAAAAACAAGTGGAAGTTGCAGTTCATGGTCTTAAATTAGAATAATTACATCAAGGGATCGATACTCAAATGTCCTCAAGTGATTCTGAGTCATCATTTAAATCCTTGTTATACTTATTGTTAAATTTCCTGGCCATTTCAGTTTTCGTTCCACCTTGTAAAGAGAACCTGGAATTTTTAACTTTCATTTCAAAACTTATCTTTCTCATATATGTGCTAGCATTGTGTTCTCCGTGATGGTTTTGTATTAGGATTCTCTATTTAGTTTCTTCTGTAGGTCATTTCATAGGAGAGAATCGAGCACCATCACCTGGTTGGGATGAGTTCATTTGTGCAATTTGTTTTTATCAGAGCACCAATAGCCTAGTGTTGTTAATCATCCTGTACGATGCTAAAAGTTACTCTTAATCTGAGTTTACTTATTCAAAAGCATGGGTTGCTGAATGCTTTTGTGTAATCTGTAATTTTAGCCTGCTGGATAGAGAATATCAATTTAGTTCATGAAATACCTTATCTTTGTTTGCAAGAAAGAATTTTAATTTTAAATTCTTCTTATGTCGCAGCTTCTTAATTTTTTCAGGCTCGGATGGGTAAACTCCCTGAGAAAGGTGTTAAAATTTTAGGATCATTATCTGGATGGACCGCCACTCTTCTTTTCATGTGGATGCCCGTTGCACAGATGGTAAACTTTACTCTTCTTTACGTTCTCTAGTGGCGGTAAGAGTTACTCCTAGACTTCTAGTCAAAACTAAATCTTGTTTGCAGTGGACAAATCTTTTGAATCCTGAGAACATAAAAGGATTATCAGCTGTTACAATGTTGCTGGCCATGATTGGCAATGGACTTTTACTCCCACGGGCCCTATTTATTCGTGACTTAATGTGGTATGTTAATTCCTCTGTCCTATTTATCAAGTGAATTCCCTTCAAATGTCGTTTTTGTAATTGGGCTACTATACTAAACAAAGAGTAGATTGATATCAAAATGAGCACATTATGTTTCCTTTTTTACTATTTTAGAATCACAATGTTTTCAACTCAAACTGAAACAGTTCTTATGATGATATTTTGTTTTAGCACAAGATTTGACACCATCCTATCATTAGTTTTCACTAAAATCAAGAAATTACTGGTTATTTCAATCTTTTGCAAATAATCCTCTACCTAGTTTTCATCTTAATCGAACACGTTTGTTGGGGGCGGAGAAATTGTTACAGCTGAGAATTGGTGAGTTGGCTATGTCTTATGCAGGTTCACTGGCTCAGGCTGGGCATGCATAGTCTATGGATGGGGAAACCTTCTGTGCTTGTACTGGTAATCTGTTTGGTATCATCTACACGAGTTTCTTTTGACAAAATCAGGGCGGCAGTGCTTTACTGGTTTACTGATAATTTACTTTTTTTTATCAGCTTACACTGTACAAGCAGGGAGTTCTTTTTGGCTGCAACACTGGCATTCTTTGCATGGATAGGTGTGTCCAATAATCACGTTCCATTACGGTTTAAGTTAATGTCATGCATGCCATAGGTAAAAAACACGAAGTTTTGCCTAAATATGGAAGATTACCAGGCCTTTTCTCATGTTCAATTGACCTTACTTCAACTGTTCAAGAATTATCTTTTCCTCATTTTATGTCCTTTTCTGCCCCTTAGTTTCTCTCCCTTGTATGCATTCTCCAACACCCGACACACTCAAAATTTTCAGATAGTCTTTGCTTTACAATAATCGTTCATTATTTTTTCAACTTTCTTTAATCAATCATTGAAATTATTTAGGCTCATTATTTTGGAATCTTCATTTTCGCTGTTCCTTGATTTCCATGTTTCCTTAGGGCATACTTTCTGGAAAGATTCGCAAGTCTACAGACTTCGTTCTCCATTCACATCTTTTAAGGAGCTCGTTTTCGGTCCTTGATCTTAATGTCACTGTCTCCGTTGTTTATTCCCAATGAATGAACGATGCTGCATGAGAAATGGGCACTCAGTTTTTCAGATTCATCAAGATTCTAAGTTGACAGTACGAAGCAGAAGCTATCTTAGAATGGTTTTGATGCTTACGTGTTCCCACCACTACATGATATCCTCGTGCAATGTAGATGAGCCAATCCATTCGCAACAGTGTTCTATCTATTCTGAATAATTTGTTGTTATTGGGAAACTTAGATAGTCAAAGATTTGTCTCTACTTGCTGTAACATTACATCTTTAAGGATTTTTATCAGCATTTCTTGATCCTATCTGTTTGTCATGGCTTCTCTGTTCCTGTGTGGCATTTAATGCTCAAGTCCCTCGTAACGTTTTTAAGTAACCATATGTGAAATCCTGCATTGAGAAGTATTAGTTATTCTGAAAATGGAGTTAGTTTTGCAATGGACACAGTGATGGTGAGGCAAGATCAATTTTTTTTTTATTAGAGCTGACTTCTTATATTATGGAGATGGAAGACTTGCACTTCAGAAAATTATGTGAAAATTTTATGTTTGAGTTGATAATACTGAGTTTTTTCTTTCTTTCTTTCTTTATGTTTTTTTCTTCTTCTTTGGATAATATTTGGATTGGTCTTTAGATAATGGTCATTGAGATAAATAACTGGGAGATTAGGGGTGTTATCGGACCAGATTGGACCAATACCAACCGATCCCGGTTTTGGATTTCTTGGAATCGGACCAATCCGGTTTGGATCACTTCGGATTTCGTGGAACCGAATCCAATCCGATTGAGTTTTTTCTTTCTTTATGTTTTTTTCTTCTTCTTTGGATAATTTTGGATTGGTCTTTAGATAATGCTCATTGAGATAAATAACTGGGAGATTAGGGGTGTTACCGGACCGGACTGGACCAGTTCCAACCGTTCCCGGTTTTGGATTTCTTGGAACCAGACCAATCCGGTTGGATCACTTCGGATTTCGTGGAACTGGACCAATCCGGTTGGAAACTGGATTGGATTCGGTTCTAACTAGGGGTGTTCATTCGAAATTTCGGTTTTGAAATTTCAAAACCGAAAACAAACCGAAATTGTTCGATTGGGTTCAAACCGTACTTTTTTTTTTTTGAATTGTATGATTAATTGACGAAAATTTAACGCAAAAACAAACAATAATACATCATACATTGGATTCAAATGAATTCTGAACCTTTGACCTTTTAATTTTAAACTTATAATATTATTTTGAAGCTATTTAATACAAAAAATCGAGTTTAAATGAGACAACAAAATAAATTATATTATATTTGAAACACGTTAACTTACGAATTCTTATTAATACAATCAGGAGTGAAATCATTAAAAAATATTTAAACCATAAAAAAAAATTCAAATCTTTTTTTTTACATTTTTTTAAAATTTCGGTTCGGTTAACCGGACCATGTAATCGAAAACCGATTTTTTTTTTAAATCCGAAAAACCGAACCGAAATTTTTCGGTTCGGTTCGATCGGTTAATCGAACCGGTGAACACCCCTAGTTCCAACCGGAACAGGATAAATTAAATTTTAAAAAAACTATGGCACGCGATCGATCGGTGTCCTGTGGCCGATTGATCACGTGTCACAGAACGTTCCTTTTTTATTTTTTATTAAAGTCGGTTCCGTTTACAGAACCTGTAAGCTACCTGTTCCGAAATTGTAGAACCGATCCTGACCGGTAACTTACCGGTTTAGGACCGGTTAGCCTGGTTCCTGTACCGAACCGAGCTAAATTGGTCTGGTTCCAGGTTAATCCGATCAGTTAAACAGCCCTAACAAGTAAGTAGATGGAAGCAAAGATTTGGGGCAATAGGAGTTAGAGACTGTGATTTGTAAGGAGGTAAATACAAATAATATGACTGTTAATTCTTTGACATATTCGTTCAAAATTTTGACTTTTGAGTATATGGATAAAATAAATATTTGTACGCATATACAATTAATTTGTTAAGTCATCAATCAAGACTTCAAGTTTATAGATCATTCATTAAGATTAAAACAAAAGGCACTTACAAACCGATATCATTTAATAAAGAAGAAATTGTAAAAATGTACCAATAACAAAACAATAATTCAACTAGGTCATGGAAAAAAACAACAATATTGATGTCATATGAGATATTGATTTCCTCGGGTAAAATCCATTTATGAAGATACGAACCCTAAAAGCGCCGAGTAGAAGTTAGACCGAAGAGAGGTTTACCGAACACAGGATACTGACCATCATATTATCGAGCATCCTTTACCCTCTTCGGGATTTTGGTCAAAGCATAGCGGAAGACTCGGTCATAATTAAAACTAATTAACCGGCGGGGATTGAACGTGCATTAATGTGGCGGATTTCTCGGACACGCTTGGCTTCCATCAAGCCACGATCAAAGGACATCATGTTGCTGGTTTTCCGCGAGTTAGTTACTGAGGGCAGTCCTATAAATACCCTTAGATAACCTCAAAAAAGGGGTTGGATTTTCTTTAGGCAAAAAGACTCCGAAGAGAGCAAACTCATATCTGTTCGGTCCCTGTCGTTGTTTCTCAAAAAGATTTGTGTAAATCATTGAGCGATTATTTTGTGAGTCTAGGAAATCTTGTAAATCATCAATATTTATAGTGAAGTTTTATACTGGACTAGGTCCCGTGGTTTTTCTCTCAATTTGAGGGTTTTCCACGTAAAAAATCTTGGTGTGTTTATCGTTATTTTGCATTACCACGTTATTTTACCTTATAGCCAAAATCTCGAATCACATCATTGGCGCCGTCTGTGGGAAATTTAGGGCAAAGACGTTGAAGTAGGACGAGTTTTCTAACAAAAGATAAATCAAAAGACAAGATGGCCAGAGGTAAAGGTAGGGGGCAAGCTTCCAGGGGAAATGGATCCAATTGCCATCCATACTCGCTTGATGAACCCAGAGAAGAGCCAGAAGATGAGGGATCATCTCAACATGTTCTTCGGTCATTTCCCGCTAGGGGAATGCCCATGGAGCATTTGACAGAAATAATAACTAAAACTGTCGGAGAGATTATGAGGCAATTTATGGCCCCTCCCCAGAAACAAGAAACTGTGCAAGAAGAAGAAGGAGGAGGGTTGGCCTCCGGACAGGAGCCTGAAAAGGAACCTGAGAAAGAACCCGAAGAAGTTAGAAGTATTCCTAGTCATTTGAGTGATGAAACTGATAAAGCTCTAAATCGCCAAATGAAAGAGCTGAAAAGTGAGATGCAGCAGATGCGTAATAAGATGGAAGGACGTCTATATCCTCCGCAGAGGAGTACTCCATTTGCTTCCCATGTGGTTGACGATCCCTTGCCCCCAAACTTTAGGACTCTGAATGTGGGAAACTATGATGGTGGTACAGATCCCGAAGAATACCTGTCTCGATTTGAAAACGCTTCGCTTCTTCATCAACTCACGGATGGAGTGAAGTGTCGGGTTTTCTTGACTACATTATCGGGTGCAGCGCAAGCATGGTTTAATCAGTTGCCAGCCAGAATCATAGACTCTTTCCCGAAGTTTAGTTCTCTATTTTTGCATCAATTTGCAAGCAGCCGGAGTTGCAAGAGAACAGCTCTTAGCCTGTTCGGGATTAAGCAAGCGGAGAAGGAATCTCTTCGAGATTTTCTGAAAAGGTTTAGTCATGCCTGTCTGGATATTCCACATGTCACCTCTGAAATACTCATCAGCGCGTTCACTCAAGGATTAAAAGAAGGAGACTTATTCCGATCTTTGGCGAAAAAACCACCTTCTGATTATGATGAACTGTTGGGAAGAGCTTCCAAGTACATTAATTTGGAAGAAGCCCAAAGGATGAAACAAAGAAGAGATGGTAAAATTGGGGAGGAAGTGAACAGAAAGAATAAACCAGTGGAGCCAATCAAAAGAAGTTTTGACCAGTATCTACCGATGAGACCTCATCGGGAAGTAGCCATGAACCAAAGTATACCGAAGAGGGGGCGGGGTGGACCTCATAGGGGGGGACCTTTCCGAGGAGGAATGATCCGAGGAGGGTCCTTCCGAGGAAGAGGATGTCGAGGAGGAGGTTTCCGAGGTGGGAGACTATTGAGTCTAATGGAGGGCGGGGATTTAACGAGGAGTTCAAAGACAATAATTTCACTCCTAAAGTTAACATAAATCCCGGAAGAGGAGCACCTCAGCCAGTCCCTTGGTCAGTTCGGGGAGAAATAGTAGAGGGAGAAGAAGAAACCTTGAACAATACCCCTAATCGGGGAACTATACACATGATATCCGGAGGGATGTCGGGTGGAGATTCGAACAGAGCAAGAAATAATCACGCCCGGAAGCTTCAAGTGCTATCTCTTGACCCCAATCATGTACATGAGGGTCCGTCCATATCTTTTGGGCCTGCAGATCTGCAAGGAATCCATTTTCCTCATGATGATGCGTTGGTTATCTCTGCTACAGTGGCTAATCATAATGTGCAGAGGATTTTCGTGGACACAGGAAGTTCGGCGGACGTACTTTTTCTCAGCACGTTAAACCAAATGGACTTGGGAAGCTTACCTATATTGAAAGTGAATACGTCCTTGCACGGATTTACAGGGGAAGTCATAAATCCGATAGGGCAGGTGTCTCTACCAGTTACACTTGGTGAAGAATCAAGGATCAAAACAAAGATGATAAATTTCCTCATTGTGGATGCACCATCTTCTTACAATGTAATATTGGGAAGACCAGCCCTAGCTGCTTTCGAAGCTGTTGCCTCCACCTATCATCTAACCATGAAATTTCCAGTAGGAGAAGAGGTGGGGCAAGTAAGAGGTGATCAAAGCTCATCACGGAAATGTTATGTACAAGAGTTAAGGCAAGAAAGAGAGCAGAATAACGAAGGAAGAGAACGGGGAGGAAGTGAAAAGAGGAAGCGGGGCGAGGAGGAGCGAGTAATACCCGAAGAGGAGTTCCTCAACATCGAGATGGGTCACCCTACTCGAATTACGAGGGTAGGATCCCAACTTGATCCAGAATTACGGGAAAAAGTGGTTAATTGTTTAAATCAACACGTGGATGTATTCGCATGGAGTACATCTGATTTAGTGGGAGTAAGACCTGAGGTTGCCGAACATTGCCTCAACGTGGACCCAAATGTTCGGGCAATAAGGCAAAAGAGAAGGCATTTTGGACCAGAAAGGACGCGGTCATTGCTAAGCAAATAGAAGAGTTGTTAAAGGCAGGCCACATTCGCGAGATCGGTTTCCCTACATGGCTCTCGAATGTAGTTTTGGTGCCTAAAGCTGGTGATAAATGGAGAATGTGTGTGGATTTTAGGGATGTGAATAAAGCATGTCCCAAAGATTGTTATCCTCTGCCCAGAATCGATCAGCTTGTAGATTCTACTGCTGGACATTAATTATTATGTCTTATGGATGCTTATCAAGGATATCATCAGATCCCTTTGGCACAGGAGGACCAATCAAAAGTAAGTTTTATAACAGCAGGAGGAACCTTTTGTTATGTGGTAATGCCCTTCGGATTGAAAAATGCGGGGGCCACTTATCAAAGGTTGATGGATAAAATGTTCAAAGAACAAATTGGTCGGAATGTGGAAGTGTATGTTGATGATGTCCTGATCAAGAGCCGAAAAGCCGAGGACTTAGTCAAAGATATGGAAGAAGTTTTCAACACTTTAAGAAAATATGGCATGAAGTTGAATCCCGCAAAATGCACTTTCGGGATTCGTAGCAGCAAATTTCTAGGGTACATGGTCACGGAAAGAGGTGTTGAAGCTAACCCGGAGAAAATCCGGGCCATACGAGAAATGAACCCCCCGAGAACACTAAATGAAGTGCAAAGATTAGCAGGAAGAATAGCGGCACTGAGCCGATTTATATCCCGATCAGCTGATCGGAGTTTGCCTTTTTTTAAAGCATTAAGGCAAGGAGTCAAGTTCGAGTGGAATGACCAATGCCAAAAGGCCTTCGAGGATCTAAAACATTATTTGGCTCAGTTACCTTTGATAAACAAGCCTGATCCTAAGGAAACGCTTCTCGTGTATTTATCGGTGGCCAAAGAGGTAATTAGTTCCGTGTTAATCAGAGAAAGGTCAGGACAACAACAGCCTGTATATTATGTCAGCCGAGCCCTGCAAGGAGCCGAGCAACGTACCCTGAAATTGAAAAGTTGGCGTTAGCTCTAGTCACCACAGCGAGAAGACTTCGGCCATACTTCCTGTCTCATCCTATCATGGTAATAACAAACACTCCTTTGGGTAGACTTTTATCCAAATCCGAAATATCAGGGAGGATGGTGAAGTGGGCACAGAGCTGAGTGAGTTTGATGTCACTTATCAACCCCGAACTACAATCAAAGCTCAAGCTCTGTCAGATTTTCTGGTGGAAGTCACTCATACTCCGGAGGAAAAAGAATGGAGTTTGTTTGTAGATGGATCATCTACCCGATTGGGAAGTGGAGCAGGTGTCATACTCATTAGTCCTGAAGGGGAAGAAATCAGGGTTGCCGTCCAGTTTGGATTTCTTTCCTCAAACAATGAAGCTGAATTTGAAGCTATCATTTCAGGCCTCCAAATAGCATTGGACGCTGGAGCCAGGAGGATAAAAGCTTTTATGGATTCGATGTTGGTTGTCCATCAAGTGAAGGGGGTATATAAGGTGAAAGAAGAGAAGCTTAGAAAGTATGTGGAAAAGGTGCGAGCAATGATAGCTCAATTTCAAGAGGTGGAATTAACGCAAATACCAAGGGAAGAGAATACTCGTGCCGATGAATTAGCAAAATTGGCTAGTTCGGTACACGAATGGAAGAACAGGAATGTGCTCGTGCAAGAGCTTTTGATCTCTCATATATCCGTCAATAGCATCATGAGTGTGGAGCCATGTATTATATCCGATTGGCGAGAGCATCTTATTAAATTTTTGAAGACAAAGGTTATGCCTCCTGACTCAAAGGAAGCTGCTAAAGTTAAAAGAATGGGGAACCGATTTGTGTTGATAGAAGGCAAGTTGTTCAAGAAAGGATTCTCAAGTCCTTTTTTACAATGTGCCTCGAGGCAAGAAGGGGAGCATTTATTAAGGGAGATTCATGAAGGATGTTGCGGAAATCATGTAGGGGCTAACATGTTGTATCAGAAATCTATCCGAGCTGGGTATTATTGGCCGACGATGAGGGAAGACGCTGAGGAAGTTTGTGAAGAAATGCATTAATTGCCAAAGGCATGCGAATTTATCCCATGTACCTGCGGAAATCCTCAATAGTAGCATCATTTCCTGTCCCTTTGATCAATGGGGAATGGATATCGTTGGACCATTTCCTCCCGCTACAGGGCAGAGAAAATTTCTCCTAGTAGCCGTTGAATACTTCACTAAATGGGTGGAAGCCGAACCATTGGCTAAAATAACTGAGGAAGAAGTCATCAGATTTTTATGGAGAAACATAGTATGCCGTTTCGGAATACCTCGAAGAATAATTTCCGACAATGGAAGACAGTTTCAGGGAGGAAGGATACAAGAATGGTGCAAAGATATGAAAATTAAACAAGTCTTCACTTCAGTCGCCTATCCTCAAGCAAATGGGCAAGCGGAAGTGATTAATCGGATTTTATTGCACGGGATCAAGACAAGACTAGAAGGGGCTCGAGGGGAGTGGGTAAATGAATTACCCGGGGTCTTATGGGCTTATAGAACGACTCCTCGGGTATCCACAGGAGAGACTCCATACAGCTTAGTGTATGGATCTGAGGCCCTCATTCCAGTAGAAATTGGAGTGGAGTCTCTTCGGGTAAAAAGATACGATCCCGATCAGAATGAAGAAAAAAGGAAGTTGGAGTTAGATGGGATTATGGAATTAAGAGAGAAAGCCTTGGCTAAAGTGGAATTGTATAAAATAAGGGTGACCAATGCTTACAATCGGAGGGTTCGCCCGAGGGCTTTTCAGGTGGGAGATCTAGTGCTGCGAAGAATTAATCCCGCGGGGGAAGTGAAGAAGTTAGCACCCAAGTGGGAAGGCCCCTATAAAATAAAAGGGGTGATTGGAAGAGGAGCCTACAGGCTGGAAGATCATGAAGGTCGGGAACTGGTGAGACCTTGGAACATTCATAATTTAAGAAAGTATTTCGTGTAATCTTTCAGTTATCACTGCTGTTTCCGTATGTATTTTTTCATTAAATAAATTTCCTTTTACTGAACAATGTTTGGTTTACTCGTTGGATCGGGATGTTTGGTCAACGTTTAAACTTAATAACACCATCGTTTACTCGTTGGATCGGGATGTTTGGTCAACGTTTAAACTTAATAATACCATCGTTTACTCGTTGGATCGGGATGTTTGGTCAACGTTTAAACTTAATAACACCATCGTTTACTCGTTGGATCGGGATGTTTGGTCAACGTTTAAATTTAAAAATACCATGATATTGTGCTCGGGGTAGCGAGCTTATGTTATTATAGTCCATTGTTGGCGGGTTAAATACAGGATCGGGAAGTTTGGTCTGTATTTGAACCTAAAATGGGACTAAGTTATTGTGCTCGGGGTAGCGAGCAATGTTCGGTTTACTCGTTGGATCGGGATGTTTGGTCAACGTTTAAACTTGAAAATACCATCGTTTACTCGTTGGATCGGGATGTTTGGTCAACGTTTAAACTTAAAAAGACTAAGTTATTGTGCTCGGGGTAGCGAGCAATGTTCGGTTTACTCGTTGGATCGGGATGTTTGGTCAACGTTTAAACTTGAAATACCATCGTTTACTCGTTGGATCGGGATGTTTGGTCAACGTCTAAACTTAAAAATACCATGTTATTGTGCTCGGGGTAGCGAGCTTATGTTATTATAGTCCATTGTTGGCGGGTTAAATACAGGATCGGGAAGTTTGGTCTGTATTTGAACCTAAAATGGAACTAAGTTATTGTGCTCGGGGTAGCGAGCAATGTTCGGTTTACTCGTTGGATCGGGATGTTTGGTCAACGTTTAAACTTGAAAATACCATCGTTTACTCGTTGGATCGGGATGTTTGGTCAACGTTTAAACTTAAAAATACCATGATATTGTGCTCGGGGTAGCGAGCTTATGTTATATAGTCCATTGTTGGCGGGTTAAATACAGGATCGGGAAGTTTGGTCTGTATTTGAACCTAAAATGGGACTAAGTTATTGTGCTCGGGGTAGCGAGCAATGTTCGGTTTACTCATTGGATTGTGATGTTTGGTCAATGTTTAAACTTAAGTTGTATTATGCTGAGGATGTTCTCTCTAAAGCCCGACCATATTTATCTGCTCGGGATGTCTTTTCCCCGAGCTCTGTTACTTCGGGATATTTTCTAATCAAGCTTTATTTGCTTAAAATTTTGCTTGGTGGAGAGACTAGTTTGCACAAGAGTGTAAGAAGACAAGGAAAGTCATAATATTATCGTCAAAAGATTACAAATTAAAACAAAAGGGGTATAGCCCTAAATCTACAGCTGGAGGAATTCATCGGGAACGGTATTCAGGGCCTCATCAACATTTATAAAGTCCGTTGAAGCTCCTTCAGGAGGATAGCCAGCGGCTTTAAATTGACGAACAGACGCTTCAAAGCCATAGTTAAGAAACTTGGCAGCGCGTTCGCCCAGAATATCACCATACTCTTCAGACTTCATAAATTCTTCTTTCTTGAGAGCCAGGATTCTTCGATCTGAGCAGCCCGAGATAGTTTCTCCTGGTCAAGCTGTTCAGAAAGGGATTTGCCCTCTTCAGCTCGCAATGATTTCTCTTGTGAAAGTTGCTCTGAGAGGGATTTATTCTCTTCAGTCACGGACCTGAACTGCACGGATAAAGTGGTGTTAGCCTCCTCAAAGTCGGCTAATTTCTTGTGCGCTTCCTTGAGAGCTGCCACTGTCTTATCCCGAGCAGCAACGGCAGCAGAGTATTGTTCCTCCAGTAGCCTTATGGATTTCTTCATCTCTTCGCCGATACCTTCTAGTTGCTTGAGATGTTTCTGATTCTCCCCCTCTGAGGACCTCATAGATTGGAAGCGAGTCATAATCTCGCCGGCCATTAGATTGGTCTGCAAGAAAATAAATGAAGTCAATTTACCGAAGGCAAAAAGTTCATCGGATAGAAATGAATATAAGTTACCTGAGTGAGGGAAGTGGAGAAATCATTTATCAAATTGCTGAAGGCCAATCCTCCGAGGTATTTGCGGTCGGGAGAATTGGCCCAATTGCAAATAATGGAGTGAGAACTTTTGGGGTCCGGTTTTCTCAGAATGGGAACGTTGGGAGGATAAACCCAATCGGGTATATGATATCGGGAGGTTGGCTTGAAGAGCTAGAACCACCAGGAGCAGGTTGAGAAACAGCTCGAGTTTGAAGAGGTGGACTAGCTCGATGGGTAAGGGAGATTCGAGGAGAAGGAGTTTTCTTGGCAGGAGGAAGTCTAGAGGAAGAACCTTGGCCCTCGGGGGCCGCCCTCTTCAGTGATCGAGGAATTAAGGCTTCCGTCTCCGGTACTTCAATCACCTCTTCGGGGGGAGCACGTGTAACAGATGGGGGAGGATTTGTCCCAGTGGTCGGTTTGGTAGCCTTCTCTGGTGCGGCAATTTTCTTCAGGCTGGCAGCAATCTTGGCCTTCAACATCTTGTTTTCTGCAAGAAGGAAACATCATAGCAATTATTCAAGCATGTTAACACAAAATAAGCAAACAAAGCAAGATGCTCGGTAAATACTCACCGAGGGGCATTTTTAGGGAAACACCCTTAGGACTAAGCTGGAACAAGTACAGCAGTCCGTCGTCAATCAGCTCCCCAAGGTTAAAACACTGATCGCCAAGCTTACGACGAACTGACAGATATGTTTCTCCCTCAAGTAGCCCCTTGATTGACTTGCCCTTCGGTAAGTTTTCTTTCCACTCCATGGGACAATCCCAGGGTTGGAGTGGGCGAGCAAAGAAGAAAAATCTTTTCCAATTTTTTATGGAGGATGGGTAATTTTTCAGAAAACCCATCCCTGTTCGAGAAGAAAAGTAAAAAAGCCCGATCTCCTTTCGATTTAATTGAAAGAAACAGTGGAAGAGTTCGGGAGTATGAGAAAAGCCAAAAAAGGATAAGACTATGTAAAACCCCGCCAGCAATCGATAACTGTTGGGGAATAACTGACTTAGAGAGATGGCAAAATAGGAAGCAACATCTACAAAAAAAGGAGGGATAGGAAAGCGAAGTCCCCCTCGGAGTTGGTCTATGTAGAAGGGAAAGTAACCCTCGGGAGGCAGGTGGGGACGAGATCCGAGAGGGGGAACTATAATAGATGTCCCCTCGGAAATCCCCCATTTAGTTTGGATACTGGATAGGTGCCGTTGTGATTTAATCCCGGATTCAAATATCTCAAACCAAGGAACACGGGCCTTTATCAGATCCTGTTCTGTCGCAGCCTGAAGCTCCTCTCTGCGAGCATCAGGGGCTGACGACGAGCTGGAAGTTTCTTCACTATCAGATGAAGAAGAATGACGAGGAGAGGGACTTAGGATACCCTCCTCCTCGAACATATCTATAGTTTTCGAATAATCGTCAGAAGAAGACATACTTGATGAATGGAAAGGAAATAAGTAGGAAGGAAAAGTTGGTCGGACGTCTAATGCTAGCTCGGAAGCAAATTGCAGAAAAGTAAGTTAAATCAACGAAATGAGCGAGTATTTATAGTGGGGGGCCACTTGAACGGTCGTTAAATCGACACCGTTCAGAATAAATCCCATGAACGGTTATAGATGTACCTCGGGAAACGAAACGTCGCCAGAGTTTTGAAATGTTTAGGCGGGGAAAATTAGGCGGTTAAAATACCCCGAGCATGTCAGGATTTCACCCGAAGACAATAAACCAAGATTTCGCTACTCTCATCTTGCTTTACTTTGGGGGGGGGGGGGGGGGGGGTGAGGTGATGTCATATGACATATTGATTTCCTCGGGTAAAATCAATTTATGAAGATACGAACCCTAAAAGCGCCGAGTAGAAGTTAGACCGAAGAGAGGTTTACCGAACACAGGATACTGACCAGCATATTATCGAGCATCCTTTACCCTCTTCGGGATTTTGGTCAAAGCATAGCGGAAGACTCGGTCATAATTAAAACTAATTAACCGGCGGGGATTGAACGTGCATTAATGTGGCGGATTTCTCGGACACGCTTGGCTTCCATCAAGCCACGATCAAAGGACATCATGTTGCTGGTTTTCCGCGAGTTAGTTACTGAGGGCAGTCCTATAAATACCCTTAGATAACCTCAAAAAAGGGGTTGGATTTTCTTTAGGCAAAAAGACTCCGAAGAGAGCAAACTCATATCTGTTCGGTCCCTGTCGTTGTTTCTCAAAAAGATTTGTGTAAATCATTGAGCGATTATTTTGTGAGTCTAGGAAATCTTGTAAATCATCAATATTTATAGTGAAGTTTTATACTGGACTAGGTCCCGTGGTTTTTCTCTCAATTTGAGGGTTTTCCACGTAAAAAAATCTTGGTTTGTTTATCGTTATTTTGCATTACCACGTTATTTTACCTTATAGCCAAAATCTCGAATCACATCAAATATATAAATGTATTTCTCAAGAAACACAATTCACATAGGTCTAATATTTTTAACTTAAGTCTATTAACAACTTTTTTTGGACTAAAATATCCCTCATTTTAAAAAAACACATCCCTTCCCCACCGTCTTCCCTCTCCCACCAAAAAATCAGATTCCAGAAATCCTAACCCCATCCAAATGGCTTCGGCGACCCTCCTCATGGGAAATACATGGCTTGTTGCTTGATGTATATGAGTATGAATCTTGAATCAAAATTTACGCACCCATTACAGAGTTCACAAACATTTTGATATTTTATAACAGTAAGCAATTGACGCAACATCGGCAAGACATCATTTTTTCATATCACGTAATTCCGCTGTGTACGAGATTTGATTTTTCAAGGTTCATGAATTACTGAATGTATACACTACTTGCGTACTTCAGTAGCACTGATATAATCATCATTAAAGTGGTCAAGTTCGGTGATATAATCTGGTGTCAAATTCTCATTTCTGAATTCATTAAAGAACAAGTTACAGAATATCAAATTAGTTTAATTTTGAAAGTTTGGTTCGAATTTCGATCGCATCATGGGAAGTTTGGTGCACGGTTCACGTTAAAAAAATTCAGGTTTTTTGTGGCCAAAATCGTGCAGGACTGGACAGAATTTTAAGAAATTTTGGGGCAAAAAAATCGTGCATCATGGGTAAAAATCGTGCATTATGGGTAAAAAATCGTGCATTGGAGATGCACTAAAATTGGACATTGGTGCACTAAAATTGGACATTGGATGCATGCAATTTTACATTTGGTACACTTAAATTGGACAATGATGCATGATTTATTTTGGCCTATGGGTGCACGATTTTTTTGCCCAGTGGTGCACGATTTTTTTTCCTAGTGGTGCACGATTTTTTTACCTAGTGGTGCATGATTTATTTTGGCATGTAGATGAATAATTTTTTTGCCTGGTGGTACACGATTTTTTTTCCTGGTGGTGCATGATTTTATTTTGACCTGTGGGTGCATGTTTTTTTTTGCTTGGTGGTGCACGATTGTTTTTACTTGGTGGTGCATGCTTTTTTTGCCTGGTGGTGCACGGTTTTATTTTGGCCTGTGGATGCACGATTGTTTTGGCTGCTGGTGCACGATTGTGTTTGCCTGGTGGTGCACGATTTTTTTTGCCTGGTGGTGCACGATTTTTTTTGCCTGGTGGGTGCACGATTTATTTTGGCATGTGGGTGCACGATTTATTTTGGCATGTGGGTGCACGATTCTTTTGGCCCGTGTGTGTACGTGCTACAGTAACGGTGATGCACGCGCTACAGTGTCGTGCTACAGTAACTGCATGAGTGTTATTAATGTCATTTCAAGAGAAAATGGACTTAAATAAATTGATGTTTTTTTTTGTGGACTATGTTGAATTGTTGTCTACCAAATGGTACATGCTTGCAAGTGCCCCTTTTATAAACAAAAATTCAACATAGTCTACCAAAAAAACATCAATTTAGTTAGGTCCATTGCCTGTTTAAATGACATAAACCATCGCATGGTTACTGTAGCACGTGCAACCCCATGCCAAAAAAAAATTGTGCACCACAGGACAAAAATAATCGTGCACGCCCTGACCAAAAATCGTGCACCCCCAGGACCAAAAATATTGTGCACCTACATGCCATAATAATCATGCACCACAGGACAAAAAATAGTGCACCACATGCCAAATTTACATAATCGTGCATCACACATTTGACATTTTGGAAATTTCAAATGAAATTGATTTTTTTACGTAATCGTGCATCATTATTTTACATAACCGTGCATCCAATGTTAGTGCACCAATGGTGGTGAATGATTTTCGAACCTTGTGGTGCACTTATTTTTTTTGTAAGGAGGTGCACGATTTTTAAGCTTGTGGTGCACTTAATTTTTAACCTTGTTGTGCACTTGATTTTTAACATTTTTTGCACGATTTTTAACGTTGTAGTGCACAATTTTGTAAAGATGGTACACTTGATTTCTGTATTGGGGGTGCACGATTTTTGTAATCGGGGTGCATGATTTTGTAAGCGAGTGCACGATTTTTAACATGTTGATGCACTTGATTTTTGTTTTTGGGGTGCACAATTTTAAACATTGTGGTGCTTGATTTTTTACACGTTGCTGCATGATTTTTATAATTGGGTGCGTGATTTTTGTAAATGTGGGGCACTTAATTATTGTAATGGGGGTGCATGATTATTGTAATGGCATTCGTCTTCACCACCCCAAACCACAGTACATTCCCTCGCATTCTCCATTGCAAATTACTCCCCGCCACATTCTCCATTTATCTACACCAAAACGACACCCCTCTCATCATCATCTTCAATCTCTTACGCCTCTCCATTTATACGCCCCTCCATCTTCTTCCTTCGACCAAAACCCTCTATACAAACCAATAAATTTCAAAAGCATTTGAAGCACCACAACCTTAAACATATGTATTTAGAAATCAAGTATGATGAACCGAATCAATTTTGGAATTTAACCATAAATATTTTAAAACTCAATTTGCACAATAACTTTATGAGCACTATTCAATCATTACTATACCTAGGCCAAAATCCTTCGGCCGCACCCCTCTCATCCTCATCTTCAATCTCTTACACCCCTCCATTTATTTGTACACCCCCATCTTCTTATTCCGACCAAAACCCTCTTCATCTCGCCTCCCCCACCGTACACTCCAAGATCGGCGAGATTTTCATGCTTGCCCTGAGCTCTACCATGGCCGAGGGCGCCGAAGCGAAGGCAAAGACGGTGGCCCAGTCGTCTGGAACTCTCTCCGGCCACCGCGCACCACCACAGACGTTGCTTCCATGAACGAGATAAATGGAGGGAATAAAGAGTTATGTCTCGATGAAAGAGAGTAAGAGATGATGATATTTTTTTAAATAAGGGGTATTTTAGTCAAAATAAAGTAGCTATTAGATTACATGTTTAGAAATTGGACTTATTTGAATAAATTTTCTTAAAAATTGGATTTATATTCAAAGCTGTTTTTTGCCTAGATTTAATTGAATATGCTTTCATCGTGCTGTGATGAGAGATGCCTTAAGCTCAATCCCGTCCTTCTGAGTTGTAAGCAGTGTCCCTTCGTTTTGTGATGTTTTGCAATTGGTACCTTTTGGTAATTATCCCAAAAAAAATTACTCTTTTTAGTAATCATATAATTAAATATGAATCCATAGTCCTTATTCATTGTTTAATTAAATTTGATGGAAAGAATAAAAAAGTTGGATTAAGCAAATTCTACGAATCCTAGTTTTGATATAAAAAAAAACTTGTTAATTTGTTACTAATAAATTTATCGAGTGTGCAGTATAAACTGTTATCTGCTTAAATGTATACAGTCCAATGAAATCAAGTTAGGTGATAGGCAACATTAATAAAATATTTTATGTCAGTTGATTTGAGTCCAGTTGAAAATTAGTAGAACTTATTGTCAAGTCAGCAGAGTGGCCAAGAAAAGAATTCAATTAGGTATTTAACTCACCTGATACATATGAAGATTAACTGAGTAATACATAAGAAGTAAAAAAAAGTAGACCAGCAAGGTACTCACGTGATACATTAAACAATATGCTAGTTGAGATGTTATTATAGTTGGATGAACCCATCTAGAGTAGGTATGTACAAAGAAAGTTGTATATATCAAAATATTCTAGTAAACTCATTCCATTTGGTGAGAGACATAGAAAGATTATATCACCTTCGAACTTTCAGAAACAAATATGTGCATTTATATCTTTACTGTGTTGTTTTAATTGTGATTATTACTTGGTTTATTCAGCTTCATAGTATGTTAGTTCACGTATTTTTTGCTTGGATTTCAAACCAAACTCGATCTAATATCTTGGTGCAATTATTTCAAGAACTAAAGCTATTGTATCTCACTTAACTGGAGTCAGCTGTGTGGACTGATTATCCATTAGTATCGATCCTGATAAGTGGTATTAGAGTGATAGACTCAAACTTGGATTATCATCATACCCATCATTTAAGTGGTTGGGATCATGTTGGGGGTAATTGAGTCCTCATTAAAATTAATTGTAGCTTTAATCTTAAGCACGTTCTCTTCGATTATATAAAGTCAAATCAATGTTTAAACAAGACTCTAAAAACGAGGAGTAAATTTTAAAAAATGGTTTCATAGGATATGTATTTTTTCAATACCTGTTTTAAACTTTTAGTATTAATTAAATATAATTCCATAAAATTTTGTTTTTATCAAAAGTGGTCAAAAGCCACTATTCAATTATTATGCAACTTTTGATAAAATACAATTTTCGTGAGACTATCTTTGATCACTCTTAAAATTTTTAGATTATTATTGATTAAACACACTTAATCTTACCAAAACCATTTAATTAAAGAACAAGGAGCTGGAGGAAATAGTAAAACCATCAAAGCACCATGTTTCTTTGGTAGATGGTATTAGATTAGAGAAATATAATATACAAAGCGCATCTTGAGAAGCAACAAAAGGCAATGACAACAGGTGACTTTTTTTAAAAAAATTATCTTCAAACTTTTTAAATTTAAATATAATCTCTAATTTTTTACACAAAAAAATATAATATATAAAAATTAGTTTTTTTTTATTTTGTTTTAAATTTATGATTCAAGTGTGGGGATCGGAGGTCTCGGGACCTCCACCCTTATACTGAGGATTGGTGCCACAAAAGTCAATGATTCGTAGATTTTAAAAATTAATTTATATCCTTATAAGATTTGCTAGTAAATAAAATTATTCAACTAATGGATTAAAATACACAAATGGATAAGTGGAGAAAATATTAGAAAATATTATTTTGTTTTTGGTATAATACCGTTGTGAACAAACAGCGAAAGAAAAGGGAATCCAACCAAGAGCAAAAACCTTGGACTGCCTAGTGTATTCATGTGCAACCTATTTCTTTTATTATAAAATATTAAAAAAAATATTCCAACCAACGAAATTAATTGCGTTATTCGTTTCCTCAATCGGTTTCTACCACTATAAAAATACCTCGTCGAAAAGTGGCATTTCATATTAAAAATCCAATCTTGTCTAACAAATTTACAGTGAACAAAGAAGAAGAAAGAAGAAAGAAATATGTCGAGCACTGAAGGGAAAGTGATCAAGTGCAGAGGTGTATTAATGGTTTCAAGATTCTTGAATAGTTTTTTTATTTTCGGGTTTTTTAGTAATGAAGAATAAGATGGTGGGTAATTTTTGTATGTTTTTTTTTCCTGTTGCAGCTGCGGTGGCATGGGAGGCCGGGAAGCCGTTGGTGATTGAGGAAGTAGAGGTGGCGCCGCCGCAGAAAATGGAAGTCCGATTAAAGATTCTTTTCACCTCTCTTTGCCATACTGATGTGTACTTCTGGGAAGCCAAGGTAAAGAAGAATTTTAGGAAAGATAACTCTTTTTTTTTGTTTTTGTTTAATAAGCTTCATTATTGTTATATTATTGTTGTTATTAAGGTCTTTTTTCGTTTTCTTGAATTTTGTAGGCTCAAGACTCTGTCTTTCCTCGGATCCTCGGTCACGAAGCATCAGGGTATGTTTTATAATCTTTGTGTGTTGCTCATTTTATATAGTAATGAGAATGTTGGATCTTGAGTAAGGAGGGGATCTGTGTGTTTTGTGCTACATGAATCATATGAATTATATAACAAATCAAGTCGGGTGTTTTGTTTGACAGAAGTTATAATTTTCAAAAATTACACATGAAATTTGAACATTGCTTCGTTTGAATGGTGTAAAAGAATGAACTTTCGACTATTTTTGTGGTCGTATATAGGATCGTGGAGAGCGTCGGGGAAGGGGTAACAGAACTCGCGCCAGGGGATCATGTGTTACCAGTATTCACGGGAGAATGCAAAGAATGTGCTCACTGTAAATCAGAAGAAAGCAACATGTGTAGTCTTCTGAGGATTAATGTCGAAAGGGGAGTGATGATTCACGACGAAAAGTCTAGATTTTCGATCAATGGAAAGCCCATTTACCATTTCGTTGGCACATCTACATTTAGTGAATACACTGTTGTTCATGTCGGTTGTGTCGCGAAAATCAATCCCCTTGCTCCTCTTGACAAAGTATGCGTACTGAGTTGTGGGATTTCAACAGGTTAAACTTCAATCCTTGAGACGATAAGCGTCGTTTTTTTCTGTTCTTCTGCTGAAAATCTTTGGCTGTGAATGATTTATTGATGACTGTGGTATAGGACTTGGTGCAACATTGAATGTTGCAAAACCAAAAAAGGGCTCTTCAGTGGCGATTTTCGGACTTGGAGCAGTCGGACTTGGAGTATGTGTCTTGCTTCCCATGAAAAATTCTGTTTATTCCGCAACAATATATTGCCAGTTTATGCACACACACACACACACAAAAATAGTCAAAATCTGTCATTTAATCTATTTTTTTGATGAGATATCAGGCTGCAGAAGGAGCTAGACTTGCTGGTGCTTCAAGAATTATTGGCGTGGACTTGAATTCCAGCAGATTTGAAGAAGGTAAAAAATGTTAATAATATACCTATCAACACAAGAAGTACTTGCAGATTATTCCTAAGCTAATATATTTAGAGTTTTGGCAAATTACATTGGCACTCTGTCTCAATACACATGGACTCCTTTCGATTCGAAGACTTAAAAACCGACATGCTGTCGCTTATATAATCTTATATTTAGGCCATTATGTTCATCCTACAGAAGGGTGGAGACTCCATGTAATTTGCCTCAACTTGAATCATCAATTTTTACCAGCCATCAACCAGATAAATACTAAATCAAATCTTGTTATTATATGCAGCAAAGAAATTTGGTGTGACTGAGTTTGTGAACCCCAAAGACTATGACAAGCCAGTCCAAGAGGTATAATACATTTATCTCACAACGAGCATCGTCCCACATATTACCTGTATATCGACATTTTTCTCGTGCTTATATCTTGTCTATAGGTTATAGCCGAACTGACAGATGGAGGAGTGGACAGAAGTGTCGAATGCACAGGAAATATCAAGGCAATGATCTCTGCATTCGAATGTGTTCACGATGTATGTCCCCTCAAACACATTAATCTCAAATCAGACTTATCATTTGTTGCATAGCAATAGTTTCCTTCAATGTGCTTTGTGGCTGTTTATATGACACGATGCTCGAAACGGTGATATTTGATTTGCATCGATACTAATATCTATAGAGTTTGATACAATGCCTAGTGTTTGATCCTCCACTATTATCACAAAATTTGAAATGGGTACTTAACTAAATAGGGATGGGGTGTCGCGGTTCTGGTTGGCGTCCCACACAAAGACTCCGAATTCAAGACTCATCCGATGAACTTTCTGAACGAAAGGACGCTAAAGGGCACTTTCTTTGGCAACTACAAACCTCGGTCTGATCTTCCATCCCTCGTTGAAATGTACATGAGAAAGGTTAATGTTTCAAGATTCTATATAATCTCAGAAAACATGTTTTCTAGACATTGTTTCTTTTCTCATCATAGTCATCCTTTTTTTTATAGACATTGTCTCTTTTCTCATCATAGTCATCCTTTTTTCGTGTTTAGGAGCTCGAACTGGAGAAGTTTATAACGCATGAGGTGTCGTTTGCTGAGATTAATAAGGCGTTCGAGCTGATGCTGAAAGGCGAAGGGCTTCGCTGCCTTATCCGGATGGAGTGATCTTGATGTTGCAGCAACAAAGGAGAAGTGAATAATGAAGTTTAATGTAATTCTTGGGTAATGTGTATGTGTTTTGTTTTCTGTTATGTTTTCCCCAAGTCTTGTTGATAATAATAAGGGATGTTGGCTGGATGTGAACTGCATTTTGGTCCAGTTAGGGGATAGCTTATGGGTACGAGTGGGAGTTTAGTTTTTTATATAATAAAAATGTTCGAGGAAACATCTTGCGATACAAGGAAATGATGCGAATATTAAGCCAAATATGGCTCGACCCATTATTGGACCCCTGTAACGAGAGTTTCGTGCAACGGGTTTGCCTTATAAATCACTACAAATAATATAAAAACAATAAAAAAAAATCAAATATGAGTATTCAAAATTTTGCAGCCTCTTTTAGAAACAATTTCGTTCTAAATATAAATCACATCTCCAATATAATTTTCTAACATAAATATATATAGGATTATTAATAAAATAATTACTATATCAAGTTCATCTATTAAAAATTATTAAGATTATATATGAGAGAAATAAATTTTTATTGAGATTATTTTAAAAAAATATATTTTATCATCTATAATATACATTAGAAAAAGTAATAATGATTATTAAAATATATCCTCTTAATTAACAAATTGTGAGTGGACACAGCTTGAACGACCTGTTCAATACGACGTCGTCGGGCCCTTCCTAAGTAGTTCGTCACCTTTCAGGCTTCAATCAATGGCGAGCGTGAACTCGAAGAGCACCAGATTATTCTCTCCCCGCTCCCACCACACCACCGCACAGTGCACCCGAACGCACCAGATCGGAGCCCTAGTGCTCATCGCCGCCACAGTCTTTCTTACCAGATCCTTCGACCACTCACTCGGCCCGTGTTCTTCAACTTTCCGTAGCTCGTTCTCCATTGCGAATGGCAATAATACTCCGCGGGACGTCGTATTCGATGACCGTGGGTATGACACGCACCTGGATTTGAAGATTTACGTGTACGATGAGAACGACATTGAGGGTTTGAAGTTGCTTATGTATGGTCGTGATGGGAAGATTTCTGCTGATGCTTGCGTCAAAGGCCAATGGGGCAGTCAGGTGTTTTTTCCTCAATTGTGAGGCTTTTTCTCATCTGTGATTGTTTTTGGTAATTTTGAAAATTGTAGTGTTTAATAGTATTCCCGAAGCCGGGTATATGCATTGGGGAAAAATTGTTTAATCTGCAGACTCAAAATACATTTGTAAAATAGACAAGGTAATGAAGAAATTCAGGTCTTAGCTGGTAATGTAATTGAAACATTATAACGAGTCTTGAGCAGATGAGAAGAACAGAAGAAAGAAATACCAGCAAAAATTGTAAAATGTGCAGAATAAAATAACATAGAGAAAGGTTGACTTTTCCACTCATATTTTCTTTCACTCGAGAAAAAATCCATCGGACGAACTATAGTACGAAAGCTAAGATGTGGATCGCTCTTTGTTACTCCACCACTTGATTCATGCCTACCTTGATTGATATCTTATCCAAATTCTTGATCAATGCATTAGGAATTAGGAATGCTCGTAATATTATTGATAAGATCATGGTATGTGTCTATGTCAACAGATTGTTAAAGAGCTGTCTCATCATTTTCTTGGATTAAGAAAAGATATGATACCCAGCATAATTTATTTGGTGTAAAATATCATTTGATTTATGAACAATTGTGAATATTGTAAATTAGTACCTCTAATTTCTGAAAATAACATTCTTTTAATATTTATAAAATTTGCCTTTATGTCAACATTTTGTTGTTTCCCTTTGCATCTTCTTTCCCTCTTTTTCATTATTTGTGCTGATTATTTAGTTTCCTTCAGGTTAAAATACATAGGCTGCTTCTGCAATCTAGGTTTCGGACTAGAAAGAAAGAAGAAGCAGATTTGTTTTTTGTGCCATCTTATGTTAAATGTGTCCGAATGATGGGTGGCCTGAACGACAAAGAGATCAACCAAACTTATGTCAAGGTAATATCATAATTCAATTTTTCAATGGGCAGTTTCTAAGAAATTATGCTGATGCTCATCTTTATATCAGCTTCTATTTCGTTTCAGGTTTTAAGTCAAATGCCGTATTTCAGGTTATCTGGTGGCCGCAACCATATTTTTGTTTTCCCAAGGTATGTGTTGGGTGTAAAAACCTAACTCAAACGCTGGGTGTCAAGTTTTAGAAGTGATGAGAAAACTTGTCGTTGGATTGAAAATTTAAATTCACACTAAGTACTATAATTTAAAACATCCTAATTTTATTTGAAAAATCAGTAGACGAATTAACTAACTAAAGACGGATGGAGATTCAAGTTAAGAAAATCAGAGACGAATTCTAGAGGTCCAATTCACTTGACTATCTACTATGTCTTGCTCCTATTAATTTTTATATAATTAATTTTTCTAGCGTTTTACCCAAGAATCATTATTATTTTATACTCCTGAATGACGAGTAACTTTTTTTATTCATATCGATATTCCTATCAAAAATTACATATCAAATAATTTAATTTAATTCGAATAATAATTTAATATCTCCCTAACTATATATTTCCATGATATATTTTCCTACGATCTTATTCAAAATCTCCTCTCATGAGTGCCGGATTTCAAGTAAATATAACAATTAGTGATTAGTTAATTGAACACAATCAAATTAGAAAATACAAATACTATATGAAAAACTAAATATATTAACTAATCAATCAAAGACATAGATTCAAGTCAAGCTACATCGTTCCTCTAAAACATGAAATTTAGTTCACGATGAAAATAAGAAGACACAACATCATGTTCTTAAACATCATCAGAATTCAAGGAAAAGAAATTACAAACACGAATTACAATAAGCTTCTCTGTCCTTGGATGTCGTCTTCTTATTCCTCGTTTGAAGGGCGCCTCTCTCACGAAATTTCATCATTTTTCTTTACTTTCCTTGCATTTTTGGACTCTTCACTTTAAATTTCTTACCAATACCTTCACCCCATAATAATTCATGTTGTCTAAATTCCGGTAAAACACGCAAAACAACTACCAAACATATAAATTTGTTCAAAAACTAACATAAATTTAAATAAAAGAACATAGAAAATGATAGTGTGAAACCGCACCTATAAGTATGATGTTCAAATGACGGATGATGTGCTTAGATGAGGATTGACACCACTGATTTGCATCATAAAGTACGTGTTTCAGGATAAATAAATAGAAATATCATAGAATTGACAAATACATTCATGTCGGCGATAAACGTAAGTTGCTTGAAGTTCTCTTAAGGAATGTCTGAGTGCTGTTCTTTCTCCTTGGATTCCTAAATTCTGTTGACTATATGAGCTACTTCATTGAAATTTTCATGAGATCAACGCGGGAAAAAGGTGGAAAGATGGATAGAAGGTTTTTTTTGGATTATCATGTTGTTTTCAGCTTTCTTCAATCTGATGAACTAGGATGAACTTGCGTTGCTTTTGATCTGTTCTTATTTATTCTGAATTCCAGTGGTGCTGGAGCTCACTTGTTTAAGTCTTGGGCTACATACTTGAATCGTTCTTTAATTCTGACTCCAGAGGTATGGTTCCTTTACAAACATATGCCTTGTGTTTCCATAGTGCAGAAAAATTAAGTTATTGGCAATTTTTTTTATCTGGAGGGCCATACCATGGTACTGAGTGTTTGCTCTACGACTTATAACTTTGGTAAGATATTTAGGTTCAAAATGTATTCTTTTGGAAACTGAGGTGTTATTCCCTGGGAACAAGATATTTTGTGTGGTTTATATTTTTCCATATTCTTTGATTTCACAAAACAAGAAAGACTTTGATAATGAGTTACGAACATGGAAGGTATTGAATTGCAGAAAATTCAAATGAAAGGTTAAAGGGGCTATTTAGCATATTGGTGGTATATAAACGTGGTTACCTGTTCTAAATTGAGCTTTGCACCTTTATGGAAGTGGGATTTTTCCTTTTCTTTTCTAAGGATATGGTAGGTATTTTTTCAAGTTTCTTTCTATTAATCTTCTCAATTTCCATGAAATGTATATAGGTGTACGAATAACATTCCTAATTTTGATGATGCTATTAACAGCCTGAACATTATTGTATGCTATTAACATCCTGAACATTATTGTATGCAAAGCTCATGGTTATGTCACACAACTTAACGTAATTACGCTAGTTCAACAACAACAATTAAGTCTTTAATCAATGAATTGAGATAGGTTATACGAATCATAGAAGAAATCAAGTCGGGACGCGCATATGCGACAGTCTTCTCCAAGCGATTCTTTCGGTCAGAATATCCTCGTAGACCCCTTTGAACTCCAAAGGGATCAAAGTTCTTTTTCATGCTACATAAGCATACACGTTACTTAATGTAATTACGTTAGTAGAGGCTTCAAAATTCTTTTTCATGCTACTTAAGCATACACGTTCCCTCAGTGTAAATGTGGAACTAGGGCCTTGTGGCATTCGTTTTTTTTTTGCCCAGAGTTTGTCTTCCCCCCACGAACACTTACTTTTTGTATTTTAACACATCTTATACTGGTTTCTATTTATCCTATTCCATGTAATTTTGGTCTTTGGTTCATCTTGCAACTATGTTTCCTTGGTTGCAAAATATTTTCTAATTAACATCTGATTTGAAAAATGGATTATGCTCGTATATGAAGGGAGACCGAACAGATAAACGGGACATCAGCCCCTTCAATACATGGAAAGATATAATCATTCCTGGAAATGTTGATGATGGGATGACCACTACCAAGGCTAGACTGGTTGACCCTTTACCGTTATCAAGGAGGAAGTATTTGGCTAATTATTTAGGTCGAGCTCAGGGAAAAGTTGGTCGTATGCAATTAATAGAACTTGCGAAACAAAATCCTGATAAGGTGTGTTCTTTTTTAATGGTTGGTTACGTCTTATTTTTCTCCTTTTCTGTTGATTGGGAACTCCATGGCTGCGTAATTTAACAGGAGGAAAACAGTTATTTAATGGTAGTTTTGATGGATTTCTGTGATCATTTTTAAGTTAATGAATAATGGTGCTAACTATGAATCTTTTCTACGGCATGCAGGACCCACAAAAAAAAATTAATAATTGCATGATAACTAAAATTTTTCTGTTATTTTTATTGTGTTACATGATTTTTAAATTCCCCGGAAGGATATGCATGTTGATACTGTTAACAGTTGGAATCTCCAGACTTGAAGTTCAGTGGCCAGGATAAATTTGGAAGGACGGAGTATTTTCAACACCTCCGCAATGCCAAATTTTGTCTGGCTCCTCGTGGGGAGTCATCATGGACTCTCCGCTTTTATGAGTCATTCTTCGTGGTACATGTCTTATCCTATTCGTACAAGCCTGACGCCTCTTTATGTCGTAATACAAGTTATATTGAACAAGTTGCTGCCCTTTGTTTGCACAAAACAGGAGTGTGTTCCAGTTATCCTATCAGATCAAATAGAATTGCCGTTTCAGAATGTAGTAGACTATACCCAAATATCAATCAAATGGCCATCGACTCGTATAGGTCCTCAACTTTTGGATTACTTGGAATCTATTTCAGGTCAGACGACTGAATTCCATTCTTGCTTCTGTCTTCTTTACAATACCAAATGAGTTGTAACTACATATAATTTGGGTTTCTTGCAGATAAAATTATCGAAGAGTTAATAGCTAAAGGTAGAAAAGTAAGATGTTTATGGGTTTATGCTCCAGATTCCGAGTCTTGTTCTGCTTTTAGAGGAATTTTGTGGGAACTTCAGAAGAAAGTGAGACGATTCCATCAGTCTGCGGAGACGTTCTGGTTGCATAATGGATCCATAGTCAATAGAGATCTTGTAGAGTTCAAGAAATGGAAACCACCCATGCTTTTGCCGTAACTGTGGTGTCGAGATGTTTGGTTTTGGCTTCCATGTACTATTCTTCTCTCATTTTTCATTATCTATTCACATATGTATAGAAAAGCAACCGCAACACTTTTAGGCAACTTGTCCTATTTGTGCCAATTGAAATGGGTTCTTCCCGACGATTTGTGAGTTTTATACTTGTTTTCCAAGTTTAATATATTTGAAATTTTCATGTTTCCTTATGATCCAAGACAGTTGAATGGGAAACCGATTTGAGTCCGGACCAACTATTTATGATTGGTCTAAAATAGTTGACATATTTGTTTACAAGATACGATCTATCAAACATCATAAACTATATTTTTTTTATAAAAGCAGCGAATAATTGATCCTAAAAGATATGATTGATCAATTATCCATTCTCGGCCTTGTCGGGATGGATAAGATCACATGCCCACTTTCGGCAGACTCGAGTTTGAGTTACGCTTGGTGTAAACAAATTGATTTAGCCCCTTCACCAATCTATATACCTATAGATGTGTGGATGTTGGGATGGTTTTCAAATTGTGAAATTACTTATACACCCTCTACTCTCATGCATCTATTTATAAATCAACCAAAAGATACTAAAAGGACATATCTATATACCTATAAATGTGTGGATGTTGGGATGGTTTTTCAATTGTGAAATTACTTATACACCCTCTACTCTCATGCATCTATTTATAAATCAACCAAAAGTACTAAAAGGACATATTCGTAAATTTCTAATTTCTATATGATATGTACCTATAAATGTGTGGATGTTGGGATGGTTTTTCAATTGTGAAATTACTTATACACCCTTCATTCTCATGCATCTATGTACAAATCAAAAGATACTAAAAGGACATATTCGTTGTGAAATTACTTATACACCCTTCACTCTCATGCATCTATGTATAAATCAACCAAAAGATACTAAAAGGAACTCTCATGCATCTATGTATAAATCAACCAAAAGATACTAAAAGGACATATTCGTAAATTTCTAATTTCTATATGATATGTAGATTTTTTACATTGATTTTTTCCCTCAATAAATTCTAATGTGTAGATGTTGAGATGGTTTTCAGATTGTGAAATTACTTATACACCCTTCATTCTCATGTATCTATGTATAAATCAAAAGATACTAAAAGGACATATTCGTAAATTTCTAATTTCTATATGATATGTAGATTTTTTACATTGATTTTTTCCCTCAATAAATTCTAATGTGTAGATGTTGAGATGGTTTTCAAATTGTGAAATTACTTATACACCCTCTACTCTCATGCATCTATTTATAAATCAACCAAAAGATACTAAAAGGACATATTCGTAAATTTCTAATTTCTATATGATATGTACCCATAAATGTGTGGATGTTGGGATGGTTTTTCAATTGTGAAATTACTTCTACACCCTTCATTCTCATGTATCTATGTATAAATCAAAAGATACTAAAAGGACATATTCGTAAATTTCTAATTTCTATATGATATGGAGATTTTTTACATTGATTTTTTTCCTCAAAATAAATTCTAATAATGATTTATATCAATTTCATTATTATTTGCGTCTATTTTACTATCATAAAGTGTGGATGATGAACATTGTGTTCCAATTGTGAAAGGACAAAATGAACATCCATCTATGTATAAATCAAAAGATACTAAAAGGATATATTCGTAAATTTCTAATTTCTATATGATATGGAGATTTTTTACATTGATTTTTTCCCTCAAAATAAATTCTAATAATGATTTATATCAATTTCATTATTATTTGCGTCTATTTTACTATCATAAAGTGTGGATGATGAACATTGTGTTCCAAATGTGAAAGGACGAAATGAGACATCCGTCTATGTATAAATCAAAAGATACTAAAAGGACATATTCGTAAATTTCTAATTTCTATATGATATGGAGATTTTTTACATTGATTTTTTCCCTCAAAATAAATTCTAATAATAGTTTATATCAATTTCATTATTATTTGAGTCTTTTTTACTATCAGAATTTTTAATTTTTCTCTCCACATTTACTACTTTTTTTTTAACAGTCCACATTTACTATTTGAACTCTCACACCTCTTCATTTTTCATATTAACTTACTTTTAAGTTACAAGATTATTATATTAAATAGTACATCCTAATTCTAATTTAATAAATATAATGAAATAGTAATAGTAAAAAAATATAACAAAATATGTTAAGTGTCAACAATAATCTATATATTATACATGTATGATATTTTGATCTAATTTGTAAAACCACTTTAACGATTTTACATATATGTATATTTTATTTTTGTGAAAAGAAATACAAGAAGCCATCGGTTTTGAACTTGCTCAAACTTATTTTTTATTGTTTAATTCATAGTTAAATTTTGATTTGAAAGTAATGTTATTTGGCCATTCAATTAGCAACGAATAATCTAATCAATTTAATAAAATTAATTCTAATAAATATTAAATACAAAATTAATGATAGATTATTCATTCTCCCATTAATGTATATTTATTTCTTGTAGGAATAATTTAATTTCTCAATGTGGGCATGGAAGATGAAGAGCACATTTACTCTACATGAGAATATGAATAGGCAAGTGGTGATTCCATTTATATGAGCATATGTAGTCATCAACTCATAGAAAACCAAGAATTGTTATTGTAAGTGAAAGTCGGACTATACGAGTGATAAAGGTTTCACTTTTTAATTCACCGACAATTTTTTAATTTCTTATTATTATATTCTATTGTTTGTGTTTCAACTACCTATGAAGTACTATTGTACCAATTTTTATAATCCATTATTCGAGAACCATAGCGAGTATTCACGTGCGAGGCACGTGCTTCCTGCTAGTCCAAAAAAAAGTGTGGTAAAATAATGTGATACCACATGCATGCAGGTATGGTCTCCCTATGATATGGTGACCATAATAAATGCAACTGGTGCAATAATCGAATCAATTTGTGTTGATTTTCCTCATAATAAATGCAAGTGCTGCAATAATCGAATCAAATTTAAGTGTTGATTTTCCTCATATTTGCACACAAGAAAGAGTGGCAGAATTTTTGGGCTTCTTGCGGTATTCTCAGTTGTTGCCTTGACCTCAGTTCTTACCTTCTCACATGACAAGAGAGTGATACGTATTTATACCAAATAAAGGATATTCAAGGAATTACAATGATGAATCGATACTCAAGAACTTAAATGGCAAGTAAATTTACTCAGAAAAGCAAATGTGTCTTCTTTACAAGAAAATTAAGAAAACTATAAAGTAAGAAATGAAAATAACAATTCTTTCTCTACCCAACATTCTCACGTCTTGCCCCATATATGGCACTTGACAAATACCTTTAACCCATGTACTCACACGAAGTGTTTGGGTGGGCGACAAACGTGGAATGTTATCAGGTGGTTGCATGACATCTGCATGCACGGACATATCATAGCCCCCTTCTTCAATATGAACCTTGTCCTCAAGGTTCTGGCTAGGCGCACGCAAAGTTTCTGAATCTTCCCAAGTAGTTTCTTCTGGAGGTAACACTTCCCATTGAATTAGATGCTGGCGTGAAGGTTTACCTTGCTTCAAAATAGTTCGCTCAGCCATAATTTTTTGTGGTTGTAAAATAGGTGAAGAAGCCTATGAAAGGGCAGGCAGTGGTTGTGGCTTTTCACTCTTCTAAGTCTTTCATTCCCCATCTTGAACCCTTGAAGTTTTAGTTAGATATTTCAATTTATAGAGGTGGGGCAGAAGGCCCAACAAACTTTTTAAGCAACGAAATGTGAAAGACGGGATGAATCTTAGCATCGTTAGGAAGTTGTAGTTTATAGGCTACAACTCCAATACGTTCGGTAATCGGAAAAGGCCCGTAAAAACGCTTGCTTACTTAGGAGAATGGCATCCCCGAAGTGAAAGTTGTCTGTGAGGTTGCAAGCGTACCCATACTAAATCTCCAACCTCAAAAACTCGATCAGTTCTGTGCTTATCAGCCATAACCTTCATTTTGTTTCGGGCTCGTTCGCAGTTGTTGTAAAATAACATCTCGTTGGCGCATATCATGATCCACAACAACATTAGTGGTTGAATCAAAGATATACCGGTTGATAGTGGATGGTGGTCGAACATAGACAACTTCAAATGGTGTGAATCCCTGTATGAGGAATTATACCAAAGTTCTGCCCATGCTAAAAACTGGACCCAAGAGTGTGGGTGATCCATAGAAAAGCATCTGAAATATATCTCGAGGTTGCGATTAACCACTTCAGTTTGGCCATCCATTTGAGAATGATAAGCTGTGCTCATGGATAACGTGGTGCCTTGCAAACAAAATAATTCTCACCAGAAGGAACTGATGAACGTATGCGGTATGACCACGATCACTGATAATAGAACGAGGAATTCCATGGAGACGGACAATTTCTTTGACAAAACTTGCTGCGATTATCGAACTTGTGAAATGTGTTCCTAAAGGAATAAAATGGGCATACTTTGATAGCCTATCCATTACCACAAAGATAACCGTTTTCCCAGCTGAAGATGGTAGCCCGATGATAAAGTCCATCGAAATATCCTCCCAAATACGATTGGGAATTGTAAGAGGTTGTAAAAGATCGGCCGGTGCTTGGTTATTTGTTTCTTCTGGAGGTAACACTTCCCATTGAATTAGATGCGGGCGTGAAGGTTTACCTTGCTTCAAAATAATTCGCTCAGCCATAATTTTTTGTGGTTGTAAAATAGGTGAAGAAGCCTATGAAAGGGCAGGCAGTGGACTCTTCTAGGTCTTTCATTCCCCATCTTGAACCCTTGAAGTTTTAGTTAGATATTTCAATTTATAGAGGTGGGGCAGAAGGCCCAACAAACTTTTTAAGCAACGAAATGTGAAAGACGGGATGAATCTTAGCATCGTTAGGAAGTTGTAGTTTATAGGCTACAATTCCAATACGTTCGGTAATCGGAAAAGGACCGTAAAAACGCTTGCTTACTTAGGAGAATGGCATCCCCGAAGTGAAAGTTGTCTGTGAGGTTGCAAGCGTACCCATACTAAATCTCCAACCTCAAAAACTCGATCAGTTCTGTGCTTATCAGCCATAACCTTCATTTTGTTTCGGGCTCGTTCGCAGTTGTTGTAAAATAACATCTCGTTGGCGCATATCTTGATCCACAACAACATTAGTGGTTGAATCAAAGATATACCGGTTGATAGTGGATGGTGGTCGAACATAGACAACTTCAAATGGTGTGAATCCCTGTATGAGGAATTAAACCAAAGTTCTGCCCATGCTAAAAACTGGACCCAAGAGTGTGGGTGATCCATAGAAAAGCATCTGAAATATATCTCGAGGTTGCGATTAACCACTTCAGTTTGGCCATCCGTTTGAGGATGATAAGCTGTGCTCATGGATAACGTGGTGCCTTGCAAATGAAATAATTCTCACCAGAAGGAACTGATGAACGTACGACCACGATCACTGATAATAGAACGAGGAATTCCATGGAGACGGACAATTTCTTTGACAAAACTTGCTGCGATTATCGAACTTGTGAAATGTGTTCCTAAAGGAATAAAATGGGCATACTTTGATAGCCTATCCATTACCACAAAGATAACCGTTTTCCAAGCTGAAGATGGTAGCCCGATGATAAAGTCCATCGAAATATCCTCCCAAATACGATTGGGAATTGTAAGAGGTTGTAAAAGACCGGCCGGTGCTTGGTTACTTGTTTTCACTTGCTGACTGTAAGCCCTCACTACCTTAATTGTAAAGACAGAATATAGTATGCATATTTATGATATTGCACGTCTAGAGTTACGTCGATTATGAACATAACTAGGTAATCATGAATTACATGCCATACTGTAACTACATTCAAAATATACATGTCTTCTCTCTTCTCTAATCGACTACTCTATCAACAGTGGTGCAGCAACAAGGACCCACAATCCTATCTTCCCTCGCCCAAAATGTCCCTACAGAACAACCCACAAAAGATACATGAACACCATTGTACTTGAAATCAAAACAACAAATAAGTACAATTAAATCACCAATACAATAGTTATAAAAACTCCCTGTATCTCATTTGTATCTCGGGTTCCTTTAGTTGTTACTGTAGCATACTCAAACATAATATAATGTCTACAAATGATATATCTTATGTAAATGTCTTGACATGTCATAATCCATTCATCCCAGTGAATACCCTCTCCAAATTTTCAGGCTGCGTATAATATTTTTTCTTATATGGGTAGCACATATACCATTGCTATTACGCTCACTATGATCCCATCATAAGAGTAGCCAATGTATATTGCATTTCAACTCCATATAAGAACCCCAAATATTATATTACGGCATGCCTCGCAATAGTACACAACCACACCTCAATGCGTCAATCTTCACTCACTCCACTTCATACAATATTCACAAGAAGATATAAATGATAACACAAGTGTTCGTACGTCCCACGTACCTGATCCCAAAGGTAGAGTGATCACCAACACGACCTTTCACCCTATTCGATGTCCACCAGTAGTCTGTGACGGCTCTACACGGATATCATCATAGGAGAATCATATCATTATTCATTAGTCAATATCAAAGAAATATGTACCATATCCTATATGTCACCATATACTAACTTGAAAAGAACAAACAAATAAAAATCACATGTTCTGCCTTCACCGATCGATCGGTATTTATTACCGATCGATCGCGAAACGCCCGTCGATCGATCGATCAACACGCTCGATCGATCGACTGAGGCAACACCTTTCCTTCCTTTTGCCCGATCGATCGGCGTAAGAGCCCGATCGATCGGTGAACCCTGTATACACGTTTTTCGTCCCTTTTCACCATTTTTGCACCTTCTTCACTTTCTTTCCCCCTCTACTATCAAATACATCATACATACTTCATTCCACTCAACTTTCCACCATTCAACTATCCTCATCTAGCTTCTTGCTTTGTATAATTCCTTCTTTCAACACAACACATACATAAATTTGAAGTGTTTATAGCCAAAAGAGTTTATCAATACAAAACTTCCTACATACAACAACAAGAAAGCAAGAATTAGATATAAATAACTTACCCCAACACTTTCTTGAACCTTGAATTCATATTTTAAAGACACACTTGTTGAAGAAGTTCAGAATTGGAGAGAAGAAGGGTTTCCTGATTTTTATCGTTATCTACTTCTCAGACTTGGGGATTTATATAAACAGATTTGCAATTCAAACCCTTCATTTTACTCAGCTCTTAAATAGACCCTACCACCACTTGCCACTTACTCCTTTTTAATAACTTGATTGCATATAAGTCCTTTAAGTCTAACCAAATTCACTTTGTTGTTAATCCTATCATACCATACATACATAACATAAGTTCTAAATAAAAGTAAGTATGATGGTATATAGAGCATTACAAATCCCACCATAAAAGATTTCGACCCCAAATCTAATGTATGTATGAGCATACCATTATAACATGCATATGCATACACATACCGTCAAACAACTCAGGATAGAGTTGTCTTATATGCTGTTCCGTCTCCCAAGTTGCTTCTTCGACACCTCACTTTTCCCACTGAATCTTTACCATAGGAATCGTTTTGTTACGAAGCTTACGCTCAGCGCGATCTAAAATGCGTATTGGACGTTCCACATAAGAAATATTCGATTCCAACTGCACTTCTGACAGTTGTAAGACATGTAATGGATCAGGTTCATATTTACGTAACATTGATACATGAAAGACGTCATGTATACCAGATAAAGAGGGCGACAACGCTAATCGATAGGCCAATGTACCAATTGGCAGTAATATTTCATATGGGCCAGCATACCTTGGTGATAACTTTCATTTTACACCAAAACGAACAACACCTTTCAAAGGTGAAATCTTTAAGAACACCTTATCACCAACTTGAAATTCTAAGGGTCTCCACCTCTTATTGGCATAAGCTGTCTGTCTATCTTGAGCCGTTTTCATTATTTGTCGTATGAGTTTCACTTTATCATCCATTTCCCTAATCATATCAGGTCCACTCACCAATATTTTATCTGTATCATCCCAACATAAAGGAGACCGGCAACGTTTTCCATACAAAGCTTCAAATGGAGCCATTTGTATGCTCACTTGGTAACTGTTGTTATACGAGAATTCAATCAAAGGAAGAGCTTCTTGCCATGTAGACGCAAATTCTAACACACATGCTCGTAACATGTCTTCCAAAGTCTGTATAGTACGTTCAGTCTGTCCATCGGTTTGCGGATGATAGGTTGTACTCAATCGTACCTCAGTCCCCATGGCTGTTTGCAATCCTTCCCAAAAGTGCGAAGTGAATCTCGGATCCCTGTCAGATATAATGGATACTGGAATCCCATGCAACCTTACTACATCTCGAATATATAATTGAGCCATTTTCACAAATGTAAAACTCATATTATATGGGATAAAATGTGCTACCTTTGATAATCTGTCTATAATGACCGATGAGTCACAAAATCCATTGATATGTGATCCCACTTCCACATCGGTACTGTTATGCTTTTGTAATTCACCACCTGGTCTTTTCCTCTCTGCTTTTACTTGTTGACATAGTAAACATTGTTTCTCGTTTCATTCCTTTCCACCAAAATTGGGAAGACAGATCTCGATACATTTTCTTACCACCAGGATGCATGTTGTATTTACTACAATGAGCCTGATGTAGTAAGTTTTGACGTAGTTCACACTTATTAGGAATTACCCACCGATCTTGTAATCGTAAACTACCATCCTCAGCTATATGTAGATACTTGATCTTGTGCTAGTATCTTTTTCCATTGTAGAACGTCATCATCTACTTTCTGGGCTTCTTTGATTTTCTCAAAGATAACTGGTTCAATGTTGATACTCACACAGGTGATGCAACAATATCAAAATCATATCCTAAATGACAATATGAAGTCATTAATGTTGATAATCGGCTTACATCATCAGCTGTCACTCTGACTTTACGACTCAATGCATCAGCTGTCAAATTAGCTCGACCCGGATGATATGCTATCTCACAGTCATAATCCTTCAGTAAGTCCATCCATCGTCTCTGTCTCATATTCAATTCACCATGAGTAAACAGAAACTTTAGACTTTTATGATCGGTGAAAATAGTAAATTTAGTCCCGTACAAATAATGTCTCCAAATTTTCAGAGCAAAAATTATAGCAGGAAGTTCCAAATCGTGCACTGGGTATCGAGTTTCATGAGATTTTTGGTGGCTACTGATCCATAGCATGATATCGATAGATGAAAAAATTATTATGTTTGGAAATTTTGAGTTTTGACCCTTTTTAGTCGATTTGTTAATAATCATGATATTTTGGGGAAGTTTTATCAATGGAATGAGGTTACAAGTATTGAACCTTAGAAATATATGTACTATGTGATCGAGTTAATCGATAAATCAAATGAATAAATGATAAAATGGGATGGTTTGAGTAGTATATGGAGTACAATAAATCATGATTGCCCATTGATAGGAGGCATGACAAATTTATGTGGTATCATGAAAAAATTGATGATTATTGCTAAGATTTTTATATTGAAATGATATTCAATATAGATAATGTATAAGCCTTCGACTGTCGAGGATGTCTAATTCATGTTGTAGACCTTAAGGTACGTAGTGACGTACGAGCAGGTATATATTATGAAGTGATTAGATATTCATATATTCGTGTATTGTTAAAAGTAATGATTGAATTGATTGAATATGTGTGTGAAGTATGCCATGTGTGTTATGGTGGATATATAAATGTACATGATCCGAGTATACGAGTAAAGATATGAATATGTGTAGATATGTGGTGTAGTGGATACGTAGTTGTACGTGATCCGGGCATACGAGTTGATTATTGATGCCTTGGGCATGATCCTTGTGAGGTATTATTGAGAATGAAATAGATTCATAGGCACGATTCCCTGTGCTATGAAATTGTTTATGTTTAAGCATAATAATAGATTTGGGTGTATTGATTTTATCATATTGATGGGTATCATGTTTTGTATAACAATACTGAACTTTATTTATGAAAGTGATTGAGATTGAAACAGGAACAGTTCGTGAAAGTTATTTGGATTCGAAATTTTGTGCAGGGAGTACATCTTTATAGATTTATGATAGTTATGATATTTTGGGGAGTTTTTAGCAATAAAATAAAGGTTACATGTGTTGAAATTTAGGAGTGAATATACTGCTTGATCGAATTAACTAATAACTCAACTGAATTCAGGATAAAATGGGATGTTGCGTAGTATACAGAGTAACGTAAATCATAAGTGATTATGATTGGAGGCATGACAGATTATGTAATTTGATGAGAGTGTTTGAGGGTTATTACTAAGATAATAATATTGATTTGATATTCAATATTGATATTGTACAAGCTTACAGTTGTCAAGGATGTCTCAATTATGCCACCGACCTTAAGGTACGTGATAACATACGAACATAAGTAAGTATATTATTGTTACATGTAAAGAACAACATATTGTTATTGCAATTGGATTAGTACGCAAGGACGTGTGAGTATTGATAAGATTTGTATATTTTTTTATGAAATACTGTATTAAATTGTTAATAATGTCGTTGTCATATTGAAGCGGAGTAGATACTTGTGAAAAGTGTGATTTTTACACTTAATTTACTATGAGATTAGGGGCGTTTTTGTAGTGATTCCTAGACAATATTATGCGTTTTGGTATATATTTGTATATTTCAGGAATGTAGGTCAAAGTGCATAGAAGTGGAAGAAATGAGCTAATAATGATGAAAAATGACCAAACCGAGCAAACACGTTGAAGAAATGACGAAATCGCAAATTGTTGAATTTCAAGAGTGGCGATCGATCGCCAGTTCCTACCGATCGATCGCCTCAATCCAGAAACATTTACCAATCGATTGCCATTTTGTACCGATCGATCGCCACGAAACTGAATACTCTAGCGATCGATCGCCAGAGTTTACCGATCGATCGCCGAACCCGAAAAAATTGAGATTTTGTTTCCTTTTGGGTTATTTTGTGTCCAAAGGATTGAAAGCTCTTCTACCACTATATATGGAATGGAATGGGACAAAAATTGGAACTCTTGGCTCGTATTCTACCCTACAAACACAGCCTCCATCACTCTTAATCACCCAACCTTCATCCATACCACATAAACCATTGAAGAAGAAGACACATTGGAAGAGACGGGACGACGGAGCAATGCAAGGAGTCAACGCCTAGCTTTATTTAGTATTTCTAAACTTTGTTCTACTTTTATTCTCAGATTCTCAATGTTTATTTTGTTTCAAAACATGATTTTACATTGTTATTTGATTTTGATTGTTGGCTAGTTTTGTTGTCAAGACTGAGGGGATCCCATGTTTTGAACCCATAATTCAAATTAAAGTTTTGATTGATTCTTACATATCTTTGTGGATAATATATTGTGAATCACCCTTTTGAAGGATTAATCACCTTTGAATTACGATCGAATTGACCATATGATATTGCAATACTATATAGTAATTTATGCCGTGGATTTCAGACTCAGATCGAGAGATGAAGTCAAATACACGCGTGATAGCTATAGATATCTAGTAATCGAAAGCTAGAAGTTTTCACAAAGGTTCATTCAATATTGAGTTGTTAAATAAGTGCACGAGAGTGACTTACTGCAATTTGATATTAGGTTTAATATATCTTGAGAGAGTATATTAGATAAATTCGGAGAACTCGTCACCTTAGAACGTTTGAATTCGATTCTTAACTAATAGACGAATTTTGGGGGATTACATGGGTGAACCGAAGTCTTGATAATTGTCTCTACTGATTTATCTTCTCTTTACTACTTGCTGGGTTGAATTTTGAGTTATTAGTCAAATTAGTATAATAATCATCACTAATTATCGTAGGCTAAATATAGTTAAATTAATTGAGTTTGGTAATTATTTTCTAGTCCTTGTGGGTTCGAAAACATTTTCTTAAAATCTACTATACTAAAACTTGACACTGTGCACTTGCGGTATAAATCGCTACACTGAAATTTTCCATTTAAATATGTTGAAGCGAGGTGTATAATGTCGCTGATATGTCGAAGCGATGAATATTATATTTCTATGTACCGTTGTTACATAGCTGAGATGGAAAGTTATGAAATATCATAATTGTTGAATGGATATTGAAAGATGATACTAAACTTGATGATTATGAATACGAATACAATAAATCATTGTTGTTGATAAGTTAATTGATTGTGGGAATTGATTATTTTTGGATATTGTGAGAAAAGGAATACCTTGGGAAAAACTCATATGATTATAATATAATAGGGAGTATTTTCTTAAATTGCAGCTTTATGTTCTTCATATTATTGTCATGTATTCGTTGATATGATGATTATGTTATTGGTATGCACATCCGTGTTGGGGATGTTTCCGTTGAAACATGTATGACAGGTATTATAGGTACAATACTGATACATGAAATGAATTCGAGCCATCGAATGAGGATGCTCCTAGGAACGAGGTACCAATATTGGTATACAGTATTACCTTTTATACAAATCGATACACACTTAATTGTTAAATGCTCGCATGTGAACATATTGATGTGTATATGGTTTGTATAAATGTCTTGCGATTTCTCTTTCATTTGTGGGTTGCATGCAATTTAATCATGCAGAAATTGCTTAATGAATTGAGAATATATTAGTGCATTACAAATTGTATACGCATGTGAATCATAATTGTGTTAGGGGAATTCCGGTGAAAACTTTATAGAGGTTACACCATAAGCACGAGACATATAGTGAGAATCCCAAAGGAATATAAATGTATGCACTAGTGACAATGATAAATGTACTAATGACGAGGTTAGGACTTTGGGTTCTTACAGAACATGTGTAGATATGTGGTATAGTGAATACGTTGTTGTACATCATCCGAGCATACGAGGTGATTATTGATGCCTTGGGCATGATCCATGTGAGGTATTAGTGCGAATGAGATAGATTGATAGGCACGATTCCATGTGCTATGAAATTGTTTATGTTTAAGCATAAATAATAGATTTGGATGTATTGAATATATCATACTGATGAGTATCATGTTTTGAATAACAATACTGAACTTTATTTTATGAAAGTGTATGAGAGACTGAAATAAGAACAGTTCGTGAAAGCTATTTGGATTTGAAATTTTGTACATGGAGTACATAATTGTGACATAATGATCTTTATGCATTTTTATGAGTATGATTATTGTGATAAGGTATGTTCACTCTGTCCGGGCGCTGTTTCTGTTGAAACAGGTAAAGTAGGTACGCCATTAGCTTTGTAAGTGAGCTCAAACTAGTGAATGAGGATGCTCTTAGGAGTGAGGTGCCAACATAGGTATTGGTAACATGATTATACATGTAGATACACTTTTATTTATTTAATGCTCGTCTGTGAGTATAGAGATATGTGTATACGAGTTGTATAAATGTCCTTGGCATTTTCTTTTTCAATTGGGCATTGCATGCAATTGACTTAATGCATTACAAAGTGTATACATATGCGAATTGAGTTGTGTTGGGAATCGGGTTTTAAGGGATTAAGTCGAAAATTTATATAGAAGTCATGCCATATTTAAGAAGCATATAATGAGAATCTCATAATGTGGATAATGTATACACAATTAAACGTGATAAACGCACTAATGACGAGATTAGAAATTGGGGTCTTACAGATATGAGCATTGGGATCATTAGTAGGCGATCCACCAAAATGCACTGAGTGTTGGATCATCTGAATGATACCAGGCTTTATTAACCTGAATACTCGATCTTATACTAGACACGACCCATGGAAGGATGGTTGTGCATAGTCCATCAGTGATCTAGTATTCGATACTTCCTCGTTCTCCATGTTTTCTGCGATGAATGGTTGAGTTTTATCTTAGCCTTGTACGACATGTTCTCTCAATTTCAGAGTCATAAGACTCAAGTGTAGGTGGTTCACCCCGTAGCATATACTAGGACAACTCCTACAAGAGACAAATCAAGCAAACGGAAGCAGTGAAAACAAGTAAAAAAATCGAAAAAATAAGAATATGGCTAAATTACATTCAAATAATCTCGTGTGATATTACAAAAACTAGTCCCCGGCAATGGCGCAAAAAACTTGATCGTACTTTTTAGCAAAAAAATTCCGGTTATGAAACGATATATCCACGAGTGCGCGGTTGTCAAGTTTTAGTATAGAAAATGGAGAACAAGTGTTGATCCCACAAGAACTATCATTAATTATCAAATTCAATTAGTTAACTATATTTAGCCTACGATTAGTTAATATTATACTACTTAAACCAAGAACATGAACTCCAAACCAAGCAAGTGATGAATAATGACGAACGTAGTAGAAACAAGTTATCAAGACTTCGGCTGGTATGGGAGAGGAGGCTATGTTCTAGGTCAAAATCAGAGCATTTATGTCGTCCTTCTGGTGCTTTAAATAGTGGATCAGGAAGAAGCTACCTTGTTGAACCAGAACTCTTAAAAAAGGAAATAAAATTTGAAAAAATGTCCGTCCAACCATCTATCCCGCACTTTAATTCTCTCTTTTGAACTTCTATGGCTTTGCACGATCGATCACGCCAACTTCACCGATCGATCGGGAGCTTGATGAAATTGTTTTTCAAATCCCAACCACATCAGATCGAGCGGTCCTTTGTGCAGTATCGATCGGGCTCTACTACTTTTCTTCCTTTGAGTCTCTTATTCCTTTGAACATGTTGGCTCCGCTGAGTCTTTTTATCGATATTTAGCTCATTTTCTAAAATTCCTCGCACTTGCACCTAGATTCCTGAAACATGCAAAAATAATATCAAAAACATAATATTGCTCCAGAATCTCTATAAAAATTACTAGAACTATATTGCAAAGTAATTGTAAAAATGACACTTATCAAATGCCCATAAATTTTGGGCTCTATATGTCGTGTAGTTTGATAATAAAAATTACTCAAAGTTAGCCCAAAAATGAATTATTTTTAAAAAAAATTGAGCGTAACCTATCTAAAATAAGGAATTCCATATGGACATTTGAAGTTTTACCGACAAACAACACAATTGTATTTTGAAAGAAAACTGATTCAATATACAAAATTGATTAGTTCTTGGTTTTCGGAATTGACGAGGTCATAAGTTGGTCAAGTTGATGGTTTCAGAACTGATGAGTACAAAACTGACCAGTTCAGGAATCAGAACAGGTGCGAACAACTGATATTTTATCGGTTCTACAGATTGGTTTATTACGAGATGCTACAAATCGGTTCTACTTACCTGATCTGTCCTACCAATTTATATTTTGCCCAACTGGTCAATCTACTCAGGTGGTCTGTTTACTAGGTTTTATACTAATGTAGAACCCCAACTCCTAATATCATCATTAGTACATTTATCTCGTCATTTGTATATACATTTATAACATTAGGGAATTCTCGTTCTTCATGCTTCGTTAATATGGCTTCTATAAAATTTTCTCGAGGATTCCCCCATAAACCAGATTCCGACACGAATACGATTCACACATGTATACACTTCATAATGCACTATACATATTCTCAATTCATTATGCAATTTTACTCTCAAATAAATTGCATGTAACATCCAAATGAAAAGAGAAATCTAAAGACATTTATACAACCGATATACACATAACATGATACTCACAGACGAGCATTCAATAAATAATTGTGTATCTACTTGTACCAATCCCATTTCTCCATATAAATACTAGTACCTCGCTCCTAGGGGCATCCACATTCAATGGCTCGAACTCATTCCCAGTACCAATGTCTACATGTGTTACATGTTTAAACAAATACAGCCCCCCCACACAGGGTGAGCATGCCAACAACATGATCACGATACCATCGAATACACAATTAATAATTTACAGAATATAATGTTGTAATTTAAAAAAATACTCCCTGAGTATAACCATGCGAGATCTCCCACGCTGTTCTTGTTATCACAATATCCAAAATCATCAACCCCGAAATCAATTAAATCCTCACAACAATGATTTATTGTACTCATATTCATAGGCCATCAGTTCCATAATCAATAAGTACTAAATTATTACAACAATGATTTACGATCAAATACAATTCAGTCGTCAATTTATTAGTTATATCTCATCAATCACATCGCTCGCTCAACAGCGACAGTACTATAACTATCGTACGCTCAACAACGACGTCATCATAATCCATCGCACGCTCAATAGCGGTATGATAATCCATTCATATAACCATCGCAAGCTCAATGGAGACATCATAATCCATTCATATCACATACTAATTCAATGCAATAAGAATATTTTATTCGTTAAATGCAACAATAACGTATTTACATATGCTCGTACGTCACACTTACCTTAAAGTCGACAATTTGATTTAGAAATTCTTGACAGCCGGAGGCTCGTACAACATCTCTATTAGATATTAATTCATATTAATATTCATCAATAACCCCAATAAGCCAGGCTCGCGATCGATCGTGGCACTGTATATATCACCCAGAAAATTGGTTTAAAATCTCGTGATTGATCGCGACACTCTGTAAATGGGAAAATCCACCATCCAAGCACAAACCCCATTCAATACACATACCACATAATATATTACTCATTTCTCAACTACAATAAAACTTAACACTTCAAACACCACATTAACATCTCAACTTCATACTACTTTAACATATCAATTCTACCACAATTCAATAAACTCAAATACCAACTAAAAACCAACATAACTAATTAATAATTATACAATTACTCTCTCACACTTCAACACTATAATAACCAACATGTATATTCATCCCCTGATTCATGTCATCCTAAATTATTTCATCAATCCACAATTAAATTACACAAGTTCAAATAACAATTTCATGATTATCACATAACCCAACTATACTCGGTTTAAACCGAGTCCAAATCACATAACTCATCTCTACCATTTATCATTTCAAAAGTTATGACTCAATCATAATATTTTACCACCCTTGATTTATTTCGAAACTGAGTCTAAATGCAAAATGATGCTCATTCATAATTACCTCTAAGTTATAACTACAATTTAATCAAGATAATTAGATTTCAGGCATCACAACTACTGGATTGATCTGTTCTACTGATGAACTCTACAGAATTGATATGTTCTACAGATCTTTAATATGTCCAGTTTTCCCAGCAGAATTATGGAAACCTGGTAGCTCTGACACCACTTAAATGTCACATTCTGAGATCGAGACCGGTGACACCTGCATTGTTTCCAAATAAAAAATTCAAAAACAACAAGCCGCATGATACAGATCTCAATAAACCAGTCTTTTATTCCAATAAACTTAAATTGTTCTTGCAACTTGAACTGATAAAATATTCAAGACCGATTTACAACTTATAAGGCATATCGGATGCGTAAATAAAGGAATGTTGAACTGATAAACTAATAAGGTAACCGTCTTCAAATCCACGGCAGCAGGAATTCACCATCCCCAGAACTGACTCTGCTCATATTCTTCGACATCTGATTCACTTTTATCTGGGGAGGCGCATAAGGGGTGTGTGTTTGGATAAACACTCAGCAAGTGGGGCCAATCGAACATAATAAAACTAATAAATCCTCTAGTTTCCTCCTGATGCTGATATCAGTTCTCTAAACTTAACACTCATAGAGTGAGGTCCCATGGGTTCACCCCCTGAATAAAGGGTCTGGGGCACCAGAATAACGATTAGCCACTGTACCAGGTGAGAATAGCGGTTATAAACCCACCATCAGGGTCAGAATTCGGAATTCCTACCACTTTAACAGTGCTTCAAATCATACATCCATTTCAGAAACTCGGAATTTTCCAAGTATTGCAGATGTTCGATTGAAGTTCAAAGCGCAAATTAAATCCTCTAGTTTTCTCATAGTACCGATATAATTTCTCTAGACTTAACCCTCATAGAGATGAGGTCATAACATTGGTTCACACCCCCGAATAAAGGAAATGGCGCACCAGAATAACAGTTAACCACCGTATCAAGTCAGAATAAAGGTTATAACCCCAGTGCATCAGGGTCAAAATTTGAAATTCCTACCAATTGAATTTGAAATTTAACAGTGCTTCAAATCATACTTTCATTTCAAAAACTCGGAATTTCCAAATATTACAGATGTTCGATTGAAGTTCTAAGCGCGCACACACTCACACTCACACTCACACTCATACTCATACTCATATATATATATATACACACACACACACTCTCTTTGGGAATGCTCGGGAATTTATATGAGTAATAATCCGGATGTTACAACCTTCCATTATCCCCATTAACTCTCTCATTATCATCATCATTATTGTCCACGACTTGCAGAGGTTGAGTTGTATATGAAGAGGAGAAGTGGGTTTGACTCGGTCTTAGGACTTATTTAATTAGTTGAGTTGGTGTATTGATAGGTATGTCGAGCTAATGCTTGCCAAGTTGGGTTTCAGGTCTTCTTAGTACTTATTCCACAAGTTGAGCTGCTGGTTAATATAAGTTCTGCCCACCCAACTAATTTGGGTCCTTTCAAGACTGATCTGATTTGATCGGTAAAGCTGGTGGAACTGGATCTTCACGTCCCTCGCCAAATTTGCAATGGTCGTGGGCATGGATGTAAAGCAAATACATAAATGACATAAAAAGTATTATTATTATTATTATTATATAATATAATATAACTTGTGATAAATGTTGCTTGGTTCTGTTCTTTCGCTTTTAATAAACAATTCAGTCGGTTCGGTTTGGTAAAAATAAAAATCGGTTAATTCGATTTTGGTCTACTCGGTTCATTTATATATATATATATATATAAGCTAGATGCATGATGAAATTGGAAATTCGATTATTATTATATTTTTGAGTGGGGGAATGACTAATCACCAAGCGCGACTCGAACTCGAGTTTGCCGAAAGTTGACATTAGCTCTTATCCATCCCGGTTAGGCCGAGGAGCTCGAAAATTAATTATTTTTAATAATATAACCCTAAATTTAGGCTAGTGATATACAAATATTATATAGCTTACATCGGTTTTTTCATATTTTTCAAACTTTTGCCCACGGGTATTATGACCAAGGACGTAACGTAAGCTGGGTTTTTGTCCACCAGAAAATTTTAAAAAGATATGATTTTTACTAATAAAATCATTGGGTTTAATGAATCCTAGTAGTCCTAATTTTGATTCGAACAAACCTTGTTAATTTTATTACTAATGAATTATCGAATGTACATCAAAGTTTTCAATCGCCTAAATATATCAGCAAAGTTGGAATACGTTCATTATAGTAGAGTCAAGCTAGCAGAGTAGTCAACAACAATGATATATGAGTCTAGCTGAGTAATTAGATGAACTAATCTCCTGGGTCAGCTGAGTGATTAGCAAAACAAATCTTCAGGTTTAGCTGATTGATTAGCAGAACTAATATATGTCGGGGGTAACAAAGTGGTCATCAGAGCTTAACAAGATCAGACTAGTTCATTGACAAGTGGAGTTTAATCTAACCAGTCTCGCTAAACAGAATAAATCAGTTGCATAAGAAGATAAGCTAATTATTCCACTTACCAGAACGAGCGAAGACAAGCTTAGTGGTTGTCGGCAAGGTGCTAGTTGAATTATCACCAACATACTCTCATATTATAAAGCTTACTAGCAAGGTTAACGAATAGCTTCGTTGAAGATAGCCGACAAAACCAATATGACCGTTGAAAGTCAGAAAGTACAATAAGGATCTGAAATCGTACAGAACTTTCCAACAGATTTTTTAATGTATCTAATAAATTATGCATCTCAAATTTATATACACACTAGAATATTTTAGATTAGAGAGACACATGGAGAAAGGACTTTAGATATCTCACAACTCATCATAAATATATTTCAGAGATATCGATCGATGAGGAGCTTCAAAATTATATTTTGCTGACATGAGAGCATACTACCAAAATAAACATTGTTTACTAGTTCATATCATATCTCATATGTGTCAATCAAATTTGCTATATGTATTGTACCAGCGAGCTTAATGTAGAAGAATTTTATTATAACTGTCAGACATGTTGTCTGGACGGACTGAAATTTAAGATGAGTTGAACTACTATTGAGTACTGTTGCATGTGAGCAACAGAGATGCTATGAGTTTCCGTCATAATTGTGATATAGGCTGCAATGAGTCTATTCAAAAAGTCTTGTAGTGAAATCATTCAAATCGCTGGAAGAATGAGTGACGTAGAATTATTACGCCATATTCAAATTTTCAAAAACAAATCTGTATGCACCTACTTTTCTTGTTCTTTTTATTTAAATGTTTTAAGAATAATCACTTTCACGGCATATTAATTTAGATATTTTTCGCTTGGTTTCTTATACCAAACTCGATCTAATCTGTCGTGCAATCACTTCAAGACCAATCTCCCCTAACCAACATAGACATCAACTTATAAGAGTCCTGGGGCACTAGAACATGGATGTCAAAACCGAAATCGAGGAACACCCCCAAAAGCTGTATAAACACCAAAAGGTTGGCTAAACGACAACAATAGACAAACACAGATAGAGACCAACCACCTATCACAAGAACTAGATAAATAGATAGAGTATAAAGATAAAACATAAGCCAAAAGGGAAAGCACGCACGACTGAGAAGTAGCACACAAAATAATGCTCGGGTGGCTCACAAACCCCGAGCATGGCACCCAACGAGACTCATGCTGAGCGGCGGGATTGCCACGCACCGCCACAATAGCAAAGAGGCTGCAACCACCTCGAACTCCCCCACCACCTCCCGAAACACCACAACCAAAACTACCCTCGTCTCCAAAACCACGAACCCCACTCCCTCCACCACCGGCTATGCTAGATCCTCCGACCCCACAACCTCCATCGCTAGCTACGCCATCAGAACACCAGCCACTCACAAGGCCAGCTCCACCACAGAGATCGCGTCCCCCACCTCCACCTAGACCAACGACAACACCACCCAAATCCCACCAGGCGCCCTGCCCAAACTAGCCAACGCCAACAAAATCTCTACCAGAGCAACCGCCTCCCCCAAATCACCACGAAAATCGAGGCCTCCACCCAGACAACCGCCATCGCCGGCACCCAACCCACACACAAAACCCAAGCCACCAACAAAATCACCCCTACCTGAAAGCAACCCAACGAACTCAAACCCGACAGACCCAGAATAACCATAAGCAAACTTTGAGAGTTTTAAGATATTACACTTCTAATTAAAACAAAAAAATATTACACTTCAAATTGAAGAACAAAATCATTTGATTGGCCCCATCATTATTATTGTTATTATTATTATGATTATTATTTTTATTTTTAATTTTAGTATTTGGGAGGGACAATTATTTTTAATAGGACCCGAAGTCCATTCAAAATGGGATAAAGGTGACAACCAATCCGACTAGCCTGAAGGTGTCGGCCCATCCTTATTTTGACATGTGAATTTCGGTGCGTCGATATTCAATATACATAACCATACAAATACATATGATATGGATGGACCCATGAATTATAGCTAGAGTACTAAGATAAATCCATGTTCTTAAAAATATCTTGTCTGATTAAGCATTTGTCGCTTTAGCAGAAGCTATAGATGTTGATAACGGTTCAACTCTAATCTTTAAACCGTATAGCAGCCCAAACAACACACTCACCGGCAGATGTACAATGGGGCAAGGGGCACTGTCCCCCTGCCAATTTGTTTTTTTTTTAAATTGCATTTTATCCCTCACAAAATACATTTTGCCCCTCAAAAATTACATTTTCCCTCTCTAAAATCTTGATCTCCTAAATTTTTTTCACTTCATATTTTATTATGATATTTTTTGATCCTCGATGAAAATCACGTGTCTGCAAGGTGGTCTAATATACACCATCTATGATGCACGGACACTCTTGAAATCACTTGGTGCAGTGTCAGACACTTCTAGGACATCGACACACATCGAACACACCACACAGTGTGTCCTTAATTTTAAAATAAAAACTAATTCAAACACCCTTGTTGGATACTTTCGAAAGGCGTGTCGGACACTTCCGAGTGACGTGTCCAACAAGAAAATGATACTTTGGGGATTAATTGTCTAATATGAAACGTTTTTGACTAATCTAAATTTTGGATGTGTTTGTTAATCTTTATGATAATTGAAGTAATATGCATTTGGTACTGGTATCGGTGATACTATAATGGTTTTAGTGACATTGAGTAATTCATGCGCTTCTTGAAATTGGTAAAAATATATTTGGTGTTATTTTTTATTACGTACTTGCTAAACTTTATGTTAATTGAAGTAATATGCATTTAATCTTTGTGAAATTATGATGATTCATGTGACATGCATTTATTTATGCGCTTCTTGAATTTGGTAAGAATATTTTTGTTGTTTTTACATTGTTTCAGAAAATTTAAAAAATGTGATATCTTATAATATAGTACTTATATAATATCTATAAAAATATAAAACATGTATGCCTCAGTCATATGTAACTTATAAAATTTGAAAATTCGTGTCGTCGTGGCCGTTTATTTTATAAGAAGAAAACTTGACCTTACAATAGGCATGACCGCGGTTTAATGTTAACCACGGCCCGGCCCGGACCCGTAACCGGGTCAACGTGTCGATTAACCGTTCACCCGGTTCACGGGTCCGAACCGTAACCGGCCTGTTACTGTACGGGTCGGTCACGGTTGCGAAAATCGTGGAACCGCTGGTTCGAACCGGCGGTTCCATGGTTTTTTTTTAAATATTTATTTTTATTATAAAATTAAAGTGTGTGTTGATGAAGATTCGAACTCTTGACCTCCAACATGTATAGACAGTTTCTTACCACTAAGCTATTATCATGTTTGTTTTATTTTAGAACAAAAATATAATTATTTATACTAATAGACAATATATATTATATATGTAATGTAATGATAATTATTTTACATTGACAAATATAAAAAATTATCTAGAAAAATATGTTATGCTCTTAAATAAATATCGTAAAATATAAATAAACTATAACAAAGTAAATATAACAAAAAATGTTGGATAAATTCATTAGAACAAAAGAAATAGTTGTTGCAAAATAAAATATTATAATAATAGAGTAAATTATTATAAACAAATATAATATATACATTTTAATTATTCTACAAGCACTTTATTTGATTTACATTATATACAATAATCAAATAAGTATATCTTAATTTCTCACGATATGACTTACCATAGAAACTCGATAATGTAATATTTGATTAATTAATAAAATCTTTTACTAATTTGCTTATAATGATTTGGGAACAACAATATTGAATTGATAATTTGTTGGGATATGCCCTAAGACAACTAATTAGATGATTGTTTATGACATACAATGTATTATGGTTTTTAGAAATGGCAATTCATTATTATATATTATTCGAGTATCTGTGTAATATGAATTAATATATAAGTTAATGTCCTTAGAATAATATTGTATTGTTCTTAAAGATTGTCCATAGTCAAGTGTTATCATGAATCGGGATAATGATAATGCAATTGAGACTGGTATGTTTTGATTGATGAATTGTTCATAGATATGAGATATCAAATCAACATATGAGTGCATGTTAGAGAACGATGTACTGGACAGATCCACCATGAGAATGCTACATGGATAGTTATATGAACGTCATAAGCAATTCTCATAGTGATAATAATGTATGTAATCCTTACGACTTGAAATCACCAGAGATCCCAACATAAGGATTCATGAATCTTAATATTGTCAAACGTTACATGTAACAGGGTAAACTATAAAGACAATCATTGGATACACCACGAATTATGTAGAGGGATGTTGAGTGATCAAGAAAAGGATTTGTCCCTCCTATATAACAGGAGAAGTGTTTGGGCCCTTGATCAAGTAAGACTAAAATGCATGGCCGTGCTCTAATGAGTAGATATGTGATATCGAGCTTATTCGTTTATTCTAGTTCTACTTGGGGATCAAGAAATAAAAGATTGAATATATGAGTATGACTATTCCATGACTCGTGTTCAATCTAAACACATTGGACAAAGGGATTACGTTACATGGTTAATATTATCACAGTCCGTAGGTTATGTCGAGTCAATGACATTCTTGTAATTTGGGTAGCCTTGATGTGTTGCTAGATACTGCTCATTGCTTGTGACATAAAATTAGATTTTATGTCGCTGCCAACATTGCAAGATCCTATCGGGTCACACAAAAGATTAAATCGATAAAGGGAGACATAATTCATTGGATGAATTAATTAATTAAGAAGAGTCTTAATTATAAATATTAGATATATGGATTTTAATTAATATATTGGGTTTGGGCCAATAAGGCTTTTTAAAAGCCTTTAATTAAATCTAATATGCATTATATAATATGATAACAAGGTTGATTAAGCGTTAATCATTTTTATCAAACCTAATAGCCACCACAAGAGGAGCTCTCGGCCGCCGCCACTCTCCTACAAACCTCACGGCCGCCGCCGCTGTGAATAGTGAGATTAACGGCCGTCGTCTGATCGATTTTGAACCGTGACTCTTGTTTTGGTTTGAGAACGAGTCTAGCAACTTGTTCTTGAACACCCTTTTCGATTTGATCGTGTGGATACCGTAGAGACGAAGGTGCAAATCTTTGTTCGTGACTCGTGGTCTTGCAACGAGGATTCTGCTACAAACACGCTACAATGGTATGATTCTTATCAATTTTGATATGAATAACTTTGTATAGGTCCAGTGGTAGGAATCAAGTTTTTATTTTCCGCTGCGTATTGCTTGATTGATTCCTAACAGTGGTATCAGAGCCAAGTTCAAAGCTCATATCGGATTTATGTGATTACTTGTTTAATCATGTTTTGAATCTTTTGCATGCTTTAAAACTGTTTAATTCATATATGATATGTATTAATCGATTTTGTGGGAATTATCGCAATATTATATGTGATATAATTGACGGATCGAAGTATATGATAATTCGTGATCAAACCGAGTCATTGGTTAACATGAAATCTCACGGCCGCCGCATGGAGCTAGGGTCTCGGACCCTTGGCTCGAGCATGGGCCGAGCCGCCGTCAAATGGATAGGGTTTCGAACCCTTGGCTCGCGCATGGCTCTCGGCCACCGCCGCCAATTATTAGGGTTTCGAACCCTTTTGGTTGGAGGAGCTCCAAGCCGCCGCCGACATGGCTAGGGTTTCGAACCCTAGTCTGGTGCAGGTTGGGCCATGGGTTAGGCTAGGTTTTCGAACCTTGGACCGAGACATGGCTGCAACCGTGGGCTTGCTAGGGTTAGCAAGTCCATGGCTTGAGGCGCGCCAAGTATCCGTGGCATGTGATGTCCCGAGCGTACGATAATTTCGTAAAATTTTATTTTACAGTTTTATTAGAATTAAATTTTAAAATGTTTAGAATTTAATTCATTAATTTTTATAGCATGTTTTATGTGTTGTTTGAGCATGGTGCATGGTTATAGCCCTATGACCTATTAGATAGGATTTTGTGAATGTTTGTAATTTAATACGGCCTGCGAGTCGTGCCTTCTCTATTTTTCCTAAATGTTATCCATCCCCTATGTTCCCCTCGAATGTAACTCGAGGAATTCTCTATATCATGTAATTGTTATATAGTATAGTTTATTTTGATGATGGAGATCAATGAAGATGGACCAAGGTGCCGGGAAGAGGAGGCCATTCACAAAAGGGAGCCAAAGAGGTACTTGGAGAAGTTACCTTAGGTTGACCTTTTAGGATTTTCTCATTGGCTTGAGAAAATCTTTTAGTAGGGGCTATAACCATGTCACGTTTACTTTATGTTGATGTATGAGATGCATGTTTATCGTTTTATTTAATATTGATGCTTGATATACATATATGTAGATATGTATATATTCATATATGTACCAGACATATTTTCAATATTAATAAAATCATAAGATCAATAAATCCCTCTTATAATATTAAATCAATCAAGATGCCTTCCAATTAAAAATACTCGTCAAGACTTCGATTGAACATGTGTGGGTTTGCCAAAGCAAAGCACCGTGACAATCTTAGTAAGGCGCGAAAGGATAAAAGTGATATCCGTGTTATTTTAAAATTGGGTTCGACTTAACTAGGTTATCTCAATAGGATTGGGAACCTAGATGCATGGGGTTGGATAATAATTCATTAGATGAATTTGAACAAAGTGTTGTTCGCCCAGCTATCCAAGAATTACATGTGATGTAATTGACAAAGTGTTGTCTACCTAAATAACCGAGTCTTGGGTGATTAGCCAAAGCCAACTCAGGATTAGGTGAAATATGGATCTTGGCCCACTAAGTTTTCGAGGGTTGATATTTTAAACAAAATAGTGGGAGTGTCATTTAATATAAGACCTTATTAAATGATTAAAATCATACTTATTTTGCATATTTATATTGTAGATATCCATGGCATCAAACAACGTAACTAGCACACTATCATTGCGATCGGTCCTTGAGAAGGACAAACTGAATGGACTAATTTTCTAGACTGGTATAGGAATTTGAGGATTGTCCTCAAAAAAAGAGAAAAAGCAATATGTCTTAGAGGAACCCTTACCTACTGAGGAACCTCCCGTAACGGCAGCTAAAACCGATAAGGATGCTTACATGAAGCATCAGAATGACGCACTTGATGTTGGTTGCCTTATGCTTGCCACCATGAATTCTGAGCTTCAGAAGCAACATGAGGAAATGGAGGCGTTCGATATGATCGAGCACTTAAAGCAACTCTACCAACAACAAGCTAGACAAGAGAGGTATGACGTCTCTAGAGCGTTATTCCAGTGCAGAATGGTAGAAGGAAGCCTTGTTGGAACTCATGTACTAAAGATGATTGGGTACATTGAGAATCTTGAGAAGCTGGGTTTTCCATTGGACCAAGAGTTGGCCACTGACGTAATCTTGCAATCGTTGCCTGATAGCTACAGTCAATTTGTCTTGAATTACAATATGATTGAAATCGAAAAGACTCTACCACAATTTCTTGGTATGTTGAGAACATATGAAGCAAACTCAAAGAAGTCTAAGCCCACTAATGTTCTTATTGTAAATAAGAGCAAGGGAAAGGCTAAAGCAAAAGGCTTTAAGAAGAACAAGAAAGTCTTTGTTAAGTCTAAGTCTCATCCTTCTGCACTCAAGCCAAAGGGAGGAGTGGCCAAGGAAGGAAACTGCTTCCATTGCGGTGAGACCGGTCATTGGAAGAGGAACTGCAAATTATATCTGGAAGATCTTAAGAAGACAAAGGGAAGTGTGACTTCCACTTCAGGTATTTTTGTTATAGAAGTCAATTTATCTACTTCTTCATCATGTGTATTAGATGCTGGATGTGGTTCTCACATTTGTGTTAATGTGCAGGATCTCAAAAGGAGTAGGATGTTGGCAAAAGGCGAGGTTGATCTCCGAGTGGGAAATGGAGCAAGAGTTGCTGCATTAGCTATTGGAGATTATTCATTAACTTTGCCTTCTGGCTTATTATTAGATTTACAAGACTGTTATTTTATGCCATCTATTACTAGAAACATTATTTCAATTTCTTGTTTGGACAAGATTGGTTTTTCATTTATTATAAAGGACAAGTGTTGCTCCATTTATTTGAATGATATGTTTTATGCTAGTGCACAATTGATTAATGGTCTTTATGTATTAAATCTTGATATGCATGTCTATAACATAAATACTAAAAGGATTAAGAATAATGATTCTAATCCAACTTATCTCTGGCATTGTCGCTTGGGCCATATAAACGAGAATCGCATATCAAAACTTCATAAGGATGGAGTATTAGATTCATTTGATTTTGAATCATATGAAACATGTGAATCTTGTTTAATGGGCAAGATGACTAAAGCTCCTTTCAAGGGACATGTTGAAAGGACGAATGATTTATTGAGTCTCATACATAGTGATGTATGTGGACCAATAAGCATGCATGCTAGAGGTGGTTTTCAATACTTCGTTACATTTACTGATGACTTCAGTAGATATGGGTATGTGTACCTTATGAAACATAAACATGAAACCTTTGAAAAGTTCAAAGATTCAAGAATGAAGTACAAAACCAACTTGGCAAAAGTATCAAAACCCTCCGATCAGATCGAGGAGGAGAATACCTAAGCCAAGAGTTTCATGACTATCTAAAGGAGTGTGGGATAGTCCCACAACTCACACCTCTGTATACTCCACAATGGAATGGTGTATCCGAAAGGAGGAATCGAACTTTGTTGGACATGGTTCGATCAATGATGAGTCATGCAGATCTTCCGACTTCCTTTTGGGGACATGCTTTAGAAACAACAATATTTATACTGAACCGTGTTCCATCTAAATCAGTAGAAAAGATACCATATGAGATATGGACTAAGAAGAGTCCTAGCATGTCTTTTATGAAGATTTGGGGTTGTGAGGCTTACGTAAGACGTCACGCCTCCAATAAATTTGGACCCAAATCTGATAAGTGTTTATTTGTGGGGTATCCTAAGGAAACGAAAGGATACTATTTCTATTATCCCACCGAGAACATAGTAGTTGTTGCTCGGACTGCTGTCTTTCTTGAAAGAGAATTTATTTCGAGAAGAACCAGTGGGAGACAAATATAACTTAGTGAAGTTCAACCACAAGAAAACATTGAACATGATATTGATATGGAAACAGAGCAGACACCACAAGCTGTTGTGGATGAAATGCCTGCTCAAGAGACACAAGCCCAGCGTAGGTCTGTAAGAGAACACCGTGAACCACAGAGATATGGATATCTTGTGACTCAACAAGGTGACTTACTACTTATTGATGAGGATGAGCCGCCATCTTATCAAGAAGCTATAATGGGCCCTGATTCTGAGAAATGGCAAGAGGCCGTGAAATCTGAGATGGAATCCATGTATGCAAACCAAGTATGGACTTTGGTTGACCCGCCTGAAGGGGTAAAACCCATAGGGTGTAAATGGATTTTCAAGAAAAATACCGACATGGATGGTAATGTACAAACCTTTAAAGATCGACTTGTTGCTAAAGGTTTTAAACAAATTCATGGTATTGACTATGATGAAACTTTTTCGCCAGTTGCCATGGTAATCCATTAGGATCTTACTTGCAATAACTGCATTTCATGATTATGAAATCTGGCAGATGGATGTCAAAACAGCTTTCCTTAATGAAAATTTACTTGAGGATGTGTACATGACACAACCTGAGGGTTTTGTCGATCCAAAGGATGCTGGAAAGATATGCAAGCTACAACGATCCATTTATGGATTGAAGCAAACTTCTCGGAGTTGGAATCTTCGTTTTGATGATGCAGTTAAAGAGTTTTGTTTCATCAAAAACGTAGATGAACCTTGTGTCTACAAGAAGGTCAGTGGGAGCATAATCATCTTCCTAATATTGTATGTAGATGACATACTTCTAATTGGGAATGATATCCCTGCCTTACAATCTGTAAAGATTTGGCTAGGGAATTGCTTTTCTATGAAAGACTTGGGTGAAGCCACCTATGTATTATGTATCAAGATCTATAGAGATAGATCAAGCAGATTGCTTGGCCTAAGTCAAAGTACATACATAGACAAAGTGCTAAAACGGTTTAGCATGCAAGAATCAAAGAAATGATTCGTGCCTATGACACATGTGATACATCTCTTGAAGGATCAGTGTCCTTCAACACCAGATGAGAGACAACGCATGAGTAAGATTCCATATGCGTCAGCTATTGGATCTATCATGTATGCCATGATATGTACTCGTCCCGATGTCTCGTATGCTCTGAGCATGACGAGCAGATATCAGGTTGATCCAGGTGAATGTCACTAGATTGCTGTCAAGAATATCCTGAAGTACTTGAGAAGAACTAAGGATACATTCTTGATTTATGGAGGTGAGGAAGAGCTCGATGTAATAGGTTACACTGATGCAAGCTTCCAAACCGACAAAGATGATTTCCGATCGCAATCAGGATATGTGTTTTGCCTAAATGGAGGTGCTGTGAGCTGGAAGAGTTCAAAGCAAGAGATAGTAGCCGATTCTACAACTGGAGCTGAATACATTGCGGCCTCAGATGCAGTAAAGGAAGCTGTTTGGATCAAGAAGTTCATCTCTGAACTTGGGGTGATGCCTAGCATACTAGATCCGATTGAACTCTATTATGACAACAATGGAGCCATCGCATTGGCTAAGGAACCTAGATCTCACCAAAGATCCAAGCACATACTTCGGCGCTTTCATTTCATTCGAGAAATCGTCGAAAGAGGAGATGTAAAAATATGCAAAGTACCAACTGATGATAATGTATCTGACCCACTGACGAAGCCACTATCACAGCAGAAGCATAATCTTCATACTAGATCTCTAGGCATTAAGTATATGTCTGATTGGTCTTAGTGCAAGTGGGAGATTTGTTGGGATATGCCCTAAGACAACTCATTAGATGATTGTTTATGACATACAATGTATTATGGTTTTTAGAAATGGCAATTCATTATCATATATTATTCGAGTATCTGTGTAATATGAATTAATATATAATTTAATGTCCTTAGAATAATATTGTATTGTTCTTAAATATTGTCCCTAGTCAAGTGTTATCATGAATCGGGATAATGCTAATGCAATTGAGACTAGTATATTTTGATTGATGAATTGTTAATAGATATGAGATATCAAATCAACACATGAGTGCATGTTAGAGAACGATGTACTGGACAGACCCACCATGAGAATGCTACATGGATAGTTATATGAACGTCATAAGCAATTCTCATAGTGATAATAATGTATGTAATCCTTACGACTTGAGATCACCAGAGATCCCAACATAAGGAGTCATGTATCTTGATATTGTCAAACGTTACCAGTAACAGGGTAAACTATAAAGACAATCATTGGATACACCACGAATTATGTAGAGGGATGTTGAGTGATCAAGAAAGGATTTGTCCCTCCTATATAACAGGAGAAGTGTTTGGGCCCTTGATCAAGTAAGACTAAAATGCATGGCCGTGCTCGAATGAGTCGATATGTGATATCGAGCTTATTCGTTTATTCTAGTTCTACTTGGGGATCAAGAAATAAAAGATTGAATATATGAGTATGACTATTCCATGACTCGTGTTCAATCTAAACACATTGGACAAAGGGATTAAGTTACATGGTTAATATTATCACAGTCCGTAGGTTATGTCGAGTCAATGACATTCTTGTAATTTGGGTAGCCTTGATGTGTTGCTAGATACCGCTCATTGCTTGTGACATAAAATTAGATTTTATGTCGCTGCCAACATTGCAAGATCCTATCGGGTCACACAAAAGATTAAATCGATAAAGGGAGATATAATTCATTGGATGAATTAATTAATTAAGAAGAGTCTTAATTATAAATATTAGATATATGGATTTAATTAATATATTGGGTTTGGGCCAATAAGGCTTTTTAAAAGCCTTAAATTAAATCTAATATGCATTATATAATATGATAACAAGGTTGATTAGGCGTTAATCATTTTTATCAAACCTAATAGCCACCACAAGAGGAGCTCTCGGCCGCCGCCACTCTCCTACAAACCTCACGGCCGCCGCCGCCGTGAATAGTGAGATTAACGGCCGTCGTCTGATCGGTTTTGAACCGTGACTCTTGTTTCGGTTTGAGAACGAGTCTAGCAACTTGTTCTTGAACACCCTTTTCGATTTGATCGTGTGGATACCGTAGAGACGAATGTGCAAATCTTTGTTCGTGACTCGTGGTCTTGCAACGAGGATTCTGCTACAAACACGCTACAAGGGTATGATTCTTATCAATCTCGATATGAATAACTTTGTATAGGTCCAGTGGTAGGAATCAAGTTTTTATTTTTCACTGCGTATTGCTTGATTGATTCCAAACATAATTCACTAACTTTATATTATATAAATTAATAACTTCTAATTGATAATCAAAAATCTCATTACTGACTCTTTTTAACATAATTAGAACTTTAGTGTTGTTTTCTTATATATGAATAACAAATAATTCAATGTTATATTCATCGATTTCATTTTGTAATTAGTATCAAAGTTGTCATACCAGTTCGATATTTGTGTGTTGTGTCAAAGTCATGTAAAAAAATCCATTTTTATAGTAAAGAATTCATACTGGACAAGGTTCCGTGTTTCTCGTTCACTTTTTGAGGGTTTTCCACTTAAAAATTGTAGTGTTCTTTGTTTATTTTTCACAAACGCCAAGTTCTACCGAACGTGAGAAATAACGACTCACATCAAATACCAACTTTGTATATGTTTCATACCAATTGCATATGTAATTATTACCATAATTGTAAATGTTTCATACCAATATAATGTGTAACTAGTACCAAAATTGTAAAGATTTCATATTAATTTCATATGTAATTAGTACCATAATTGTAAATGTTCCATACTAATATCATGTGTAATTAGTACCATAATTGTAAATGTTTCATACTAATATAATTTGTAATTAGTACCAAAGTTGTATATGTTTCATACCAATTTCATATGTAATTAGTATCATAATAGAAACATATCTATAACAAAGAAAATATAAAACAAATGTTGGATAAATTAATAAGAACTATAAATAGTGGTTGCAAAATAAAATATTTAATAATGAAGCAAATTATTACAAAACAAATATATTATATACCTTTTATAATTATTCTACAATCACTTTATGTTCATTATTTGATTTACATTATATATATATTAATTAAATAAGTATATCTTAGCTTATCACAATATGACTTACAATAGAAACTCGATAATGTAATATTTGATTAATTAATAAAATGTTTAATAATTTACTTATACTGATTTGGGAACAACGTATTGAATTGATAATTCACGAACTTTATATTATATAAATTAATAACTTCTAACTTAATATATTTATGATTAATCAATGAAATCATCATAAAAATAACTTTATTGACATTTGTTTGTTATGTAAATTGATAGTGACAAATCTCATTACTGATTTTTTTAACATAACAATAACTTTTGTGTTGTTTTTTATAAATAAATAACAAATAATTCAATGTTATACTCGTCAATTTCATGTAATTAGTATCATAATTGTAAATGTTTCATGTCAATATCATTTGTAATTAGTACCAATGTTGTATAAGTTTCATACCAATTTCATATGTAATTAGTACTAAAATTGTAAATATTTCACACCAATCTCTTTTGCAATTATTATCAAAATTGTATAGGTTTCATACCAATTTCATATGTAATTAGTACCATAATTGTAAATATTTCATACCAATATCATTTGTAATTATACCAAATTCTTATATTTTCATATCAATTTCATTTGAATCAGTATCAAAATTATATATGTTTCACATAAATTTCATATGTAATTAGTATCGTTGGATACTCATATTCAATCAATTAAAATGACATTGTCTTATTTGTGGTTCCATCGAGTTTGATGAAACAATGGGGTAAGTTTTGTAAGATTAATGACATGCGACCTAGAAAATTTTCACTAGATATACCCACAATCGGAACTCAACATATAAATTGCTAAATGATTCATCTGAATACAGAGAGTTAATGGCAACTTAAAAAGTTCAAACTCTCCCCTCCCCCTTATATTTCCTTTGTTATTTTTTATGATTCTTTTATAGTAATTTTTAAAAATTTTAAATAAAATTTTTAAATTTAATTTTTTAAATTTAAAAAATATAATGTCGAACCGTAACCGTAACCGGTGGTTAACCGTAACCGTAACCGACGGTTCACGAACCGTAATCGGAACCGTCTATGAAGGTTAAGGTTAAGGGTCGAGCTCTTTTGAACCGTCGAACCGACGGTTTCGAACTGTCAATTGACGGTTCACGAATCGTAGTCATGTCTACCTTACAGAGAGAAAAGCAGCGAGAAATGAAATGATAAATGATAAAGAAATAAAAAACTCCATCCGATTTAGTATAATTTTGACGTCCGGAAGACCCCTCCCCACACACATAACACACACTGTCCTCTCTCTTCCTCTCCGTCCCTTTCTCTCTGTAAAAGCAATACAGCCCAGCAGCTCAATATAACTGTTTTCTGTGTTCTTCTCTCACTATTCTTTCTCAAAGATTTCGAGAAGACCAGTTACAACTATGCTGACGTATAAATTATGCCAATCTGTACTTGTGTTCCTTATCTGAGGTGTTTTTTTAAGGAGTACGTTTGATTTAATTGATTGAATGTTGACTTTGAGCGAGGAAAGTTAGTGTCTTGAGCTTCAATCTCGTGTGTTTGACGTTCTACGGAGCTGAAATCCTATTCTGGTGAGTTTATATTGTATTTTTTACTTTTTGTTGTTGGTTTGATTCCTTGTGTGTTTGTTGTGTTTACGTTTTTATTTTGGATGTATAAGTGTAATTTGAGGTCTGCTGCACTGGGAAGTGTGGCTATCTTTTGGCTTTCGATCGAGTTTTCTTTTTTTGCATTTTTTACTTAATTTAGGTCAGGATCGAGTTCTTTTTCCTCCTCTACTTGTTTAGAAAAAATGTTTGTAAAATCTTGGGTTCTTTTGATTATTGGAATGTTAAATTATTATTCTTGAAATGGATATTTCTTTCTTGATGGTTTTCTTTCGGCTCCCGCGATCATTGGTTGGAAATGGCAGCTGTAACTTGAAATTGGGCTCTTTATGCAGGATTGACCGGACAATAGTGAAAGTTCGTGGTTTTTTAAAGGAAGTGCAGTCATAGTTCCGATTTCCCGTGTCAAACGTTAGCTTCCTTTTGACTTTGAATTTTCTAGTTTCCACTTGATAAAAAATAAACACCCCATTCTCAGACGTCATGAACGCTGTTTACTCCTTTTGTCTTCGTTCTGAATAAACATCTCAGAGGATTTTTTTATCAGGGTCTAATTGGGTGTAAATTATCTGGTACTTTTTCTGTTGTCTTGTTGATGATTTCCAGGGGTGAAATATTGATTTAGTGATTTATAGAATGTTTATCTGTAGTCAATTGGGAGTGTTGTAAATTGGGTCGTATTGGTTTTGCTCAAAATGGTGCCGCAAGGGTCTCCATCACCGCTTGGTGGGCCCCAGCAAGTTCAGCCTTTATTATTGAGATCGAGTTCTGGATTTTTGGGTGGTCATGGGGGTGGAATGTCTTCACAGAATGCATTTCCATCTTTGGTGTCACCCCACAATCAGTTCAATAGCATGAACATGCTAGGGAATGTTCCCAATGTTTCAGCTTTGCTTCACCAATCATTCGGAAATGAGGTTCCAACTTCTGGGCTTTTGGGTCCCGGGAGCTCCCCGCGGAGGATTATGGCCGGTGGGGCTGAATCAGATCTTCCCTCTGGTGTTGGAAATGTGATGGGTTTTAATCCGCCTTCCTCATCTTTTGTATCTTCGTCTATAACAACCAACCCAAACTCGTCCGGTCAAGTTCAAGGGAAACAACAATTTCCTAACTCTTCTGGCAGTCAGATGTTGACAGACCAGCAACAAGCTCAACAACTTGAATCTCCGAATTTCCAACAGAATCAACAGCAATTGCAGCAGTTTTCTGTCCCCAGTAACCCTCAGCAGCAGACACAAATGCAGCAACAACAATTTCAAGCAATGCGAGCTCGAGGAATTGGACCTGTTAAGCTAGAGCCACAGGTGACTAATGATCAAGCATCGCAGCAGCTTCACCCTTTACCGAATTTTGGTACGGTAAAATTGGAGCCACAACAACTGGAAAATATAAGAAGCTTGGCTCCAGTCAAAATGGAACCCCAGCAGTTAGACTCATCTTTGTTTTTACAGCAGCAGCTCCTTCTGTCAAGGCAGTCCTCTCAGGCTGCAGCAGCAGCTCAGATGTTGCAACAACAGAGGCTTATGCAAATTCAAAATCAGCAACAACAGCAACTCTTGAAGGCTATGCCTCAACAAAGATCCCCACTTCAAGCACAGTTTCAACCTCAGAATTTACCTCTTAGGTCTCCTGTTAAACCCATTTATGAGCCAGGAATGTGTGCCCGAAGACTGACACACTATATGTATCAGCAACAACACAGACCTGAAGTAAGATACCATTGTCCAATCAGTTGCTTAGTGTTCAAGTAGAAGATTGGTGAAAGTCATTTGTTCATAGATACCGTAGGGTGGTAATAATTTGATGTTGCATAATAATATTAATAATATTTTTTTTGTAGGACAACAATATAGAATTTTGGAGGAAATTTGTTACTGAATATTTTGCACCAAATGCCAAGAAAAAATGGTGTGTTTCAATGTATGGAAGTGGTCGCCAGACAACTGGAGTTTTCCCTCAGGTCTGTTGGTTTACTGATAAAATAATGCATCGACCTCTGCCACTTCATCTTTGGTCCAGTTTTTTCCGTGATTGTACTTTGATGATTACTCTTTGCTTTTATTTTAAAAAAATCTGAACATCAGAAGCTTAACTTTTCACATGAATGCAATAGTAAATGCTATGTTACGATTATTCTGTACCTTCTACGGTTTCCCAGTTTTCATGCTCGATACTTAATTATTTGATGTTGCCATGTTAATATGTGTGTAGGATGTTTGGCACTGTGGAATTTGCAACCGCAAGCCTGGGCGTGGATTTGGTATGTGTCAACAATGATTTTACTCTTTGTGGGTAATTTTTCTGGTGCTAAGTTAGTTTAGGGTTATCATGAGTTGACAGGCTCTAGCTTTGATGTACTTTTTAGAACATCCACAATTTTCAAACACCAACTGCAATATTTGTATTTATATACAACAACAACAAATCCTTTAGTCTCAATGGATTGGGGTAGGCAATATGTGTATTTATATATACAGTACAATGGATCAAGTAATATAGGAAAAAAGAATTATGGATGTACCAAGCTACTTTAGCATCTAACGGTAGTTTTATGCATGTCAACAACCACCCCCCACCCCCCCCCCCCCCCCCCCCCCCGAAATGTTAGATGTGTTGTGGAAGGAAGAGATTAGTAAATAGAAGACTATGTGAGGAATGTCTATTCCTCTGCCTGACCATAGTTTTTATGCATGTCAGAGGCAACTGCTGAAGTTTTGCCTAGGCTATTCAAAATAAAATATGAAAGTGGTACTGTAGAAGAACTACTCTATGTTGATATGCCTCGAGAATATCAGAATTCATCTGGGCAAATTGTTCTGGACTATGCAAAAGCAATACAAGAGAGTGTCTTTGAGCAACTTCGTGTTGTTCGTGATGGCCAGCTTCGAATAGTGTTCTCCTCTGACCTCAAGGTTACACTATTGACTTGGAGTTTTTTTTTTTGTCATGTTTTGCTTATGGAACCGCTTTTTTGTTTAATGCTCTGTTTCTTTACCTTCAGATATGCTCCTGGGAATTCTGTGCTCGGCACCATGAAGAGCTTATTCCTAGAAGATTGCTGATTCCTCAGGTTAAGAGCTTGGTCAAGCCTGTGATTTTACCTTTGTAATTCTTTTGGTTGGCTGAAGTGGTATACTATGAGCTGCTATAAAGATTTGGATATTTTTACATATCTTGCTTCGATGATCCACCCTGCAGGTTAGCCAACTTGGTGCTGCTGCCCAAAAATACCAGGCTGCTGCCCAGAACACATCACCCATTGACTCTGTTTCTGAGCTACAAAATAACTGCAACATGTGAGTCTAAGTTACTATTGATGTATATGATTCCTGTTCTATAAATTTTAATACAGTATATTTTACTTTTTTAAATAGGTATATATATACCAACGAACTGTTTACTAGGTGGTTTGTAATTTGCATCACCTTTATGTGGTGTTTATTTTCCAGATCTCAATCTCCACACTCCACACGTGTTAAAAACTTTGGATAGCAAATTTCTTCTGGTATTGCTGACCGTTAGGAACTCGTTCGTTTTTGCCTCATAAATGTTTTGTTTCTCATTTGGTTCATGAATTTAATGTTAACTGCAGGAAGATGTCTACTTGCGAGAGGCCCATAATAGTATCTGATTGTTTTTACTGGATACAGAACTTCCGCGGCCAATATACACACACAAAAAATTTATCATCTTTTTAGTTAAGGGAATGTGGCAAAGAAGGAAATATGTGCTTGGGTGTAGTTTTTGCAGTAGATGGAAAAGTTGGCAGCAGCAGACTGGTATCAAATAAAGTATTGCAATTTGAGGAGAATAAATAGTTGTTTATCTTGTGTCACTTACCCATGGTAGGGATGCCTTCCTATTTTTTGGAAACCCGGAGAAAAACTAATTAATGGAATTTAGAATGCTTAACTTCGAATATAATAATATGCTAATGATAGGGGGAGTGTGGTCCCGTGGATGATGCAACATAAATGTGAAGAAATTTTATCATTAAATTGTTATTGGTGCATTTTATTTAAGTTTAATTGATGTTATTTGGGGAATCCTCCACAAGGTTCCTGTCACTCTAAAAAATAGATATGCGTTATAACTTTATTAGATAATCTACCATTTTTCTCTACAAAGAGACTAACAAATTGAGACTTCTGAAAAATTGTTGTAGTGACAAGTTTCAACTCTATGTAGGAATTCTTCAATGTGCTTTGCCAATATATCTTTCATTAGTTCTTTCCATGTCTCATATGGAGAGTTCTTGACATAAATTCCATTAATTTATCTCTTGGACCTGCACTAGCCTCTCTGTCCATGTAAAGAAAATGTGGATGCCAGTCAAAACTGATGATTAAGTGCATTTTTTCCATTCTGAACTTAATTCAAGGGGAGGATTTACTGGCCTTATTTCTAGTGGCATGCTACTTAACGTTCTTGTGATCACTAACCTACGATTCTTCCGTTCTTCAGGCTTGTTGCTTCAGCTCGTCAGATGGCAAAGGCCTTGGAAGTTCCACTGGTAAATGATTTGGGATATACAAAAAGATATGTGCGATGCTTACAGGTAATGATCTTGGAATTTCAAGAACCCCTGAAATTAAAAGGCATTTTGGATTCTTGGTTTATTATCATGTTTTGTACTGATGATCAGCTAAGAATACACGTCGAATGTTTTAATATTTTTCTGTTAGCATCCCAAATGTCACTAGTGTTGAAAACATGATAAATTTCACAACTGCTTGAGTTAGTGGATTCTAATCTTGCCTTGTATTTTCATTGTTAACGTTGCAGATATCAGAAGTAGTGAATAGTATGAAAGATCTGATTGACTATAGTCGCGAAACTGGCACTGGTCCTTTGGGTAAGCTTGAATTTTCTCTCTTTGACTCTTTCCACTTTTGTTCCATTCGGGAGGCAAGGGTAAGACGACTCTAAAGTTCTATGGATTGCGTGGACAAATGCTTTTGATGACTGTGCATTACCTTGTTGAGAGAGGAATAATTTTAGTATCAAAGAACAAGTTTGTCATGTGTTCCATTCTCTCTTCCTGCAAGATGATCAACTAATTCGTTTGTAGTGAGATGAAAGTGGTGAGATTCATTTGTGGCTGTGCTAATTGGCATATTAGATTAAATATGGTTTCTCCTCAGCTGTTTTTTTTCTACCTTTGATCCCCCTTTTGGCTCATATGCAGTTTATTTTTCACACATCTAGTTGATATTGTATGACTGACAATGGAATTCCTTGTGTTCATCCACATATCTTTCCCCATTCTTAGAACACTGGGAAGTTTATTTTGTCTAACCAGCTGTCTGTATTTATTTATTAATTATTTCGTTGTCAGAGAGTTTGGCTAAGTTTCCTCGGAGGACAAATCCTTCGTCTGGGTTTCAAGGCCAGCCTCAACAACAGGAGGGTCAGCTACAGCTACAGCCGCAGAAGCAGCAACAGACAGCAACATCTGCAAGCAATGGCCTACCAAGTGTTAGTAACCCCCTGAATTCTGGGCTGGCAACGTCCTCTGCTGACACCATTGTTGGGCTTCTTCATCAAAACTCAATGAATTCTAGACAACAAAACCCCATGTCTAATGCAAACAGACTCTATGGAGGTAACATTATCCAGATGCCATCTCCAGGTTCTACAAGCAACGTTCCACTGCCGCAACTCACTCACTCCTTCCAATCCTCCACACCGTCCTCATCAAACAATCCTCAGCAAACTTTACAAGCTAGTTTATCGGGCATTCATGTGAACTCGTTTAATTCATCAAATATTCCAATGCAGCAACCTGCTGTTTCTAGTGATGCAGATGCTAATGAATCTCAAAGCTCGGTCCAGAAAATTATAAACGACATGAGGATGTCCTCTCAGTTTGGTGGGGGTAGTATGATGGGCATGGGGGCAATGGGTAATGATGTGAAAAATTTCAGTGGAATGTTAAATACCAATAATGCTGGTCTGAGTGGCAGCCACTTTTTGGTAGGAAATGGAGTGGCCAACTGTAACCCAAATATAGGTGGTTTAGATTTCGGAAACATAAGCAACGAACTTGGCCAATCTGCCATGGCCAATGGGATTCGAGCAGCTCTGGGAAACAACTCTTTGTCTATGAACGGAAGAGTAGGCATGGGGATGACACGTCAACAGAGCATGAACCAACATCATCAACAAGATTTGGGTAACCAACTGCTCAGTGGTCTTGGGATCGCTAATTGTTTTAATAACATGCAATTTGATTAGAAGGGATCACCTTGAGAAGTTTTGTACTATTCTTGTTGCTGCCTCTAAGGATATAAAAAGCTGCTTGGAAGCATAAACAAATGCAGGGGCTCCTATTTCGTCGGGTTGATGAAGGTGAAGTGCATAACAGAAACAAAAACACAAGGCATAGCTTCTCTTACTGTTATCCTAATGTTCCTAAATTTGTTCCAACTTGATTGACTTGTTGGTGACAGCTCTCCCTCTGCACTAATTGTTAAAGTGGGATTCAACCAAAGAGATGGCTAACGGTAATTCGTTTTGTATGCTCTTTTTCATTATGAATTTGTGACCTATTTTGTGTGCCAACCTCTTCCACAGGCTCCCCCTTCACCGCTTCAATTTTCTCGAATATTTGAGTATGTATATTTTGGATTGTCTTGAAAGCTGAGTTTATTGAAGAAGTTACCAGAATTGAGCAGAAATGAATTACTGTCATTTGATTTCTATTGTTCATCTCTTGTTAGTGAACGGAATCCCTTTCCACATGTTACTTTTTCTTGTCTTGGCAAAAGTAAAGCTACAACCTATGCACTCAATCTATTTTTTTCTTATGAGCGAATATTAATTATATTGATGAAAACATAGTATTTATAAGATACACGGGGCATATCCGGGTTAAACTTAGAATTAGCATGCCGTATACATCAAAATGTTAGAACTCTAATCAAAAGTGTTCTAAACCAAAGACATTCCTAAGGGAATCAGGGGGTTGGATTTTGATATACGAGAAGGCATCTTCCAAGTTTGGTTCCTACCCTTTAAAAAAATCAAGCATTTCGAGTGTGAGTGTGAGAGAATATATATAATAAATTGTTTAATCTCTCTATAAGCTCGAACTTTTACCTCACACAGGAAATTCAAATTGTATGGAAGTCGACCTCCGTTGATTAGGAAGGACCTGTGATATAATTTTGCCAAAGCCGCAAAAAAAATTTAACATGCTTTGGAAGAATTCCTGGTCTCCAATTGACCGAAGTCCAAGGTAAGCGTCAAGTGGGCATGCTATTAGAATTGATATGCCCTAGAAGAGCAAGGAGAAGAATACCATTTGGCCAAGAGTTGTGTAGCAGCCGAAGGAGAAGAACACCAGTTATCAACACGCGTTCTATTGCTCCGAAGGCTCGTTGCATAAACCTACATGTGTTATTGAAACTACTGCTCTTCATAGGCTGGGCAGAGCATTTGATCGGTTTGATTCCGGCCCATCTTCTGTTGGGATAGAACCATTACATTCTATGATTGGCACTGTGCATCGTAGAATCGAAATTGTTGGTTTTAGAATTGCGGTCTGTCTGTGTAACCAGTGGCATTCCATATTTATGAGGTGCCTTTAGGCATCAAGACATTCTGAGAAGGCGAAAAGAAAGTGTCAATTTTAGAAGGGAGACATACAGGTCGATACCACCCCGTAAAATCTTTTTTGATACAGTCCACCCAAATGTTTTACTTTTAATTAGGTATGTTTCTTTGTCAAATGACTAAACTACCCTAAATCGACTAAACAAAATGAAAACTGGTCGTCTTATTCATTTTCTCAACATCCTCAACATCGATCGTCTTCTTCATTTTCTCCCCAAAATATGATCTGCAATTTCTCCAAATTCCACATGTAAACACTACGAAGATGGCTCTCAAAGCAAGGAATATTTCTCAAAACAAACCTGCAACTGACAAGAGCGGACATACAAAATATGAAGAATTATATCAACCATCATTCAACACTGGTGCATGTATCCAGCTTTTGGATTTAACTCAACCATCGTTCAACGCTGCCGTTCAATGTTGTGTCTATCGATGAACGTACTACACGCGCACCAATGGACATGTGCGATGAGTACACTTACGTGATGTGCAACTATTAATGACCTACGTGCACTCGGCCATTGTGAAAAATGTGCATCGCTAGGTCTGTTGGTTCACGTAGTGATAGATTCCCCAAAACTATACACTGGTGCACATGTGTGTGACGTGCACGGCTGCGTCTGTTGGTGCACGTAGTGTATAGATTCACCAAAACTATACGGTAGTGCACGTATGTGTGACGTGCACGCTCATCTCATGAAGGGCACAAGACAAACATGTACCTGATGTGTAAATAATGCTTGTGTTTAAATGTTTACTGTCAAATTCACCTCCTGCATTTTCATGAATGGAGTGCTACAGATTGTTGGAATATACCCAAAGACAAGTCATTGGATGATTGATTTTGGCATTTATTTTATTTTGGCAATTCATTATTGTACTTTATTTCATTATCCGCGTAATATGAATATATATATATATATAATAATGTATTATTCTTGGATAATCCCTAGTCAAGTATTACCGTGAATTAGGATAACGATAATGCATGGAGACTAGTATATATAGATTGATGAATTTAGTCATGGATATGAGATATCAAATCAATATACGGGTACATGTGCTGAATGACATGTAGTGTACATATAAATTCATATTGTGTATAATATATTTTGGTATAAGAAATTTAGAGATTATATTGTAATTAAGAACTGAAAGATAATTATTACTATATGATAGTTTTATTTTTTAAATCTATAGTTTGTTATAGTACTTTTTTTATTTATAAATTAAATATGATATGATCATTTTAGAAACACACTATGATTATAAAATTAAATATAATGTGATCATTTTATAAATAAATACATCATGATATTAACATACTCTTTTTTGAGCAATTATCACAACTATTTGGGGAAGGGTGTACGAAGACTCGAATATGAAACATGACTCTAATATGAAACATACGTGACCGGTGCCAGATGGGCTACAAGCCATCGTCATTAACATACTTACTCTACAGCCTACGCCCTAATTTATTGTAATATTCATATATATGTTAGATATAAGAATATAAGAGGTGCCAAAGGTTTGGGGAGTGCTCTTCATTTAGCAGCTTTTGTCTTTGAAGTTTCCCAATTGAATCCCAAGTGGGTTTGCTTTGGAAGGCTTGGATTGATCTTCAATCAGCTGTTATTGAGCTTCCAAATCATATATATATAGCCCCAAGTAATGATATATATGTTAGATATAAGAATATAACCGTTGGGATAATTTTGGCAAGCTTTCAAACATTGCAACAGTCATATTCTACTTCTGGGCTATTTTTGGAAGTCTGCTGGTCTGGTCAGCTGGTATGATCAGCTGGTCTGCTCAGCTGGTCTGAGGTCAGCTGGTCTGAGGTCTGCTGGTTCAGCATCAGCTGGCCTGAGGTCTGCTGGTACATCATCCGCTGGCCTGAGGTCTGCTGGTACAACATCCGCTGGCCTGAGGTCTGCTGGTACAGCATCAACTTGCCTGAGGTCTACTGGTACAGCATCAGCTGGCCAACATCTGCTGTTTTGATCTCTTGGTTATATCTTTTGATTCGTTGATTTCTGGGCAAAGTGATCTTCATGAAAGTTGTAGCCCTTTCTCTTATCTTTCCACGGAATCAAGAATCGCTCGATTTCGAGTTTGTATGAAAGAGTTATGCTCGAAATACGAGGCAATGGTCCTGCTGTATGTTTGCTGGATGCAGCAGCACATGGCGTGACTTGCAGAAGCTTTTTGGCCATCTTAACGTCCGGTTCAGTCTTTCACTTCCAAAGATGAAATGTAGATCTTTGTCTTAGATTTCCAACCCATACTGAATCATCTTGTTTTGATAAGCGAGCTGAGAGTTATGGTCGATATACCACAGCTGCTACAATCTGTCCGCTGCTGTTTCAGCTTTGTACCAGCAAGCTCTTGCATACATGTTTTCGTCATGTAAACCTTCGAATCTAGTCTGCTGGCCTGAATACGACTTGTAGAGAATTTAGTTGGCTATCCAACCCATTTGGAATCAGGTCGTTCGATATCCGAGCTATACGATATGATCAATTTAGTCAGCAGCGCTCGGGGTCTACTGGATGCTGAATTCTCATTTCAGCAACCAACCTCAATGCCATTTCATAGCAGATCATCAAGCTGTAAAATATCATCTATGAACTGCACACTTGATGAAATATGTTAGCAACACAATAACAAGTTTTTTTAACATCAAAACTAAGATTATTCGGTTTTCCAAAACCCAACAAACACTATGAAGATGGCTCCCAAAGCAAGGAATATTTCTCAAAACAAACCTGTAACTGACAAGAGCGGACATACAAAACGTGCAACCAAATCTAGTAAGCATTTTGTTTTTGCTTTTGGCAATGAAGAAACCTGTTATATCAACCATCGTTCAACGCTGGTGCATGTATCCAGCTTTTGGATTTAACTCAACCATCGTTCAACGTTGTCGTTCAATGTTGTGTCTATCGATGAACGTACTACACGCGCACCAAGAGACATGTTCGGGGCGTACACTTACGTGATGTGCAACTATTAATGACCTACGTGCACTCAGCAAAAATGTGCATCGCTGGATTTGCTGGTTCACGTAGTGATAGATTCCCCAAAACTATACACTGGTGCACATGTGTGTGACATGCACGACTGTGTCTGTTGGTGCACGTAGTGTATAGATTCACCAAAACTATACGGTGGTGCATGTATGTGTGACATGCACGCTCATCTCATGAAGGGCATAAGACAAACATGCACCTGATGTGTAAATAATGCTTGTGTTTAAATGTTTACTGTCAGATTCACCTCCTTCATTTTCATGAATGGAGTACATTGCATTATGATATTTTGTTTTGGCAATTCATTATTGTACTTTATTTCATTATCTGCGTAATATGAATATATATATATATATATAATAATAATAATAATAATAATAATAATAATAATAATAATGTAATATTCTTGAATAGTCCCTAGTCAAGTATTAACGTAAATTAGGATAACGATAATGCATGGAGACTAGTATATATAGAGTGATGAATTTAGTCATGGATATGAGATATCAAATCAATATACGGGTACATATTAGATAACTATGTACTGGACCGACCCACCATGAGAATGCTACATGGATTGTTATATGAGTGTCATAAGCAATTCTCATAGTGATAATAATGTATGTAATTCTTACGACTTGAGAATATCAGAGATCCCAACATAAGGAGTAATATATCTTGTTATTGTCAAACGTTACATGTAACATGGTGAACTATAAAGACAGTCATTGGACATACTACAAATTATGTAGAGGGATGTTGAATAATCAAGATAGGATTTGTCTCTCCTATATAACGGGAGTAGTGTTATGGGCCCTTGATTGAGTGAGACTAAATACACATGGCCATGCTCGAATAAATCGATATGTGATATCGAGTTCAATTGTTTATTCTAGTCTACTCGAGAATCAAGATATAAAAGATTGAACTATATGAGTGACTTTCTCCATGGCTCATGTTCAATCTATACACCAAGGACAAAGGGATTAAGTTATATGATAATATTATCGCATACCATAGGTAATGTCGAGTCAATGACATTCTCGTAACTTGGGTAGCTATGATGTATTGCTAGACATCGCTCATAGCTTGTAACGTGAAGTAGGATTTTATGTAGCTGCCAACGTTATGAGATCCTAACGGGTCGCACAAATATTAAATCGATAAAGGGGGATTAATTCATATGATGAATTAAATTATATTAGCATGTGAATCTTGTTTAATGGGCAAGATGACTAAAACCCCTTTCAAGGGACATGTTGAAAGGGCAAATGATTTATTGAGTCCCATACATAGTGATGTATGTGGCCCAATAAGCACTCAAGCTAGAGGTGGTTTCCAATACTTCGTTACATTTACTGATGACTTCAGTATATATGGGTATATGTACCTAATGAAACACAAATATGAAACTTTTGAAAGGTTCAAGGATTTCAAAAATGAAGTACAAAACCAGCTTGGCAAAAGTATCAAAATCCTCCGATCAGATCGACGAGGTGAATACTTAAGCCAAGAGTTTCATGACTATCTAACGGAGTGCGATATAGTCCCGCGGGATAGTCCCGCAACTCACACCTCCGTATACTTCACAATGAAATGGTGTATCGGAAAGGAGGAATCAAACTTTGTTGGACATGGTTCGATCAATGATGAGTCATGCAGATCTTCCAAATTTCTTTTGGGGACATGCTTTAGAAACAACTACATTTATATTGAACTGTGTTCCATCTAAATAAGTACAAAAGACACCATATGAGATATGGACTGGGAAACATCCCAGTATGTCAAAGATTTGAGGTTGTGAAGCTTATGTGAGACATCAATCTCCAACAAACTTGGACCCAAATCTGATAAGTGCTTCTTTGTGGGGTATCCTAAGGAAACAAAAGGATATTATTTATATTATCCCACGGATAACAAAGCGGTTGTTGCTCGGACATGTGTCTTTCTAGAAAAGGAGTTTATTTCTAAAAGAGCCAGTGGGAGACAAGTCGAACTTGATGAAATTCAGCCACCACAACAAAGCACTGATCCTGATATTGAGATGGAAATAGAGCAGACACCGCAAGCTATTGTGGACACAATGCCTGCTCAAGAGACACAAGCCCAACGTAGGTCTGTACGAATACTTCGCGAGCCACGGAGATATGGATTTCTTGTGACTCGACATGGTGACTTACTTATCATGGATCAAGATGAGCCTACAACTTACCAAGAAGCTGTAATTGGGCCTGATTCTGAGAACTGGCTAGAAGCCATGAGATCTGAGATGGAATCCATGTATACAAACCAAGTATGGACTTTGGTTGATCCACCTGGGTAAAACCCATAGGGTGCAAGTGGGTTTTCAAGAAGAAGACTGACATTGATGGTAACGTACAAACCTTTAAATGACGATTGGTTGCTAAAGGTTTCAAACAAATTCATGGTATTGACTATGATGAAACTTTTGCGCCAGTTGCCATGGTTAAATCCATCAGGATCCTGCTTACAATAGCTGCATTTCATGATTATGAAATCTGGCAGATGGATGTCAAAACTCCCTTCCTTAATGGAAATTTGCTTGAAGATGTGTACATGACACAACCTAAGGGTTTTGTCGATCCAAAGGATGCCTGAAAGATTTGTAAGCTACAACGATCCATTATGGATTAAAGCAAGCTTTTCGGAGTTGGAATCTTCGTTTTGATGATGCAATCAAAGAGTTTGGTTTCATCAAGAACGTAGATGAACCTTGTGTCTACAAGAAGGTCGGTGGGAGCATAATATCTTCATAGTGTTGTATGTAGATGACATACTTCTCATTGTGAATGATATCCCTGCCTTGCAATCTGTGAAGGCTTGGCTGGGGAATTGTTTCTCTATGAAAGACTTGGGTGAAGCCACCTATGTGTTAAGTATCAAGATCTATTGAGATAGATCAAGAAGATTACTTGGCCTAAGTCAAAGTACATACTAAGACAAAGTGCTAAAATGGTTTACCATGCAAGAATCCAACAAAGGGTTTGTGCCTATGACACATGGGATATATCTCTCGAAGGATCAGTGCCCTTTAACTCAAAATGAGAGACAATGCATGAGTAAGATTCCATATGCATCAACTATTGGATCTATCATGTATGCCATGTTATGTACTAGTCCCGATGTTTCGTATGCTTTAAGCATGACGAGCAGATACCAGGTTGATCCAGGTGAATGTCACTTGATTGCTGGCAAGAATATCCTAAAGTACTTGAACTAAGGACACATTCTTAATCTATGGAGGTGAGAAAGAACTCAATGTAACAGGTTACACTGATGCAATCTTCCAAACCGACAAGGATGATTTCGATCGCAATCGGGATATGTGTTTTGCCTTAATGGCAGTGTTGTGAGCTAAAAAATTTCAAAGCAAGAGATAATAGCCTACTCTACAACTGAAGCTGAATATATTGCTGCCTCGGATGCAGCAAAGGAGGTCGTTTGGATCAGGAAGTTCATTTCTGAGCTTGGGGTTATGCCTAGCATTCTAGATCCGGTTGAACTCTATTGTAACAACAATGGAGCCATCGCATTGGCTGAGGAACCCAGATCTCACCAGCTATCCAAACACATACTTCAACGTTTCCATTTCATCCGAGAAATCGTTGAAAGAGTAGATGTAAAAATATGCAAAGTACCAACTGATGATAATATCTCCGACCCTCTGACGAAATCGCTGATGCAACAAAAGCATGATCATCACACTAGATCCTTAGGCATTAAATACATGTCTGAATTGTCTTTGGGCAAGTGGGAGATTTGCTGGAATATACCTTAAAGACCAGTTATTGGATGATTGATTTTGGCATACAATGTATTATGATATTTTGTTTTGGCAATTAATTATTGTACTTTATTTCATTATCTGCGCAATATGAATATATATATATATATATATAATAATAATAATGTCCTTAGAATAATAATATATTATTCTTGAATAGTCCCTAGTCAAGTATTAACGTGAATTAGGATAACGATAATGCAGGGAGACTAGTATATATTGATTGATGAATTTAGTCATGGATATTGTAATGCCTAGATATGAATCATACATGTTTCATTTGATTATTGTGTAATTATGCGATCATGACGGTAGTATATGGACCCGGATTCGGGTTGAACCGAGAAGGAGAAATAATATGAAGTCTTTTTATGACAAGGGAAAATGATGTTCAGAATTGATATGGGAAAATATTTGATTCAATGAAATGAAACATAGTTGGGAACAACTAATGGAGTTGTTGGAATACATGTTTTATTATACAATTGGTAGAGTAGTAACTCTACATGGAAGGCATATATTTGATGCATGGTAGACCACATGGAATACACTTGCTATGAAGCCAGATTTTGAAAACATAATACACATGTTTCCATCTAGTAATTCCTACAAACCCTCTCTTCAAACCCTTGCCTTTGGTCATCCTTCTTTGCTTGGATTTAACTTGGAAATCAAGTAGGAACTTGACCCTAGAGTGAAGTCAAGTGCTTTGGTAAGGATGTTGTCTTATATGAACTTGTGTTTTTGAGGAAGAAACACACACACACATATATATATATATATATATATATATATATATATATATATATATATATATATATATATATATATATATATATATATATATATATATATATATGTTTGTGTATTTAAGCAAGTTTTTATTTGTTTGAATTGATATGAAGTTTAATTCAATGAAATATGTTGTGTGGTTATGAAAACATGTTCTTAGACTGGTGTAGTAATGGTTTATCAAGTTTTGATGTTGAAATTTGAGGTGTATAAATGAAACCATGAAGATAAGCTTGAAAATCGTCATGTTCTGAATTTTTCAGAGTCGGGCGATCGATCGCGGCGACAGGGGAAAAAATAAGGCGGTTGAATATGTTGGCGATCGATCGCGGGAGAAGCGATCGATCGCATGGGACTTGGCGATCGATCGCTAATGGGCAGAAACTTTATGTAATTTTACATGCTTTGGAGATCAATCGCGTGATACAGGCGATCGATCGCGAGGGATGAAATATTGAAAAATGTTATATTTTCATGGAATTTGATGATGGGGGTTATTATAACATTGAAGTGTTGATATTCATGTAGCATCATCTCAGGGACAGGTCAAGAGGAGGATACATAATAACTCCTGCATTTCTATATTTGAAATGGAAGACAGATACGTGTTGACGTACGAGTATAAAGTGAAAACATTTATTACATCTATGAATGTAATGCTTAGATATATGATGATTGGATATGTATATCATGTGATGATGGCTATCCATATATATTGTTGAGATTATGAGATTATGTTGTTGAGGCATGTGATTGGTGATGTGAGACACGATGTTGTTGAAGCAGATGATTGGTGTTGTAAGGCATGATGCTGTTGAGGCATGTTATTAGTGTTGTGAGGCACGATGCTGTTGAAGCATATGAAGTGTGATGTGAGGCACGATGTTGTCGAGGCATATTATTGGTGCTATGAGGCACAATGCTGTTGAAATATATGATTGGTGTTGTGAGGCACGATGCAGTTGAGGCATGAAGGCATGAGATATGGTTGTTATAGCGTGTGAGAACGGAAATATGATATGCGCTGCTAATATGAAGATGTGAAGGTGGTGTGCGCTTATCGTGTACGCCCAAATTAACCCCACTCAATCATCAAGATAACAATAATGTAGTAGTGTGAGTAGGGATCGATCCCACGAGGAGGTGTGAATTCTTGTGTTAATGAAATCAAAAGCAAAACAATAAATTAAAGATGGGGTTGTGAGTGAATTATACTAATTAAATTTTATAAAAACGATTAACTAATGAAAGCGATTCTTGGTATCGGTCGACTCTACCTTGGATATTATCATCTATTTCATCGATTCACAAAAAGACTCAATTTTATTTGAATATTCATCAATTGGAAATCTAATTCCTCCCTCACATTATACATAATCAATTAGTCCAAACGTCCTAATTTAACTTTCATCAATCAATCAATCTCTATATGCATATTCAAGATTAAAATTATGATATCAGTCAAAACTAGTGAGCGATGAATCTAAATAATATAAACACAAGTGGTTTATATAAATTTAGTCAATGATTTTCCCTTAAAATTTAATAACACCAATATCAGGCAATTATCAATCTTAGTTGCTTCGTAAATTCGATTAATCAAACAATTATCAAATTTTGCATTAGATTACATGCAAATTATTAGGTTGTCAATCCAATAAACAAACACAAATCATATCATCAAAATCTAAAAACATTGATATTCAATAAAAATTTGATAAACAAAAGCGTAGGAATCTCCACAAGATAAATAAATCCAAGGTTTTGTCTTCCTCAACCAAGAATTAAAACTAGCTACACATAACTAAGAAAAACGAAAAATAAAAGAAAGGGAAAGAAAACTAATTCGATCTCCGCTCGTCGAGGTGACAATCCCGCCTTCGCTTTGATCTTCGTACGTTCTTCAACAAAATTGATAGAAAAATTGTAAGACTACCCTAAACTACTCTACCCTAACTATCTAATTATTCCAAGGTCTGATTTTTGTCCATATATGTATAGGAGGCTGATGGATTAGGTTAGAGTCCATGTAGGAAGAAAAGAAATCAAGAATCCAAACTTTCCAAAACTCTGCTGGCGATTTATCGCTACAACCTAGCGATCGATTGCTAGCTATTTTTTTGATGGATTTCTTTGGGCGATCGGTCGCCACTTTGTAGCGATCGATCGCTTGGCTCTAATAGACTTTGGCGATCGATCGCTCCAATGTAGCGATCGATCGCTGACTCACACAATTTGTTGCTCAACTCTTTGTCCAAAGGCGATCGATCTCTTCTTCCATGCGATCGATCTCTTTTCCAAAATTACATTTTAAGCCCTTCTCTTGATCTACCTTGAGTCCTTATAATCTCCAAAGCTTTCCTTTGTCTTTATAAGCCTTTTTAGCTCGATTTCTTCGATTTCACCTGCATTTACACAGTTATACGATTAGGTAGCATATGTAACGAGTTATCCATCAAAACATACCAAATCGTAGACAATTAAGCGCAATAGATGTGTCTATTTCTAGTCATATCAGAAGGCTGAGCCACTGACATATTGAGCAGGAAAGCAATATCTTATATGCCTGTTATAACAGGGTGATGAATGAGAGTCAATGAATATGTCATGACATATTATATCATATTGTGTATTGTGATTTGGTGTATGTACAGGAACAACCAAAGAGGAGCATTTCAAATGCATGAAATACAGGAAGTTATTTTCTACAGTATTTATGCATTACATTGATGTTGGATTGTGAACATCTTTTATATACTCATGTTGTGTGTGGTTGTTTTGTAGGGACTCATAGCTGGGAAGGCCGGGATTGTGAGTCTACCTTCTGCTGCTAGGAGTTAAACTGATCGAGATTGAACGAATTGTGATGTGTAAATGATATACAAGTGATGTATATGAACAATGTAATAGAAAGACATAGTGAAAATCTTGATCAGTAGTGATAATATCTTAATCCTGATAAGTAAATACTGATATTTACTTAATTTGAATACTTCATTGTGAGGATTAAGATGACGAGGCCCCCCATTAGTGGTATCAGAGCAGTGGTTAGATGACTGGGGTGAACAACGGGTAGAGGAAGTGAACTTGTGAGATGAGTGTTCACTTATAAGCATGTTTATGCATTTGACGCAGTGTAATGTGTTATACTAACATGCTTTAAATTTCTTGAGTATTGTTGTTAACCCTTGAATTACAGTGTGGCAGCGAGAATATCTGTGAATCCGCAAGAAAGTGACAGTGGATGCTGTGAGTGTACATGTAAGTGTGGGTCAGGCTTCTTGCTACCATCATGGTAGCGCTTATCGCATACGCCCAAATTAACCATTCTCAAGTTAATAGCAAAAGTATGTAGTAGCGAGAGTAGGGATCGATCCCACAGGGAAGGTAGTATTTTTTCGTGTCAATTTAAGAACGAATAGTAAAAATGGGGGTTTTGAGTTGAGTGATTACTACTAAGCAAATTTTAAGAATTAAACTAATTAACGAGATTAACTAAAACGGTTAAAACTTATAAGAGTGAAGCGATTCTTGGTTTTCGGACAACTTTACTTTTGGAAAATTCTCTATTGATCATCAAATCACTAACATTCGAATTCTTTCAATTATTCATCGATTGGAAATTGAATTCCTACCCGCCTTAATTGTAGTCAAAGAGAAAATAGCATTCAATCCGACCCTTATCAAATCTCTAATCAAAACTACAGCCGTTAATGATTAAATCAATGATAGATTTCAAAACTAGTGAGTTTGATAAATCTAACAATAGAAACTTCAGCCGTTAATTATTGATTACCCAATCGTTTCTCCTAAGAATTCAATAACACCTACAACCGGTAATTATTAATCTTAGTTGCTTCTTAATTAGCTATCGATTATGCATGTGAATACTAGGTGATCAATCTAATAAACAAACGCAATAATCATTGAAATCGATACCAAGAAACAGAATTGAAATCGAAATTAAATTCAATAAACAAACCAAAATTTTCACAAGTGATTCAAATCCAAAAGCAAGTATCCCTTAAACCAAGAATCTAAGAGTTTAGCCTAGCATAATTGAATCTAAAAATAATAAAATCTGATTCGAAAACATTAAATAAACAAAGGGAAAGAAATTACTAAGACGAATCACGATTCCGGCTTGTCGATTCCGATTCCATTCTTCGCGTTGTTCTTGATAAAGCTTGAAAGAAAAAATCTTCTAAAAAACCTAAAACTATTCTAAAGTCTCGAAAATCTGTCTAAAAGGAGGTGATAAATCGAGTTTTAGGGTCTTGGAGGCTTAAAACTAGGTTACAATCTTTTAAACATGGTAAAAGACTTAATTTCCAAAATTTTGGACTCTTCGGCGATCGATTGCCCCTTTTATAGCGATCGATCGCTTCGTTTATTTTTTTCAACAAAACGCTTGAGGCGATCGATCGCCACTTTATAGCGATCGATTGCTTCCCTCCAGTAGCCTCAGGCGATCGATCGCTGCTTCGTTAATTTTGTTGCTCAAGTTTCTGTCCATAGGCGATCGATTGCCTCTTCCATGCGGTCGATCGCCTCCTTCAAAATTACGTTTTTGCCCTTTTCTTGATCAATTTTGAGTCCTTGTCATGTTCATATTTTTTCTTGGTCTTTACACATCATTTTTAGCTCGTTTTCTTCGATTGTACCTACAATTACACAAATATACGATTAGGTAGCATACGTATCAAATTATCCATCAAAACCTACCAAATCGTAGACAATTAAACGCAATAGATGTGTCTATTTCTAGTCACATCAAACTCCCCCATACTTACTCTTTACTCGACCTCGAGTAATCAAATAAAACTACAATATTTTTGGTTAGCTCATAGGTTCATAACAAAGCAACTTGTCCTCACTTTAATGCCTCAATAATTTTAACATGCACAGTAATGAAAGGCGGTGAAAAGTTAATAATGGAACAAGTTCAATCCCTAAACAATCTGTACTCAACAAAGTAGTGAATGTGCGTGTGTGGTCATAAATAAGTGTTGTGTACAAAGTATAGATCCAAAAGATGCAAATCCACAATAGTTCAAGTCATACACTAACACAAGTATAAGCTCACTTGCACACTCTTCTCCATTATCTTAGCTACTTTGCAAACACAAATCAAGTAGGTCTTTATTAGCTTGTAGCTTGGCCTAGGTATTGGCTTATGAAAGAAAGGATAAAGATATATCAAAAAGAGAGTATGATGAAATGCACACTAAAACTTCTCTTCTTGCATGAATTTTTCAAACCTTGTTCATTTTTCAAGGTTTATTTCAACATTTTATTTTTTTCTTCTTTTGTGTGCCTTGGCTCCCCTTGGAGTCATATTTTTCTCAAATTTCTCAAGGCATTCCTTTTCTTTCATGTATTTCATTCTTTTGACAATAAAGTTCACAAATATAATTCAATGAATTCCCAAGTGCATGTGAATGAAATACATCATACTCCCTTAAAAGGTATGGATTAAAAGCATATTTAGGCTAAAAGGATAGGATGATAAGCTAGTCAAGGAATGTTGAATGGGGGTCTTTAGTATGCTTAGCATACTACCATTCTTTTGCATTAAAGCTCAAAAAGGGTACTAGTGATTGATTTTCTTTACATGGTAGGCTTGAAAGGCTCAAACGCATCAAAGATTGCCTATATCACTTTCATGTTTGCAAGTAGTCTAGACATACGCCTCAAAGAGCATGTAGTTAAGTTCTAGCATGTATTAGAGGCTTCTTAAGACTATCACAAAATTCACACAATCTTCACTAAGCTATGCACACTTCATAAGTCATGACGGATTTGTGCTCAAAATATTCAACTACTAGGTTAAAGTAAAATTTGCATTAGAGTTCAAAGTGTTCCAAGGTTAACAATTCACCTATGTTCAAAAGCATGCATGATATCAATTAAGTTTCATCATGGGCTAGTGACTCTAAGCATGTGTTCATTACTAACTATGAGCTCAAATTTTTCGATTTTTTTGTATTTTTGAAATAAGAAAAACAATAACACACCACTAATCCCTCCCCCATACTTAAATCTTACATTGTCCCCAATGTAAGGCAAAAATACAAGAAAAGAGAAAAGTCTAACTACTAAAGCAATGAAAATAAAAACAAATGGGAGAAAGGAAACTAACTCCCCTTGGGTTGCCTCCCAAGCAGCGCCTCTGTTTAACGTCGGTGGCCCGACGCCAGTCCTCTATCCAGGTGGTTGATGCAGTGTTGCTCTATCCTTCCTTAACCACCTCAATATCTTCTTCACTCCTCGGTATTTCGGCTTGTTGCTCTTTGAGTGGTCGTCCCCAGTCTTTGCTCCTTCGTCACTTGATTGACATGGTCGATCTGGAGGGTGCTTCTTTCCAACGGTACGATCCTGCAAGTGAGAAATAAGAGGGTCAGCAGTATCGTGAGTAGATAACGCAGCAATAGTATGAACAGTATGCACTAAGTTAGAATCCATACCTCTATTGTCGTCAAGGCCATCAGTAGCCTTTCCCATTTCCCGCAACTCATCATTATCAAAATCCGAATCATAATCATCATGTATGCTAACAGCGTAACTCGAATGTTCAAGAGTCTTAATGGGTTCAAAGATGTTGAATTTTGCAACTTTACCATTAGACTCCAATGTTATTGGTACTGGGCTATTACTTAGCTTCTAATATTGATTTGTATGGTTGTGTAGAACCATCCCAGGTACCCACTACATCAAGGAGATAAAGTTCTCCAACTTCTCCACTTTTGGAATTAAGGTACGTAAGAAACGTACGGGCATCGGACGGTAAACCATATTCCTACATATGATGTTTATGATGATGATTATGATAAGTAAGTTTATGATGATGATGTTTATGATGATGATTATGATAAGTAAGTTTATGATGATGATGTTTATGATGATGATTGTGATAAGTAAGTTTATGATGATGATGTTTATGATGATGATTATGATAAGTAAGTTTATGATGATGATGTTTACGATGATGATTATGATAAGTAAGTTTATGATGATGATGTTTACGATGATGATTATGATAAGTAAGTTTATGATGATGATGTTTATGATGATGATTGTGATGAGTAAGGTTATGATAATATTTATACGATGTTTATTTAATGATATGATGTGTATGATATGGTAAGATGCCCATGTGGTAAGATGCCACCCGATGTATATGATTGGGTAAGATGCCCATGTGGTAAGATGCCACGCGATGTTTATGATATGGTAAGACGCCATACTATTGGGTAGGATGCCCATGTGGTAAGATGACACACGATGTTTATGTTATGGTAAGATGCCATACAATGGGGTAAGATGCCCTTATACATGAATGAGAATCAGGGACAACAAAAAGAAGTTAAAGAACGACCAATAAATTTTACTTAACTAAGATGTTATGCATTTACTGTTATGCCTTTTAATATGATGTTAAGTAAATACTTGTATGCTCACGATGCGTTGTCCCTGTAGGTACACTCTTGTACTGAAGGGCGGGTCGGGTTGAGGCAGTGAGCTAAAAGGAACAAGATGAATATAGGAATACAGGATTTTGATAGTATCTACTCTAGGAGTAGTGTAAATCTATAGCTTTAACATTCATTATTGAGAATGTAATTAAATAGCTTTTGAAATTTATGTTGGCCTGTAATCTTATTAGCTCAAAGCTACAACCGGAACCCTTAAAAGGTTATGAATGCATGTTTAGTCCATAATACGTGTATAATATATGAGGTTAAGGTAGGAAGACCCTACAACTTTTGAGCTTGAGGTGAGAGATACCTCCAGAGCGTGGTTGTCTGTGTTTATGTATTGAGGAATTGTATTATCGACAATTGAGTTTTGTTGGTTGTATCAACGTGTTTGGTAATTGACGACTACTATGACCGAATGGTACGAGTGTTTGTGGTTATGAATGAGAATATCAATGATACAAGTTATCGTGATCTCCCTTGGGTTGGTTGTGCAGGATGCAATGGTGAACTGTAATCAGAGTTGTGGGCCATAGTTGGTATGATACCACTACTCTGTCGAGTTTTGGTATGGGGGTGATACCTGGTGTGGAGCCAGTATGGGACTGATTTCGTGTTGATGGTGAAGTAACTGCTTTGAGAGTTATTGTGGTGGTGAATCTGGGATTTGCTTTGGATTCATTGTGAGGATTCATTGTGAGACGTACGAGGATCCCTAGAGAGATGCTTGAGAGTGTTTAAGTACTATTATGTTCGTACAGAGCATCGTTGGAGTTTGTATACGTCGCGTATACAGATTTGAGAGTGGTTCGCGAATTTGGAAGTTAACTATGCATGATGTTTTCCTTTTCCTAGTAAGGAAGGAAGTATTGACATCCCTATTTGGAATCTTTAAAAGATTCTCTGAGTTCTTGTGGTATTGATTTTCTTCTGTGTGAGACTAATTGAAGGATTGACCGTTGAGATGACCAAGTCGAGTTATGCTTGTGATGTAAGTGCTATCGAGGTATATATATATATATATATATATATATATATATATATATATATATATATATATATATATATATATATATATATATATATATATATATATCGTATATGCTCGCATGGTTATGCTTGTTGATCAACTCGATGTGTGTGGATTTGTGAATCTATTGCAAGAAATTTTGGTGATCTTTGAGCTGGGTAGTCTCGATGGAATAATATATGCAGATGGGGTTTGTTGTGCTTTCAGTTGACTCTCTTTTGAGAAGAGAATGGGCGTACCTCGTTAAAGCGATATCTAACAATGCGAATGTGTGGATAAGTGTCATTGAGAGTTATCATTGTATTTGAATCGATGAGTCTAGGGGGTCAATGAGGAATGACCAGAACTCGAATTCAATTGTTAATTGATGTCGATATATGTTGTGAGCATGTGATTGAGTATCGTGCATGTTTATGATGGAAGTATGTGTTTTGTGAAGCGTCTTAATAGTGTGATAGTAGTATGTTGGGACCAATATATGATGTCTTGGAATACACTGGTGTTGACATTTGAGTAGACATGTATCTGTGTTGACCGATTGTCGAGGGTTGCTCGCTTTACCTAGCAGCTGATGTATCTTGTCTCTTGATGAGTAAAAGTCCATTGATTGTCATGGAAGTATAGATTTGGGAACCACGTGTAAGATTGACATCCTGCTGCATACAAAAAAGTTTTCGTTGAAGCGTTGTGTGGTTTGTATTATAAAACACAAGTCGTTGAGATGTCATAGAGGTGATATCTATGTTGGACTCTGATTTGATTAGACAATAGTTTGAAATTAATGGATTGCTTTGATTCGTTAACATCGATAATTGTTAACACCTTTGTTGTTATGGGAGAATTTCTCCACTTATGAGGTTGGTGCGAGGTAGATGTTCTCGCAGTTGATGTTTCGTTCATGACGTATACATGAATCGGTGCAATGTATTGGAGTAGAGTTGTGTGCTTTGTGTGGGACGTTGAGTATGTGTTTGCAAAATTAAGAATGTGACGAATGTTGATCTGTGATATACAGATGGCACCATTGAAAGTGTTATATGGACGAAAATGTAAGGCACTCGTGTCTTGGGAAGTTATTGATCAGTCGGTTATATGTGGACCAGATATGGTACGAGAAACGGGAAAGAATGTAAAACAGATCAGATTACAAGTTAAGGCTGCTCAGGGGAGACAGGCCGCTTATACAACTAAACAGAGTAAGCCTCGTGAATATCAATGTAGTGACAAAGTACGCTAAAAATTGCTTTGTAAGGGTGTTGTCCGGTTTGGTGGACCGTTCAACTTTCCTGAATTGAAACTCACATGAGAGGATAGTTATTGCCACGGTTTATTGGTTTAGACGAGGTATTACAGCGTGTTGATACAATGACATATCGTTTGGCATTGTCACTGTCAGTGACTGGTATTTATGAATTGCAACCATTGAACGTGATATGGTGTATGTGGAACGACTAGTTAGGATCTTGGCTAGAGCAGATTGTCAGTTGCAAAGTAACGTGATGCCTATGATAACGGTTCAGTGAGCTAAGTAGAATGTTGAGGAGATGATGTTCGAGGCAGTGTAAACATATGATACGCCATGATCATGGGCTCGTTTCTGGTATGTTTACTTTATATTATTATGGCAATGCTGATGCGTATATGCGTCGGAATAGATGCTTATTGTTGCGATGGTAATGAGTATGAATTTATGGTTGCGATGTTGATACATATATGAGTGAATTTCGACGACGAAATTCAATTAGTATGGGAGAATTGTAATGCCTAGATATGAATCATGCATGTTTCATTTGATTATTGTGTAATTATGCAATCATGACGGTATGATATGGACCAGAATTTGGGTTGAACCGAGAAGGAGAAATTATATGAAGTCTTTTATATGACAAGGGGAAATGATGTTCAGAATTGATATGGGAAAATATGTGATTCAATGAAATGAAACATAGTTGGGAACAATTAAAGGAGTTGTTGGAAACATGTTTTATTATACAATTGGTAGAGTAGTAACTCTACATGGAAGGCATAGATTTGATGCATGGTAGACTACATGGAATACACTTGCTATGACATGAATTAGGTATGATTTATACCTCCATATATATAGATGAAGTCAGATTTTGAAAACATAATACACATGTTTCCATCTAGTAATTCCTACAAACCTTCTCTTCAAACCCTTGCCTTTGGTCATCCTTCTTTGCTTGGATGTAGCTTCGCAATCAAGTAGAAACTTGACCCTAGAGTGAAGTCAAGTGCTTTGGTAAGGATGTTGTCTTATATGAACTTGTGTTTTTGAGGAAGAAACATATATATATATATATATATGTGTGTGTGTATGTGTGTGTGTGTGTGTTGAAGCAAGTTCTTATTTGTTTGAATTGATATGAAGTTTAATTCAATGAAATATGTTGTGTGGTTATGAAAACATGTTCTTAGACTGATGTAGTAATGGTTTATCAAGTTTTAATGTTGAAATTTGAGGTGTATAAATGAAACAATGAAGATAAGCTTGAAAATCGATCAGTTCTGAATTTTTCAGAGTCGGACGATAGATCGCGAGCCATGGGGCAATCGATTGTCGCGACGGGGGAAAAATAAGGCAGTTGAATATGTTGGCGATCGATAGAGTAACCGTGACCGATCGATCGCGGGAGAAGCGATCGATTGCATGGGACTTGGCGATTGATCGCTAATGGACAGAAACTTTATGTAATTTTGCATGCTTTGGCGATCGATCGCGTGATACGGGCGATCGATCGCGAGGGATGAAATATTGAAAAATGTTATATTTTCATGGAATTTGATGATGAGGCTTATTATAACATTGACTTGTTGATATTCATGTAGCATCATCTCAGGGACAGGTCAAGATGAGGATAAGTAATAACTCCTGCATTTCTATCTTTGAAATGGATGACAGGTATGTGTTGACGTACGAGTATAAAGTGAATACATTTATAACATCTATGAATGTAATGCTTAGATATATGGTGATTGGATATGTATATCATGTGATGATGGTTATCCATATATATTTATATGTGGACCAGATATGGTACGAGAAACGGGAAAGAATGTAAAACAGATCAGATTACAAGTTAAGGCTGCTCAGGGGAGACAGGCCGCTTATACAACTAAACAGAGTAAGCCTCGTGAATATCAATGTAGTGACAAAGTACGCTAAAAATTGCTTTGTAAGGGTGTTGTCCGGTTTGGTGGACCGTTCAACTTTCCTGAATTGAAACTCACATGAGAGGATAGTTATTGCCACGGTTTATTGGTTTAGACGAGGTATTACAGCGTGTTGATACAATGACATATCGTTTGGCATTGTCACTGTCAGTGACTGGTATTTATGAATTGCAACCATTGAACGTGATATGGTGTATGTGGAACGACTAGTTAGGATCTTGGCTAGAGCAGATTGTCAGTTGCAAAGTAACGTGATGCCTATGATAACGGTTCAGTGAGCTAAGTAGAATGTTGAGGAGATGATGTTCGAGGCAGTGTAAACATATGATACGCCATGATCATGGGCTCGTTTCTGGTATGTTTACTTTATATTATTATGGCAATGCTGATGCGTATATGCGTCGGAATAGATGCTTATTGTTGCGATGGTAATGAGTATGAATTTATGGTTGCGATGTTGATACATATATGAGTGAATTTCGACGACGAAATTCAATTAGTATGGGAGAATTGTAATGCCTAGATATGAATCATGCATGTTTCATTTGATTATTGTGTAATTATGCAATCATGACGGTATGATATGGACCAGAATTTGGGTTGAACCGAGAAGGAGAAATTATATGAAGTCTTTTATATGACAAGGGGAAATGATGTTCAGAATTGATATGGGAAAATATGTGATTCAATGAAATGAAACATAGTTGGGAACAATTAAAGGAGTTGTTGGAAACATGTTTTATTATACAATTGGTAGAGTAGTAACTCTACATGGAAGGCATAGATTTGATGCATGGTAGACTACATGGAATACACTTGCTATGACATGAATTAGGTATGATTTATACCTCCATATATATAGATGAAGTCAGATTTTGAAAACATAATACACATGTTTCCATCTAGTAATTCCTACAAACCTTCTCTTCAAACCCTTGCCTTTGGTCATCCTTCTTTGCTTGGATGTAGCTTCGCAATCAAGTAGAAACTTGACCCTAGAGTGAAGTCAAGTGCTTTGGTAAGGATGTTGTCTTATATGAACTTGTGTTTTTGAGGAAGAAACATATATATATATATATATGTGTGTGTGTATGTGTGTGTGTGTGTGTTGAAGCAAGTTCTTATTTGTTTGAATTGATATGAAGTTTAATTCAATGAAATATGTTGTGTGGTTATGAAAACATGTTCTTAGACTGATGTAGTAATGGTTTATCAAGTTTTAATGTTGAAATTTGAGGTGTATAAATGAAACAATGAAGATAAGCTTGAAAATCGATCAGTTCTGAATTTTTCAGAGTCGGACGATAGATCGCGAGCCATGGGGCAATCGATTGTCGCGACGGGGGAAAAATAAGGCAGTTGAATATGTTGGCGATCGATAGAGTAACCGTGACCGATCGATCGCGGGAGAAGCGATCGATTGCATGGGACTTGGCGATTGATCGCTAATGGACAGAAACTTTATGTAATTTTGCATGCTTTGGCGATCGATCGCGTGATACGGGCGATCGATCGCGAGGGATGAAATATTGAAAAATGTTATATTTTCATGGAATTTGATGATGAGGCTTATTATAACATTGACTTGTTGATATTCATGTAGCATCATCTCAGGGACAGGTCAAGATGAGGATAAGTAATAACTCCTGCATTTCTATCTTTGAAATGGATGACAGGTATGTGTTGACGTACGAGTATAAAGTGAATACATTTATAACATCTATGAATGTAATGCTTAGATATATGGTGATTGGATATGTATATCATGTGATGATGGTTATCCATATATATTTATATGTGGACCAGATATGGTACGAGAAACGGGAAAGAATGTAAAACAGATCAGATTACAAGTTAAGGCTGCTCAGGGGAGACAGGCCGCTTATACAACTAAACAGAGTAAGCCTCGTGAATATCAATGTAGTGACAAAGTACGCTAAAAATTGCTTTGTAAGGGTGTTGTCCGGTTTGGTGGACCGTTCAACTTTCCTGAATTGAAACTCACATGAGAGGATAGTTATTGCCACGGTTTATTGGTTTAGACGAGGTATTACAGCGTGTTGATACAATGACATATCGTTTGGCATTGTCACTGTCAGTGACTGGTATTTATGAATTGCAACCATTGAACGTGATATGGTGTATGTGGAACGACTAGTTAGGATCTTGGCTAGAGCAGATTGTCAGTTGCAAAGTAACGTGATGCCTATGATAACGGTTCAGTGAGCTAAGTAGAATGTTGAGGAGATGATGTTCGAGGCAGTGTAAACATATGATACGCCATGATCATGGGCTCGTTTCTGGTATGTTTACTTTATATTATTATGGCAACGCTGATGCGTATATGCGTCGGAATAGATGCTTATTGTTGCGATGGTAATGAGTATGAATTTATGGTTGCGATGTTGATACATATATGAGTGAATTTCGACGACGAAATTCAATTAGTATGGGAGAATTGTAATGCCTAGATATGAATCATGCATGTTTCATTTGATTATTGTGTAATTATGCAATCATGACGGTATGATATGGACCAGAATTTGGGTTGAACCGAGAAGGAGAAATTATATGAAGTCTTTTATATGACAAGGGGAAATGATGTTCAGAATTGATATGGGAAAATATGTGATTCAATGAAATGAAACATAGTTGGGAACAATTAAAGGAGTTGTTGGAAACATGTTTTATTATACAATTGGTAGAGTAGTAACTCTACATGGAAGGCATAGATTTGATGCATGGTAGACTACATGGAATACACTTGCTATGACATGAATTAGGTATGATTTATACCTCCATATATATAGATGAAGTCAGATTTTGAAAACATAATACACATGTTTCCATCTAGTAATTCCTACAAACCTTCTCTTCAAACCCTTGCCTTTGGTCATCCTTCTTTGCTTGGATGTAGCTTCGCAATCAAGTAGAAACTTGACCCTAGAGTGAAGTCAAGTGCTTTGGTAAGGATGTTGTCTTATATGAACTTGTGTTTTTGAGGAAGAAACATATATATATATATATATATGTGTGTGTGTATGTGTGTGTGTGTGTGTTGAAGCAAGTTCTTATTTGTTTGAATTGATATGAAGTTTAATTCAATGAAATATGTTGTGTGGTTATGAAAACATGTTCTTAGACTGATGTAGTAATGGTTTATCAAGTTTTAATGTTGAAATTTGAGGTGTATAAATGAAACAATGAAGATAAGCTTGAAAATCGATCAGTTCTGAATTTTTCAGAGTCGGACGATAGATCGCGAGCCATGGGGCAATCGATTGTCGCGACGGGGGAAAAATAAGGCAGTTGAATATGTTGGCGATCGATAGAGTAACCGTGACCGATCGATCGCGGGAGAAGCGATCGATTGCATGGGACTTGGCGATTGATCGCTAATGGACAGAAACTTTATGTAATTTTGCATGCTTTGGCGATCGATCGCGTGATACGGGCGATCGATCGCGAGGGATGAAATATTGAAAAATGTTATATTTTCATGGAATTTGATGATGAGGCTTATTATAACATTGACTTGTTGATATTCATGTAGCATCATCTCAGGGACAGGTCAAGATGAGGATAAGTAATAACTCCTGCATTTCTATCTTTGAAATGGATGACAGGTATGTGTTGATGTACGAGTATAAAGTGAATACATTTATAACATCTATGAATGTAATGCTTAGATATATGGTGATTGGATATGTATATCATGTGATGATGGTTATCCATATATATTGTTGAGATTATGAGATTATGTTGTTGAGGCATGTGATTGGTGCTGTGAGGCACGATGTTGTTGAAGCATATGATTGGTGTTGTAAGGCACGATGCTGTTGAGGCATGTTATTGGTGTTGTGAGGCACGATGTTGTTGAAGCATATGATTGGTGATGTGAGGCACGATGTTGTTGAGGCATGTTATTGGTGATGTGAGGCACGATGTTGAAGCATATGATTGGTGTTGTGAGGCACGATGCTGTTGAGGAATGTTATTGGTGCTGCGAGGAACGATGCTGTTGAGGCATGTGATTGGTGCTGTGAGGCATGAGATATGGTTGTTATAGCGTGTGAGAACGGAAATATGATATGTGCTGCTACTATGAAGATGTGAAGGTTGAGCCACTGACATGTTAAGCAGGAAAGCAATATCATATATATCCCGTTATAACAGGGTGATGAATGAGAGTCAATGAATATGTCATGACATATTATATCATATTTTGTATTGTGATTTGGTGTATGTACAGGAACAACCAAAGAGGAGTATTTCAAATGCATGAAATACAGGAAGTTATTTTCTACAGTATTTATGCATTACATTGATGTTGGATTGTGAACATCATTTATATACTCATGTTGTGTGTGGTTGTTCTGTAGGGACTCATAGGTGGGGAAGGCCGGGATTGTGAGTCTACCTTCTGCTTCTAGGAGTTAAACTGATCAAGATTGAACGAATTGTGATGTGTAAATGATATACAAGATGTGACGTATATGAACAATGTAATAGAAAGACATAGCGAAAATATTGATCAGTAATGTTAGTATCTTAATCCTGATAAGTAAAGACTGCTATTTACTTAATTGAATGCTTCATTGTGAGGATTAAGATGACGAGGCCCCACATATATGAGATATCAAATCAATAGATTGATACATGTTAGAGAACTATGTACTGGACCAACCCACAATGAGAATGCTACATGGATTGTTATATGAGTGTCATAAGCAATTCTCATAGTGATAATAATGTATCTAACCCTTACGACTTGAGATTATCAGAGATCTCAATATAAGAAGTTTTATATCTTGTTATGGTCAAACGTTACCTGTAACAGGGTGAACTGTAAAGACAGTCATTGGACATACTACAAATTATGTGGATGGATGTTGAATAATCAAGATAGGATTTGTCCCTCCTATATAACGGGAGTAGTGTTATGGACCCTTGATTGAGTGAAACTAAATATGCATGATCATGCTCGAATGAATCGATATGTGATATCGAGTTCATTTGTTTATTCTAGTCTACTCAGGAATCAAGAAATAAAAGATTGAATTATATGAGTGTGACTTCTCCATGCTTATGTTCAATCTATACACCAAGGACAAAGGGATTAAGTTGCATGATAATATTATCACATGTCCTAGGTAATGTCGAGTCAATGACATTGTTAGCTATGATGTATTGCTAGACACCGCTCATAGCTTGTAACATGAAATAGGATTTTATGTAGCTACCAACATTACGAGATCCTAACGGGTCGCACAAAGATTAAATCGGTAAAAAGAGATTAATTCATATGATGAATTAAATTATATTAGGAAGAGTCCTAATAAAAGGTTAATGGGCCAACTTATATATTGATGGGCCTAAAGGGTTTGGACTGGTTAAGATACCAGTTATCACAAAAACTAACGAGGAGCCGTCATATATATATATATATATATATATATATATATATATATATATATATATATATGCATGATGAGGGGCGTGTGAGAGATGTGAAGAGAAGGAAATTTTTCAGAAAAATTTTAGCACAAAAATAAACCATAGACGTCATTAACAAAAAACAAGAAAGTGTTCTTGTGCTTGTCGATTCTTCAAGGCTAGCATCTTGAAGTATTCGATCCCTTTACCATATTTGATCGTGTGGATATCGTAGAGGCAAAGCGGTGACGTTTTGCTCGTGACTCGTGGACGTTCTTCATTGATAAACTGCATCAAACACGCTACAAATGTATAAACTCTTAACACCGATATGGTTTTCCTTCGTATACATCCTTGGTGGAATCTTATTTTTTGTGTGTTATCGGATTCCTAACAGAGATAACCCCATTCTGGGAGCTGGTGAGCTGCTACCATTCGAACATGGTTATCACTGAGCATTGAAAGAAGCGTGATTCAATTATAAAAAAAACATGATAGGTTGCTTCGACAAGAAACCTGGAGAATTGACATTCGATGGTCAAACTCTAGAAATTATCATGGCGTGCGCGCTTAATATTTGGCATTAGATCATACGCGTATGAAATTCATATGCATGTGCTTCCCAACAAAAAAATCCAGCAAGATGGATATATCCTCCAGCATTTACCAATCCCTCCAAATTGTTTTTGTGCATGATATTTATGATGAAATCATTGTTATATTAATGGTTAGACATTCAAATCCCATTTTACATTATTCTTATCTTCGTCAGTTGCCAGCTGATTGTCATAATCTTGGTTGTTTCAAGGATTATTCCACAACATTGCTTAAAAATGTGCTGACACAAGTAGTAGTCATAAAAAAATTAAGGACTGGAATGCCAAATATTGAATTTCATGAAATTGAATCTAATGATTTACAAGTAGCTGATTTACTCAAGATGATAGTGAGAACGACGATCACTACGAGAACGTATGTAGTACAACATATATATCTTATAGAGACCATATATTTATTTTGTATACAATAGTAATTAAAGGTTCGAATACCACAGTGTTGCACTTGTTTAAGTGTTGTAATGAACTTCAACAGTTATATTTACATGGTGCATTTTTTATTTTATTTTATCAGTGCACGTATTTAATGTATCCAAGCGTCTACGGTGTGGCACTTGTTTATGGGTTGTAAGAATTTCAAATGTTATGTTTATATGGTGCACATGTTTTTTTCTTATTGGTGCATGTGTGTTTATTCTATTGGTGCAAGTTTTTGTTGGGGGTGCACATGTTGTAATTTAATTTCAATAAGTGCATGTATTTAATGCATCCAAGTGTGACTGAAAAATGAAACATCTAGTGCAAGTTTTTTTATGTGGTGCACGTATTCCAACTAAAAATGATACATTTGGTGCATGTTACACCGGTGCACTCAATTATATACCAGTCCACACAATTCCAGACTTGTTTCATGCAAACACACACCGGTGCACGCACGTTTCGCGTGCACCGACAGAGAATAGCGCAGTATATCAAATTATGTATTGCAATTTCATCTATTTCATTACGGCATTGAGTACACATTTATACTATTAGAGATACATACACGAACACCATATGTTTGGCTGTACATCTACATGACAATCTAACAAATTAATTATAATTACTTGAACAATCCTTCTTCGTACAAAAATATTCCCATCTGACCATCAACTTCGAAGCTTAAGTAGAGAAGAAACTAAAAATGATGCACTCAATACACGCGATTTTAGTGAACACGGAACCGGTGCACGTGATTCACTACACCGATGCACTAAAAAATCTTGTGCACCATGTGCATCGATGTAGTGAATCACGTGTCAATTCTCCAGGACTCTTGTGGAAGCACCCTATTACTTTTTTTTATAATCGCATCACACTTTTTGCAATGCTCTATGATATCAATGTTCGAATGGTTGCAGTTCACCAGCTCCCGGAATAGGGTTATCTGTAGCACTCCAATATGCTTGTGCCATTTTGTTGTTTGTCTCTTGGAAGATGTTGATGGATGAGGTGAATCTGGCAATAAACATTTAAACACAAACATTATTTGCACATCAGGTGAAAGTTTGTCTTGTGCCCTTCATGAAATGAGCGGTGCACGTTACTTGATTTTTTGAGTGGTGCCAGAGGATTAAACATGTACCGGTACAATTCACAAAATAAATTAGATGAGTGGTGCACATCACACACACATGCAACAGTGTATAGTTTTGGTTAATCTATACACTACGTGCATCAACAAACCCAGTGGTGCACGTCACATACACAAGCACCATATGTTTTGATGTTACAGCTATTATCACAAAATAACAAATTAATTATAATTATTGGAACAATCTTTCTTCATATAAAAATCTTCTTAGCTGCCTCACCACATAACTCTTCCAATTTCCATCAGCATCAATTCCATCTGATCCTCAACTTCAAAGCTCATGTAGAGAAGAACTAAAACTGATGCACTTGATGTACGCGATTTTAGTGAACATTGTACCTGTGCACGTGATTCACTACACCGATGCACTAAATATAGAGGTTTTTGAGTGCACTAATGCAGTGAATCGCATGCACCGTTTCATGATGGGACCAAAATCCTGGTTGTTCATCTTCTTCTCTTCGTCGTTACAGTACTACTGAAGTGATTGCACCTAGGGGTGAACAATCGGTCAGAACCGAACCGACCGAACCGAATTTTCGAAAATCGAACCGACTGAATTTTTTTTCGTCTACCGATCGAATTATACTCTCAAAATCGAACCGATAAAAATTGGTTATTTCGGTCAGCAACCGAATTAACCGATTATTTTTAAAAAAAATAAAAAAATTAAAAATTAGATAATTTGATTTAAAAATTAAAAAAATTTAAAATTTTGGTTTTAAAAATTTAAAATGTAATATTTAAATAAAGAATGATGATAATTGATTTTTGTAAAAAAATAAAAAAAATTAATTATTTTAAATTTTTTTAAAAAAATATTAAATAATTAAAAATTTCGGTTTATTCGGTTAACTGATATTTTTAAAATAAAAACCGAAACCGAACCGAATTAACCGATTTTAAAAAAAATAAAACTGAACTTCCAAAATAACCGAACCGATTTTCCAAATTAGTTCGGTTTCTTCGGTTTGTTCGGTTTAACCGAACTTTTGTTCACCCCTAATTGCACCTGGTTTTTCGAGAACTTGACATAACGAATTGTTTCGTCAAGCATTGAAACATTATTTGAAGCATCCTCATCCATTCACTTCTCAAAAAGGATATCCTCACGTTCTTTCTCTTCAGTGGCTTTACGGATTCCGGGTGTAAATGGATCAATTACACCGCTGCCATTGATGAATTCCTCTTCCGTGTTTTTCCAGCTGCCTCATCTCAACTTCGAAGCTACTCATTGAGTTATGCACCACGCAGAACACCCACTTTTCTCCATCTCTTGCCATTGATGCATTCAAAAGGATTTGCCCGAGTTTTTTCAACAAATGAGTAATTTGGTAAACAAATCGTCTATCCTAGAATAATTATTAAGTAATGGGACCTACATGAATACATTTTCTTCAACATTTGATTGTCAACAAAAAAAATTTCCCACATTTAATTGAATAAGTTTATGTATGTGGGACCTTTCTACAATTTTGTCATTTTAGAATGTATGGACCATTCCAGAGATGGAATTTAAACACAGGCCGAGGAAATTCAAGAGATAGTCGGCTGAGGAGATGGAAGACCCAGCGCTTGAGAGCCTCCTCGAAACTTCCTAGAAGTGAATTACGAGGAGCATTAGTAAGGTGCAATAAAAATCATTTTCTAAACATTAATATACTCATTTAATTTATCTCTAGATTGGTTGTCTAGTGGTACCGACGAGGTCTTGATCTAGTCTTCTCTTCCTAATATGTTTTAACTTCTGTGGTTTTTTGCATCGGCGTTAAAAATAATATTCCAAAGGATTTTATAAAAGTTTACCATGTTTTTATTACATATCTTCGGGTTGAATGTTAAAGAAACTAACCCATTAATCCATATATTATAAAAAAGGGTAAAACATAGAAAATTAAGATAAAAAGAAACTATAAAAAAGATAGTATTCCTCCACTCCTCAAAACGAGTAATCCTTTAAATCAGCTTTTGAATCACCAAGTTCCAAATCAGCCATGCATTCTTCAGCAGTCAAGGGGGGAAGTTGCCTAGTCTTCCGTCTTAGGTTGTGTTTGTGCCAGTCGCTTTTGAAGTGTTTCCTGTACTCTTCGGCATTACCGACGAGCTCGTTGCACGTGCTGCATCTTTGTTGTTTTCCCTCTCCCTCGGACCTCCCATCTTCCGCAGAGAGAGTTTGCTTCTGCAGCTTCTCACTCAGCTGAACAACCGGCCCCGTAGAATCCTTCTGCATGCTTGATGATTCGTCTTCAAGGTCATCGTAACGATCAACTGAGGTATCAGCATCTATGTGAACATTGATTGCAAGAATGTCCAATCTTCCTTGTAGATTTCTCACTAAGGTATCACAATCGCGAAAAAGACCTGGCTCCAATTCACAAATCTATCTCCCAATTTGGATCAGAGGGAAAAAATCAAGAAAGTGTCTAAATCAGATCTCATGTTATCAAAACAGCAAACAACAATTTTCAATCGTCATGCTAAAAGGCATTTAAGAAAATTTTATTGGGGGCAAAAAAAAAACAGTATTATTGCATAGACTGCAATATTATTTAACACGCGTGGCATTGAAAGCCAAGTCGTTTATATTGGTTGATGCACCTGGAAGTAAATACCACGTCATTTTGTTAAAGAGAAAAGGTTACTTAAGTTTAAACTTGAGGGTATATTACAGGATTAAAGCTATATCCAAGAAACTGAGAGTCAGTTACGATCTGAGACTTACAACAGAGAGCTGACTTCCAGATTCATCTTTTGAAACAACAGTGGAATTCCAACCATTGATTGTTTCCAAGAGACTGGATACATTCTGTTCAGGCACAGTTAATCGCAGTCTCATTGGAGAACGTTTTATGGGAAAGTGTTTCTGAAGCTCTCGAATAACTTCCAAAGCCTGTACATAGTTCAAACCTTTGTAAGAGGTTGAGCTACTGCAACAACATTGTAGGCAAATTTCTCAAATTATACAGAAGCGGAACCATTAAAAAAAGTAGAGACGAATTAAGGTAAGAGAGATAAATAAGCAAAAAAAGGTATGAAAATGGTTCTCACACATGATTAAAAGCTTATAAAACTTAATTCAACTAAACCATAAGAAAGAGAGCGGGTGAGGGTAATTAAGAAGTTAGCTTCCCTATCAACAAGACACTCAATCCAAGAATCTCATGAAATTTGTGGCCAGGAGATCAGCGAATTTAGCTAAAATTTAGACAATATATGACTAGTAGTACGCTAATGAAGTCAAATGTAACAAACCTGTTTCTTCGAGCTACTATTTGGATCAACAGCAAAATGTATTTCATGCATGAGTCGTTCAATCATGCTTATAGTGTAAGGTCGTCGAGTTTCAGGATTAAAAGTCTTCTGCATTACTAAAGTCGCAATATCCCTAAACTGACTTGATAATTTTGAGTCCCTCTCCTTTCCTGCAACTTGTAAGTCTCCTTTCTCCAAAATCTGAAATAGCCAAATAGATCACTTATTCAGTAAATCCATTTCCTTAGCTCAATCCTGTTACGAGGAGACGATAGTTCATGCGGCAGCCAAATTCAAGTGCGTTTACATTGGAATTTGATATAGTATGAACAATCTATTCTTAAAAGAAAAGATTTATTGTAAAGGTCATCTTGAAATTTTGAAATGCATAAAACTACAGCTAAAATTTGCTTCTTAATTGTTGAATAATTCTTTTGGATCCTAACCATATGCCTGAATGTTTGAAGCAGAAACAATAACATACAATATGTAAGTCTTTGCAAAAGTATCCAAAGTTCAAAGGCCCTCCCACACCAAACCAACCAAAGGACAAAGCAGCAACTGATGAGCACGTGCTTCAATTAAAATAGACTGATCGGATCCAATATACTCTCATCCAATACACTTAATGAGATAATTCAAAGATCAAGGCACAAAGACTGAGCCTTTCTATGCCTTGAGCCTAGGCGCATGCCTGGTACGTTTTTAATAACTAACACAGCAAACGTGCATATTGAGAGTTTACGATTTTTACAATTTCTGAAAACAAGAAACAGAGCCATCTAAGTCTTAACACCATTTTCTTAATCTAGGATCAGTTACATGTATATTTATTTCCAGCATGGCTTACTGTTTCTATATCAGCATGTGAAAAAATTAAAAAGATGCAGCAAGAAACACCAAAAGACGAGAAAGAGTCCACCTGAAAAAAATAATTGTATTGACTGACCTCCAAACATATTTTGGTGAGATCATCTGTACCAAATGCTGCAATTAGATCTTTAGTCTTAGCAAGAACACCCTTTGAAACATTGGAATAGACTGTCTGAGATTGCAACACTTCATCCACATCTTTCTCTCTGCGACAATACATCATTAATATCAGTACTGCACTTTAAATCTTAACAAAACCTAATAAAACAAAGTCTATCAAAATATAAATAAACAAGCATAGCAGCCGCTCAAACAATCACGTATCTTGTTGGGTGGTTTTCTAATTGTCTTCACACTTGTGAGACAGATAAAGAAGACACAAAAATCAAAATGAGAACAAGATGAATCTCATAATCAGCTAGTTTCTCTCAAACTCCAGTTCTAAAACCAACATTCTTGATCACCTACAAACACAGCAAAACTTCAGCATGTTCTCATACAAAAAAATTAATAACTCCGTGTCATGTGGGCAGACTGAACAGGTTGAGAAAGGTCTGCCACCCCCTCAAATGAACAAAATACAACCGAAGTGAAATTTTCTGAAATCGTAAGCTTAACCCCAACCTACACTAAATCAATTTACTTAACCGTGCTGTTCAGTCCTGAAAGATACGTATTTTATGGTAATATAATATTTTTTGTCATAATCGGTCCCGCCAAGGTGAAATGTTCAAAAATTGACAAAAACGACAAACCAGCACAAATCCATGATCAATCCAAACTCATACCTAAATTATCGTAACTACTCCAACTTAGCAGTAAAATTCATGACAAAAACGTTTGCAAACAGAATTATACAAAAGCACACACATATGAACACATACACGCCAGATCGCCAAGACAGGACTTTATTCTTATAACAAGCGACTTCGAAACGATTTCCGTGTTTTTTGAGGCGTACGACAGCTATGTTCGTGAGCCTCTTCTGGCCTATCGGCTGCACCAGTGTCCTAGACATCTCCACCTGTCTGCTTCGGCGACCTTCGGCGGCGGAGTTTTTCTCCCCCTTTGTTTTCAGGAATAATCCCGGCTATTGAAGTTATGTGATGGTTATGAAGAGTAGTCAGGACTTGGGCTTTTATTGGAGAGACTTGGGCCAACAGTGGGCTTCTAAATTTGATGGGCTTAAAACAAAGAGAGCTAAGATATCTTTTGTGTGTGTCTATATATACAATATACTCGTCAAATGGCCCTCGCGCAATACGCGAAAAATAATGCCCGATGAAAATAGTGAAAAAAACAATAACATTAGAATAAGGAATGGGCTTCTAAATTTGATGGGCTTAAAACAAAGAGAGCTAAGATATCTTTTGTGTGTCTATATATACAATGTACTCGTCAAATGGCCCTCGCGCAATGCGCGAAAAATAATGCCCGATGAAAATAGTGAAAAAAACAATAACATTAGAATAAGGAATGGGCTTCTAAATTTGATGGGCTTAAAACAAAGAGAGCTAAGATATCTTTTTTGTGTATCTATATATACAATATACTCGTCAAATGACCATCGCGCAATACGCGAAAAATAATGCCCGATGAAAATAGTGAAAAAAAACAATAACATTAGAATAAGGAATAAAAGATGTAGCAGTTATTCGAACATTTTCATATGATGCTTTGTAATCCTTGATTTTGTTGTTGTATACATAGGCTTTGAGGGAAAGATACTTTGAAAATGAAAAAAACAATTACTTTTTTGCAGCGTTCTTTTTTGTATGGTCAATTTTTAGTAAAAATTAGCCAAAGTAAGGTCTTTTAGAAGTTTTCAATCCAAATTTCCCAAGTTTTGTTTAAGAATTTGAACATTTATCATCGCCATTGAATAAATTTCTAATATTTTAATAATAATATTTTCATATTTTAACACAATGTTACTCCTTTTTTTTGTTACTTTGTTTATTTCAAATCATTTTCTAATTATTTGTAAATATTAACTTTTTAAACATTTTTAGATTTTTTTACTTATCAGAAATATTTTCTATGTTAATGTTTTAAAATTTAATATATATATATATATTATATTACGATATTATAAAGAGGGAGCATGCTAGAGAAACTATTTGGCCTCTTGGTATGGCCATGCAATTACCAAAATGCCCCTAAATCTTTTATTAATCATAAATAGTATGTCAACATGCAAAATTACTGAAATATTCCTGAGATTTTTAATGATTTTAATTTATCCTAATATACTATATTCTTAAAATGTCTGTAATATCCTTGATAATATTGTCAATTACAATGTTATCATATCACATAATATTTGTAATTACATATTTATATTGTAATTTTATACCATATAATTTTCTAAAAAAATTTACATAAAATTATATATGAATGTATCGCGTATCAAAAATCGCTAATATATATAATGCGCGAACCTAATTTATCAAATGTTTCCTTCTAATTGTACAAAATGGATTAAGGATATAAAGTGTTTTATAGTATTTTGTTAAATATAAATAAATAATATTAGGCGTGCCACCTAACTTTTAAGATAAAAGAAATTCCTTTGCAAAACCAAATTATCAAATATAACCATATATTATTTAATTTAGTACTATTTAAAAAATTAATTTAAACGTAGTTAAAGTAACAAATTTATCGTAAAAATATAATGTTCAATTAGACATGAGGAACATAATCGAGAAAGCTTCGCCAATACCAGGTAATTTGGTTTATCAAAGCCAAATTTGGAGTAATTAGCTAATTATAATAATAATGTACAAAATAAAAGGCTACATGTTGTTAGCATAACACAGACCTAGACCCGACCAAGGGTCATATATGACCTAGAACTAACCCGTGGTTAACCGGATCAACGGTTTCACAGATTGGACCCGTAAACGGTCCGTCTATAGGCGGATCGATTAAGTGTCATAATTTTCTAACCCGTAAACTGCCGGTTCAAGGGTTTATTTTAGTTTTTTTACATTTTTAAATTTAGAACATATGTTATTATGTAGATTTGAATTCATGAAATCCAACTCTAATAATTAGCTTCAAGTACTAAGCTAATAAAGAGCCTTGTTGATCTAAATAGAGTGTTATAATTTATATATATTAATCAAACAAATATATCTTAAAAATTTATTTGAACTTGAATTTGACGTCTGACTTTATATATTTGTGTTGCACGACAGTTACGTTTTGACGTACGAGTATTGATTACTGATTTATGTGATGTTGCTTCTCTGTGTTGAGATTGCGTTATATGATTGTTCGAATCATAATGGTATACATTCATGTTATTGAGATTGGTACCATGAGAGATATGCTACTGTTGAACATATGCTTTGGCATGAGAGGTATGCTCTGGTTGAGTATATGCTTTGGTTGTTATAACGTGTGAGGACGGAAGTATGATATGTGCTTCTAATATGAGACATGAAGGCTGAGCCACTAACATATTGAGCTAGGAGGGATATCATATATGTCCCGTTATAACATGATGAGGAATGAGACATGTCATGACATATTTGCATATTGTGATGCATGATACAGAACAATCACAGTTGAAATTTTACGATGGTTATTTATCGTCTGATGTTTGCTTATTGATATAGAACTTAGATGGTTGTCTATCAATACTCACATTGTGCGATTGTTTCTGTAGGGACTCATATACGTGGAGGACGGGATTGTGAGTCGATTTCTGATGCGAGCTGAACCACTGATTAGGAGTTGAACTTCTTTAGGTTGTTCTTATGTACACGTGATGAATATTATGTCAGGGTTTTGTAAATATTGTAATAACTGACATAGTAAACTCTTAATTAGTGTGTGACATTACTTAATTCCTACTCACATATGTATAGGTAATTGATACATAATGAATTAAGTAACGAGGACCTCACATCTATTCTCATTGCTGAAGCCCATTCATCAATAAGAACTTCTCTGTTTTTGAAATCCAAGATATCCATGTTAAGCATAAGTCCATATGAATGGTTTGGATATAACTACGATTTCTCGTAAGGCGTTTGATGTATATCTGGCCTGCGAGAACGGTTCTTTGTTCCAACTGGTGGATCCAAAGTTGCTGAGGTGAAATCTTCTCTGTGCGGCATACTTTGATCACCTTCGGGAGGATTGTGTGACCCAAAACTCTCTTGTGGTGGAGGTCTTGTTACAAGCTCTCTCGTCTTAAATTCTACGAGATTTAATCCCGCAAATGAATCAGCGAGATCACGCAGATCTTCCAGGCTGGTTCTTTCCATTACTTTGTGGGAAGTATAGGCTCTCTTCGTAGGACTGCAATTATTTTTTCAGTCTCTGTCAAAGGTCTTCGGACCTCCTCCGCTTTCCCTTTTTGATGTAAAAGAGGCTCTGTTCCATAGGACGGTGGTAACCATCCTCCGTTCCTTCTTCCTGTCGGACTTGGTCTTGACTCCAACTCCTTAACTCGGGTTTGAACATCTCGAAGGTTTTCAAGAATTTCCTCCTGATGTTTAATCATAATCTCCATCTGACTCGAAATCTGATGGATCTGGGTAGGGACATGGTATTGTAGGTTGTAAGACCCCAAATCTAAATGACGACATTTAGGCATTATTTTCATTCTTTAAAAGAATCATTACATGCTTCATATCTACGGTATGACTTTTATAGAAATTTGGGCAGAGTCTTCCCGTAAACTCGACTTCCCAAAAATAAACAAGGAGACAATAATCAATTCCTCAATCATCACAATATCAACATAATTTATTTCCCAACCAATCACCAAAATAATGCATCATTCATCTACTCAATTCCTAATGCTGGTATCACTCCAAACTAAAATACATCTAGCACCAAATACAAGGAGAAACTTTGAAATATGCATACAGACCATATACATGCATCTGGGGGCTCACAGGCGAGCCACGAATAATGAGTACCCATTTAATTGCATAAATAACGTATATCATTTACCCAATCTCATACTAAGCTTCCGAAAGCAATATTATCCAACCAAGATCAAGCTTGCTACACCAAAATAACTTTGTAGTTGTAGTACTTGTTTCAACAGAAACAGCCCCCACACAGGGTAAGCATACACTATCACAATACTCATATTCATAACAATGCATAATGATCATGATAAAATCATAATATAACAATTTAAGATTATTTAAAATCTATATAAAGAAGTACTCCCTGTACAATTTTGAATCCGTATAGCTTTCCACGAATTGTTCCTGTTTCAATCTCACACACTTTCATAACATCAAGTTCAGTATCGTTATTCAAAATATGATACTCATCAATACAATAAATTCAATACAACCAAAATCTATTATTTATGCTTAATCATAAGCAGTTTCATGTCGCATGCAATTTGTCTATCAATCTGTCTCATTCTCAACCCTTTCTCATATTGATCGAGCCAACGGCAACAATACTCAACTCGTATACTCGGATCACGTACAACTACGTATCCCTCATACCACATATATATACATATTCTTTTCTTTACTCATATATTCGGATCACGTACACATACATATCCACCATACCACATAAGTCATACTCAACACACATATCCATTTCTTACGTTCCATCATGACATTCAACAATACATGAATATATGAATATGTAATTACTTCATAATATGTATACCTGCTCGTACGTCACTACGTACCTTATAGTAGACAACATGATAGACTATCCCGACATCCGGAGAAGCATGTAGAATCTATATTAAAATCATCACTCGATATTAGCTCATTTACAACCCAGTCAAGCTATCCTCGATGTCCGGAGACTCGTGGAGTATCTACAACAATACAATAACACATTCATTAGTTCAATATTCAATTAAGTCAATACTACTTTCTCATGCCATTATAAGTCTCCTTCACACAATTTTATCCCACATTCTCGTCATTTAGAAGTTAAACTCCACTCGAACTTAGAATTATAAGCTCACACATGCATCAGCCAAAACATTCATATGCAGCAGTAAAAACTCATCCATACAGTTGTACAATACATACACACACATAGCAAGAATGCACCACATATATACGCTGCATAAATCTTAAAACAATCGAGCCAATATTTCATAGCAGCCATGAAATCTCTACAAAGTAATCATTTTCGAACCAGCTGAAATGGAATGAAACACCACATCAGATTAATGTTCCTGCACCAATTCAATCGAAATAACAAACAATTCGATTGGTTCAGTGGCAAAACACATGCATCAGTATGTTTTGGAGTGTGCCATCGAACCTAGCAGCTTGAGGTTAAAACTAATATACAAGACGTACCAACAACACAATATGCTAGCATCTCACGCTGCTAGCACGGCTGGAACCACAACTCAACATTTAATAAAATCTAAGGGAAAAACAAGCAAGACCCAACATCAAGAAATCTTTCCAAATATAACAATCATGCTCGCACAATAGCTGCGGCTTCACGCTGTAGGAGCAGCAGGGAAAATCGAATTGCAACCAAGGGTTTACACCCACTAACTAATAAGTAATCTAGCTAAGGCACAACAAATCCACGCAGAAAATCTACCAAATTCAAAGCTAAGTTCATGGTTATAGCAGAACTCACAAGATTAAAGCTGGAATCTGTCTACCAAGAAGGGGAAAATGAAACTAGTAGCTCAATGTAAGCATAACCACCGAGAAACAAGTAGAATAGCAGCAAAAAAAAAGATTTAATCAAGACATTAAGCTCACACGCACGCACGCAACCAGCAAGAAGATGGCTGAACATTTCCCTCCCCAAAACAGCAACAAAATCGAACAAGCTCAATAAAACTCAGGGAAAGTTCGAGTAAGCTACAAGGAAAAATTATATACACACACCTGAACAAATCATGCTTGAGATAGGGGAGAAGATCAGCCCTAGCAGCCGAGAAGAGAGAGACGGCAAAGAATGGGGAAGACGATGAGGAGTGGGGAGAAAATTGATTTTAGTGTATGGATTTGATAAATGTGTGTGTTTTAAATCCAACCCTAGTTTTAAATCCACACCATTCAATTATCATCTCATCCCAATAAAAAAATAATTTAATATTTTTATTTAAATCCCACTAATTTATTATTGCAGAAACTCCTTTAAATTTAATTTACAGTGCAAGTTCAACCCGAAATTACTTATTTCATCTCCAAACCAAAATACGATTCTCAAGAATTTAATTTCGTAATTATTCTGTAATTACAACAATTAAAGTCAAATAATAATTATAAATTATTTTGGGCATCACAATTCTCCCCAACTAATAAAATTTTGATCCCGAAATTTAAATACATGCTTACCATAAAAGCCAACTGAAAAATTTACGTACCGTTATACAGCTCAAGATAATGACTTGACCATATGTAGGATGACAGTCATTTGAATCATCACGGCTCACGCAAGTGCCCCATTACACCAACGATCGCAATACTACAAATCACACCACTTTACCGTATCCCAACATTAGCATGTAATGAGCTAACATATACTAATGTCATGTTATGTAAATCATTACAAGATAAATCATCATCATAATTTAGCTATCTGATAACATCCACTACTGTACGTTCAATTATCGTTTACGAACATATAAGTATCACCCATCAACTAAAATTAGTATCCACATACTAAAAGTATCAAAAGTCATTATCTATGTTTTCTTAGTCTGTATACATGATCTTAAATTATGCTTCACAAATATGTGACATATATAAGAATCTTATATCATATACACAACAATTATCTCAAATATTAAACAGTATCAAGGTGATACTAACCTTGTCTCATAAGATTTCAAATGAAATCATGTACCTCAACCTCAAGCATGCTCAATTTATCACCAATCATGTCATGAGTTTAACTTCCTTAATATCTTTTGCTGCCATGTGTAACTTCAATTACACTTCATGAACTCCTCCTTATAATTTGATCATCAAATCATCGTCAACAAATCATGAAAGCCAAGACTTATAGTATTTAATCATTAATTGCCTTATATCATAATTACAAGGTCGCTTCATGAAATTTCAACACTTACGTGTTCTTTGATAATCATTTTCACACATACATAATATTATTCATTTTCTGGGTTGTATCCCATACACAGCCATCCATTTAATCCACCTTGAAATATGCATTGATGATATTATGTTTTCCTTGCAAATCATTTGTGTATAACAAATTTATACCAATGTATCGATATCAATATTGTACTAATAATCCCATACTTGTGTAGCTGCGGAGTATGAAATGTACTCCAACATCATCATATGCACACCACCATTGTCCTGTAGGGAACAGGGGTACTCTTGAGCCCTTAAACATCAACATCTCCATATCTCATCACACAGCTGTCATCTGGTGTAAAATAAGTACTATAAACAATATCATTAGTACTTCTCATATACATGTGTCAGAACCACGCACCTTATAGTTTAAGCATTATGGATAGTCATAACATCACAGTCATTAACATGAATATCCCTACGTCAACAGGTTCACACATTCCATAGACATCTTGCTACAGTATACTATCTCATATCTGTGTGATGAAATTCAATACAAGAATCAATTTCATACCTCAACGATGTAATTCTCTTCAAACATTTATTCAACAGAGTACCATTTCATGAATGTACAATACATCACAGTGTAGTAAGTATTCATGACTTTTTATGTATCATTCTCATTGTATACCATCAGGTAACCAATATCTATTGCCAAGCAATTACTAGAACATCCATTAGTAAGTAGTACGTGCATATGTAATCATTTAGATGCCTTTCAGTAACTAATCCATTATCAAAGCATACTAAATCATTTTATCGTGAATTTTCACACTGATCACATGTCCACACATGACATTCATAATGATTCCACGTCATCCCGTGACGTTCCATGACATTCCATGACATACCCGGTATCTCATTCTCGCATTATTATATTCAATTCAATACAACAAGTGCTTACTCAATTATTAGTCCAAAATATACCAAAACCTAGCATGCTTCCACATCAATACATATCATCATAAAACACTTATTAAAGTTCAATCATTATTTCATCAATGATTACCGTATATATAATGGTGTTACCACAACGGTTACACCTTGCCTTGTTTTGTTACTGTAACAAAAACAAAATGAACATAACAATAATATGTTTCATTTTAATTTCATTCTCTACTATTCCATCAGTATTAATTGATTCTCATAAACCATATAAATCAATCGAGATAATTCACAATCCACATATATCAATATCAAACATGTTAAACCAAACGAAATGATTTACCTCAATCCCTCGTTCCCGTGGAACATTCCAATATTCTCTTTAGCCTACAACTCATGTATACGAGAAATGACAATATAGGTGTCACAACAAGGCATTCACTGCCATCTGCAATCAACATGTCATTAATACTCATCGCTTAACGCAATTGCGGTACAACAATATTCATCGCTAATAACGATAGAGGTACTAAGATATTTATTGCTAACACAATAGAAATATATCAATACTCATCGCTAACATTGGCATGCATAGTCTCATCGCCACTACAGGCATGCACAATATCATCGCCACTACTGGCATACATAATCTCATCGCCACTACTGGCATCCATATAATATCCATAATCACAATGAATAAAATTACATTCCTAAAAATAATCAGATGTAATAACACTTACTGTACACAGTGGATCCACACTTGATCATTTAAACTGTCACTGTTCTCAACATAAATATTCCACAAAATATAATTTCATATCAATACACAATTGATATACTCATCATCAATAACATGACAGTCCAAAAATATTCATTGCCTCGACATATCAGCGGTATTCACAATATTTCCATCGCTTCGATGTGATAGCGGCAAATATTATAAATCTCAAATATCACAATATAATCATACCATAATCTCGCCAATAAATGTTATCAATCTATCGTTATCAATCACACCCCGTTGTTGCATCACCATGCAATAAAAATGAAAGAAAACAATAATGTCTCTTCATCCACTCTCTCCATGATCGCTTTCACCTGTACATTTGATCATCACAATATGTTGAATCAACAAGGACAATTTAAATCAATATATATTCATCATCCTTCCTCTATAGTGGAGGCACATAAAATACATTACACACTCTCAATAGTGTCGATCCTGACAATAATCACGCCGCATGCTCTCCCTAGCATCGACCCAATATCGATATACACATCGCATGCTCTCTCTAACATCGACCCAATAACAATATACATGTCGCATGCTCTCTCTAGCATCGATCCAATAACGATATACACGTCGCATGCTCTCTCTAGCATCGACCCAATAACAACATACACGTCGCATGCTCTCTCTAGCATCGACCTAATAACATATCGCTCGCTCGTCAACGGCGACCCTGTCACATCGTACACTCGTCAGTGGCGACCCAATCACATCGCACACTCTTCAGTGGCGACCCAATCATATCGCACACACTTCAGTGGCAACCCAATCACATCGCACACTCTTCAGTGGCGACCCAATCACATCGCACGCCCATCAGCGGCGACCCTAGCACATCGCACGCCCATCAGCGGCGACCAAATCACATCGCTCGCTCATCAGCGGTGACCCAATCACATTAATTCGATACCCAATCACCCTCCATAAGAATCGGCAATCACCAATAGCGCTATTGATAAATTCTGCACCGAAAACCTCATTACCATATTCACAGTCAAAAATACTCGTGAGGGCATATGTACATCATCAATACATAATACAATATACATGGATACTTTGAACGAGTATTAGTACATCGTCACGTACCTGTGTCATCACATTTATGACATACACATACCCAATCATCACATGGTCTATTTATTTTGTCCCCGAATATTGTATCTTGTTTCCCATTTTCTGGTTCTTCTACAAAATCAGATTCATCAGCAAACTACTTACATATACATAGCATGTACACAAAACTCAACTCAATAAAATGCCTTCATTCTGTTACTAACAATGCCATCGATTTACCATCGACTTTAAACACCGTCAGCGTGGCAAATCATTCATCACGCATTTCAACAATACTTTCATCAATATGTGTATCTACTGGAATCAACAGTGATTCATCATTGCCATGTTCCTCATGATCCCTAATCAACTCTGCAACCGCAACGATTAGCAATAACACAATATATATTGTTTCATATCATACATATCATACTATGTATATAGGTGTAAATGTCACATCACGCTGTCGCAAAACTGTAATCATGAGTAAAATATGTGCTATTCAATTCTCTCGACACACCCTGTGAGACCCCGTTATCTAATCAGATACTAAGGTGCAATTTAGAGAACTAAACATTCATGTGAATATATCAGAGTAACGTGCCGTGTTGATTAACCTGAGCTTTAGAGATTACAGTACCAAAATGTTTCAAAAGGAATAACACAAATTCCTACAAAGGTACTACATTATAGTCTTACTCTACTCAGTAGAAGCTATACAAAATTTTTCTCTAACATGCTAATCCTGTAGCACTTCTTACAGCTCAGCATATCAACCACGACCCTGGTTCTCGTCAACAAAAGCACCTACAAAGACAACCCCCAACACATGAGCATATCATAATTCATATACAACATAATATGAATGTAAAGTGTAAATGCACAAATCATAAATACAAAGCACTTCCTGTATTTCCAAGCATTTACAACGCCCATTGGTTGTCCATGTACCATAACTCATAATAAAACACATTATATGAAATTATGGATCCTTTAATAATGTCATGACATATCACCTCTTTCTTCACATATCTTTTGAGTCATATATCAATAGTTATGTTAATGCTTCATGCTTCACAACTCATAATGAGCGGTACAATCCTCCCCGCTTCATTACTACAGAACCTCATAATGAGCGGTACAATCCTCCCCGCTACATTACTACAGAATCTCATAATGAGCGGTACAATCCTCTCCGCTTCATTACTACAGAACCTCATAATGAGCGGTACAATCCTCCCCGCATCATTACTACAGAACAAGCATAAGCATTAAACATACAATGTGATCTCTCTTGACTCGTGGAATACACCTCTTTATTCCACATCACAATATGCAACAACAATGCATAATATGCAACAACAATGCATAATAACATGTATCATACTCTTAATGCATCACATTGCATTCATCATGTGTCAAAAAGACAAACATAAAGTACATGTTACCGTTGGGATGCCCGTACGTCGCTTACGTACCTTTTCAAAATGTAGTGTGTTGTGGGACTCTATCCCCTGCGCTGTGTAGCTGTCTGTGAAGGCTCTACACCAGTGTACAACACAATATTAGAAGTCTCATTACAATCCAATATCAAATTTAAAACAAATTCTACATTTAAAAAAAAAAAGGCACTACCGATCGATCGGACCTCATCACCGATCGATCGGTGAACTGTTTGAATTAATGAAAAAAAGCTACGGCTTTTGCCGATCGATCGGTGTTCTTCACCGATCGATCGGTCGATCATATTCAACCCAGATTTTCCAGAATTCTTTAACACCGATTTTCATACCCTACAATCTAACATGTAAGATATACAACATGCCAAGACCAACATGCTAGCAGTTATAACACACTACCCTGAGTGTATTCATATCAAATTTACACCCCAAACACAAGCCCACATGCATAAACGTCGACCATTTACACAAGTACTCGATCAACTTTTCTGGAAACAGGGCAACATATTCATTTCCAGATTTCTTGAGCACCTCATTTCATGCTATTAAAACTACAACATATAACATAAAGCATGCTTGAACAAAAACGTCCTGGGCTTTAAAACACTACCATGCATGTACTCAAATCGAAGGTTCACCAAAAAAACCATCTAACATGCATGATATCACCTCCTCAAAATCACTCCCAATCCACATTTTTCCAGAAAAACAGGGGAAATATCTACCCAGATTTTCGAACACCCTACTTTACATGCTTATTTTCTTTACATAAAACATGTAATATACATAAGGAAAAATACTGAGAGCTTCATAACAACACCATGTAAGCATTTAAATCGAAGTTTTAAGAAACCTAATCTAACATGCCGTATTCACGCCACCTAAAAACATGTACTTAAACAAGTTTAAAGCAAAAACAGAGCATGGTTTCTCACCCTACTTTGCTCCGATTTTTGAAGGACTTCCAGGCGATGAAAAAGGGAAAGCTCCACAGAATTTTGCTTAGCAGGTGCTGGTGAAGAAATGGGAGAGAAGGCTCGAGAATTGGAATGGCTGAGAGTGGTGAAATGATTGAGCCAAGTGGTGAGTAAAGTCAGCATGTGTACAGGCTGATTGGCATGGGTTGGGGGGGGGGGGTAGGGTGTTGGGTGGTTTGATGTGTTATGTTTTGGTCCCGATATTTAGCACGATATATTAGAATATCCTCACACGATATTTATAGTATTTTCTCAATAAAATACTTCAATTCCCATTAACATGCTTTACCAAAACAAACAACACACACCCCAAATAAACATGCCACGACCCCAAAATCCCAACATATATCACATGCACCCTGAAATGAATCTCCCCAATAATATTATTTCAATCCCATGAATTAACACCCAAATCATCATACATCATAATTTAAATTAAATGATTAAAATCACATAATCATTTCGGGGATATCACAATACTCCCTTACTTATAAGATTTCATCCCCGAAATCAAACATGCTCACCAACATGAAGTAAAACAATAAATAAACGCATACCAGAAAACAGCTCTGGGTAGTGCTGCACCATGTGTCGCTCTGTCTCCCACGTAGCCTCCTCGACACCCCTACGATCCCACTGAACCTTGATCATAGGAATAACTTTGTTCCGAAGCCTGCGGTCTGCTCTATCTAGAATCCTGATAAGCCGCTCCACGTAGGAAACATCGGACTCAATCTGCACCTCTGAAGGCTGCAACACATGTGAAGGATCCGGCTCATACTTCCTCAGCATAGACACATGGAATACATCGTGAATACCAGACAGAGAATGCGGTAAGGCCAAACGGTACGCCAGAGTACCAACACGCTGTAAAATCTCATACGGCCCCACGTATCTAGGAGACAACTTCCCCCGCATACCAAACCGTACTACACCTCTGAAAGGCGAGATTTTCAGAAAGACTCTGTCGCCTAACTGAAACTCCAACGGTCTACGCCGCTGATTGGCATATGCTGCTTGTCTGTCCTGAGCTGCCTTCATCTTTCTTCTGATAACCTTAACTTTCTCTTCCATTTCCTGAACCAACTCTGGTCCTCCAACCGACTTACGGTCTATGTCATCCCAACACAAGGGTGCCTACAACGCCTACCATAGAGGGCCTCGAAAGGAGCCATCAGTATACTTGCCTGGTAGCTGTTGTTGTAAGAGAACTCCACCAAGGCTATCGAGTCCTGCCATGAAGTGTCGAACTCTAGCACACAAGCTCTCAACATATCTTCGAGCGTCTGTATCGTACGCTCAGTTTGTCCGTCCGTCTGAGGGTGATAGGCTGTGCTCAGCCTCAACTCTGTACCTAGAGCTGTCTGCAGACCCTCCCAGAAGTGAGATGTGAACCGCGGATCTCGATCGGACACTATCGAAACAGGGATCCCGTGCAGTCTCACCACATCTCTGACATATAACTGTGCCATCCTCAAGTGCGTATATGTCATACAGTAGGGAATGAAGTGAGCCACTTTAGTCAATCTGTCCACGACTACCCAGATGGCATCAAAACCCGAAACAGTCCTCGGTAAGTGGGTCACGAAATCCATAGACACGTGCTGCCACTTCCACTCGGGTATCTCCAAACTTCTTAGCTCACCTCCAGGCCTCTGCCTCTCGACCTTTACCTGTTGACAAATCAAACAGCGCTTGACGAACGAAGTAACATCCCGTTTCATTTGCCTCCACCAGAACTGGCTGTATAAATCCTTATACATCTTCTTCCCGCCTGGGTGGATACTCATCCTGCTGCAATGAGCTCGCTGTAATAAACCCTGCCGCAACTCGGGTGCATCTGGAACCACCCATCTGTCGCCAAGTCTCAGAGAACCGTCCTCAGCCACTCTGAATCTCGATGGCTGGCCTGAGTGAACCACTGATATCCATCTCTGAACCTCTGCATCGGTCCCCTGAGCCTTCATGATGTGATCATAAATAACAGGTTCAGCTAACAAGGTCAAAACCTGTACCGGTGAAGCAGACACATCATAATCAAATCCCAAATGGCAGTAGGAGCCCAACATAGCTGATAGACACATGGCATCCTCTGCTGTGTTCCTCACCTTCTGACTCAAAGTGTCGGCTGTCAGATTTGCTTTCCCGGGATGGTATAGGATTTCACAATCATAATCCTTCAGCAGGTCCATCCATCTCCTCTGCCTCATGTTCAGCTCAGCCTGTGTAAACAAGAACTTCAGGCTCTTGTGATCAGTGAAGATGGTAAATGAGGTACCGTATAAGTAGTGTCGCCATATCATCAAGGCGAACACTATAGCTGCCAACTCCAGATCATGGACTGGATACCTCGTCTCGTGTGGATTCAACTGTCTCGAAGCGTAAGCCACTACATGTCTGTCCTGCATCAGTATGCACCCTAAGCCCTATAGCGATGCGTCGGTATAAAGAACAAATCCTTTGTTCTCCTTGGGAATCACTAGAACTGGTGCAGTAGTCAGTCTGTGCTTCAATTCCCTGAAACTCTGCTCACAAGCCTCTGACCAACAAAATGAGACTCCCTTCTGAGTCAGCTGTGTAAGTGGCTTGGCGATCTTTGAGAAACCCTCGACGAAACGTCGATAATAGCCAGCCAGACCAAGAAAACTTCGAATCTCACTGACTGAAGTAGGGGCAGACCAATCCATAACTGCCTCTATCTTCCTCGGGTCTACTGATATCCCCTCTCGTGATATGATATGGCCCAAGAATGCAACACTGCTCAGCCAAAACTCACACTTGCTGAGTTTGGCGTACAACTGATGATCTCTGAGGATCTGGAGCACTATCCTCAGATGATCGGCATGATCCTCCTCACTCCTTGAATAGACCAGGATGTCATCAATGAACACGATCACAAACTGATCGAGGTACTCCTGAAATACTCTGTTCATCAGGCTCATAAATGTAGCAGGGGCATTCGTCACCCCGAATGGCATCACTAAGAACTCGTAGTGTCCATACCGAGTTCTAAAGGCCGTCTTTTGGACATCATCAGCTCTAACCCGCACTTGGTGATAGCCCGACCTCAAGTCTATCTTGGAGTACACCTCTGTACCCTGAAGCTGGTCGAACAGATCATCAATCCTCGGAAGTGGATACCTGTTCTTCACTGTAGCCTTGTTCAGTTGCCTGTAGTCAATGCACAGACGCATTGAACCATCCTTCTTTTTCACGAACAAGACTGGTGCACCCCAAGGCGATAAACTAGGACGAATGTATCCCTTGTCAAGGAGCTCATGTAACTGTACCTTCAGCTCTCTCAGCTCTGCCGGTGCCATCCTATATGGGGCACGAGAAATAGCAGGAGTCCACGGCAGTAGCTCAATGGCAAACTCAACGTCTCTAACAGGCGGAAACCCTAGAATCTCATCTGGGAACACATCAATGAACTCTGCCACAACCGGTATGCCTTCGGCTCTCACTTCATTTTCCCCAGATACATCCACGGCATAAATGATGTAACATGTGTGGCCGCGCTCCAATAATCGCGCCATCTTAACCGCTGATATTACCGGAATCTTTGGACGAGAGTCGTCCCCATAGAAAGTCCACTGGAACCCCTGATCAGAAAGAAAACGTACTATCCTCTGTCGGCAGTCTACCACAGCTCGGTATCTGCTCAACACATCAATGCCGATAATACAGTCAAAATCTGCCATCTCTAACTGAATCAAATCGGCCCTCAGATCGTTGCCCTCAAAATAAATGAGGCAATCAGATAACAATCGGTCAGCAATCACATGCTTCCCCGTGGGTGTCGAGACCATGAGAGGCGTGGGTAACAGAGACGAGCACAAGCGGTGCCTCTCCACACAAGCGGTAGATACAAAAGAATGGGAAGCACCTGTATCTATCAATATAAGTGCAGGGTACGTAAATAAATGGCACGTACCAGCAATGACCTCCTCCGGGGCTGCCTCAGCCTGCTCCCTAGTCAGTGCATACACTTGACCCTGCGGCGGTCCTGCCGTCTGACCTCCCTGTGGTCGTGGTGCAAACTGCTGTCTCTGTGGTGCCCTCCCAGCATCAAACCTTGGCCTATTCAGCCCAGAGTCTGCCTGTCTCTGTGGTGCTCTCCGATCGGGGCAACCTCGAGCCAAGTGGCCCACCTTGCCACAAACATAGCAACCCTGGCAGTCCCGTGATGAGTGCCATCCTCCACAGTTGTTACACCTGCTTCCCCCTGTCTTGCTCCCCTGTGTGGGTCCCCGATTGTTCTGCTTCTGACCCTTAGACTTCTTCCCACCAAATCTGGAAGATGATGAGGCCCCACGAGACTTGAACAGATCCTTCGTGGCCTCAAACTATCAGCAACAGGCCTCGGTGGTGAAACTGAATGGGGTACATCATCCTTATACGCGCCCACCGCAATCTCCGCCAACTCTGCCCGTGTCAGGGCGTCATCAAATGAGCTGGGGTTGTTGGAGATAACCCGATCAAATAGCTCTGGCATCAATCCCTTCAGAAAGTTCCTCATCTTTGCATGGCTGCTCACAGCGATATGAGGTACATACCTCAGCAGTGAGGAATACTGCATAGCGTAGTCTGACACTGACATGCTACCCTGCTTTAAAGCATTGAACTCGTCTTCCTTTAATTGTCTGGCAGCTGCAGAGAAATACCGGTTAAGGAACCGGGTCCGGAATACAGTCCAGTCAACTGCCATACCTAGAGCTCTCAGCTCCATCACGGTGGTCTTCCACCACATAGCAGGCTTCTTAGCCATCTGAAACTCGGCTAACCTCAGCTATGCCGTGCGTGCACAGGGTGCAGTCACAAGTATTTGCTCTATACGCTCCAACCACTCCTCGGCTACTTCACCAGACTCAATCCCCTCAAACATGGGCGGATGGAAACTCAGAAACTGCTTCAAATTGAGCTCCCCTGGCAGTAACATCTGTACACTGGGCTCCAAGCCCACAGCAGGTGGTGGTAAAGGATTCAGCTGAGCGATACTGGCATTCCTACTGTCCATATCCCCTACCTCCTCATTGGGGTTCTCCGGGTTAATCTCAGCCATGCTGTAACACAAGAGTTAACAACAATACCAAAAGCAGTTCATAATATAAGCCGTTAGATAACAATAGTATCATATTCAAAGCATGTTAGTATAACACTTATACAACCATATGCATCACATGCATAAGCATGCCCAAATGAATACCTAGCCAACTTGTTTCTAAAGGCTACCCTTCACTCTTCCCTGGTTATCTAACCACTGCTCTGATACCACTAAAATGTGAGACCCCGTTATCTAATCAGATACTAAGGTGCAATTTAGAGAACTAAACATTCATGTAAATATATCAGAGTAACGTGCCGTGTTGATTAACCTGAGCTTTAGAGATTACAGTACCAAAATGTTTCAAAAGGAATAACACAAATTCCTACAAAGGTACTACATTATAGTCTTACTCTACTCAGTAGAAGCTATACAAAATTTTTCTCTAACATGCTAATCATGTAGCACTCCTTACAGCTTAGCATATCAACCCCGACCCTGGTTCTCGTCAACAAAAGCACCTACAAAGACAACCCCCAACACATGAGCATATCATAATTCATATACAACATAATATGAATGTAAAGTGTAAATGCACAAATCATAAATACAAAGCACTTCCTGTATTTCCAAGCATTTACAACGCCCATTGGTTGTCCCTGTACCATAACTCATAATAAAACACATTATATGAAATTATGGATCCTTTAATAATGTCATGACATATCACCTCTTTCTTCACATATCTTTTGAGTCATATATCAATAGTTATGTTAATGCTTCATGGTTCACAACTCATAATGAGCGGTACAATCCTCCCCGCTTCATTACTACAGAACCTCATAATGAGCGGTACAATCCTCCCCGCTACATTACTACAGAATCTCATAATGAGTGGTACAATCCTCCCCGCTTCATTACTACAGAACCTCATAATGAGCGGTACAATCCTCCCCGCATCATTACTACAGAACAAGCATAAGCATTAAACATACACTGTGATCTCTCTTGACTCGTGGAATACACATCTTTATTCCACATCACAATATGCAACAACAATGCATAATATGCAACAACAATGCATAATAACATGTATCATACTCTTAATGCATCACATTGCATTCATCATGTGTCAAAAAGACAAACATAAAGTACATGTTACCGTTGGGATGCCCGTACGTCGCTTACGTACCTTTTCCAAATGGAGTGTGTTGTGGGACTCTATCCCCTGCGCTGTGTAGCTGTCTGTGAAGGCTCTACACCAGTGTACAACACAATATTAGATGTCTCATTACAATCCAATATCAAATTTAAAACAAATTCTACATTTAAAAAAAAAAGGCACTACCGATCGATCAGACCTCATCACCGATCGATCGGTGAACTGTTTGAATTAAGGAAAAAAAGCTACGACTTTTGCCGATCGATCGGTGTTCTTCACCGATTGATCGGTCGATCATATTCAACCCAGATTTTCCAGAATTCTTTAACACCGATTTTCATACCCTACAATCTAACATGTAAGACATACAACATGCCAAGACCAACATGCTAGCAGTTATAACACACTACCCTAAGTGTATTCATATCAAATTTACACCCCAAACACAAGCCCACATGCATAAACGTCGACCATTTACACAAGTACTCGATCAACTTTTCTGGAAACAGGGCAACATATTCATTTCCAGATTTCTTGAGCACCTCATTTCATGCTATTAAAACTACAACATATAACATAAAGCATGCTTGAACAAAAACGTCCTGGGCTTTAAAACACTACCATGCATGTACTCAAATCGAAGGTTCACCAAAAAAACCATCTAACATGCATGATATCACCTCCTCAAAATCACTCCCAATCCACATTTTTCCAGAAAAACAGGGGAAATATCTACCCAGATTTTCGAACACCCTACTTTACATGCTTATTTCCTCTACATAAAACATGTAATATACATAAGGAAAAATACTGAGAGCTTCATAACAACACCATGTAAGCATTTAAATCGAAGGTTTTAAGAAACCTAATCTAACATGCCGTTTTCACGCCACTTAAAAACATGTACTTAAACAAGTTTAAAGCAAAAACAGAGCATGGTTTCTCACCCTACTTTGCTCCGATTTTTGAAGGACTTCCAGGCGATGAAAAAGGGAAAGCTCCACAGAATTTTGCTTAGCAGGTGCTGGTGAAGAAATGGGAGAGAAGGCTTGAGAATTGGAATGGCTGAGAGTGGTGAAATGATTGAGCCAAGTGGTGAGTAAAGTCAGCATGTGTACAGGCTGATTGGCATGGGTTGGGGGGTGGGGGGGGTGGGGTTGGGTGTTGGGTGGGGTTGGGTGTTGGGTGGTTTGATGTTATGTTTTGGTCCCGATATTTAGCACGATGTATTAGAATATCCTCACACGATATTTATAGTATTTTCTCAATAAAATACTTCAATTCCCATTAACATGCTTTACCAAAACAAACAACACACACCCCAAATAAACATGCCACGACCCCAAAATCCCAACATATATCACATGCACCCTGAAATGAATCTCCCCAATAATATTAATTCAATCCCATGAATTAACACCCAAATTATCATACATCATAATTTAAATTAAATGATTAAAATCACATAATCATTTTGGGGATATCACACACCCTTAGGCCGTAGACATCCCAAAGAGCTAACCACTGCTCTGATACCACTGATGTAACAAAATCTGAATGACGACATTTAGGCATTATTTTCATTCTTTAAAAGAATCATTACATGCTTCATATCTACAGTATAGCTTTTATAAAAATTTGGGCAGAGTCTCCCCGTTAACTCGACTTCCCAAAATAAACAAGAAGACAATAATCAATTCCTCAATCATCACAATATCAACATTTTATTTCCCAACCAATCACCAAAATAATGCATCATTCATCTACTCAATTCCTAATGCACCATATCTCTCCAAACTAAAATAAAATCTAGCACCAAATACAAGGAGAAACATCGAAATATGCATACAGATCATATACAGGCATCTGGGGGCTCACAGGCGAGCCACGAATAATGAGTACCCATTTAATTGCATAAATAACGTATATCATTTACCCAATCTCATACTAAGCTTCCGAAAGCAATATTATCCAACCAAGATCAAGCTTGCTACACCAAAATAACTTTGTAGCTGTAGTACTTGTTCAACAGAAACAGCCCCCACACAGGGTAAGCATACACTATCACAATACTCATATTCATAAGAATGCATAATGATCATGATAAAATCATAATATATCAATCTAAGATTATTTAAAATCTATATTAAGAAGTACTCCCTGTACAATTTTGAATCCATATAGCTTTCCATGAACTGTTCCTGTTTCAATCTCACACACTTTCATAACATCAAGTTCAGTATCATTATTCAAAATATGATACTCATCAATACAATAAATTCAATACAACCAAAATCTATTATTTATGCTTAATCATAAGCAGTTTCATGTCGCATGCAACCCTTTCTCATATTGATCGAGCCCACGGCAACAATACTCAACTCGTATACTCGGATCACGTACAACTACGTATCCCTCATACCACATATATATACATATTCATTTCTTTACTCATATATTCGGATCACGTACAATTACATATACACCATACCACATAAGTCATACTCAACACACATATCCATTTCTTACGTTCCATCATGACATTCAACAATACATGAATATATGAATATGTAATTACTTCATAATATGTATACCTGCTCGTACGGCACTACGTACCTTATAGTCGACAACATGATATGTTATCCCGACATCCGGAGAAGCATGTAGAATCTATATTAAAATCACCACTCAATATTAGCTCATTTATAACTCAGTCAAGCTATCCTCGATGTCCGGAGACTCGTGGAGTATCTACAACAATACAATAACTCATCCATTAGTTCAATTTCAATTAAGTCAATACTACTTTCTCATGCCATTATAAGTCTCCTTCACACAATTTTATCCCACATTCTCGTCATTTAGAAGTTAAACTCACTCGAACTTAGAATTATAAGCTCACACATGCATCAGCCAAAAACATTCATATGCAGCAGTAAAAACTCATCTATACAGCTGTACAATACATACACACACATAGCAAGAATGCACCACATATATACGTTGTTCTTAAAACAATCGAGCCAATATTTCATAGCAGCCCTGAAATCTCTACAAGTAATCATTTTCGAACCAGCTGAAATGGAATGAAACACCACATCAGATTAACGTTCCAGCACCAATTCAATCGAAATAACAAACAGTTCGATTGGTTCAGTAGCAAAACACATGCATCAGTACGTTTTGGAGTGTTCCATCGAACCTAGCAGCTTGAGGTTAAAACTAATATACAAGATGTAAGGACCCCAAGCCCTTAACCCTTAATTAGTGTATTAACCACTATGTGTGGCACATGCTTTCAATAAAAAGCCAATCGGGAAGCTCAGATGATACTTTACCATTGAATGGCAATTACAAAATTTCTTTAATATTCAACATTAAGATCATCTCTACCCGCAATTAGACTCCCATGTTCGCCCTTTAACACCCCCATTACACCACTTTTGCATTGTGGGTTTTTATAAAAATTTGGGCAGAGTCTCCCCATAAATTGAGCTATCCCAAAACAAAAGCACATCACATAAAATAATTCCCGGCCAGGGAATACACAATACTCAACAGAATACTGAACACAAAGTAAATTCCCAGCCAGGGAAGACACCACACATAAGACGACAAAAGTGGGTTTCAACACCCACATAACACACTAACGACTCTCATATCATTAGCAATTCTACCACAATTGCATGCAACATATAATGAAAGAGAGAAAGGCTCATGCCTTTATATACAACCCATATACAAGAATATCCGTGCTCACATGCGAGCATCATAAATGTGTATGTAAATCTCGGGTGTATATAAGTACTCTATACGATACCGTGCTCCATCAAGCCCTGGTACCACGATCCTATGAGTACATCCAATCAACAGCTCGAGCTCAGCTCCACAGCCATCGATGCACCTGTTCACCTGCCCCAACAGAGACAGCCCCCAACGGGGTGAGCATACCAATACACAAAATCTCATAATCACAATAATGAAATTCATGATTTACAACACAAGTAAATATTAATGAATTTTAAATGATACTCCCTGGATGGCAACATCCTCATCCGGGGTTCCGTGTACTGTCCCTGTTCTCACAATCATCAAACTCATCAAATCTCATAAATCAGTAAATCAACACATTGATTTAACTCATAGCATGCCTGATTCTCAAGTATCAATAATTAATGATTCCAAATTCATTATACATACAAACATAGATATCTCGATATCTAATACTGATTTTCAACTTTGCTACCAATCACAGATAGCTCAAATGCCTAACATTTATTTTACAAATTCTCCATTATACTTAGACATCTCACATGTCTCATATCGAATACATGATCCCACGATCATTCTCAGGCATCTCAAATGCCATACAATAGTCATATAAACCCAGTACCCCATATCTCTTATAAGGTCATACTACTCTAGTACTACGCACACTTGTGGCAGCGATATCAAGACTAGGTCATTCCATAGTCATATCAACACATATATGTATATAGCCATACCCACAACCATCTAATGCAATTACAACACATTATGCATTTCACAATTGCTATCACATAAAGTAATGCTCGTACGTCGCACGTACCTTAAATCTCCGAAGTCCGAGCCAAACCTTGCTCGAGTTCCATGTCCCGAGGAACGATGTGCTAACACGATAAATTAATTCACAATTAATTACGATCATTCAACCCATGCTCAAGCACACCCATAACCCTCAAAAATATTGTCAACACACGACAATAAACCATTATCGAAAATTGCTCAAGAATTCCCCACAAATTTTCGAACCTTCACAACACAAATCGAACCCAATTAAACACCATAATTCATCTAAAATATGAATTAATCAATCAACAACATGAATAATCGCCCCACATGCCAAAACCCCCAAAATTCGAATTCAAAGCCCTAAATTCGAATCCAATTCCTCAATTTCGAACACAATCAAGCATCATAATGCATCTAAAACATGAATTAATCAATTACTAACAAGAATCATCACTCCTTGTCAAAAACCCCAATTTTTCGAACCCTAACTCACGAAAATAGCGCTGAAATTCGAACCAAATGCAACAAATATTTTCGAACCAAAAGTCTGAAATCATCGACTCAATAACAGCTCAAAAACGCCCCAAAAACACCAGAATAATCATACCAAAATCATACCAAAATCGAGCCCCAAAAATCGGATGAACTCCAGTTTCGAACCCTACGCTTTCTGCAGAAATCCGAGCTCAAATCGCGACCAAACTTCAAATTGATGGTATGAATAGCTGCGCCTCGGAGAGACGAATCCAACGGCGGGTGGCACGCGCCGAACGGCGGCCGGACGGCGGCGGGCGGAGGCCTTTTGTGCGCGGGGGTCAAAGGGGATCGAGAAGTGCGCGGGTGCGGGGAGAGAGAAACAAAGTGGGAAAAATGGTTCCGATAATTAAAATCTCGGGTTCAATTGGTATTTATAGCAAAAATACCCCAAAATACTAATAGCCCCACAAATACATCATGATTCATTAAAAATCATCTGTTTTCAAAAATTCTCTCTCTAACTCAAAAATCCCATACCGGTGCCCACACCAAGCACCCGAGATTCCGAGTCACACTAAAAACCCAACTCACAGGTTTTCACCGAAATGAGAATACGATCTCAACCTCGGGATCCAACAATCCCAACTACCCAAATAAACGAGCCCAGAAGGCCCAACACCGCGATTAAACTCTAAATCGCCACGTAAAACAACTTTACGGGTTATTAACACTCCGGGATTAACATCCCTAATCTCTGGTCATCACAATATCCCCCACTAAAAGAATTTCGTCCTCGAAATTAGCACCGGTGTATCACGTAACACCCGGGCTACACAACTACATGAAGTCATAACCTCGATTCCTGACCATATCAGAATCGTCTTAAAAACCTCGAGAATACTTATCTCACATCGAACTCTGAAACAGAGCGACATACCAAAACCAACACCAACTCATCACCCAAGAGGCAAAACGTACCTCGATGCGGTTCATCCCAAAAGTCAGTCCCTCATGACTGCAAAACAACCAATACTTACGACCGTAGATCGGACAGTCATCCTTCGTTCTAATACCACTAGTAAGAACGCATCATGAATGACACCTCAACCGTGAGAACGTTGACTTCGTGTCAAACTCTGGAGTGGAATAGACTTCCAAATCCATCATAACGTCAAAGAGCGTCAGTACCACTCAACGCTAACAACCCAAAAGCAGTTAGTCAACTGAAACTGCAAGTATTCGAATTGTTCCCGATTCCATCGTAGATATCATTCAAAGACATCTCTATCATGACTCACGATGTCTAACATACATCGTTACGAGGGAAACATTAGCATACCACGGTGTACACATACCAAGTCTGGTTTCCACTTCCAAACCTCCTCCATCAAATGAGCAGTCGCATCATTGTAACTCAATTTGGGCAACTCACGGCCACAGATTCACACAAAAGACATCTCACAAGATGTCCACCTCCGGATATTCCAAGAATCACATCCTGGTCATAAATAAACCATCGAGACTCCACAGAGTTCAAATCCTGAAAGGACATGCAATAAACACATTGCATCCTCAACGCTTGTGTCGACAGCGACACCCAATAAATCCGAATTCCTGCCATCCCTTGATAATCCTAGGATTTAACAATCCAAACTTGGGAAGGCTATCGCATAACTCGGAGGAAACACCAACAAGGAAACACCTCAACCCTCACAAGATAATCCCTCCTCAAAGGGAGTCAACTAACTCCACGATTGTTTCTCATAATTATAGTGCCGTGGAGATTCCCAATCTCAAGGTGTTCCATATCTCTCATCAGAGACTTAACCATCCAAAAATAGCATACTCTATGCTTGACAAAAGGAAATCGATAACTGGTATCCGTACACTCACCGGTATACCTGCCTAGGCATGGACCTCACATGCACACTCAATGCACTTGGCTCGGGTATCTACAACATACCCCTAAGCCCCCAAACACAACTGTCAATACTGAGTCATTCCATTGCAGTGGAGAATGATAATCGACGATCAACAACACGGCGTGATTCCCAAAATCAACACCACACGTACCAACTTACTGAATCCTTCAAAGATTCCCAAATAGGTATAATACTACCTCTTCCCCACAAGGGAAGTGCTATCGAACTCGAGATCCACTAGTCTCGAACCACCGTTCGGAAAAACTGGATACAATAACACCCGTTGTATCCCAAATACACGGATTCCCTCAGATCGAGTCAATAACGACCTGATGACTCTCTTGTTGGTACTTCAACATTATGAGCTGTCCCAGACAAGTCTCACCAAGATTTAACATCAACGTATACACGTTTCAGTGAGGCATGCACAACCTCAACCTCAAATGACGTGGTGACTACTAGAGTCCACCACAATCCACATCGTATCACCTTACGATTTGCCAAACTCGATTCCAACGAGCAGTATCATGGCTCCAACAATCACACTATATCATTCCCCCAATATCTGGCTAGCAAAGCGTTGTCTCCATAGGCTCAATCAAGCCCACCAACAAACCATATGTTCCATCTCGGTATGCCATACCGTACAAACCGTTAGAGTAATGGGTCATCGCCCAACATATCTCTAAAATACCAAGCACAATGGGCAACCCGGTGTCCTTGCTCACTTATGATACAATCATAATCCGTTAAAACTTATCCCACACCCTCAGGGTGGGTGTAACCATGTCTACCCTATATCACAACACAAGCGAGTAGTTTCCTCAATGACTACTCTTACCACCAATCACTTGGCCCTAGCCAAACCAACGAGCATACCCAAGGGTATCATTCCTCGACAAAAGGTTTCGTCAACTAGTGACCCAGACTCTATCATGTGCTCACCATCGGCACTCAAACCATACAACTAAATACATAACATAAATGTATTAGCCATCAAAACGACGCTACACGTCTACATAGAACATCCACTATGTCATTGTCATCACGTGACGGTACCTGTCAACATATGACTTTGAAACAATATTGTCGACTCGTAACGGTATATGTCGATACACGACGTCTATAATCTAATCGTCAAACACATGACAATATAAGTAAATCAACACATGATATCCACAATAGTGCTAAATAAACAGTAATATGCCATACCTCATTGCTAACAATATAGCGGCATACCTGACTCAGTCATCCAACAGTGGTACGCAATCAGCACCCATCGCTCGTAGGTGGCGTAATCCAACGTCATGTGCATAGCGGCATAACCCATCGCTATAGAATCAGGGGCATAATCCCTCGTCATAGAGTCAGCGGCATAAAACCTCGCTATAGACATCTGGCGGCATGAACCATCGCCCTAGATGTAGCGGAATGTACAATCGCTATGAATACCCGGCGGCATAAGTCATCGCCAATCAATATAGCGGAATGAGGCATCGCTATCAGTATACATGCGGCATAAATCATCGCCAATAGAATAGCGGAATGAGACATTGCTATCAATATATCCGGCGGCAAGAACCATCGCCAATCAATATAGCGGAATGAACCATCGCTATCAATACATATGGCGGAATGAACCATCGCCAATCAATATAGCGGCATGAACCATCGCTATCAATACATATGGCGGAATGAACCATCGCCAATCAATATAGCGGCATGAACCATCGATATCAATACATATGGCGGAATGAACCATCGCCAATCAATATAGCGGCATGAACCATCGCTATCAATATATCCGGCGGAATGAACCATCGCCAATCAATATAGCGGCATAAACCATCGCTATCAATATATATAATGTGGTTGTTCCGGTCCTGTTATAGCAGCGGAATTTTAGGACCCCTCGCTTCGACATATAGCGGCATCATATGATATCTCTCGCTTCGACAAGGACAGCGGCATGTTACCTCGCTTAGACATGACAGCGGCAAATATCATATTACCATCGCTTCATATGACAGCGGCAAGTACCTCCCTCGCTCGAATATAACAACTACCGGAACTCCCACTAGCTCCATGTACCTGCATCCAGGTTAATACCACAGTTCACAATATAATGATCAATATCACTTTTTCAGTTATAACCACAATATTCCACAATAATCACAATATTCCATTTTAATCACTAGAATTGTGACTGTTCCGGTCCCAATACAACAGCGGAATTTTAGGACCCCTCGCTTCGACAATGACAGCGGCATGTTACCTCGCTCAGTCATGACAGCGGCAAGTACCTCCCTCGCTCGGAGATAAAGGCTACCGGAACATTCATCAATTCTACCACAATAATCAGTTGATTCCATTATCACAATATATCACTAACATTTCACATATATCATCACATGTAAGGGTTCACTAACCATGATATGTCACATATATCATCACACGTAAGGGTTCACTAACCATGATATGCATAATCAAATGTGTAACACGTTTTACCGTCCGAAGCCAGTACGTCTCACCTTTCCTGATTTTCCTACAAAATCAGATCCCTTAACACATAATGCATGAAGGGCCAGACATCACCATTAATGCCATCCCATCTCATGCTACACGATTCCTGCAATCACACTGATTAGCAACACCACTTTTCATATCATAAAAAGCACATAAACAACTAGTTGTGTCATACAACATTAATGTCATCATGCATAAATATGTGTTATCAATAACTTCCTAGGCCCTTAACAGCCCCAAAGAGCTAACCACTGCTCTGATACCACTAATGTAAGGACCCCAAGCCCTTAACCCTTAATTAGTGTATTAACCACTATGTGTGGCACATGCTTTCAATAAAAAGCCAATCGGGAAGCTCAGATGATACTTTACCATTGAATGGCAATTACAAAATTTCTTTAAAATTCAACATTAAGATCATCTCTACCCGCAATTAGACTCCCATGTTCGCCCTTTAACACCCCCATTACACCACTTTTGCATTGTGGGTTTTTATAAAAATTTGGGCAGAGTCTCCCCATAAATTGAGCTATCCCAAAACAAAAGCACATCACATAAAATAATTCCCGGCCAGGGAATACACAATACTCAACAGAATACTGAACACAAAGTAAATTCCCAGCCAGGGAAGACACCACACATAAGACGACAAAAGTGGGTTTCAACACCCACATAACACACTAACGACTCTCATATCATTAGCAATTCTACCACAATTGCATGCAACATATAATGAAAGAGATAAAGGCTCATGCCTTTATATACAACCCATATACAAGAATATCCGTGCTCACATGCGAGCATCATAAATGTGTATGTAAATCTCGGGTGTATATAAGTACTCTATACGATACCGTGCTCCATCAAGCCCTGGTACCACGATCCTATGAGTACATCCAATCAACAGCTCGAGCTCAGCTCCACAGCCATCGATGCACCTGTTCACCTGCCCCAACAGAGACAGCCCCCAACGGGGTGAGCATACCAATACACAAAATCTCATAATCACAATAATGAAATTCATAATTTACAACACAAGTAAATATTAATGAATTTTAAATGATACTCCCTGGATGGCAACATCCTCATCCGGGGTTCCGTGTACTGTCCCTGTTCTCACAATCATCAAACTCATCAAATCTCATAAATCAGTAAATCAACACATTGATTTAACTCATAGCATGCCTGATTCTCAAGTATCAATAATTAATGATTCCAAATTCATTATACATACAAACATAGATATCTCGATATCTAATACTGATTTTCAACTTTGCTACCAATCACAGATAGCTCAAATGCCTAGCATTTATTTTACAAATTCTCCATTATACTTAGACATCTCACATGTCTCATATCGAATACATGATCCCACGATCATTCTCAGGCATCTCAAATGCCATACAATAGTCGTATAAACCCAGTACCCCATATCTCTTATAAGGTCATACTACTCTAGTACTACGCACACTTGTGGCAGCGATATCAAGACTAGGTCATTCCATAGTCATATCAACACATATATGTATATAGCCATACCCACAACCATCTAATGCAATTACAACACATTATGCATTTCACAATTGCTATCACATAAAGTAATGCTCGTACGTCGCACGTACCTTAAATCTCCGAAGTCCGAGCCAAACCTTGCTCGAGTTCCATGTCCCGAGGAACGATGTGCTAACACGATAAATTAATTCACAATTAATTACGATCATTCAACCCATGCTCAAGCACACCCATAACCCTCAAAAATATTGTCAACACACGACAATAAACCATTATCGAAAATTGCTCAAGAATTCCCCACAAATTTTTGAACCTTCACAACACAAATCGAACCCAATTAAACACCATAATTCATCTAAAATATGAATTAATCAATCAACAACATGAATAATCGCCCCACATGCCAAAACCCCCAAAATTCGAATTCAAAGCCCTAAATTCGAATCCAATTCCTCAATTTCGAACACAATCAAGCATCATAATGCATCTAAAACATGAATTAATCAATTACTAACAAGAATCATCACTCCTTGTCAAAAACCCCAATTTTTCGAACCCTAACTCACGAAAATAGCGCTGAAATTCGAACCAAATGCAACAAATATTTTCGAACCAAAAGTCTGAAATCATCGACTCAATAACAGCTCAAAAACGCCCCAAAAACACCAGAATAATCGTACCAAAATCATACCAAAATCGAGCCCCAAAAATCGGATGAACTCCAGTTTCGAACCCTACGCTTTCTGCAGAAATCCGAGCTCAAATCGCCACCAAACTTCAAATTGATGGTATGAATAGCTGCGCCTCGGAGAGACGAATCCAACGGCGGGTGGCACGCGCCGAACGGCGGCCGGACGGCGGCGGGCGGAGGCCTTTTGTGCGCGGGGGTCAAAGGGGATCGAGAAGTGCGCGGGTGCGGGGAGAGAGAAACAAAGTGGGAAAAATGGTTCCGATAATTAAAATCTCGGATTCAATTGGTATTTATAGCAAAAATACCCCAAAATACTAATAGCCCCACAAATACATCATGATTCATTAAAAATCATCTGTTTTCAAAAATTCTCTCTCTAACTCAAAAACCCCCTACCGGTGCCCACACCAAGCACCCGAGATTCCGTGTCACACTAAAAACCCAACTCATAGGTTTTCACCGAAATGAGAATATGATCTCAACCTCGGGATCCAACAATCCCAACTACCCAAATAAACGAGCCCAGAAGGCCCAACACCGCGATTAAACTCCAAATCGCCACGTAAAACAACTTTACGGGTTATTAACACTCCGGGATTAACATCCCTAATCTCTGGTCATCACACAAGACGTACCAACAACACAATACACTAGCATCTCACGTTGCTAGCACGGCTGGAACCACAACTCAACATTTAATAAAATCTAAAGGAAAAACAAGCAAGACCCAACATCAAGAAATCTTTCCAAATATAACAATCATGCTCGCACAATAGCTGTGGCTTCACGCTGTAGGAGCAGCAGGGGAAATCGAATTGCAACCAAGGGTTTACACCCACTAACTAATAAGTAATCTAGCTAAGGCACAACAAATCCACGCAGAAAATCTACCAAATTCGAAGCTAAGTTCATGGTTATAGCAGAACTCACAAGATTAAAGCTGGAATCTGTCTACCTAGAAGGGGAAAATGAAACTAGTAGTTCAATGTAAGCATAACCACCGAGAAACAAGTAGAATAGCAGCAAAAAAAAAGGATTTAATCAAGACATTAAGCTCACACGTACGCATGCAACCAGCAAGAAGATGGCTGGACCTTTCCCTCCCCAAAACTGCAACAAAATCGAACAAGCTCAATAAAACTCAGGGAAAGTTCGAGTAAGCTACAAGGAAAAATTATATACACACACCTGAACAAATCATGCTTGAGATAGGGGAGAAGATCAGCCCTTGCAGCCGAGAAGAGAGAGACAATCGAGAATGGGGAAGGCGATGAGGAGTGGGGAGAAAATTGATTTTAGTTTGTGGATTTGAGAAATGTGCGTGTTTTAAATCCAACCCTAGTTTTAAATCCACACCATTCAGTTATCATCTCATCCCATAAAAGAATCATTTAATGTTTTTATTTAAATCCCACTAATTTATTATTGCAGAAACTCCTTTAAATTTAATTTACAGTGCAAGTTCAACCCGAAATTACTTATTTCATCTCCTAACCAAAATACGATTCTCAAGAATTTAATTTCATAATTATTCCGTAATTACAACAATTCAAGTCGAATAATAATTATAAATTATTTTGGGTATCACATAGGTAGTCATAACACTACACTGTCTTCTGGATTTCTCTAAGATCTTGGGATATCTTAGAAAAATCTGGTTTGATTTCTCGAATGGTTGGTTCTCCCATCCTATTCTTTTGTTCCGAATCATGTTAAGGGGTTGGGATCTGGAATCATGTGATTGTGCTCAGGATGATTTCTCTCCTGGGCCTTGGTTAACTCGAATTGGTGTTTGAGTTTCATCATGTGGAGGTTCCTTGCCACCTTTTCCTGTTCTTGATACTGGGATATGCTAGATGGGATAGCACCTATTTCCAGTAGAATATTCCATTTCTGGTTGAAGTGTTTAGCTTCGGCCAGATATACTTGATTCAGTTCTTCCAATTTCTGGAAGTACCATCTGTATGACTTGCACCACGAATATTCGTTCGGATCCATAATAATTTCTTGAATTGTCTCCTCCGTGTATGTTACAAATTATTATTCAAGATATTATTATAGTATTTCCATAATAAACCTAGGCTCTGATACCATTTTACAAAGACGGATCGCGAAGGAAATGATTATTAGAAAAATTAGTAAAACTTTGTGTGAGATTTGAAAAGTATTTAAAACTCTAGGGGGTATCATGCAATTAATCCCTTTTAACTTTATAACGGTAAATAGGTAAAGTGTTGTGGGGTAGGGAGTTAGGATGAAGATGAAAGTATGGTTGGGGAGTTAGAATATAGAATAATGGATAAGAGGAATTAAGTTAAAGAATGTTTGGGTTTAAGGATTTTAGGTGAGTTTACCCAAAAACAAATGGTCGCCTATATTGTTCGTTTAGGATAAAATTGATATCAGGATTTTATCAAAATTGTAGGGTAACAATGATGTAAGAAAGTAAGAGTGATATCGGGATATTTGAACATAAACCTGAAACTTTCAATTCTTCGTTTTCTCACATATTGAGGTGGAATGATCTATATTATCGGCCTCGTTTGGTAAGATAAATTCTTGTTATTGTTCTTGTTTTGTTCGAATTTGAGCTTGACTTTGAGAATGGTTCGAAATATTATTGTATGTTTGTAAGTTACTCAAATGATTGTTTGAAAACTAAAGATCAAAATAATCAAAATATATGTTATTATAGTAATAAAATATTGAAGTTGGGAATAAGGATGGCAACAGGGCGGGCCTGGACGAGTTTGGCCAACTATGACCCGCCCCGCTACAAAAAAAAAATTGTTCCCAAACTCGCCCCGCCCTGAAAACTAGACATGTCCTGCCCAGACTCGCGAACCCGACGGGTTTACATCCAAGTCAGTGGGGGCCGAAATATCGTACGGTAAATCTCCTATGGTTTTGACGAAAGTTAGCATCAACTGATTTTTCGCTGCTGTTGACGTATCCAATGGTCCCAGCCACCTCTCATGTTGCCCGAAACAGGGATGAGGTACTGGTAGATGAATCTGATGGACCTTGTTGGAAAGCGAAGATGTGAAGGGAAAACAGGTTTTGTCACGCCCCGAGACCGGGGTCGATAACACCGGCGTTGATTCTAAATACAATTCAAAATCAACAAGCAGAATTCTACTAAACCAGTCTATTATTCCAAAAATAAATAAATAATTCTTACAAATATCAGCGGAAGCTTCATAAATTAATGGCAACGACATCTTGAACAATATCATCTAATCCACAATCTCCAAAGCTGGTTTTGATCTTCCTCTTGATTTCATATTCGCTTCTATCTGGGGAATGGATGTAAGGGGTGAGCGTTTTGGAAAACACTCAGCAAGCGGGGGCCAATCGATGTGACAATATAATACATATTCATAATTTTTCCAAAACATATATCATAATCGAACATAAACTGATATGAATGTATCTTAACATAATTGCTCCAATCGAGCCATAACTTATCATAATTGCTCCTATCGAGCCGTAAAGCACAATAAATCCTCTAATTTCCTCTTGGTAATGATATCAGTCTCTAGACTTAACCCTCATAGAGATGAGATCATAACATCGGATCACCCACGAATAAAGGGTCTGGACTTCCCAGAACAACAGTTAACCATCGTATCAGGTCGTGTAAACGGTTATAATCCCACCGCATCAGGGCCATAAAGGAATTCCCCCCAATCAGATTTCGAAATTTAAAGTGCTTAAAAAATATAGTTTTTATCCGAACATCATAATTTCAACATAATTCACATATTGATTGAGGTTTCAAAACATACATATGATTTTCTCAAAAAACGAAACGAATATATAACAAAATCCCACTTACCGAGATCAGAAACGATTCTTGCGTGTTTCAAAGAATTTGGGTGTAAAAAACGTGATGAATTTCCTCTCATTTCCTTGCTGAAAATTTCACACCTTTTAGTTTGTGCTAGTGTGTGTTTCAAAAATTGTGTGGGTCGTGAGAAATTTTTGAGTTGCATACTATGTAGAAGAGTCTTATATTTATAGAGCTTGAAATAAAAGAATCTCGGTTCCTACGACTTCTGAAATTCAATCGTATCTTCCAAACTTATCTTTAGATTGTGCTTTATCTTCGGATTTGGTTATATTTATATATCTAAAAGATTGTCATAATATAATTCAATATTATATATTGTCAAGATATTATATATATAATTCAATATTATCTATCAACTTTTTATTGTTTTAAAACTCTACAAGATTATAAACTAAATATTATCTTTTGTACAAATCAATATTATCTTTAATACAAATCAATATTATCCTTTAATTTATAATATTATATTGATATCATGTAGTTGTGTTTGACTAAATTTCGGGTAATTGAGCAGATCAAAATACCGTGTAGTTGAGTTGACCAAAATTCCAGTTATTGACTTGGTTGAAAAATCGGGTTCTTACAGGTTTCTTGATGTTGTAAAGTGGATAATTCTTGGTGAGGAGGTTGCTCATGGTTGCATTGTCAACATCACACACGTTGATGGTGTGGCGGCAACCTGGGTGGGATTAAGGTCAGTATAGGCTTGTCAAAAAAATTATAATTTATATATATAGCAAGGACCCAAGACCCGTCCCGCCCGCTTCAAAAGCTTGTTGATCGGGTCCAGACCCGTCACATGACTCGTTTGATAGTGTCCAGACATGTCCCAGATGGGGTGAGTTTAATACGTGTCCGGGTCTAACTCGGACCTAGACCTGACCATAGTTTAGAACCCCCGGTTAGACGGTTCAGAACCGTCGGTTCTACGGTTCAAAAAACCTCGACCATTAACATTAACCTTCCTTGATGGTTCCGGTTACGGTTCATGAACCGCCGGTTACGGTTTCGGTTAACCAACAGTTGCGGTTAAGGTTTGACCAATATTTTTTTAAAAAAATTATTATTAAAATTTAAAATAAAGTGTGAAAAATATTTGAATTTGTTTTCATCCATGAATTAAACATAAAATGATGTGAAATAAATTCAAGCACAGATAATCAAAATATGTAAGATATATTTGTTTGGTTAATATATATAAATTTTAACACTATATTTAGATCAATAAGGCTCTTATTGCTTAGTAGACCCGACCATGGTTCAGAACCGCCGGTTAAACGGTTCAGAACCACCGGTTCTACGGTTCAAAAAACATCGACCCTTAACCTTAACCTTCCTTGACGGTTCCAATTACGGTTACGGTTAACCAACGGTTACGGTTACGGTTTGACCCTTACTTTTTAAACAAAATTAAAAATATTATTAAAATTTGAAATAAAGTGTAAAATGTGTTTGAATGTGTTTTCATCCATAGATTAAATATAAAATAATGTGAAATAAATTCAAGCGCATATAATTAAAATATGTAAGATATATTTATTTGGTTAATATATATAAATTATAACACTATATTTAGATCAACAATGCTCTTATAGCTTAGTGTTTGAAACTAATTATTCAATTTGGATGTCATGAGTTTAAATCTACACCATAACATATAGTTTAAATTTAAAAATGTAAAAACATTAAAATAACCCTTGAACCGCCGATTAACCGACGGTTCACGGGTTAGCAAAAATATGACCCTTAACCGGCCCTTCTATAGATGGGCCGGTTACAGGTCCGACTCTTCGAATCGTTGACCCGGTTAACCGGCCCGTTGACAACGGTCCGGTTCCGGCGATTCAGGGTCGATGATGACCCTTGGTCGGGTCTATTGCTTAGTGTTGATGCTAATTATTCAAATTGAAGGTCATGAGTTCAAATCTACACTATAACATATATTTTAAATTTGAAAATGTAAAATAAAACATTGAACCGCCGGTTAACCAATGGTTCACGGGTTAGGAAAATTATGACCCTTAACCGGCCCGCCTATATATGAGCCAGTTAAGGGTCCAACCCTTGGAACCGTTGACCCAATTAACCTGTCTGTTGACTACGGTCTGATTTTGTACAAGTTTAGGGTAGTTTATGACTTTTGATCGTGTATACCCGAACCTATTGCGACCCCTAATTGTATGGGTAAGGAACCAACATAAAAAAAATAAAAAAAATTCGCTTTTTTGCTTCAAATTAATTGCAAAAGCTCCCTTTGTTTTCACCATTTGCACCTGCGCAGAGAAATCGTTGTTCTCTGAACTCGAGCACTGGCTCGACATTGAAGCTCTACGGCATGAGTTCCAGAAACGATAAACCCGAAGCTGACGAAGGAGAAGACTCCAATAAAGTTACTAATGCAAACGCCTTCTTCGACGTCTATGGCTCAGAGGTAAGTTTTTGTGTATCTTTAAAATCGGTGTACTGGTTTTTAGCCCCTATAAATGTGATGGATTTAGTGTTGCTTTTTTTTCGGTTATGGTTTTTTTTTTTCTGTATCTTAATTGATCTGTATCAAATATTATTGTATTTGTCATAAGATATTTGCAATTCCTTTTCCTTAATTGTCGACCCGTGGCTTCTATAGTTACAGTTTACTGGTGGCGTGAGAAGTGAAGATGGTGTGAAATTTGCTGAAAATGAGTAAAAGAGATGGGTTTTTTTTTGGAGATTTGACACATGAGATGGGTTTTTGGAGATTTGTCATATGGGTCCAGTTTGTTTATGGCTAGAGTCGAAAGATGGCAACTTTAATGACCTTCTAACACAAATTTGGTATTTAGTTTTTGTTGCCCAGTAGCAGGGTTGGGTGAATTTTTTTTATAGTTTTTGCATGATTGGTGGCTATGATATAAAAACCATTTAATTATGTTTGTTGGAATCCCTTTGATCATTTAAATGTTAGCTGCGTGTGTTAGCCACTGGGATTTGCATGTGTCTTGAGATGATATGCTCTAGCTTTTAGTAGTTTCTGTGAATGATTTAAGTAGGACAATACATGACATTCGGATGCAGGCCAGAGCTGATGTCATTTTCAAGCAGCCTGAAGCAAATGCAACCTTAAATCTACTTGTATGTCTTGATTTTCGACCTGAAATTTAAATTTCGATATAAGTTGTTTTGAGGTCTTCAACTTTGATGGCATGTGATGTTGCAGGATGTTCAAGGACTTGTCACCTGGGTACTTGCTGAAGGCTTCATGCCATCATGGGTTTTTATTAAAGTAAAGGACATATCTTCGACACCCTTATTTGCTTGTTACTTTGTCTCATTATTTGTACATGCCTATACACATGCATTTTGTATGACCGGGATGAGAAGTGGGGGGTTGAAGTTGAATAGATCATTCCTTTATGGAAACACTAAGGTCTGCATATGACTTTTGTGTCTCATGGTTTTGATGGCTTTTGTGCATTTTGCATTTGTTCTGTTGTTGGATTTTGAGAATAAAAATAAACTAGTTACTCGATACAATGTAGTTCAGATTTAGGATTTTAAAACTAGCAGTTAGAATTTTTATTGTACTGCTAAATCAACCCTCCCCCATCTATTGATTGGTCTCTTCTTTTACTCAAATTATCATCCTCTACATGACTGAGCTTACCTTTGAACTAGTTTCTTCTGGTTTTGGGTTAACTTATTTTCGTCTTGAAACCGTTTATTTTTCTTATTCCTCTGATTTCCATCTTCTCATTTTTATTGTTTCTATCCTTTGAACTATTACGTAGTTGACTACAGAATGAATTTGATTTGAGATTTTTCGCTTTTCAATGTGCAGAATAAGCCCCTAATTTCAAAGGTGGTTATGATTTATTTGCCTGGCCTTGATGCTGCACTGTACTTATCTCAGTCCAAAGTAATGAAAAGTTTTAAACAAAATTGTGGCATTCCTAGGGCAGTTTTAGCGCTCAGGTAAGTAATTATACTACATGTGTATGCAAATGTCAAATCCAAATTATTCTTCTGCTATTTTAACAATTTTGTTTCCCTGTTTTGTTCTGTGCTAGCTGTGTATCAGATGGAATGCAGACTATTGATGCTCTTCTTACATGCAAAGTGAAAAGAAAAAGGGACGAGGCTGAAGTTGTTCGAAAGAAAGCAGCCGAAGCATCTAATCAAGGTTTGGTTTTGCATCTTGAAGCATAACTATTGAGAAAGTTTTATCTGAATTTTACGAAGAAACTTTGAGTTTATACATCTGGCATTAACCATTTTCCTAAGTTTCTGGTTTATGTTTTAAAACATGTTATTTATGAGACCTGTTGATAAATGTATTTGGTTACTTATAAGCTATTCAATTACATGATTTATTGGAGGATGAGTCAGTTTTATCTAATTTTTATTGCAAATTTTATCGTAATCATATTACTGAAGATTTTTTTTTTAATAATACATCTAGCAGGACCTTGTTCTCTACTGGACAATTCATCTTATGCTGACTTAACAAAAAACTTGCCATTCCCTTTGGCATACTATACACTTACGGTAAAGCAATTGGAAGATAATGGATACTGTTACAATAATCCTGGTGATGCCCTGTAAAAGTTGTTTAATTTTCCTTTGTTTTTATTCACTTTGATTGTTTTATTTACTTGGTTCCAACTTACAGAGTGTCATGCTTTTGTACTATCTTTGGCAAATGCAGATTTTCCTTCAACCCATCCTGCTCCATCTGGGACCCAACCACATCAAATTTTGGCGCTAGACTGTGAGATGGTATGTCTTTGTGTGGTCTCTTGGTTTGAATGTGTGTTTTTAATACTAAAATCTTCCCACTAAATAAATATCTGCTCTGCATAATTAGCACCAGGAGCTATTGCTTATTCCAATAGTTATTTATTTGATAAAGTGCAGGTGCACAAGCACGCGAGAATAAGTTAAATTAGCCCATCTCAATACTAGTATTAATCTCTAGAATAAGTCATTTTAGGTATCGCTAACTGGTTAGATTCTCAACTCCAAAGATAAAAGGGAAGAGTGCACTCAAGAATGCTAGTCTTTTTTTTAAGCAAGGCTAATTTTATTGAACGGTATAAAACCACATACATGTCAGGGCCAAGACCTCCCAATAACTGAAATACAAAAATTAACAGGGATTACAAAGCTCACCAAAGGGAAACATCCAAAAATCAGCATGTGATCCTAGACCAGATATCATAAGATATGTAAGAATGGACATCCTATATGATCCATCCTGCAAAGAGCTTTGATGCTATGTGGATGCCTTTCTTCTGAGAATTGTTGCTTTCTAGTCTTTTTAGTGCTGGGCTTTTACATTGATCTTGCACTAGTGCTGCTCTACACACTTAATTTTTTTCCGTTCTTTTTTTATTATGTGTTAAATTACTGATCTAAGTATATATTTGATTTATTTTCTTATTAAAGATGTTTTCTCTGGTAAAAACTGACCTAGTGTCCTTTTTACCAGTACTCTTGATTTGTAAACTTTATATTTTAATGCCTCCTTTAGTGTTGTTACTTAATGGTTCATTTGTTGATGTGGAATTTGGTTATCAGTGCATTACATGTGAGGGTTTTGAGCTCACGAGAGTGACTCTGGTGGATATTGCAGGACAGGTATCAATCTTTTATCATCTGTCAGTCTGTGTACTTTTAATATCAATGACAATATGTGATACTTTGTGTAAAGAAAAACAGGTGTATGTAGATTTGATCGAATGCCATTTCCTTTGACGACGAATGGCCATGCCCTTCTTTTAACAAGAAATTCTGGAGGGATATGCTTTAGTTATTGATATAAAATGGAAAATCAGTTGAAATAGCTATTTTTCCGTTTCATAAATGGTGGTTGAATTTGTAGAAATTTGTCTGATTTGTAATAACAGTTTAGGTTTTCATACCTCGACACGATTATTGTTCTTTACTATAATATTGTTCAAGTATTGATAAAATTTATACTTCTTGATGATAGCACATATGAAAAGCATCTAGAGATCATTTTTTGGGTAACTTTTAATGTAGTGGGCATTAAACCGGCATTACACCCTGTTAAGCGGTTTTTATCATTAGTGGCATGATTGCTACCGTTGAGTGCATATAGTATTTGGGTTTAGAATGAGTGTTGGTGTCTGTATTAAGTGTAATACATCTTCAAATATAGGAATAGGTCTGGCAGATTAATTGCATTTTTTTTTTGTTTCATCTATCACTTGTTATGATTTTTTTCTGGGCACGTATTATGGCTAACTTTGTCAAATTTTTGCAGGTATTGTTAGATAAATTTGTTAAACCAACAAATGATATCACGGATTATAACACAAGGTACTTCCTTAGCTTGAAGTTCAATGGTTAAATAATTTTGAGCTCCTAGTCGAACTTTATTTGAGGTCAGCTAAGACTTGAGCTGCGAGAACCTCTTGTTCTCAATGAATGACTATGATCCTTTGTTCAAAGATACTGATTTAAAACTTTGCTTCTTGTTTGAAATTGTTAATTACCTGGACTTTTTCACAATGCATTTACTATGTCAATTAAATAATAGATAGGACAATGTAGCCTTTCTAGAAAATCTGAAACATTTCACGGGATATCATACATTTGTTTCTTTTGAGAATTTTTTCAATTGTTTTCTCTGAATTTTTTGGCAAGAGTATGCTGCATATTGTGTTGTAAATATTGTTTGGTCACGAGTCACCTGGTGGATTGATGTAACGAGACTACTTATGTCATTTGCGTTGAAAATTTTATATATCTTGGTTTTGATTAAGAAACCGAGGCAAACCATTATCAAGATTTGTTGTAAAATAGAAGGATTACTTTACACTTGTAATTTTCGATGTTACAGGTACAGTGGAATCACACGTGAGTTGTTGAATGATGTGACCACTACGCTTAAAGATGTCCAGGTTCAGTTAGAACCCTTGTGCTTTTTCTTACAATCCGTATAAATATATAAACTAATAACTGTAGATTTGACTAGTAGGATACTTTTTTTTTGGACTCACAAATACTTCTATTTTCAGGAAAATTTTCTTCAACTGGTTTACAAAGAGACCATCCTCGTCGGACATTCGTTAGAAAATGATTTGTTAGCATTGAAGATTCGGCATGACTTGGTGATTGATACAGCTGTCTTATATAGGCACCCACGTGGTCGTTCTTATAAACCAGCTTTACGTGTGTTAGCCAGCAGATTCCTTTCCAAAGAAATACAGAATTCAGGCAATGGGCATGATAGCGTTGAAGATGCAAGATCTGCGTTGGAGCTTGCATTGCTAAAAATTAAGCACGGTATGTCATATGTCTCCATCTATAAATTGATATGTCAATATTTATGTTTAAATATACACATATTAAGTCCACTTATTATTTACTTTGTGCATTGAGGCATGTGCTGAGTGTAATATCCTGGAAACAGGGCCTGGGTTCGGCTTATCTTCAACATTTTTAAAGAAAAAACTCTTGACTGTGTTGAGCGAATCTGGCAAAACTTCATCTTTAATAGATGGTGTATCTATAGTGAAGCGATACGCCTCTGAGGCATCTCACTCAATTCCAGTATCTTCTGACGACGAAGCTCTGTTGAAAGCCAAAAAAGAGGTAAATCTTGAATATTTGTTTCTTATGAGAAGAATTTGAGGTCTAGGATAGGACACGAGCCGGCTCAGGAATCATCTTCCTGATTAATTTTCTGGTTTTCTCAGGTAAAAAACAACAGGGTGCATTTTATTTGGACCCAATTCACAGAATTGTTTTCTTATTTCAAGAAACAAGCGGAAGATGAGGAGCACCTAAACACAAAGCTAGCAGAGATGATATCGCTGGTTACATGTTGCAAATCCACAAGTCAGAAAAGCATTATATACAAAGTCAACTCAGAACTAAAAGACATTCTAAGTCGGATTGATAATCGAGTCAGCAGCTTATATGCCAGTCTACCTTGCAACTCTATGCTAATTATCTGTACCGGCCATGGAGATACTGCAATGGTACAAAAGTAAGTTGTTACACGTAATTTATGTCTAGAATTAGAGTTAATAGAAAAACATCATGTAAGGGTATATGTAAGTATAGCATTACTCAAGGATTCACATGAGCCGAGTCGAGCTCGATTCAATAGCTGTATATGTAAGTATAGCATTACTCAAGGATTCACATGAGCCGAGTCGAGCTCGATTCAATAGCTGTATGACCGCTGTTGCTTTTGCGTTTGAAGTGATACACTCGAACTCCAGTCACAAGTGTGTCAATGTTTTAGCATGAAAAATTAGAAATGACAGCTTTATCTCAAATATTTATAGAATCAGTTGTCAGATTAGGTATATTACTGCAAAAACAAATGTACATCACTCGAGCTAAATTGGCATGATTTTTGTGAAGATTAAGGAAGATTTTGGAGCAAAGGGAGACAGCAGTTTGCCGAGAGAAGATAGTGAAAGTGCTTGAAGAGCTGCAAGCCCAAGCTGAAGTTGGCTTATGTTTTGTTGGTATTAAACACTGATTTTTTTGTAATATAATCTCAAATATATTAGGATTTTGTTTTAAAATGTCTTAAGGTTTATGTCCTGCTAGAATTATATTTTGTTCCTCGTGTTCTCATTATGGTTCCAAGAAAGAGAAGTGAAAATGGAATGCAGAATTTGTGGGATAAATTCACAAGTTAACGGAATGATATAAGGAGCGGAATCAAGATTATAATTGTGACGGCCCGCCCTGGGGACGAATTGTTTTAAAAAAAATTAAAAGAAAAAAAAGAGAATTGGGGGTGCGGCCGCCGCCCTCGCACCTTCCTCCCTCCGTCGTTGAATGATATCTTCTACTCTATTTTGTACTATATTTCATGCCAAACAAATATACACGGTATGACAATTTGCTATATAAATGCAGAAATTAACATCCCCACAGAACCCAACTAAATGTAGTTCTATTTAAATAATGTGACTTAAAAAAATTGAGCTATATAACTACCATAAGCTATGTAGTTTTAAAATTGATCATTAAATAATCAAATAAAGTTTGATTGTATTCACATTTCCTCAAATTTGGTTTATTGATAGTCACATATCTTAAATATGTTTTGAGAAGTTTTCTATTTATTTATGTTCTTGAAAGCACAATGAGTAAAACAATTGTTCTAACTAGATATGGCCACGGATTTTGTTAAGCATTAGTTGAAACTAGATCTAATTTCTAAAAATCAGAAGCGGTTTTGGTTTCAAAAAATATGTTATAATAAGCAACGCAAGTCGCAAGTTGGTTCGTGATTCGATAAATAATAATTTTTGAGCTCGAGCTTAAATCCTAAAACTGTAGAGCTCAAAAGAGTTTAGCTTGATTAAATGTATGATTATTTCGAAAAATCCAAACAGCAACACATTCGAAAAATAAATAATACAACAACGATCAAGTCTTTACGTATGAAATCGGCTATTATGGATCATTCGATGCCCTTAACTATCGATAGTATTAAGGTAAATTCAAATAGTGGGCAAACAAAGAGATCAAATCAAAGTTATATGATCATTTATGATAAGTGTGATTTTTACACTTTATTCTGGGACGATATTATGCATTCTTGTATATATTTATATGTTTCAGGAATCTATGTGGAAGTGCATAAAAGTGGAGGAAATGGGTAAAAATAATGAAAAAGGACAAAACCGAGTCAACAAAACACAAATGTGAAAATTCAAAGCACCGATCGATCGAGAAGCATTGCTCGATCGATCGGGCTTGACAGGTTTTTGAAAAACAAAAGTTGAAGAGCAATCGATCTCCAGCCTTGCTCAATCAATCGGTGAAGGCAGAAAAATTCAAAACAAGACGGAAGACTTAGCGATCGATCTCCAGCTTTGCTCGATTGATCGTCAGGCGAGAATTTTGGAAAATAAAATTTCATTTCAAGAGTTTGTGTCCTACAAGGAAGTTGATTTCTCATCTAATATAAATACATCCTCTTGGACGAAAATTAGGATTTTTGCACACTATAACTTTGACCTAGGAGCAGCCTCTTCCACCCCGCATCCATCCAAAAACACCTCAAGCCATTGAAGAAGCAAGAACAACGCAAGAGACGGAACGACGGAGCAATGCACGAAGGACGACCTCGTTTATTCGTATTTCTAATCTTGTTTACTTTTGTATTTTCATATTTTGATGTTTAGATTATTGAAAAACATATTTATGCATTGTTATTTGATGACGATTGTTGGCTAGGCTTGTTTATCAAGACTAGGGATCCCGTGTTTGAACCTATGATTTGAATATTAGTTTTTGTTTCAGTTTTTACAATCTTTGTGCATAATTTACAATTTTAATGCTTTCAAAAGATTAGCTATCTTTTGCATGAATTTGGTAATCGTAATTGACTTGACCATACGACTTGACATAGTAAATTAGGCCGTGTGTTTTAGGTTGAGACGGACCAAGTGAAATCTAGCACACGTGTGATAGCTATAGATTTACCAAAATCGAAGGCTAGTAGTTTTCACAAATCGTTTTTTGGTATTAATCGTTCTATAAGGACACGGGAGTGGTTTATTGTAACATTAATACTAGACTTGTTATAACTTGGCCATAGTATAACAAATGCAATAGGAGAACTCGTCACCTTAGAACATAGGATTTTGAATCTTAATTAATAGGAAAATTGTGGGGGATTACATGGGTGAACCGACGTCTTGATAATTGTTTTATCATGCTTTTGTTTAATTATTGTGTTTTAGTCAAGTTAGTTTAATAACCACTCTATAATCGTAGGCTAAATATAATTAATCTAATTGAACGTGGTAGTTACTTTCTAGTCCTCATGGGTTCGACACTCGTACTTTTTATCTACTATACTAAAACTTGACACCGTGCAATTGGGAGAGCCGAAACCCACAAGGGTGGTGTTACAAATGGCGGACAAGTCTATCACCTACCCACTAGGAATTGTCGAGGATGTGTCTGTCAAGATAGATCGATTCACTTGACACCTGGATTTCCTCGTGTTGGATATGGAAGAGGATGTGAGCATGCCATTGATTCTGGGGCGCCCGTTTATAGCCACTGGAAGAGCCATTATTGATGTTGAAGAAGGAAAGTTGATTCTCCGTGTAAGAGAGGAGCGGGTTACATTTAATCTTTAAATCTTCAACACTCGCATACAACTATTTAAAAGTTAACGTGATTGACACTTTGCTTGTTGATGTGGTGCAAGGTACTAATGATGTGGAAGCAAAGCCCGACCTAACGACCGAAGAAGGTGAGAGCCATGACATGAGGAAGCCAAGGAAGGCAAAGAAGCGAAAAAGATAAAAGGATGTTCATGAAGGGAGAGAAAGCTCAATAACATAAAGCGCCACCACCTCGCATTTTCCAAAGAAAGCGAAAGGCTTCATGGGTTGGACCATTCATGGTGACTACTGTCTATGCTCATGGAGGAATTAAGGTAAGTGATCCTATTCTAGGTACTTATGTTGTCAATGATGAGCGGTTGAGACACTATAATATGGATGATACTAATCCACATACTTCAAGTCGTTAAAGCGATTTGGTAAAAAGTTCAGCTTGGGACTATAAATCAAGAGCATGGTATTCACATACATGTTTCAAGACTCAAGTTGTCATGCAAGATGAGATCAATATCATCATGGAACAGTAGCCACTATTATGATTCATTTTTTTCTCAAATTATGAACTCTTTTTTTTTAGAAAAATTTTCGTTGGTGCTTAAGAAACGACAAAACATCCACCATAATTAGCTTGCAACATTATAGACGGTAACAACATGCAAAAGTGATAACCTACTCCCCCGTATGTGAATACTGTGTGAGTTAATGTGTTAAAAATGAGGAATACTTTGAGCACATTGAGCCATGATCTTGTGGATTGCATGTTGAATAGTTATAATTGTTGTGAACTTGACGATTTATCTTGAGCATCTTAGAGTACCCTAGAACTTATTTGATGATGACACTTTGAGGCGAAATGTTATAGTCATGAACTTGATTTAGAGATGCTCTAGGAGATCCTTGGACCGATTGAGCCTTTCAAGCTTACCATGATATATTAATCTCTAGTGTCCCACTTTCAGCTTTATTGAAAAAGAATGGTATATGCGTTGCTGATCGCTATTATTTTAAACAGTATTTTCTAGTGTAGCGATTGTGTATCGCAAAAACACGGTATCAGATTTTAGTATAATGATTTTAAAAGTATGAGTGTCGAACCCACGAGGACTAGGAAATAAGTACCAAACTCAATTAATTTAACTATATTTAGTCGACGATAATTGGTTGTGATTATTAAACTAGCATGACAAATTAACTCAATAATTAACCCAAACAAGCAGTAGTGAATAAGATTAATAATCAAAAGAAACAATTATCCGAACTTTCGATTCACCTATGTAATTCCCCATAATTCGTCTATTAGTTAAAAACTGAATTCAAACGTTCTAAGTTGACGAGTTTTCCTAATGCACTTATTATACCTTGGTCCGGCTATAACAAATATAATACTAACGTTACAATAAGCCACTCTCGTATCCTTATTGATCAATTAATATTGTATGTCGATCTATGAAAACTTCAAGCCTTCTATTACTAGATATCTATAGCTATCACACATGTATTTGACTTCATCTTTCGATATCAGTCTGAAATCCACGGCATAAATCACTATATCGAATCATAATTTTATCTCTCGATCTCAATTGTAATTTACTATCATTCAAGGATGGACAAACCCTTAAAAGCATGAAGAACAATTATCTATGCACTTAAATATATAAGAATCAATCAAAACATTCAATTTAAATCATGGGTTCATACAAAGGATCCTCTAAGTCTTGATAACAAACCTAGCCAAGAATCTCCATCAAATAACAATGCATAAACATGTTTTGCATCATTCTAAACATTAAAATCTAATGAAAATATAGAACTAGAGTTAGAAATATGGAAATAACGAGAGGCGTTGACTCCTTGCGTTGCTTCGTCGTCCCGTCTCTTCCGATGCGTCTCTTCTTCAATGGTTATGGTGTATGGATGGTTGGAGATGAATGGGAGTGATGGAGGCTGAGTATTTAGGGTTCAATATGAGCCAAAAAGTCCCCAAAAATGTCTGAAATCTTCTATATATCATGTTGGAGGAGTTTCAAGTAAGTTGGACACAAAATAACCAAGATGGAAACAAAATCCCAAAATTTCCGAGTCGAGGCGATCGATCGCTTCAAATGAAGCGATCGATCGCATTTTGCTACTGCCTCAAGGAGATCTATTGACTCATTTGAAGCGATCGATCGCTTCCTCTGATTTTCAGCAAATTACGATTTCGTCCCTTCTTTTCCATGTTTGCTCGGTTTGGTCCTTTTCATCATTTTAAGCCTATTTCCTCCACTTTTATGCATTTGGACCTAGATTCCTGAAATATACAAATATATACCAAAACGCGTAATATTTTCCAGGAATCACTACAAAACTCCCATAATCTTATATCAAATTAAGTGTAAAAACCACACTTATCAGTTGCATATAATTAGACACTCATTCAACATTTATTAATAAACTCATTATACCTACCTTATTATGAGCCTAAAATGAATAAGTTATCCTCACCCTAAGGGAGTATAATGAATCTCATTTATTGCACATAAATTGTTATATCTTGATGAGCTTAGTGAAAAATGTTATGAATGAGAAAATGGAAAAGAATAAAAGAAAGAGCCTTGAGAAAATATTATATTAATAAGACCCAAAGTGGCCAAGCCTAGAAAAAAATAAGAAGAGAAGCTCGATATGTGTTGAAACATGACCGTCACAAAATTATACTATCTTCTTTGCACTTATCTTACCTTTTCTTTGTAATCGACACCAAAGGCCTAACATTACAAGCTTAAAAAGTCCTTTTGATTCAAGTCTAGGGAGTTACTACATTAGTGGAGAAATTGTTTAAAAATAGGCATATGGGGTGCTCAACGATAATCATGATTTTGAGTTAATTAGCATAATTTGATCTTGATGATGTGTATGAAACTTGAGATTGACAATAACACAAGCACATTAAGAGTTTCAGATATGTTGCTTGATATAAGGAAAAACACGTCTTGTTCACTTTGTTGATTGATTCTTGCCTGTCTGTAAGTGAGATGTCTGAGTCATTTAGTAACCATGAATTGATCCATTGAATTATCAATGTTGAACTCTACATTTTGATCTTATTGCTTGCTCGAGGACGATCAAGTCTAAGTTTGGGGGAGTTGATAAGTGTGATTTTTACACTTATTTTGCTATGAACTGATGTGCAATTTATTATGATTCTGGGACGATATTATGCGTTTTTTGTATATATTTATATCTTTCAGGAATCTAGGTGGAAGTGCATAAAAGTTGAGGAAATGAGCGAAAATAATGAAAAATGACCAAACCAAGTCAACAAAGCACAAATGTGAAATTTCAAAGACCGGTCGATCGAGAAGCATTGCTCGATCGATCGGGCTTTGACGGGTTTTTGAAAAACAAAAGTCGAAGACGAGATATCAATCGCCAGCCTTGCTCGATCGACTGGCAAAGGCAGAAAAATTCAGAAACAAGACGGAAGACTCAGTGATCGATCACCATCTTTGCTCGATCGATCGCCAGGCGAGAATTTTGGAAAAATAAAATTTCCTTTCAAGAGTTTGTATCCTACAAGAAAGTTGATTTCTCCTCTACTATAAATACATCCTCTTGGATGAAAATTAGGACTTTTGCACACCATAACTCGGACATAGGAGCAGCCTCCTCCATCCCACATCCATCCAAAAACACCTCAAGCCGTTGAAGAAGCAAGAACAACGCAAGAGACAAACTTTTTATTTTCAGATTTGATGTTTAGATTGTTGAAAAACATATTTATGCATTGTTATTTGATGGCGATTGTTGGCTAGGCTTGTTTATCAAGACTAGGGGATCCCGAGTTTGAACATAGGACTTGAATATTAGTTTTTGATTCAGTTTTTGCAATCTTTGTGCATAATTTACGTTTTTAATGCTTTCAAAAAATTAGCTACATTTTGTATGAATTTGGTAATCGTAATTGACTTGACCATATGAAATTACGATACGACATAGTAAATTAGGCCGTGGGTTTTAGGTTGAGACGAACCAAGTAAAATCTAGCACATGTGTGATAGCTATAGATTTACCAAAATTGAAGGCTAGTAGTTTTCACAAATCTTTTTTCAATATTAATCGTTCTATAAGGACATGTGAGTGGTTTATTGTAACATCAATACTAGACGTAATAGCTTGACCATAGTAAAACAAATTCAATAGGAAAACTCGTCGTCTTAGAACGTAGGACTTTGAATCTTAATTAATAGGAAAATTTTGGGGGATTACACGGGTGAACTGACGTCTCGATAATTGTTTTTATCGTATCTTTTTATTATCCATCGCTGCTTTTGGTTAATTATTGTGTTTTAGTCAATTTAGTTTAATAATCACTCTATAATCGTAGGCTAAATATAGTTAATCTAATTGAATGTGGTACTTACTTTCTAGTCCTCGTGGGTTCGACACTCATACTTTTTATCTATTATACTAAAACTTGACACCGTGCACTTGCGGTATAAAATCGCTACACTGAAATTTTCTGTTTAAATAAATAGCGATTAATCTACTTCATACATACTAGTAAATCTATCGAAATTTTGGAAAATGAAGCTTCTATATGCCTGATCGCGATTATTTTGAACAATTATTTTCTAGTGTGGCGCGATTCTACCGCAAGTGCGCGGTGTAAAGTTTTAGTATAGTAAAGAAAGTCGGATGTCGTACCCACATGGACTAGTAATAATTACTGTTGGGGTTCAACAATTGCCTCTGCTTTGTGATCGGTCGAACACGTGATGCTTGTGTCAGTGTATGGTTGAAAAGATTGATGTTGCGCCATTACCCTTAACTATAGTTATTGGTAAAGCGGTAAGCGCTCGATCCTACAATTGGTATCAGAGCCAAGGTCGCGTGTTCGATTCCCATGAGTGGCAGAGAGTGCAATTATTGGGGGAGGGATTGTTGGGGTTCAACAATTGCCTCTGCTTTGTGATCGGTCGAACACGTGGCGCTTGTGTCAGTGTATGGTTGAAAAGATTGATGTTGCGCCATTACCCTTAACTATAGTTATTGGTAAAGCGGTAAGCGCTCGATCCTATAATTACCAAATTTAATCAACATCCTATATTTAACCTACAAAATTGTTTTAAAGATTACTAATTTACTAAACTTCGGGAATCAACCACACCATAAAGAAATAAAATAGCAAACAGTAGAGAATTCGGTTCACTAGAATAATCCCCCACAATTCATCTACTAGTTCTAGTTAAAATTAATGCATCTAATGTGACAAGTTTTTCGGTTATATCTAATACACTCTCTCAGCTATATTAAACCTAACACCAACGTCTAAAGGATCTGCCATCGCTGGGTCTTCTTCCATAACTTCTCGTTCACTTATTTAACAAATCAATATTGCATACGCTCTATGAAAATCTTAGCCTTCGATTACTAGATATCTATAGCTATCACTCATGTATTTGACGTCATCTCTCGATCTCGGTCTGAGATCCACAGTATGTGTTATTTGTTCCGTATTACAATTTTATCTCTCGGTCTCAATTGCAAACTAACATCATTAAAAGGGTAGCTAACCCCTTAAAAGCATTAAAAACATAACAAAAACACAAAGATAACAAAAACTCAATCAAAAACTGGAATTAAAATTGTGGGTTCATACACAAGATCTCATTGTCTCGATAACAAACTTAGCTTAGCATTATAATGGAAAAAAATATTTTATCACAGCTAACAACATAATAAACATTGTAAAATCGAAAATAAAACTAAAACAAAGTTCAGAAATACGCATAAACACTCGATGTTTGAATCCGTGCATCGATCAGATATTCCGTCTCTAGCCGCGTTGCTTTGAATCTCTCTTGCAGGTGGTGGCTTCTCCCAAGTGTAGGGTATTATTCAGAGGTAAAAGAACCCTATTTTTTATGCAAAAACTCCCTTTTATAGTGATGAAAAAGAGCCGACCAAACCTGGTATCCAAAAATAGCAAATCTCTTAAAAATGTAATTGTTTTTCGTGCGGGACTCTGTAGCGATCGATCGTTATGTCCATGGCGATCGATCTCTTCGACTTTTCTCTCTATGGCGGTCGATCTCTGTATGAGTGTCGACCAATCGCCTAAACCTTCTGCGATGAAGCGATCAATCTCTTCATTATGGCGATCGACCGCCGTCTCGTATGAAATTTTCCTCGCTTCACTGCCTGGTAGCGATCGATCTCTTCATTATTGCGATCGATCGCCTGCTCCAATTTTATCAACTCAACTCTTTTTAGTGTCTTTCCAATGTCATGGCTTCTTTTGTCCCAGTTACCACCTTCCAGTCCATAAAATGGGGGGTTTTCAGGTGTTTTTTGCACTTTTACTGGATTCCTGGAAATATACAAAAAAACAACCAAAAGCGTAAAATCGTCCGAGAATCACTGTAAAAATGGCAAGAAATATATGCAAATATAAGTGTAAAAATGACACTTATCAACTCCCCCAAACTTAGCTCTTGATCGACCTCGAGCAAGAATAGAATTAAAAACAATGAAACTCACTAATGATAGGTAACATGGATTATTTTGTGCTCATATGTTTATCTCAGGAATTTTACCCATACCATAGCAAAAGAATCTATCTAACCGTTGGACACAAAGTGTTTTCTCTTTAAATCGAGTAACACGCCTCAAACTCGGAACGTGTGTGCTATTGTCAATCGCAATTATCATACATCGTCATAGATCAAACAGTGCTAATCAACAACAGTCAAGATTATCATCGAGCATCCCATATACCTAATTTTCAAGCACTTCTCCGCTAATGTAATTATTTCCTAGACTTGGATCAAATGTGTGATGCCCAGTTTATTCTGTTTATATTTAATTGTTAAATGGTAAATTATGAGATAATTTGCGTGATTAAATTCTGGACCTCGTATTTTGAGATGGGCCGTATTATTTGGGCATATGGAACTTTATCATGACTTAAATGCTCAGGTAAACTTTTATTAGTTTTTTTTTTTAATTTTGAGGGAGGAAATTGTGAAATATTTAAAGTAGGATAAAATGTTAGTGATGGGAGTTGTTTAAATAAATAAAAAGGGATTTTTAAAAAGCAATTAAATCCCAATTCATGCTAGCAAATCCCACACACACTCACACACTAAATCTATCGACTCCCTCATTCCCCCAAAACCCCCAAACCGACGACTTTCTCTTCTCCCACCCAAATCGATTCTTCTCCTCTAAATTCAAGCTTGGTTGCAGGTTTGGTTGTTTAATCTTGTTCCTAACTTTAAGCATGCTTTCTTCTTAGTTGAAGGGATGTTTTGGGCGATTTCCTTGCAGCATTTATGTTCAAAAACTTGGGGAATTTTTAGGCTATGTTTAGCTATTCTTTTGGATGATTTTTGGGGTTGTTTATTGGGTGGTTTTGATGTGTTTTGAGTTGTTAATTGAAAGGAAAAGGGTTTGCTTTTCTAGTGTGTGCAGAATGTGTGTTTAGTGTGTGCGGGAAAGTGTGTGTTAGTGTGTGTGCGTGAATTGTGTGCAGAATTTGTGCTTAGTAGGTGTGGAAAATGGTGTGTGGATGTTGTGTGCATGGGTTTGGATATATTAATATGGGAAGATATGAGTTTGCCATGTTTAAAGGTACTCCTTGACGTAATGACTTTACGAACGATGATTATGCAAATTGAATGTGACTTATCATATCTTGATGAGTGTAAATGCTATAATTTGAGGATGTTGAGTTAGTAGAAGACTATATTGAAGGGATAATTGTTGGGGGGGGGGGGGGGGGGGGGGGGGTGGAATTATGTTTTATGCATATCACCTTGTGGAAATATTGATTCTTATATTGAGTTGTTGGTTTGTTACAGAGCCTTCTAGGGCATCTGGACAGCGAGGAGGATAGCTTGATCTTCATCATTGGAGCTGAGGTATAGTGACATACAAGCATGGGTGATTATGTTTTCCACCGTGTTGTTGAAAAGCGAAGTGTCGCTTAGGTATAGGGTCGTTTCTATGATTGAGCGACGTGATATTAGTATGTATGGGTCACCGCTGAGGCGAGTGGTGTGTTTATTTATGGGTCACCGCTGAGGCGAGTGATGTGTTTATTTAGAGGTCGCACTAGTGTTTGCGATGTGATTGTGTTGTGTTGAATATACAGAGGGGTCACCGCTGAGGCGAGTGATATGTTTATTTAGAGGTCGCCACTAGTGTGTGCGATGTGATTGTGTTGTGTTGAATATACAGAGGGGTCACCGCTGAGGCGAGTGATGTGTTTATTTACGGGTCGCCACTAGAGTGTGCGATGTGATTATGCCGTGTGTTGAACAGTCTTAGAAACTAATGCTATGTATAACGAGTGATTAAATGATAGATGTGCGAGGGCAGGAACGATCGAGATTTCACCCTGTTCTAATAGACTCAGGAAGTGCCCTGTTATCTTATAGAATTACATTCTGTACATTTATCTTGTATATTCATGTTATACGTTATATTGTTATGCTTACCCCGTGTGGGGGCTGTTTCCGTGGACAACATGTGCAGGTGTAACTTTTGAAGGATCTGGGAGATTGACGGCACGCCTAGAAAGATATCCAGAGGGACTTGGAGTAGGTTTTATAGCTGCATAGTTATAGGGACCTTTTTGTTGTCGTTATTTTGGTCATGTATAACTTTACAGCATCTCCTTTTGTTTAGATCCTTTTCTTCCCTGGCTGGGACTTACTTTTAGTTTGATTTTGTTTAGTATTGTGATTTCCCTGGCTGGGAATTGTTTTTGATGTTTGGTTTATTTCCGGATAGCCAAATTTAAGGGAAACTCTGCCGAATTTTTGTAAACCTCTCTATCTAAGTTTGATTTAGGTGTTCATTTGACTACTATTGCTGTTATCACTAGTAGGGTCTTACATTGGTGGTATCAGAGTAGTGGTTTGATGTCTGGGCTAGCTAAATGTCTAGTGTGAATTGGGAGCAGTGGTTCCAAGTTAGCGTGTGGACAAGAGAAAAGTCTAGCGTGAATTGTGGTTTGTGGTTAGATATTGGGCTAGTTAAAAGTCTAACGAAATAATGATTTCCATGTGAATGTGCCCATGTGTGGGCAAGCATGTTGTGTGATACTGCTGATTAAATGATCTTAGTTGTTAATGTTTTGATGAGATAACCGTGTTGGTTATGTGATATTGAATTTTTAGGTATTGTTGTTAACATGTGTATTTCAACATGGCAGCTATTAAACCAGAGCATCTACCTGAAGTTGTAGGGGATGCCGTGAGTGTTAATGCCTCCATTGGTGTGAGACCCCGTTATCTAAACAAGATACTAAGGTGCAAATAAGATAACTAATCATATATAATCAGAGTATTAGGCCGTGTTGATATCCTGAGCTTATAGAGATTACAGTACCAAAAGAATTTACAAAGGGATTAGTTACATTTCTTAGTAACAGCGTGCAAGACTATAGTTCTACTACACTTCTTGTAGAAACTATACAAAATGAAACCCTGTTCTGCTAATCCTGTAGCACTCCTTAAAGCTCAACGTGTCAACCCCGACCCTTGTTCTCTGTATTAAATGCACCTACAAAGACAACCCCCAACACATGAGCACATCATAATTCATATTCAACATAATATGAATGTAAAGCATAATGCACAATCATAGACATAAAATACTTCCTGTATTTCCAATGCATTTAAAACGCCCATTGGTTGTCCCAGTACCATAACTCATAATCAAATCATTATATGAAATTATGGCTTCTTTAAATAAATGTCATGACATAACTTCACTTCTTAAATCTTAAATCTTTCTTAGTCAGTTTATCATCAGTGTATTTTAATGCCCCTCGCTTCGTAATTTTCTTAACAAGCGGTACTTCTTCCTCGCTTCTTCATACAAGCGGTATCTCTTCCTCGCTTCGTATGGCATACCTCGCCTCCATGTTCCCCCCCCCCCCCCCCCCCGCTCCACATTTTTAGCGGTATAAGCGGTAAGCATTAAAATCATCACTGTGATAATCGTGACTCGTGAAATACACATCTTTTATTCCACAACTTATATATATGCAACAACAATGCATAAGAACATGTATCATACTCATAATGCACAACTTTGCATCTAACATGTGTCAAATAGACAAACATAAAATACATGTTACCGTTGGGATGCTCGTACGTCGCTTACGTACCTTTCCAAAATATGGTGTATTGCAGGACTCTATCCTCTGCGTTGTGTGGCTACCTGTGATGGCTCTACACAAGTGTACAACACAATATTAGATACCTCGTTATAATCCAATACCAAAATTAAACAAATTCCACATTTTTCAAAAACAGGGCATACCGATCGATCGGCCCTCATCACCGATCGATCGGTGATCACTTCGAATTTCATAAAAATGCTACGGCTTTTACCGATCGATCGGTGTTTTTTACCGATCGATCGGTCGCTCTGTTTCAGTGCGATTTTCCAGAATTCCCGAACACTCACTTTCATACCAATCAATCTAGCATATAAGGCACACCTCATGCTTGAACGAATGTGCCAAGAGCTACAATATACTACCCTGAGTGCATTCATATCAAAGTTATACCCATACTTAAAACCCACATGCTTGAAAATTTCCCATTTACATCAGTACTCAACCAAGTTTCTCTGAAACAGGGTACCATATATTTTTACCCAGATTTTCGAACACATATATTCAAGCCAACAAATCTACCACATAACACATATAACATGCTCAAGTAAACATGTTAGGAACTTCATAAAAACACCATAAATGAACTTGAATCGAAGGTTTAATAAAACCTAAGCTAGCATGCCATTTTTACACCAAGTAAAAACATGAATCCAAACAAAACTTAACCCAGAACAGAACATGGTTTCTCCCCTCCTTTGCTCCGATTTTTGGAAGGTTCTTGCAAAGAAAATTGAAATCTCCACCTTCCTACTTGCTAAGCTGGAGCTGGACGTTTTTTTGGACGAAAATGGGGCGAGATTGGATTGATGGAGGTGGAGTGGAAGAGTGGAGAAAGTGAGGGTATGGCCAGCTGTGGCAGCATGGGTCAAGGGGGGTGGTTGGGTGTTGGGTGGGTTGGTGTGTTAGGTTTTGGTCCCGGTATTTAGCACGATGTATTAAAATATCATCAAATGATATTTTATAGTATATACTCAATAAAATACTTCAATTTTCAATTAAACATGCTTCACCAAACAACACCCACCCCAAATAATCATGCCACAACCCAAATTCCCAACATACTTCACATACACCCTGAAATAAATTTCCCCAATATAATTAATTCAACACAAAGAATTAATACCATAATCTTCATAACATGATTAATGTTTAAAATAACACATAATCATTTCGGGGATATCACAATACTCCTCTACTTATAAGATTCCGTCCTTGAAATCAGCATGCACTTACCCAATATAAAACAAAACATAACTCACATACCGGAAAACAGTTCTGGATAGTGCTGCACCATGTGTCGCTCCGTCTCCCACGTGGCCTCCTCGACACCTCTACGACCCCACTGAACTTTGACCATAGGAATCACTTTGTTTCTTAGTCTGCGATCTGCCCGATCCATAATCCTGATAGGCCGCTCCACATAGGAAACATCGAACTCTATCTGAACCTCAGAAGGCTGCAACACATGAGAAGGATCTGGCTCGTACTTCCGCAACATAGATACGTGAAACACATCGTGTATGCCGGACAGAGAGGGCAGTAAAGCCAACCGGTATGCCAGAGTACCAACACGCTGTAAAATCTCATACAGCCCAACGTATCACGGGGATAACTTCCCCCGCATCCCAAAACATACTACACCTCTGAAAGGTGAGATCTTCAAAAAGACTCTGTCGCCCAACTGAAACTCCAACGGCCGACGCCGTTGATTAGCATACGCTGCCTGTCTGTCCTGGGCTGCTTTCATTTTCCTTCTAATCACCTTAACCTTTTTCTTCCAATTCTTGGACCAACTCTGGTCCTCCGACCGATTTATGGTCCACGTCGTCCCAATATAAAGGCGACCTACAATGTTTACCATAGAGAGCCTCAAAAGGAGTCATCTGTATACTCGTTTGGTAGCTATTGTTATAAGAAAACTCCACTAAGGCTACTGAGTCCTGCCAAGAAGTATCGAACTCCAACACACAAGCCCGTAACATATCTTCGAGCGTCTGTATGGTACGCTCGGTCTGTCCGTCCGTTTGGGAATGATAGGCTATGCTCAACCTCAACTCTGTACCTAGAGCTGACTGAAGACCTTCCCAGAAGTGAGATGTAAACCGCGGATCTCGATCAGACACAATCGAAACAGGGATCTCATGCATTCTCACCAGATAGCATCAAAACCCGAAACAGTCCTCGGTAAGTGGGTCACAAAGTCCATGGATACGTGCTCCCACTTCCATTCTGGTATCCCCAAACTTCTAAGCTCACCACCAGGCCTCTGCCTCTCAGCCTTCACTTGCTGACAAATCAGACATCTCTTGACGAATGTGGTGACATCTTGTTTCATTCGTCTTCACCAAAATTGGCTACATAAGTCTTTGTACATTTTCTTTCCGCCCTAGTGGATACTCATCCTGCTGCAATGAGCTCGCTGTAGTATTCCCTGACGCAACTCAGGCGTATTCGGAACCACCCATCGATCACCTAACCTCAAGGAACCATCCTCAGTCGTCCTGAACTTCGACGACTGGCCCAGACGAACCACTGACAACCATCACTGAACTTCCTCGTCAGTCTCCTGAGCCTTCCTGATGTGATCAAAAATAATGGGCTCAGCTAATAAGGTCAAAACCTGTACCGGTGAAGTAGACACATCATAATCAAATCCCAACTGGCAATAGGAGCCCAACATAGCTGATAGACACATGGCATCCTCTGCTGTGCTCTTCACCTTCCGACTCAAAGCGTCGGCTGTCAAATTTGCTCTTCCCACATGGTATTCGATTTCACAGTCATAATCTTTCAGCAGGTCCATCCATCTCCTCTGTCTCATATTCAGCTCAGCCTGCGTAAACAAGAACTTCAGGCTCTTGTGATCAGTGAAGATAGTGAAGGAGGTACCGTATAAGTAGTGTCGCCATATCTTCAAGGCAAACACTATAGCTGCTAGCTCCAAATCATGGACTGGATACCTCGTCTCGTGTGGATTCAATTGTCTCGAAGCGTAAGCCACAACGTGCTTATCCTGCATCAGTACGCATCCTAAACCCTGAAGCAATGCGTCAGTATAGAGAACGAACCCCTTGTTCTCCATGTGAATCACCAAAACTGGCGCTGAAGTCAATCTATGCTTCAACTCCTGGAAGCTCTGCTCACAAGCTTCCGACCAAAAGAATGGAACTCCCTTCTGAGTCAGCTGCGTCAATGGCTTGGCAATCTTTGAAAATCCTTCGACAAAGAGTCGATAATACCCAGCCAAACCCAGAAAACTTCGGATCTCAGTAACTGAAGTCGGCGCAGACCAATCCATAACTGCCTCTACCTTCCTGGGATCTACTGATATCCCCTCTCTAGAGATAATATGACCCAAGAACGCAACACTGCTCAGCCAGAACTCACACTTGCTGAGCTTGGCGTACAACTGATGATCTCGGAGGATCTGAAGTACCGTCCTCAAATGATTGGCATGCTCCTCCTTACTTCTTGAATATATAAGAATGTCATCAATAAACACGATCACGAACTGATCAAGATACTTCTGAAATATTCTGTTCATCAGGCTCATAAATACTGCAGGGGCATTCGTCACCCCGAATGGCATTACTAAGAACTCATAGTGCACGTACCGTGTTCGAAAAGCTGTCTTTTGCATGTCATCAGCCCTAACTCGTATCTGGTGATAGCCTGACCTCAAGTCAATCTTCGAGTAAAGCTCTGTACCCTGAAGCTGATCAAATAAGTCATCAATCCTCGGAAGAGGGTACTTGTTCTTAATCGTCACTTTATTCAATTGACGGTAATCGATGCACAGACGCATCGAACCATCCTTTTTCTTTACGAACAAGACTGGTTCACCCCATGGTGATACACTAGGGCGAATGTATCCTTTGTCGAGGAGCTCTTGTAACTGCACTTTCAGCTCCCCCAGCTCTGCCGGTGCCATCCTATAAGGGGCACGGGAAATAGCAGATGTCCCTGGCAGTAACTCAATCGCAAACTCCACATCTCTGATTGGCGGAAATCCTGGGATCTCATCCGGAAACACATCGGTGAATTCCGCAACCACTGGTATATCCTCGATCCTCAATTCTTCCTTTTCCTCTGATACATCCACGGCATAAATAAGATAGCATGAGTGGCCGCGTTCTAACAACCGCGACATCTTAACTGCCGAAATCAACGGAATCTTGGGACGAGAGCCGTCCCCATAGAAGGTCCACTGAAACCCCTGATCAGATAGAAAGCGAACCATCTTCTGTCGGCAATCAACCACAGCCTGGTATCTGCTCAATGCATCAATGCCGACAATGCAGTCAAAATCTGCCATATCCAACAAAATCAGATCGGCCCTCAGATCATTGCCCTCAAAATAAATGAGGCAATCAGATAACAGTCGATCCACAATCACATGCTTCCCCATGGGTGTCGAGACCATAAGAGACGTGGGCAACGGAGACGAACACAAGTGGTGTCTCTCCACAAAAGCAGAAGATACAAATGAATGAGAAGCACCTGTATCTACCAAAATAAATGCAGGGTACGTAAGTAAGTGACACGTACCAGCAATCACCTCCTCCGGGGCTGCCTCTGCCTGCTCTCGAGTCAGTGCATATACTTGACCCTGCGGCGGTCCTGCCGCCTGACCTCCCTGTGGTCGAGGTGCAAACTGCTGTCTCTGTGTTGCCGTCCCGTCATCAAATCTTGGCCTACTCGGTCCAAAGCCTGCCTGACCTGCCCGATTGGGGCAAGCCCTAGCCAGGTGGCCCACCTTGCCACAAACATAACAGCCTCGGCAGTCACGTGACAAATGAAATCCTCCACAGTGGTCACACCTGTTCCCCCCTGTCTTATTCCCCTGTGTTGGTCCCCGGTTGCTTTGCTTCTGACTCTGAGACTTCTTCCCACTGAATCTAGAAGATGAAGAGGCCCCACGAGGCTTAAATTGGTCTCCTCGTGGCCTCAGGCTGTCAACAGCTGGTCTCTGAGGTGGTATGAAAGGGGGCACATCATACTTGTACGCACCAACTGCAATCTCTGCCAGCTCTGCCCTAGTCAGGGCATCATCAAATGAGTTGGGGTTGTTGAGACAACCCGATCAAATAACTCTGGCCTCAGTCCCTTTAGGAAATGCCTCATCTTGGCATGACTGCTCACAGCGACATGAGGTACATACCTCAATAGTGAGGAATACTGCATAGCATAATCTGACACTGACAGGCCGCCCTGCTTCAAATTAGTGAACTCATCTTCTTTTAATTGTCTAGCAGCTGCAGAAAAGTATCGGTTAAGGAACCGGGTCCTGAATACAGTCCAATCAACCGTCATACCCTGAGCCCTCAGCTCTATAACTGTTGTCTTCCACCACATGGAAGACTTCTTAGCCAACTGAAACTCTGCCAACCTCAGCCAGGTAGTCCGTGCACAGGGCGCTGATACGAATATCTGCTCTAGTATCTCAAGCCATTCCTCGGCTGCTTCCCCAGTCTCAGTTCCTTCAAATAGCGGTGGATGATAGCTCAAGAACTGGGTCAGACTTATCTCCCCTGGTAGCAGTATCTGTGCAATAGGCTCCACGCCTATAGCAGGTGGCGGTAGAGGATTTGACTGAGCAATACTGGCATTGATATTGCCTATATCCCCCACCTCTTCATTGGGGTTCTCCGGATTAATAGCCGCCATGCTGTAACACAGGGGTTAACAACAATACCAAAAGCAGTTCTTAATATAAGCCGTTAGATAGCAAGAGTAATCATATTCAAAAGCATGTTAGTATAACAACTTATACAAAAATATGCACCACATGCATAAACATGCCCACCAATGAATACCTAGCCAACTTGTTTCTAAAGGCTACCCTTTACTCGTTCCCTGGTTATTTAACCACTGCTCTGATACCACTAAATGTGAGACCCTGTTATCTAAACAAGATACTAAGGTGCAAATAAGAGAACTAATCATATATAATCATAGTATTAGGCCATGTTGATATCCTGAGCTTATAGAGATTACAGTACCAAAAGAATTTCAAAAGGGATTAGTTACATTTCTTAGTAACAGCGTGCAAGACTATAGTTCTACTACACTCCTTGTAGAAACTATACAAAATGAAACTATGTTCTGCTAATCCTGTAGCACTCCTTAAAGCTCAACGTGTCAACCCCGACCCTTGTTCTCTGTATTAAATGCACCTACAAAGACAACCCCCAACACATGAGCACATCATAATTCATATCCAACATAATATGAATGTAAAGCATAATGCACAATCATAGATATAAAATACTTCCTGTATTTCCAATGCATTTAAAACGCCCATTGGTTGTCCATGTACCATAACTCATAATCAAATCATTATATGAAATTATGGCTTCTTTAAATAAATGTCATGACATAACTTCACTTCTTAAATCTTAAATCTTAAATCTTTCTTAGTCAGTTTATCATCAGTGTATTTTAATGCCCCTCGCTTCGTAATTTTCTTAGCAAGCGGTACTTCTTCCTCGCTTCTTCATACAAGCGGTATCTCTTCCTCGCTTCGTATGGCATACCTCGCCTCCATGTGCAAGCGAGCCTCCCCCCCCCCTCCCCCCCCGCTCCACATTTTTAGCGGTATAAGCGGTAAGCATTAAAATCATCACTGTGATAATCGTGACTCGTGAAATACACATCTTTTATTCCACAACTTATATATATGCAACAACAATGCATAAGAACATGTATCATACTCATAATGCACAACTTTGCATCTAACATGTGTCAAATAGACAAACATAAAATACATGTTACCGTTGGGATGCCCGTACGTCGCTTACGTACCTTTCCAAAATATGGTGTATTGCAGGACTCTATCCCCTGCATTGTGTGGCTACCTGTGATGGCTCTACACAAGTGTACAACACAATATTAGATACCTCGTTATAATCCAATACCAAAATTAAACAAATTCCACATTTTTCAAAAACAGGGCATACTGATCGATCGGCCCTCATCACCGATCGATCGGTGATCACTTCGAATTTCGTAAAAATGCTAAGGCTTTTACCGATCGATCGGTGTTCTTTACCAATCAATCGGTCGCTCTGTTTCAGTGCAATTTCCAGAATTCCCGAACACTCACTTTCATACCAATCAATCTAGCATATAAGGCACACCTCATGCTTGAACGAATGTGCCAAGAGCTACAATATACTACCCTGAGTGCATTCATATCAAAGTTATACCCATACTTAAAACCCACATACTTGAAAATTTCCCATTTACATCAGTACTCAACCAAGTTTCTCTGAAACAGGGTACCATATATTTTTACCCAGATTTTTGAACACATATATTCAAGCCAACAATCTACCACATAACACATATAACATGCTCAAGTAAACATGTTAGGAACTTCATAAAAACACCATAAATGAACTTGAATCTAAGGTTTAATAAAACCTAAGCTAGCATGCCATTTTTACATCAAGTAAAAACATGAATCCAAACAAAACTTAACCCAGAACAGAACATGGTTTCTCACCCTCCTTTGCTTCGATTTTTGGAAGGTTTCTTGCAAAGAAAATTGAAATCTCCACCTTCCTACTTGCTAAGATGGATCTAGACGTTTTTTTGGACGAAAATGGGGCGAGATTGGAGTGATGTAGGTGGAGTGGAAGAGTGGGGAAAGTGAGGGTATGGCCAGCTGTGGCAGCATGGGTCAAGGGGGGTGGTTGGGTGTTGGGTGGGTTGGTGTGTTATGTTTTGGTCCCGGTATTTAGCACGATGTATTAAAATATCCTCACATGATATTTTATAGTATATACTCAATAAAATACTTCAGTTTCCAATTAAACATGCTTCACCAAAACAATTAACACCCACCCCAAATAATCATGCCACAACCCAAATTCCCAACATACTTCACATACACCCTGAAATAAATTTCCCCAATATAATTAATTCAACACAAAGAATTAATAACATAATCTTCATAACATGATTAATGTTTAAAATAACACATAATCATTTTGGGGATATCACAATTGGACAAGCGAATCCTTTATCCCAGCCACCTTTGGGCCAAAAACCGGATTAACAGTTGTTACTACCGGGGGAGTTGAGCTTGACTCAGTCCTGAGTTTCCATCCGCCGTGTTTTGAGGGCACTGAATCAGGAGAGGAGGCTGAAGAGTGGTTAGAAAGAATTGAACAGATCTATGTATCAGCGCCTTGTGCTAAATCTGTGTGGCTAAGGTTGGCAGAGTTTCAGCTTGCCAAGAAAGCATCTATGTGGTGGAAATCGACTGTTTTGGAAGCAAGGGCTCAAGGTCATGCTACTGGTTGGGATTTCTTTAGGAAAAGGTTTCTGAGCAGGTATTTTTCTGCTGCTGCCAGACAAATCAAGGAGGATGAGTTTATGAATCTGAAACAGGGCAGTTTGGCAATATCTGATTACGCTCTACAATATTCTTCACTGCTGAGGTATGTGCCCCCACATTGCTACTGACACTCACGCTAAGATGAGGCAATTTATCAAGGGACTGCGGCAGAAATATTTGATCGGGTCTAATCTAACAACCCTACTTCTTTTGATGACGCATTGGTGCGAGCTGAGTTAGCTGAGATAGCAGTTAGTGTCTATGGGACAGTAGCATTATCGCAAAGGACAACTGTAGAAAGTTTGAAACCTCGAGGGGAGTCATTTAAGGCTCGAGGAGCCTCATCTTCATCGCATCGATCAGGCGGACGACGTTTTGATTCTCGCCGTCCGTGGACCGCAGGGGCGTTGTACCTTCAGACCGAAGCCAAGTTAGTGGACCTCGGGAGTGTTTCAAGTGTGGATGACCTCATTTGGTCCGAGATTGTGTTACTTGTTTTGAATGTGGGAGCCCGGGTCATATGGCTAGATTATGTCCTAACCGTAATGGGCGACAGGATTTCAGGGGAAATCGGGGCAGGAGTTCAGGAGGATCAGTTCAGCAGCGACAGAAGTTTGCACCTCGACCTTTTGGAAGGCAAATACAGGGGAGACCTCAGGGACAGATATATGCACTGAATAGGGAACAAGCCGAGGCTGCTCGAGAACAGGTTATTGCTGGTAAGTGTTTCTTATGTACTTACCCTGCATTTATTCTTATGGATTCTGGTGCGTTGCATTCATTTATATCATTGAGCTTTGTCACCAAGTATCATATGTGTTCGTCCCCGTTGACCACGCCTCTTACTGTCTTGACACCCACGGGGAATGATGTGTTGGCTACTAGAGTTCTCACTGATTGTTCTATCTGTTATGAGGACAACGAGCTGCGAGCAGACTTGATTGTATTAGATATGTCTGATTTTGATTGTATTGTGGGGATTGACGTGAATTGGGCCATGATTGATTGTTATCAGCGTACAGTAGAGTTCCAAACAAATCAAGGAAGTAGATGGATGTTTTATGGGAAGGGTTCTAAGCCCCGAGTTCCGTTGATATCTACAGTTAGAATGTCGAAGTTGTTGAACCAAGGTAGTACGAGATACTTTATTTACACTTTGATTGATGCCGATCAGGTAGAGGTGAACATTACTGACATTCCTGTGGTTGCCGATTTTGCGAATGTGTTTCCCGAGGAAATTCTGGGTTTTCCACCAGTCCGCGAAGTAGAGTTCGGAATTGAATTAGTACCAGATGTGTCTCCAATTTCTCGTGCACCGTATAGGATGGCACCAGCTGAACTAAGAGAATTGAAGGCTCAGTCGCAAGATTTGATTGACCAAGGTTATATACGCCCCAGTGTGTCACCTTGGGGTGCTCCTGTGTTATTTGTGAAAAAGAAGGATGGCTCCATGCTCCTGTGCATAGACTACCGGCAACTCAATAAAGTAACAGTGAAGAATAAATATCCTCTCCCTCGTATCGACGATTTATTTGATCAGTTACAGAGAACCTCTGTTTATTCTAAGATTGATTTACGGTCTGGACACCATCAGATCCGGGTAAGGGATGAGGATATACAGAAGACTGCATTCCGGACACGATATGGCCATTATGAGTTCTTAGTCATGCCTTTTGGACTAACGAATGCACCGGCTGTTTTTATGGACTTGATGAATCGGATATTTCAGCAATACCTGGATCGATTTGTGATAGTATTTATCGATGATATTCTGGTTTATTCGAAGAATGATGCAGAGCATGCATCACATTTGAGGATGGTACTGCAGATTTTGAGGGACAAATATTTGTATGCCAAACTGAGTAAATGTGAATTCCGGTTGGATAAGGTAATCTTCCTCGGTCATGTGATTTCAAGAGAAGGGATAGCTGTAGATCCAGAGAAGGTAGAAGCAGTGTTACAGTGGCGTGCTCCGACTTCGGTACCGGAGATTCGTAGTTTGTTGCGTCTGGCTGGGTATTATCAACGATTTATTGAAGGGTTCTCAAAAGTTGCTAAGCCATTGACACAGTTGAACCAGAAGGGAGTTAAATTTCAGTGGTCTGAAGCATGTGAAAAGGGTTTTCAAGAGTTAAAGCGGCGTTTAACCACCGCTCCTGTATTGATCATTCCGACGGAGAACGAGAGATTTGTGCTGTATACTGATGCATCCTTGCAAGGTTTGGGTTGTGTTTTGATGCATGATAAGCATGTTATCGTTTATGCCTCGAGACAGTTAAAGCCACATGAGACAACATATCCAGTTCATGACCTGGAATTGGCTGCCATTGTTTACGCATTGAAGATATGGCGCCATTATTTGTATGGCGCGAAGTTTACTATCTTTACAGATCATAAGAGTCTGAAATTCTTTTTACTCAGGCTGAATTGAATATGAGGCAGAGGAGGTGGATGGATCTATTAAAAGACTACGACTGTGAAATTGAATATCACCCTGGTCGGGCTAACCTGACAGCTGACGCTTTGAGTCGTAAGGTTGGCCATACTGCCAATGTTGCGAGCCGTCTGTCAACGTTAATGACCTCCTACTGTCAGTTAGGATATGATTTCGACATCTCTGAATTGCCTGTGCGAGTATCGACACTCTTAGCAGAACCAGATATTTTTGAGACTATCAGAGGGGCTCAGAGGACCGATGATGAGATTCAGAGATGGGCAAGTTTGATTTTGCAACAAAAAGCATCTAAATTCAAAATGGCTGGGGATGGTAGCTTGCAGTTATGTGATCGCTGGGTAGTTCCTGATACACCTGGACTACGCCAAGACTTATTACAGCGGGCTCATTGTAGCAGATACAGTATACATCCTGGTGGCAAGAAAATGTACCGAGACTTATGTTCCCACTTTTGGTGGAAGCGAATGAAACAGGATGTGGCCAAGTTTGTAAAAAAAGTGTTTGATATGTCAACAAGTGAAGGCAGAGAGCAAAGACCAGGTGGAGAATTACAGAGTTTAGAAGTACCGACTTGGAAATGGGATCATATATCGATGGATTTTGTGACTCATTTGCCAAAAACTCCTTCAGGGTATGATGCTATTTGGGTCATTATTGACAGGTTATCTAAAGTTGCACACTTCATACCGTATAATATGAGCTTTACGTTTGTAAAGATGGCTCAATCGTATATTCGAGATGTGGTTCGACTGCATGGCATCCCAGTATCTATTATCTCTTATAGGGATCTGAGATTTACCTCTTATTTCTGGGATGGACTGCAGGCAGCTATGGGGACCAAAGTGAGACTGAGCACAGCTTATCACCCACAGACTGTTGGACAGACTGAGCGTACAATTCAGACGCTGGAGGACATGCTACGTGCATGTGTGTTAGAATTTGAGTCTACCTGGCAAGATTCTCTACCGTTGGTCGAGTTTTCATACAATAATAGCTATCAAGAAGGCATCCAGATGGCTCCTTTTGAGGCCTTGTATGGGCGACGTTGCAGATCCCCTTTATGTTGGGATGATGTGGACAGGACATCTGTGGGTGGACCTGAGATGATTAGAGAGACGGAAGAGAAAGTGAAATTGATACGGCAAAGGATGAAAGCAGCGCAGGATAGACAGGCTGCTTATGCTAATAAACGACGCCGACCTTTGGAATTTCAGGTGGGTGACTGAGTGTTCTTGAAAATATCTCCATTCAGAGGCGTGGTACGATTTGGTATGAGAGGCAAGTTATCGCCGCGGTATGTTGGCCCGTATGAAATATTACAGCGAGTTGGCACTCTGGCATACATATTGGCATTGCCGCCCTCTTTATCTGGCATACATGACGTATTTCATGTATCGATGTTACGAATGTATGAGCCTGATCCTTCGCATGTGTTGCAACCTTCCGAGGTACAGTTGGATTCGGATGTTTCTTATGTTGAGCGTCCTATTCGGATTCTAGATCGGCCGATCGTAAACTTCGCAGTAAAGTGATTCCTATGGTTAAAGTCCAGTGGGAAAGAAGGGGTGTCGAGGAGGCAACGTGGGAAACGGAGTAACATATGTTTCTACACTATATTGAGCTATTTGCTGGTATGTAAATATTTACTTTGGCTTTTCTGGTAAGCGTGTATTCAAATTTCGGGGTCGAAATTATATTAGTAGGGAAGAACTGTGATGCCCAGTTTATTCTGTTTATATTTAATTGTTAAATGGTAAATTATGGGATAATTTACGTGATTAAATTCTGGACCTCGTATTTTGAGGTGATCCGTATTATTTGGGCATATGGAACTTTATCATGACTTAAATGCTCGGGTAAACTTATATTAGGTTTTTTTAATTTTGAAGGAGGAAATTGTGAAATATTTAAAGTGGGATTAAATGTTAGTGATGGGAGTTGTTTAAATAAATAAAAAGGGATTTTTAAAAAGCAATTAAATCCCAATTCATGCTAGCAAATCCCACACACACTCACATACTAAATCTATCGGCTCCCTCATTCCCCCAAAACCCCCAAACCGACGCCTTTCTCTTCTCCCACCCAAATCGATTCTTCTCCTCTAAATTCAAGCTTGGTTGCAGGTTTGGTTGTTTAATCTTGTTCCTAACTTTAAGCATGCTTTCTTCTTAGTTGGAGGGATGTTTTGGGCAATTTCCTTGCCACATTTATGTTCGAAAATTTGGGGAATTTTTAGGCTATGTTTAGCTATTCTTTTGGATGATTTTTGGGGTTGTTTATTGGGTGGTTTTGATGTGTTTTGAGTTGTTAATTGAAAGGAAAAGGGTTTGCTTTTCTAGTGTGTGCGGAATGTGTGTTTAGTGTGTGCTGGAAAGTGTGTGTTAGTGTGTGTGCGTGAATTGTTTTTTTTTTGATCGGGCAAATAAAATATATAAATAACATGTACCAGAGGTACATCAAAAAGTCTTAAGACGTACACATATGAAAGAACAGAAAAAAGCTAAAAACAAAAGAGTTAATATAAGATAAAACTAATTGGTTCTCTTATCCAATCCGACAAAGAGTAACTGAAAGACTCATTTGATCTGTTCTTGATCCAGAACCAGCTCCTGAATTGAATTAGATCCACCACCGATGCTCCCTCTTCAACTGTGCTTCGAAATATTTGTCTGTTTCTCTCTAGCCAAATAGACCAAATAACCGTCTGCCAAATTGTTAACCATGATTTTAAACCCTTTGAGTGTGCCCACAGACCTCTGTGTTGAATAATATGCTCTTTGGGTTCATTAAACAAAACAACCGAAATTCCCAACCACGCATAGCACTGCATCCAAACTGAATGAGACTTCCTACATAGGAAAAACAAGTGTTCCATTGACTCTTCATCCTCCTGGCAGAATTCACATAGGTCCAATATCGGTCCCGTTCTGATATTCCTGTAGCGCAAATTAACCTTCGTTGGAATATGATCCTTAAAAATCTTCAAAATCAAGGCTGTTACTTTGTTAGGAGAGTAACTATTCCAATTTATCTGATATCCTGGAGAGCAATCGATCGTTGAGTTGGTGTCCTGCAAGGAATAATAAGCATATGCGACAGAGTAATTTCCTTTCGGTTCATGCTTACATCTCCATTCGTCGTTTTGGCCCTGCATCATGGTGATCCTGTTGATAGAAGATAACAAATTTGCAAATAAAACATGTTCCCAAGAAAATAACTCTCGTCTCCAATCCCAAATCCAAGACCAAACCCCCTCCTCCCAAACCCCCATATCACTAATGAAAATGTCTTTATCCCTGGCAATGTTAGCTAATCTAGGGAAAAGATTAAGAAAACTGTCATTTCCTGCCCAAACATCTTTCCAAAATCTAGTACGAGTCCAATCACCCACCCGTCTAACCAATCCCCCTGTAAACCAAGTTAAGTCCTTATTAAAAATAGTATTCCTAATGTCCTTCCACCAGAAAAAACACTGATTCTGGTTAGAAGCCGCAGTCGAACTACCCGTCAAGGAATCCCAAGACAGAGGTCCATATTTGGATATCAGCACCCTTTTCCACAATGAATTTGACTCCCTAATTATATCCCAAGCCCATTTTCCCATTAAAGCCATGTTGAAGTAATTCAAATTCCTCACCCCCAACCCTCCCATGACTTTAGATTTACAAACTTCTGACCATTTAACCCAAGCAATTTTTCTAGAACCCCCCCCCCCAAAGAAAAGAAGTTTGCAAAGATTGTAATTTGGAAAGGATACATTTTGGAGCACGGAAGAAAGTGAAGTAGTAGATCGGTAGAGCGGAGAGCACAGCATTGAGTAATATCATACGACCCCCAAAAGACAGACTCTTATCCTCCCAAGACGGGAGTCTTTTCCTGAATCTTTCGACCACCGGTTCCCAAAATAATTTCTTTCTCGAAGATACCCCAATCGGTAAACCCAGGTATTTAAACGACAAATTTCCAATATCGCAGTTCAAATAATGTGCTAGTTCTTCAACTGTTCTCGAATCAACATTTACTCCAATCAATTTACTCTTGTGAAAATTTATTTTGAGTCCAGATAGAAGCTCAAAAATACGAAGAATGGCCTTGAACACTGTCGCATTAGTCATAGTCGCCGCACCCACAAACAGGGTATCATCCGCAAACTGTAAATGTGAAATCGCGGTGTGGTCCCTACCCACTTTGATTGCATCTAGCAATCCAATTTCCACAGCCTTGTTAACCATTCTACTCAAAGCCTCAGAAACAATAACAAAAAGGAACGGAGAAAGTGGATCCCCTTGACGCAAACCCCGTTGTAACCCAAATTCCTGGGAAGGGCTACCATTAACCAAAACCAAAGTTGTTGCACTAGAATGCATTCCATGATCCATCGTCTCCATTTTATATCAAAGTTCATCATCTTCATTATGTGATCAAGGAAACTCCAGTTAACGGAATCATAAGCTTTTTCAAAATCAACTTTGAATATCATTCCTTTTCTCTTAGATTTCTTAAGATCATCAATTAACTCATTAATCACCACAACTCCATCAAGAATGTGACGCTGACCCACAAACGCTGATTGTGAAACAGAAATCACCTTATCAAGTACTCGAGAAAGTCTATTGGCTAAGACTTTGGCCAATACTTTGTAAACACACCCTATCAACGCAATAGGTCTAAATTCTTCGATCTTTGTCGGATTATCTTTCTTAGGTATCAAGACAATGAAAGAAGGATTTCCCCCTTTGATTATCTTCCCATTGTTGTGAAATTCCTTAAAAAATCTCACAAAATCCTCCCTTAAAATGTTCCAAAATTTCTTGATGAAGCAGAAATTGAAACCATCGGGTCCAGGACTTTTGTTGCTTTCACAATTCCAAACTGCCAACCGGATTTCCTCTTCAGAAAAAGGCATTGTGAGATTAGTATTGTCAGAGATGGTCATCTGATCAAATATGATGTCATTGATTTGCGGCATGTCCCACATATCTTGGCCAAAATGCTTCGCATAATGAGATCGGATTCCCTCCTTTAAGCCTTGTACCGTATCAGTCCAACAACCATCAATGAATAAGCCCAGTATTTCATTTCTTTTCCGACGGCGGTTAGCACACTTGTGAATTGTGTGCAGAATTTGTGCTTAGTAGGTGTTGGAAAATGGTGTGTGGATGTTGTGTGCATGGGTTTGGATATATTAATATGGGAAGATATGAGTTTGCCATGTTTAAAGGTACTCCTTGACGTAATGACTTTACGAACGATGATTATGCAAATTGAATGTGACTTATCATATCTTGATGAGTGTAAATGCTATAATTTGAGGATGTTGAGTTAGTAGAAGACTATATTGAAGGGATAATTGTTGGGGGGGGGGGGGGGGGGGGGGTGGAATTATGTTTTATGTATATCACCTTGTGGAAATATTGATTCTTATATTGAGTTGTTGGTTTATTACAGAGCCTTCTAGGGCATCTGGACAGCGAGGAGGATAGCTTGATCTTCATCATTGGAGCTGAGGTACGTAGTGACGTACAAGCATGGGTGATTATGTTTTCCACCGTGTTGTTGAAAAGCGAAGTGTCGCTTAGGTATAGGGTCGTTTCTATGATTGAGCGATGTGATATTAGTATGTATGGGTCACCGCTGAGGCGAGTGATGTGTTTATTTATGGGTCACCGCTGAGGCGAGTGATGTGTTTATTTAGAGGTCGCCACTAGTGTGTGCGATGTGATTGTGTTGTGTTGAATATACAGAGGGGTCACCGCTGAGGTGAGTGATGTGTTTATTTACGGGTCGCCACTAGAGTGTGCGATGTGATTATGTCGTGTGTTGAATAGTCTTAGAAACTAATGCTATGTATAACGAGTGATTAAATGATAGATGTGCGAGGGCAGGAACAATCAAGATTTCACCCTGTTCTAATAGACTCGGGAAGTGCCTTGTTATCTTATAGAATTACATTCTGTACATTTATCTTGTATATTCATGTTATTCGTTATATTGTTATGCTTACCCCGTGTGTGGGCTGTTTCCGTGGAAAACAGGTGCAGGTGTAACTTTTGAAGGATCTGGGAGATTGTCGGCACGCCTAGAAAAATATCCAGAGGGACTTGGACTAGGTTTTATAGCTGCATAGTTATAGGGACCTTTTTGATGCCGTAATTTTGGTCATGTATAACTTTACAACATCTCCTTTTGTTTAGATCCTTTTCTTCCCTGGCTGGGACTTACTTTTAGTTTGATTTTGTTTAGTATTGTGATTTCCCTGGCTGGGAATTGTTTTTGATGTTTGGTTTATTCGGATAGCCAAATTTAAGGGGAAACTCTGCCGAAATTTTTGTAAACCTCTCTACCTAAGTTTGATTTAGGTGTTCATTTGACTACTATTGTTGTTATCGCTAGTAGGGTCTTACAAAATGTCTTTTCAAGCTTATAGTGTTAGGCCTTTTGGTGTCGGTTTTCAAAGAAAAGATAGGAAGCGCAAAGAAGAGAGTGTAACTTATGAAGTTCATTTTTTTAGCACATATTGAGCTTCTCTTCTTTTTTCTAGCCTTGATCACTTTGGGTCTTATTCATTTATTTTATCTCAAGGGTCTTTCATTACATCTTTTCTTTTGCTCTTCTTCTCATTCATCAATCTTTTTCAATAAGCTCATCATGATATAACAATTCACGTGCATCGAATGAGATTCATTATACTCCCTTAGGGTAAGGATAATTTTCAATTTCGGCTCATAAAGGTGGGTATAATGATTTTACAATGAATGTTGAATGGGGGTTTACTGGTATGTTAAACATACACCATTCTTTTTCAGGTAGGCTCAAAAGTTGACACTAGTGATAAATATAGACATTGTAGGCGTGAAAGGCTCAAACGTTCCAAGGATCGCCTAAATCATGTCTAAGTCAAGTTCATAATTATAAAAATTTCGCCTCAAAGTACCATCATCAAATAGGTTCTATGATCACTCTAAGATGCTCAAGACATATTATCAAGTTCACACGTATCATCACTACTATAAATGCAATCAACAAGTTCATGACTCTATATGTTCAAATTATTCCTCATTTTCAACATGTCAACTCAATTCAAGATATTAGTCACAACACGTCTACAATCTTCAAGACACAATTCATAAGTAGAGTAAAACTACTATCATCATGTCATAGAGTCAATGCTTTAATCCAATTACACCAAAAAAAAATTTATATGCTCTTCATAGGATAATTCAAGATCAATACTCAACCAAATATTCACAGCTCAAGAGAAACAATCAATCAATGAACTACTCCCCCAAACTTAAATATTGCATTGTCCTCAATGTAATAAGATTGATATTAGGGAAAACAAAATACCAGTGGTGAGGACTGTCAGTATTCGTCACCCTCATCCTTAGCTTCTTCATCATTGGTGAGAGTGTGATCAAAATTTTAGTCAACACAAACAAATAAATTTAAAATGCAAAACAACTAGAAATAAAATCAAAATGTAGATAAGGGGAAGAAATAGTTCTTGATTTATAGTCCGAAGCTGGACTTATTACAACTTTTCCTTAAATGTTGGAATCTTTTGTGGAACACGAATCTCCGTAATCAATTGGGTAATGCCTCAACCTCTCATTATTAACGGCATAAGTGCCTAGAACAGATCACTTACCTTAATGGCTCCATGCGGGTATATCTTGGCAATAGTGAATGGTCCAACCTGTAAGTTCCGGATTTTAAAGATGACGAAACAGACCAGACCGATATAGTCAATGTCAAAAACAGACCGGATCGATGTTAACCAGACTGATACAGACCAGATCTATATCAACAAGATCAGAACAGACCAGATTGACGCAGATCAATGTCAACCAGATCAGACCAGATCAGATCAACCCAGATCGATGCAGAACAGATCAGAACAGACTAAGCTAGTAAGCTTCGTTCTTCAGTCCGAATAATCAAAGGCTATTTATTGAAGCATTTAATGGTGCATTTAATGCTGAAAAAGACCAAGGACTGAAGATTACCTTAAATGGTAAATAGACAAATGAGAGTCTATCTGACAAGCGCCGAAAGAACAGACCAGAAGAGAAAGTGTCTGAAATAGTAGACTGCAGCTTGTTCATACATTGACCAAAGTATAGAGTTGCACACAAAAGGAAATATTATCGTTGGCAAAGATGCTTATATATAGGTGCAACTTAAAATGCTCGAGTAATCAGAATCGAAGAAAAGAGATTCAAAATGCATTCAAGATCAATCAATTTAATCGAGCATTTAGTTGAGCATAACGCTATCATCGAAAGATTTCATCTTATCGATCTACTCAAAATTAGAAGCACGGATTATTGTTTTATTTGATCACTTAAGGATCATTTGTGCGTAGATTAAATCACTCTATCAATTGTATTGTGTTCTAAGATAGAAGCGTGAGCTCTTTGTAACTGTTAGACGGATTGTGTCTGAACATATTGATAGACTAGGAGTTTCAGTCTGGTAGTGGGGTAAATCCAGCTGAATCGAGGTTGTACAACAGGATTGTATTACTCAAAGTCTTCTAGTAAATCCTTCATGTAAAGGAAGAATGGGAGTTTTAGAAGCGTTGTGCTTCGAACTTCCAGAAACAATTCTTGTGTCATTTACCTTTCAGTTTTTATTACTCACAAGTTCATCAGACTTATTCTGCACTATTATCAGTGTATGTTGACTTGCAACTAATTGAGAAGCTACTGCAGTACTTAACAGTCTGTAGTAACAAAGAAAAATCGAATTTGAGTCTAGTGTTTATTCAACCCCCCTCCCTTTTAAACACTACACCGATCCTAACAAGTGGTATCAGAGCAAGGTCTTCTCAATTTTGAGAAATACTAAAAAATGATGGCCTCATTCAACAAGATTCCCATGTTCAAGAAGATGAATACGATGACTGGAGAATTCGTATGCAAGCACATCTGAGTGCTCAAGATGATGACATGTGGTTCGTCATCACTGATGGACCAATGAAGATCAACACAGCAGCTGCCATTACTAGTGGTGAACCTCAAATGGTCGAAAAGGACAGAGCATCATGGACAACTGAGGAAAAGAAAAAAGCAAATCTGGATAATGTGGCTAAACATATATTGTTCAAAACGTTGGACAAAAACATATTCAACAAAATCAAGATGTGTCCCACTGCTAAAGACATCTGGGAAAAGATTGCTCAATTGTGTGAAGGGAATGATCAAACTAAGGAAAACAAGCTCGCTGTCGCTCTACAGAAGTTTGAAAACATCAAAATGATGTCCGAAAAAACTCTCAGTGAGTATGATGAAAGAGTGACTGGAATCATCAATGAACTCAACAGTGTAGGTAAAGATCTATCCAATAGAGAAGTCACCATAAAGATCATGAGAGGTCTCCCAAGAGAATGAGATGTAAAAACAATTGCCATGAGAGAATCCAAAGATTTAAACAAGATAGATCTACATGATCTATTTGCTGACTTAAAGGAATACGAGTTTGAACTAGGCATTCGGATTGAAGATGAACCCAGTACCAGTCAACCAAACAAATCCCTTGCTGCATCAGAATCTCTGTCCACACAACAGAGATAACTCCCGAACAAATATGCAATGATGCAATGGCATTGTTTGTCAAGAAGTTTGGAAAATTTATGAAAAAGAATCAGAACAACTATCAATCTTATCCAAGGAAGCAGAACTTCAAAAGTAGATCAGATGAGGATGATTGCGTCTGCTTCAACTGTCTTAAACCAGGACATTTTATCAATGACTGTCCTAAGCCAAAGAATGATGATCAGAAGAGAGGATCCAATGATCATAGGAAGTCCAAGGAAAAGAGAAGATCATCTAGGGGACAGAGACCAGAAAGTACTGGTGGCTGAAGAAAACAAGAGCAAATGGGCTGATTCAGAATCTGAATCAGGAGATGAAGAAGTTCACGGTCTAATGGCCAATGATGACAGTGAGGTAACTGGCTCTAATCTCTCTGAATTTTCACATAATGAACTCACTAACGTATTACAGGACATGATTAATGAGGATCAGATGTTGTATGAGTCCTTCGAGAATTATAAATCTGAACATTCAATCCCAATGGAACAACAAAACAAGCATGATTGTGAACAATCAAAGGAGTTGGATTGCATAAGGGAAAAAGTAAGTCTACTCGAGAAAGAAAGGGACGAAGCCAGATGTGCACACCAGAAACTCATTAAACTGGTTCGCACATGAAACATATCAACTGCCAGAAAAGATGAGATGCTTGAGTCGATAAGGCTGGCTGGTGATCTTACCGGTACAGGTTACTCTGACAATGAAAGTAGCTCATCTGGTATCAAATCTCAACTGTGTCTAGAGAATAACAAAGTTCAAATAATGAACTTTGTCAGATCCAGCACAATATATGAACCAAGTTTGGTTAAGGAACTTGTTAAGCGAATACTCATCAAGGAACATGCATCACACAAATGTATCGGTTATGTTGAGCCAATAGAGAAAGTCAGACCGGGGCAAAAGTTCAGGAATGGACATAAGCTCACTGGTCAGGCAACTCGAGAGGTAAAACCCAACTGGTACTATAATTGTATGCCTGTCCAGAAGAGGTATATGCTTCCCAACAGAAACCAAAAACCAAAACAACATGCATACACTCACTATCACATACATCACCCAAGAACACCATCATCACTAAAAGCACACACCACACCATACACACACAAACCAATAAAACTAATTCAGGTGTGGGTTCCCAAAGGACTAATCTCTTCCGGACCCAAGTAGAATTGGGTATCAACTGTAAATTTTTGTTTTGATAGGAACCCAAGAAGAATCTTTTAGACTGGTATTTAGACAGAGGATGTTCTCGACACATGACGGGAAACATCGAGCTGTTGTCTGATATTACTCAATACACAGGTCCTAAGATCACCTTCGGTGATAATTCAAAGGGTAAGACCGTGGGCAAGGGTAAGATTGTCCATGGCAATATTATCATAAATGATGTATTATTAGTTGATAATTAATGCTATAATCTGATTAGTATAAGTCAACTATGTGACACTGGTCGTAGAATTTCACACACACACTTGCACTGTACAATCATCTAATGGTAAAACCATGCTTGTAGGAATCAGAAATGGAAATACTTATAAGATTAACTGGAATCATGATCAACCTGATAATCCTATTTGATTCATCGCTAATAATGATAATAAACATTGGCTATGGCATAAACGCTTGAATCATCTTAATTTCAAGACTATGTCTAGCCTATGTAAAAATGATTTAGTTATCGGTCTGCCTAAGATCAACTTTGCTAAGGATAAGATCTGTCAAGCTTGTCAAATGAGCAAGCAAGTCAGATCATCCTTTAAGAACAAGAATGCCAAATCCTCATCACGATGCTTAGAATTATTGCACATGGACTTGTTTGGTCCAATACCAATAACAAGTTTAGGGGGAATACGATATACTCTTGTTGTTATTGATGATTACTCACGTTTTACATGGACTATATTTTTGAGCAGTAAAGATCAGACCGGCCCGAAATTGATCAAGTTGTTGAAGCGCATTCAGAACGAGAAATCCTCTGGGATAGACAGGATTCGAAGCAACAAAGGCACTGAATTCTCAAATCAAACTCTTAAATCCTTTCTAGATGACCAAGGGATCAAACATGAATACTCAGCAGCTCGCACTCCTCAACAAAATGGAGTTGCAGAACGACGCAACAGAACGCTCAAGGAAGCAGCAAGAACAATGCTTGCAGATTCTGGAATCTCTCAAAAGTTCTGGGCAGAGGCTGTCAATACTGCATGTTATACATAGAATCGGTCCATGATTAACAAGAAATTAAATGCTACACCGTATGAAGTTTGGACAAATAACAGATCGATTATTTCATACTTTCATATCTTCGGCTGCAAATGTTATGTCCACAACAACGGTAAAAATCATTTAACCGCTTTCGAATCTAAGTCAGATGATGGAATATTCTTAGGATATTCATCTGTTACCAAAGCATTTCGTGTCTTCAATAATCTAACTCTAACTGTGAAAGAGTCAATTCATGTAGTTTTCGATGCATTTCTTGATATTGAGAATCACAAGGAAATAATTCAAAATCAGATGGAAAATATCCATCTCGAAGCTAACAGTGATGATGAGAATGCAGTTAACAGGTTAAGAGACAATTCACCAGAACCTGAAGTACCAGACAGACCGGTAGAAGCCACTGAAGGTCTACCAAATCGAGCTGATGTCGCTGATCCGATAGCAACGGATACCAACGTAAAGATCAATACTGAAGATATCAGCATTCTGCCTCCATCAGGATCAGATGTTCTCGAACCAAACTACCGCTGGACTAAGAGGCATCCACCTGATCTGGTGAAAGTCCATCTGCACCCATAAGAACTAGAGGATAGATGATGGATGAATTCACCCACGCTGCATTCATATCCAACCTGGAACCAAAACAGACCGACGAAGCTCTAGCTGACTATAACTGGATAGAGGCTATGCAAGAAGAGCTCAACCAATTTGAACATAATCATGTGTGGAGTTTAACTCCCAGACCAAGTGATCAGCCTTTTATTGGAACCAGATGGGTTTTCAGAAACAAGCTAGATGCAAATGGCATAGTAGTTAGAAACAAGGTCAGACTGGTTGCATAAGGTTTCAGACAAGAAGAAGGAATCGACTTTAATGAATCCTTTGCACCACTTGCCAGACTAAAAGCCATTCGAATCTTTCTTGCATATGCTGTTTTTAAAGATTTCAAGGTATATCAAATGGACGTGAAGAGTGCATTTCTTAATGACAAACTTCAGGAGGAAGTCTACATCAAGCAACCTCCTGGATTTCATAATCAAACATTTCCAGATCACGTTTACTTACTAAATAAAGGAGTGCATGGACTTAAGCAAGCCCCCAGAGCCTGGTATGACACTCTATCTCAATTTCTTCTGGATCATAATTTCCAGATCGGCTCAGTAGATAAAACTTTATTTAAATTTATTAAGGGGGAACATACTCTGTTAATTCAAATATATGTTGATGATATCATTTTTGGGTCAACTAACCCTAAGCTATGCGAGAAGTTTTCTAAGTTAATGCATAGTCAATTTGAGATGAGCATGATGGGAGAATTGTCATTCTTCCTGGGTCTTCAAGTCAAACAGCTCGATAATGGAATCTTCATTAATCAAACCAAGTACACCAATGAGCTACTTAAATGGTTTGGTATGGAGACTTGCTCATCTGCTTCAACTCCGATGAGTCCATTAATCAAGCTAGATAAAGACGAATGGGGAACGTCAGTTGAGGTAACATTGTATCGAGGTCTAATCGGATCGCTGTTATATCTTATAGCGAGCCGGCCTGATATTATGTTTTATGTTTGTATGTGTGCTAGATTTCAATCTGACCCAAAACAATCTCACTCATTGCTGCTAAACGTATTTTAAAATATTTAAAAGGGTCTCAGAATGTTGGTCTCTGGTATCCCAAAGATTCTAACTTCAATTTGACTGGATATTCAGACGCTGACTTTGAAGGGTGTAAGATCGATCGCAAAAGCACCAGTGGAACTTGTCAATTCTTAGGTGAAAGATTGATCCCATGGTTTAGCAAGAAGCAAACGTCGATTGCCACATCCACAGCTGAGGCAGAATATCTCGCCGCTGGAAGCTGTTGCGCTCAATTGCTCTGGGTTCAACATCAGCTCAGAGACTATGGCATTCAAGCTCAAGCTGCTGAGTCACCAATCTTATGCGACAACACAAGTACAATTGCTATCACATATAATCTAGTCTTGCTCTCTCGAACTAAACATATTGATATCAGACATCATTTTATTTGAGATCATGTTGGCAAAAAGGAGATTCGTATCGAGTACATTTCAATATACCAGCAAGTTGCAGACATCTTCACTAAACCACTCCCCGAGGCTAAGTTTAATTATTTTCGTCAAATTCTTGGTTTAATAAATTTATCTTGATATATTTGACGCATGCTTAACTTTGCTTTTAAACATTTAGTGTTAGTACAGATCGATAATATAATGGTCAGTAAGGTTCTGACCGGTCTTGATTATCAGACCGATCTCCATCGATCTGATATTATCTTATGATTTGACTTACAACATTATTAATCTTTAACATAGTAATATGTTACAGCCCGGATTGATCGAACTTTAACCGCCTTACTTTAATCTCATCCCGTCCGTTAAAATTTGAATTTTTAAAATATCAGTCAACGAGATACAGACAGGTGTCTAATATCTCTCTATTTATCAGGCTGTACATCTCACTCCCATTTTACTTTATGTTTTTACCGCCATCTGCTTATTTCTTTCTAAACTCCTCTTTATTCCATATTCAAATCATCATCTTTCTAATGGCAATCGTAACTCACAACTCGTTATCTGTTGAGTTCGATGCTATATACAGGATGGAAGAGACTGAAATGGTGTCTACTTTCAAGAATCTGGAATCCTCAGGGCGGCGAAAATTTTTAGAATGCGGCATGGTGGTCTATGAATCGGCGATCAGGGAACTATTTTCCAACGCCGTATCTCACAAGAATTCCATATCCTCTTCAGTGAATGGCCAGACTGTTGAAATCTCTCAGAAGCTGTTCACGGAGACGTTTGGACTTGCAACATCTGGAATGTCCAACTTCGCTAATTTGTCCAGAGCCACTTTGGAAGAATTTCAACGCTGAGTATCAGTCTTCGGACCTACACTCAGGCCTTCATTCAAGAAGAAGGAGATGTATTTTCACTTCCAAGTGCCCTGTGACATCGTCGGAAAGCCGCTGCTGGGCAAGGCTGGGAGCTTTGACGCGGTGACGTCTGAGAAGTTCGGGGCGAAGGCAGCTATTCATTTTGGACAGAAAGTGGATTGGTCCTCCATTCTATTTGGTGTTCTGCTGGAGACCATCACGTCCGCAAAGCAGGCTGTCTGTTTTGCTGTTCCCCTGAGCAAGCTGATGAAGTCTTTGAATATCGAGCTAGGGAAAGCTTCAGCACTCAGCCCATTCAAGGTCATAAAGGACTAGCTTTGCTACGATCAAAAGTACTCCGCCAACTCCCAAGGATGTATTGACTGTCAAAATGGAGGTTGGTGCAGAACAGGCTGCAAAGATGAAGACATCAAGGGCCAAGTAAGCTGGTAGTGGTCCAGACTGACTCGGATGAAACCCAGTCTGCCTCCACTACTTCATCCCTCAACAAACCCCTACCAAAAAAGCCACGAACCCAAATCACCAAACCTCTGGCAACCTTAAACCCAAACCCATATCTTCCCTTCCTCCAACCAAAGCAACCATTGTATCCCAAGCTCCACTCCCAAAATCCCAAGCTCCACCTCAACCATCCAAAGCCCAACCATCCACAGCTCCACCCACTCTACCCAAGGTGGTGACCTGAGTCCCATCCCAAATCCCAGTTGTCAAGAGGATTGTAATCAAAGAATTGGGTGATTACACCCAGCCCGGAATTAAGCCCTCGTCTGTTGCTGGAAAGGGCAAAGCCACCTTGACAGAGTCTGCACCCTCCAAGCCCAAATCAGCTGCTCAAACCGCCATTGACATTGCCATGGAAGACGTTGAAGACAAAGTACAGACCCTCATCGTTGTATTCGATGAATGGGTCCAGTATAGAACGGTCAACCACTTCAATCTGTTCTTTGGTAAACTGAAGCGGCTGCACAAGATGGAACAGGAGGTTCTGAAGGACACCGAAACAGATGATGTTCGCGTTGTTGAGCATCGCAAAGATCTGGTTTGCGCAAAACATAGGCTGAGGCTTGCAAACCTCCTACTCCAAGCCAAGAAAGCGAATTTTGATGTCACCAGCCCGACTGTCAAGGATGACAGCGCGGTCATCGCTTAGCTGGAGATGCACATTCTCACTCTCCATATGGTTGTTCAAATGCATCGCCATCGGCTCAATATTTCAACTCCGTCTCCCAGTCCGGATCACCCAACCGCAAGCCAGACTGTGGCAGGGCAGAGCACTGAGCCGACTATTATTGAGATAGCGGAGCAGCCACTGACTAATGCTCCATCTGCACAGAGGCTAAGGCAATGGACGTACTGCTGAAATCTCCTACTACTTCCATTCCTTTTGTGTCCTCAGTCTCAGTAATTCAGACCATCACACTAGACGCACTACATACAGTTGTCCCACAAGACTTTGTCGATGTTGATCTAGTTGTGCCCATCATTGTTGCGGCTCTACAGATTGAGGAGCCCGTTGAACCAATCTCTCCTTCAGATCCGTCTGCTGCAGACTTGGCATTTTTGCATCAATTCTCTTCGGATCTAGTGGACTTAGTCCGGTCCGACATTCTCCAATCTGCTGACTCTTCTGTTCTGGCAACTGACAAAGGAAAAGCGCTGACTGTGTCACACGCTGAAGAAATTCTAGACTCCGATGATGATGCTCCATCAGTGGTCAAGTCCCTTCAAGAGCTATCTGATAACTTTCATTTTCTCTCCCAGCGAGTAAGAGAGGTTCATCAGAGCCAACAGACTACTTCTCTGGATTTTGATTCATTCAAGGACAAGATGATGACGAGCATCAACAATATTCAGCGTGGTCTGAATGATCTGTTCTCTCAGCAAGCTTCGTATAAGAGCAGTCTAAGAAAAGAACAGATCGAGATGGCTTCTGAAGTCAAAACTGCAGTTGCAGACTAGCACAGACAAGCACAACAGCTTATAAAGAAGACATAGATAACTGCATGTAATGAATGACATATGTAAATGTCTTCATCAGACATGTTAATAAATAGTCTTTCAATCGAATCTCAGTCTTATTCATTTATTTGAATAGTTCATTTATTTTGAACAAAAAGACTTAATCGATCTGAACGGTAATTTTCGGTCTTACTCATCTATTTTGAATAGTTCATTTATTTGAACATGAAGACTTAATCGATCTAAACGAAACGTCTACAAGAAAAAGGACTTAATAAGAGGATTAAGAAGCTAGGTTTTGTCATCATCAAAAAGGGAGAATTTGTTAGTTTCGGATTTTAAAGATTACGAAACAGACCAGACCGATATAGTCAATGTCAAAACAGACCGGATCAATGTCAACCAGACTGATACAGACCAGATCTATGTCAACAAGATCAGAACAGACCAGATCACAGATCAATGTCAACCAGATCAGATCGACTCAGGTCGATGCAGCGCAGATCAGAACAGACTAAGCTAGTAAGCTTTGTTCTTCAGTCCGAATAATCAACGGCTATTTATTTAAGCATTTAATGGTGCATTTAATGCTGAAAAAGACCAATGACTGAAGATTACCTTAAATCATAAATAGACAAATGAGAGTCTATCTGACAAGCGCTGAAAGAACAGACCAGAAGGGAAAGTGTCTGAAATAGCAGACTGCAGCTTGTTCATACATTGACCAAAGTATAGAGTTGCACACAAAAGGAAATATTGTCGTTCGCAGAGATGCTTATATATAGGTGCAACTTAAAATGCTCGAGTAATCGGAATCGGACAAAAGAGATTCAAAACGCATTCAAGATCAATCAATTTAATCGAGCATTCAGTTGAGCAGAACGCTATCATCGAAAGATTTCATCATATCGATCTGCTCAAAATTATAAGCACAGCTTATTGTTTTATTTGATCACTTAAGGATCATTTGTGCGTAGATTAAATCACTCTAACAATTGTATTGTGTTCTAAGATAGAAGAGTGAGCTCTTTGTAACTGTCAGACGGATTGTGTCTGAACATATTGATAGACTAGGAGTTTCAGTCTGGTAGTGGGGTAAATCCAGCTGAATCGGGGTTGTACAGGATTGTATTACTCAAAGTCTTCTAGTGAATCCTTCATGTAAAGGAAGAATGGGAGACGTAGAAGCATTGTACTTCGAACTTCCAGAAACAATTCTTGTGTCATTTACTTTCTTCATTTACCTTTCAGTTTTTATTACTCACAAGTTCATCAGACTTATTCCGCACTATTATCAGTATCTATTGACTTGCAACTAATTGAGAAGCTACTGCAGTACTTAACAGTCTGTAGTAACAAAGAAAAATGAATTCTAGTCTAGTGTTTATTCAACCCCCCTTCTAAACACTACTCCGATCGTAACACAACCCATGAAGCCTTTCGCTTGCTTTGGAAAATGTGAGGTGGTGGTGCTTTATGAAATTGGACTGTCTCTCCCTTCATGAACGTCATTTTCTCCTTGAGCTTCTTAGCCTTCTTGGACTTCACCATGTCATTGCCCTTGCATTATTCAGTCTCTAGTTCGGTCTCCACCTTCACCTCATCAGTACCTTGTACCACATCAACAAGCAAAGTGTCAATCATGTGAACTTTTAAATAATCATGCTCGTTGTGTGCATCTGTTGAATATTTAAACATATTGAATGTAACCCGATCATCTCCTACACGGAGGATCAACTTCCCTTCTTCAACATCAATGACAACTCTTCCAATAGCTAGGAATGGACGTCCCAGAATCAATGGCATGCTCACATCCTCCTCCATATCCAACACTAGAAAATCCACTGGGAAAGTGAATTGATCTATCTTGATTGGCACATCCTCGACGATTCCTATTGGGTAGGCGATAGACTTGTCCGTCATTTGCAACACCATCCTTGTGGGATTCGGCTCTCCCAGTACAAGTACAGACAAAGGCATTAAGTTAACACTAGCACCCAAATCACATAATGATTTAATGGAAGAAATAGGCCCAATAGTGTAAGGAATAGAGAAACTCTCTGGATCTTTTAACTTGGTGGCCGATTTTTTTGCACAATAGCACTACATTATTCAGTCAAAAAGACAGTCTCGTGCTCTCCCAATTTCTGCTCCTTAGGTAACATCTTTAAAAATTTAGCATAATTTGGAATTCTCTCGTAATTCATCAATAAATGGTATGTCTATATGCAAATTCTTAAGCATGTCTAAAAATTTGGCAAAGTTTGAATCAACCTTCACCCTATTAACTGCTGCAGGAAATGGGAGAGGAATGTGTACCTTTTCTTGTGGTGTGATCGGTGTAGTGGCTCCAATGAACTTACCCTTGTTGCGTGGTTGCTCATTCTTCTATTGCTTAATTTCAATCTTTTCAGTCTCCTTCTCGTCACCAAGTTCCTTTCCATTTCTTAGGGTCACGTCATTGACTTGCTCCCATGGATTCTTCTCTGTGTCACTCGGTAGAGTTCTGTGTGCTCTCTCAGCCAAGATAGTTGGCAATTGCCCTACTTGAATCTCCAAGTTTTTTATAGATGAATCTTGATTATTCATTGTTGATTCAGCTGAGGATATGAACTTGGTCAATAGATCATCCATGCTCGGTTGTGGTGGATAACCCGGTGGTGGTTGCGGTTGATACCTCAACCCCTTATTGTATGTATTTGGGTAGGGGTTGTTTTGTGGCCGGTTTCCTACATAATTCACAACTTCATTAGTCTGAACGAATGGATTACATGTTTGGCATTCAATGCTCGGATGATTGCCTCCACATAGGTCACAAGTAAGCACTTGAACGTTCATCGTTGTCGTGCTCATGCTGTCTAGCCTCTTGTTCAATGTCTCAATTTGGGTGGCCAAAGCAGTAACGTCGCTCACTTGATGAACTCCAGCTTGCTTCTTTGGCACGTTCCTCTCGACTACCACTGATAACTATTAGCCGCCATTTCCTCCAACAGTGTATAAGCCTCATCGGGTGTCTTTCTCATCACAATACCTCATGATGATGCATCAATCATAGAACGGTTATCAGAAAACAGACCATTATAAAATGTTTGTACATGCAGCCCGACAGGAAGGCCATGATGTGGGCATCTCCTCAGTAAGTCCTTGAAGCGCTCTCATGCTTCATACAGTGTTTCAGGATCATGTTGCGCAAATGTAGTGATATCATTCCGCATCTTAGCAGTCTTTGATGGTGGGAAGTATTTTGACAAGAAAGCTTGCACCATCCCATCCCAAGTAGTAATTGATCCTGTAGGCAAAGAATGCAACAAAGATTTAGCTTTATTATTTAAAGAGAAAGGGAACAGTCGTAATCTGATGGTGTCGTCAGTGACGTCATTGTGCTTGAAGGTATCGCAGATCTCCAATAAGTTGGAGCTATGAGCATTAGGATCATCAGTAGGTGATCCTCCAAATTGCACCGAGTGCTGGATCATTTGTATGCTTGCAGGCTTGATTTCAAAGTTGTTCGCATGTATGCTTGGTCTAGAAATACTGGACAATGATCCATGGAATGAAGGATGAGCGTAATCCATCAGTGACCGTCTATTAGGCACCTCTCCATTCTATCTTTCATATCTTCCACCTCCTCCTTTATTGTTTTCAGTCATTGCTCGAACTTCTCTTAGTCTCCTAAGTAGAGGTCTTTCAATTTCAGGGTCAAAAGGTTCAAGTGTCGGTCGTTCACTCGGCATGCACTAGAGAGTAATAACCTGCAAAAATCCAACCAAAGAGATGTCAGTAGTAGAGTAATAGTACAGAAGAAAAAAATCGAAAACAAAAATAAAAAAATGACTAAACTACAGTCAACTAATATCGTCTGATAATACTTTAAACTAGTCACCGACAAAGGCCAAAAACTTGATCGTGTTTATTTTGAACAATTATTTTATAGTGTGGCCCGATTCTACCGCAAGTGCACGATGTCAAGTTTAGTATAGTAAAGAAAGTCGGATGCCGTACGCACATGGACTAGTGGTAATTATCAAATTTAATTATCATAATATATTTAACCTACAAAATTGTTTTGAAAGATTTACTAATTTACTCAACTTCAGGAATCAACCACACCAAAAAGAAATAAGATAGTAAATAGTAGAGACTTCGGTTCACTTGAATAATCCCCCACAATGCATCTACTACTTCTAATTAAAATTAATGCATCTAAGGTGACAAGTTTTCTGGTTATATCTAATACACACTCTCGAGCTATATTAAACCTAACACCTATTTGCAGTAAGTAACTCTCGTTCACTTATTTAACAAATCAATATTGCATACGCTCTATGAAAACCCTTAACCTTCGATTATTAGATATCTATAGCTATCACTCATGTATTTGACGTCGTCTCTCGATCTTGGTCTGAGATCCACGGTATGTGTTATTTGTTCCGTATTACAATATTATCTCTCGATCTGAATTGCAAACTAACATCATTCAAAGGGTAGCTAATCCCTTAAAAGCATTAAAAACATAACACAAATACAAAGATAACAAAAACTTAATCAAAAACTAGAATTAAAATTGTGGGTTCATACACAAGATCCCCTTGTCTCGATAACAAACTTAGCCTAGCATTATAACGGAAAGTAATGGTTTATCACATCTAACAACATAATAAACATTGTAAAATCGAAAATAAAACTAAAACAAAGTTCAAAAATACGCATAAGCACTCGATGTTGAATTCCGTCTCTAACCGCGTTGCTTTGAATCTCTCTTGTAGGTGGTGGCTTCTCCCAAGTGTAGGATATTATTCATATGTAAAAGAACCCCATTTTTTATGCAAAAACTCCCTTTTATAGTGATGAAAACGAGCCCACCAAATCTTGTATCAAAATATAGCAAAAACTCTCTTAAAAAGGTAATTTTCTCGTGCAGGACTCTGTAGCATCGATCGCTATGTCCATGGCGATCGCTCTCTTCTACTTTTCTCTCTATGGTGATCGATCTATGTATGAGTGGCGATCGATCACCTAAACTTTCTGCCCCGATGCGAGTTATCTCTTCATTATGGCGATCGATTGTCGTCTCATATGAAATTTTCCTCGCTTCACTGCCTGGTACCCCGATGCGAGTTATCTCTTCATTATGGCGATCGAGTCGTCTCGTATGAAATTTTCCTCGCTTCACTGCCTGGTAGCGATCGATCTCTTCATTATTGTGATCGATCACATGCTCCAATTTTATCAACTCAACTCTTTTTAGTGTCTTTCCAATGTCCTGGCTCGTTTTGTCCCAGTTACCACCTTTCAATCCATAAAATTGAGGTTTTTTCAGGTGTTTTTTGCACTTTTACTGATTCATGGAAATATACAAAAAAACAACCAAAAGCATAAAATAGTCCAAAAATCACTATAAAAATGGCAAGCAATATATGCAAATATAAGTGTAAAAATAACACTTATCAATGCTCAATAGTGTTCTTATCGTAACCACAATCATTTTTACCTTATTTTGTTTGATTTTTTCATGTTTTATCTTTATCTTAAGGGTGAGAAGGAGAGCGGGAGATCTCGAACCTAAGATCTGCCAAGTTCGAGAAAAGGGAGTGGTGTCACTTGGGCCGAAGGCCCTCGGCCTTGTGCGCTGCATTTGAATAAACTTATTTCTTATAATGAATGCATAAATACCACATTACAAACAAATATATCTCAATTATTATGTCACATGAACAGAACACCAATATAACCATTGCAATTTAATCCACTCCAAATAATTGTTCTACTTTGCATTGGGAATAGAAGATTTACTTCAATTTTAACACTTATAATAGATCGAGTGGTTATCATTATATTAAAATTATATCTATACATAATTTAAATATTTTAAATTATAAATGACTAAATTATATATTGGGAAGATTTTGGGTCGGCACCAACTGGAGAATTTTTTTTCAACTTAGCCAGGCATAAAAATTTCAAATCTCTTAAGCCCAATTTTAGATAAAATTACTGAAATAAACACCACAACTCTCACCAGTCACCGTAGAAATGTGAGTCTAAACCTCTGGTCCCTCCCAAAACCCTAGCACCATACCCGAGAATCCAACCCCAAAGCTGTTGCTGGGTCTTCACGCGACGACGGTGCTTCCAGTGAAGAAAACAACCTTGCACCAGATGCTTGCAAAGTTATTGAATGCAGAAAAAATGGCAACAGAACACGAAACAGATATTTTGCCCCTTGCGGAAAGATAAATTGGATGTCGGAGAATCAAATAGAAAGGTAAAAGCTACACCAACGAAGGATGTTGGTCATGATGAGTCGATACTTGTGAATGAAGCTGGATTGTCTAAAAATAAAGGAGATAGAGAAAGCACGATTATGGAGAAAGAATAGGCAACATGTGCCTACTGGTGCACGTGGGAATTGCGTGCATCGGTAGGCGGTGCACGTAATACCCGTGTGCATCAGTAGAGGAGGTTGTCGTCAGACCGGGAGGATGCGTGCATCATTGCAAGCTTTTGGCATGCACATGTGCACGACAGAGCGATGAGAACGTGCACCCACCAAATATTCAAAACAATAATGATTGAATGAAAATTTGAACTTTTAAAATACTCAACCAAATTTTTGAAATGTTAAATACTCAACCAAATTTTGAACGTGAAACAAAAAGGTACAGAGCATTTGATATATTCGATAAATTGATTGAATGAAAATTTTGAAATTTTAAAGTGCAGGCACCTATAGACACAAGCTGCAAAGAAATAATGAAAACACATTTTTTATAGTCCAGTGATGGTGAACTTGTTTATTAATAAGTTGGTGCACCTAAATTTGACAAGTTGGTGCACATAATTTTAAGCAAAATGAAGATTTTAACAAGGTTGTGCACTTAATTTTAACAAAATCATGGATTTTATCTACCGGTACACATTTTTAGATGTGCACCCGTAGATACAAAGCTGTTAAAAAATTATGAAAACACACGTTTTATAGTGAGGTGGTGGTGCACTTGCTTATTATTAAGTTGTGCACCTAAATTTGACAAGTTGGTACACGTCATTTGAAGCAAAAGGATGATTATAACATGTGGTGCACTTTTTTTATTTTATAAAATCAATGTTTTGTCTACAGGTGCACGTTTTTAGACGTGCACCCGTAGACACAAGCTGTTAAGAAATTATGAAAACATATTGTTTATAGTCATGTGGTGGTGCACTTACTTATTATTAAGTTGGTACACCTAAATTTGACAAGTTGGTGCACTAATTTTAAGCAAAATGATGATTTTAACATGATGGTGCACTTACTGTTTTTTTTTTTTACAAAATCATTGATTTAGTCTACCAGTGCATGTTTATTCGAATTAACACAAAATTGAAATGTCTCAGAACTGAGTGTCATTTTATAAAAATTCTTCCAAACAATAACATGAATCCCACAAAATTCGAGCTTAATGATTCAAGATGTTTGGAAACTAAAATTCCTCAAAGTTGGCTCAAAAAATGGTAAAAACAACTAAAATTGAGAGTAACCTATCTAAAACAAGGAATTTTGGGTTCGTCGGTGGTGCCAATACGACGTTTTAACATTGGGTTAGATCCAGCTCGAAAAAACATTTCCGTGCATATGTCATAATAGGCAAAATTCATCATGGATCAAAAGTTATGACCATTTGAAATTTGACCGACAAACAACACATTATATTCTAAAGTGCACGTGCACCTTTTTGCACCGGTGCTCTTATCTCACTCGTGCATCGATGCATGTAAACCTGCAGATCTAGTGGTGGTATACGTGCACCTCTTGCACACGATGCACATGCATCTCTACTGCATCGATACACATGCACCTCTTTTGCATCGATGCAAGTGCACCTCTCCTTGCGCCGATGCATCTCCCCTGCTGATTCACTTTTCAAGTGCTACATTTGGATGCGGTGCACGTCCCTATTTCAATTCGCAGTGCACGTTCAGTACTTCAATAGGTGGTGCACGTAAAATGCAATAAATTCTTTTTTCTTTGCTTTGCAATACAATGGTGGTGCACGTTCAGTTCATTTGTTCTCCTTTTATATTTCTACATTCTCGTTTGCAATCATTGCATATTTGTTTGTTTTTAGCCATTGATTGTATTTCTTTGTGAATGTATTTGTAATTTAATAAAGCATTGGTGCACGTGCAGTGCAATAAATTCTTCTTTCTTACATCGTTGCACTTGCACCCCTTCTTGCACCAACACATGTGCACCGGAAGCACAAATCACATGCACCGCCATTACAAGATAATGTGCACCGCCATCGTAAAGCATCATTAACTTGCACCGCTCTCAAAAAACAACGTGCACCATCATCGTAAAATACCATTCATGTGCACCCCTCTCACAAATCACGTGCACCGCCATCATAAAACTCAATTCACGTGCACCACTCTCGCCAAACAACGTGTGTACCTCTTGCACCGTTACACTTGTCCCACGTATGATACAAGTGCACCGATAGACACAAGAGGTGCACTTGTGAAATATTAGCCGTGCAACGACATACTCAGTTTTGACAAGTGCACTCGATTTTGACAAGCTGGTGCACTAAATTTTCACAAGTGCACCTCTTATGTCTACCAGTGCACGTGTATCATACGTGCACCGGTAGACTCAACACGTGCACTTGTTAAAAACCTGCACTTTTTATGTTTAGATGTTGGTGCACTTGCATATATATGTGGTGCACTTGATTTTTACAAGTTTGCATCTCTTTGAGCTTATTGGTGCACGTATAGTTTCATATAAACATTTTGACAAATATATAATGTGCACATGAATTGAAAATAACAATTTAATGCTAATTGAAACACAAAAATCTCATCAAACCAGCAAAAATACAACGTGAAAAACACGGATGCAGTAGATATCTATTTCGAAAACACAGCTGCAAAAAAAAACATGAAAAACAACGTTCAAAAACACAAAAGCCTGTTAAAAAAACAAGAACAATGACTCATGACACTCCGACAACGCACAATTGACAACATGAATTTGGAAATGGATCGGCCAACCTAGACGTTACAACCCATTTAAAATGTGAATATTCTCTTCCCCGGTTTCACCCTGCTCTGAGAACGTCAATTCGTCCCTTTTTCTTGAGCGATTTGAAATTCTTGTTCTTTTGGAAAAGATCTCCTGACATTGAGCGTAGAGAGAGAAATTGACAGATTCAACTTGTAATTTGAAATTGTAATTTGGGGGGAGAAGATAATGATTATTTTTTTAAGTAATGCCATTATTGGGAGAAAAAAAGACTTGTTAGATAAATAAGGAAGAAAATTGGCTTATTTGAATGTTGAGCAATTGATTTATATGCAATGATAATTTTTTGCTATATTTAATTGAAATATGTTTTTACAACTAGTACCTTTATGTAATTTCTCTTACATATTTTTATCAATATTATATTTATCAGGTGTCAGAACCTTAAAATATCTAATTTTTTTCTCTATTGCATACCAATTTTTTTCCTAGGAGGAAATTTAGATCTTTCCATGAGAGTTTTATCATCACCCTGATACAATAGTTCAAATTTGATTTAATATGTAAGATTCATATAAAAAATTTGAAACATATGTATCCAAATCAAATTTAGGGGAGATGGTTGGGTTTTTTAACAAATTAATCGAAAAAAAAAAAAATTTAACAAAATATCCGAATTTGAAATTCGTTTTTAAAATGACCCAAAACGCCATCTCAGATGGCGCCTTCATGTAAAGGCGCCATCTGAGATGGCGGCTTTGTTTATCTGAAAAAAAATAATTGAAGGCGCCACCTTGGATGGCGCCTTCAGATTAAAAAATAATTTTTTTATGAAGGCGCCATCCAAGATGGCGCCTTCAGTATAAAATAAATCACCGACCCTCTTCTTCTTCCTCACTTCTCGTCGCCTTTTCTGAATAATTTCTTCCTCCTTATCGCAAATCTCTGAATATTCTTGTTCAAAAATTAAAAAATCATCGTGATTTATCATTTCTGGAGCTTGCTTGTTCAACATTTTTGAATTTCAGGTAACATTACAAGTTTGAATCGAAATTTTTGAAAGTTGTAAAATTTGAAATATGTTGGTTGTTTTTAAATTTTGTTGTTTGGTAGTTTTTATTGAAAAATTAGTTATAGTTTCGAGATAATGGCAAACCGTCGAATGATTTACAATTTTTTAGTTTTTGCCGAAATTTTGTACTCCGGCAGGCTGGGCGGCGGCGGCGCTCCGGCCCAGGCGGCCGTGTTGTCACCGGTAGGGGCGGGTGGTGGTTGCCATGTTGATATTTTGTTATATTGATATTTATTGTGTAATATTTCAGGATGGATTTACAAAGAGGACCAGGACCGATTGACAGTCATCTGCTATCATTGCAGTCAGGTCATCGATCTGAAGCTGTTTGGGCAGGTGATATTGATTCTACACTTCGAGGTAGAAACCCTGATAAGTATTTTTGGGATCTTTGCCCCCTCGATACTCGTGTTGCGAGTTTGTTGGACAGTTTTGGTTTTTATGGTGTTTATAGGTCTGGTAGAATTACAATTGACTTTCACCTCATCACGGCTTTAGCTGAGAGATGGCGTCGTGAAACACATACTTTCCATCTTAGATCCGGAGAGGCGACCATCACACTGCAAGACATTGCAGTTATATGGGCATTGCCAGTAGATGGTAACGTAGTATCCGGTATTGATTATGATAGGAGTATACCTGACTGGCAAGCATATTGCCATATGCTTTTGGGATTTATACCGGATACTGCACACTTTAAAGGTGAAAAAAGTTATTTTTATCTGCAATAAACAATCATTTGGTGAATAATGTTCTTACTGAGTACAGTACGGAAGAAGATGTAGTCCGTTATACTCGGGGCTGTGTGTTATTGATGTTTGGTGGAATTTTGTTTCCTGATTCGTCCGGCAATACTGTAAAGTTATTATATTTACATATGATGGAGAATATTCATTTAGTTGGTAATTATAGTTGGGGGAGTGCCGTATTGGCATACTTGTACCGTGAGTTATGCACTTCCTCGATGAGAGGGAAAAAAGTGATCGGTGGTGCATTACAGGTCGTACAGGTAAACTTTACATTAACACTTTTCAAATGTTTGAAATATTATTGTCGTCATAATAACTGATATTATTCCTGATAATATTTTAGATTTGGGCATGGTCAAGATTACCTGGTTTAACTCCTCAACTGGTGATGCTAGATTCGACACTGGCCCAATAATTATCAATGAGGAGAATATCTTACCTGCTGCTTGGTGCAAGGTAATAATGTTTTTATGTTTTGTGCTATTTTATATGTTTAAATATATTTATAGATTTTGTAATTGTGTTTTTTTCAGGTGGACATGCCATTTAAGGATCACGGAAACAGGGAGGCATTCTGTACGTATCATTAGGGACATTCTTGATGAGCAGTCCATCAACTCAAGTAAGCAGTATATTAGTTGTGTTTGTTATGAAAGTTAATAATGTTGTTTATATTATTTTAATTCAATTTTGTATTTGTAGTTTAATTGGCAGCCATACCCTGATGAGTGTACTGAGCATCTGAGCCACCAGTTATGGACATATGCCGGCCCATTAATTTGTTATGAAATTGTTGAGATGCACCGTCCTGATAGGGTTCTTCGTCAATTTGGAATGCTCCAAGACATCCCCACAGATCCACAATCAAGGGATGATAAATTGCATTCTGTTGATCGAAGAGGAAGTATGAACAAGGATTGGAGTGCACATCATATTCTGTCAGGAATACAATCGGCTGCTGCAATGAGACCCAGATGACGGTCAGAAATCAAACATGCACCACCCTCAGATCTTCTCACAATATGCTGGCTTATCATCTCCAAAAACCATCTCCATGACAGAAACTTTTCTTCGTCAACAATTGCAAATGCCAAAGGTAACACTTGATTATTAGCGTCCATTGTCACGGCAATCAACATCTTATGTTGATATTTCGTATACAGATGTGTTCCATCCACGCTTATTACCCGGCGGCAATGTTGAAATCCTTCTACACATGGTCGGAAGGCCCAGAACACGTAATTCAATGTCTTCTCTCTTGGTCTGGCATTGTCAAGGTGAACCCACTCAATGACGGTGCCGGGATTCCATTTTTGCAAAGCTCCCGTATAGTAAGGCAGTTTCTGAACGGAGCTCTCCCATGTCCCATACACATTCTCAACAGCACGTCGCAAACTAAACCATCCTTTTGCATAAGAGATCTCAAATCCATATTTGTCTTTGACTGTTTGAATTACATACTTTATCTCGAAAGCTGGATCACACCGAACAATTCCCACTAACAAGCTAGCAATCATGTTTTTGTCCAAATTTGCATGATCGATAGACAGCTCACTCAAAAGGCATGTGTGAGAACCTCCATATTTGTTTATTTTGAATAATCCAACTTTCTTCTTCAACGAGGCGCGCAGGTACCATCTACAAGGTGCATCTTCTGTACTGTGTTTGCACACAACTTTCCACAATGTTTTTGTACTTTTCACAACGCGGTACTCTCGTTTTGCAACACGTACAGAGTAATCCTTTACAGCTGCCTGCAGATGTGCTTTATTTTTGAAGACCATATCTACATGCATATCCCCTTTGGAGTAATCGTAATAACTACCCCATTTACCTGTTGGAATGTCTACTGAGTCTGCAAATACTTCAGGATGTGTCATTGAGAAGAATGGAATTGTTGGATAAAGGACATGACTAGTTGTCGTGGTTGTCTCCGGTACATTAACTGACACTTCCTGGGTGATTGGGATCCCTTCATCTTCATCTGCAATTGTTTCTGACATGACACAAATGTCAACCTCATCGTCATCAGCATCATCCTCGGACGGAATATCATCTGGTTCTGACTGAATATCATTTCCATATTCAGCGAAACTGTCTGCTAGTGGCTCAGGAGCAATAACATAAGCATCTATTGGATCGTCATCGTGGTGTCTACCGGAGACAGTCGGTCGTTCTGCAACTACAGGCAAACAATCTACATTTTCTGGAATATAATCATAGTTTCTTTGTTCCGTTTCTATGTAAAGTTCCAAGCAACTAAGACCTTGTTCTGAATCCAATAGCCATGCTAAATTATAATCATTATCGATTGGCAAAATTGTCTGTCGTACCCCGGCAAAATCTCTAAACATATGTCTTACATGTATTTTCAGAAGAAACTGGTTGCCATCGATGCCCGTGATATTATATATTTCGGTCAACAACTGCATAAAATTAATTGTGCGAGATATTGTGGTAACTCTTATTGGACCACGATCATATCTAATGGTATCCAAATCCTGTAATATATTACCTCCACAATATAATAATATTTGAATCGACATATCTGAAAAATTTATAAAATATTACAAATAATTAATAAATTTATAAAATCAATATGATAAAATCAATAATATAACAACATTTTTACCTGAAAAATACTTCGAGGGTGGTTAATTGAGATTGGAGATTGAACAATTGTAACGATAAAAATAAGATAAGAAACTATGATGATATGTGATTTTCGCTTCGGTATGAAAAATGAAGGACGCGGCCGGGGTATTTATACCCGAGAAGGCGCCATCTACGATGGCGCCTTCATAAAAAAAATTAATTTTTTATATGAAGGCGCCATCCAAGATGGCGCCTTCAATTATTTTTTTTATCATATACAGAAGCCGCCATCTCAGATGACGCCTTTACATGAAGGCGCCATCTGAGATGGCGTTTTGAGTCATTTTAAAAACGAATTTCAAATTCGGATATTTTGTTAAATTAATTTTTTTTTTCGATTATTTTAATAAAAAACCCGGAGATGGTTACCTAATAACTAATGTCTATCCTCGTACATCTTCATCAATTAATTAGATTTCAATCGTTAAATTCTTGTCAAGTGACGTCATGACGACTTCCGCCGTTGGATCAACCGCCGATGGTCTCTCCGAGCTCGACATCGGCGGCGACGATGAATGGACCTCAGCAGCACCGTCCAGTCTCCGGGAAAATCTCTCACTCCTCTCGCCTCAGCAGGTCCTCTTTCTTCCAGCAGATTTGCTTTCAAATCGATACTTTTATGTGTTCATCGTTGTGGATATGTAATTGAATTGTGAACTCTGTTTGATTGTGATCAATGAATGTTATGTACGCTCGTTAAATTTATCTAATTCTGATGGGATGTGGTTCAGTTTTGTGTTATAACATTCCTGTATCGGTAGAGATGGTGAAGATTATATTGGAAGCGTACTTTATTTTATGTGTGAAGTAATGAATCGTACATTTGGCATTGGAGCTAATGTGATAATGGATGCGCTTATGTTGATTTATAGGTTGAGCTGACCAAAATTTTACTGGAAACTGGACAGAGCCACTTGTTCGAGCATTGGCCCAATCCTGGGGTCGATGATGACCAGAAGCGTGCATTTTTTGATCAAGTAATTTTTATTTGAATTTTGATGGGAATTCTCATATCATCTTTTTTGTTGAAATTGTCATGGATGTGTAGATTTATGTCTGACAAACGTGCAAAGTAAGCATGTGTCTTATTTGTTGTTAAATGTATGGTTTGAGTGGTGGTTGTCGATTGTAGGTCTTGTTTCACATGTTCTTTATTCTTGTTCCAAGCAGGGACCAGAGTACGAGATTTAAATATTATCCTGGTGGAAACATACAACAGTTTGAATGTGTGTAGCCATTCCACTGGATATATCGCCCAAGAATTAAGCTTTATCATATTTTAACATGAAATGTTGGCTGAAGGCCCTTATGGTTGTCCTGAATTTTACGTTAAGCTAAATTCTTCTTCTGGTTTTTTATTTTTTTCAGCACATACACTAGAATATGGGTTTTAAGTATCTAGAATTTTTCGCAAAACATGGAGAGGTCAATAGGATGTTTTAAATAGAATACAAACATGATGGTTGAAATGTAGGAGGGCGTCGGCCGTCGGTATTACTTAGTAATTGTAAAGTACTTCTAAAGCTTAAAGGTAGTTTTACAAAGTAGTGGTTAGACCTGCTATGTTGGGCTATGAATTGAGCGTGCGAGTAGAAGAGGAGTGTCGTAGAGATGATGACGCTAAGGTGGAGATGCATATATATATGAGGATGGATAGAATAAGAACTGAGAATATTAGAGAAAGTGGATTGCGTTTATTGAGGAAAAACTTCGAGAGAAGCTTTTAAGATCGTATGAACATGCGCTTAGACGACCAATAAATTCCCCAGTTAAGAGATGTGAAACCATGACAAATATGCATGTTAACCGAAGAATAGGGAGACCAAAGAATACCTAGTTAGCAGATAAAATCCATTTAAATAGTAGGGGATAGATGAAGTCGACCATACTTAGTGAGATAAAGTTTTGATTGTTATTATTCATTATCTATGAATTTTGACTCTTGTTATTGTTAACATTTTGCCAGTTAAAAGCTGTCATCCTTGGTTAGATCAGTGGATGATGTCATTTTATCTTAACTAGTATCTCTTTTGTTTTGTTGCATTCTGATTGAAATGGGCTGCTTTTCCTTGTCCTTGTCATGTAATATTATTCCACAATCACCTAGTGTTAGACATCATTTACTATTTTCATTATTTTTCCCAGGTCAGTCGACTTAATTCAAGTTATCCTGGGGGACTGGCATCATATATTAAAACTGCTAGGGAACTTTTGGCAGATTCAAAAGCTGGGAAGAACCCATATCATGGATTTACACCTTCTGTAAGTGATCTATGTGAGTTTATAATATACCCAAAGTTTGTACTGGCACATTTTTTATTCTATGCTTATGGAATTTAATAAAACTTTAATTTTGTGCTAAATATTTTGTTTTTGATTAGCTCACATATCTTGCTCTAGATGATCTTCTAGCATTTATGGAGAAGGTTTTCTACCTCTCCCATTTTATTTTAGTCGAATGCCCCTTTGGTGAAGTAACCTAACCTATCAATTATTTAAGAGAGTGAACTTGGTACATCATTTCATATTGGTTTCCATTTTGCATTTTCATCTAAGGATTGCTCACATTTCATATTGGTTTCCATTTTGCATTTTCATCTATGGATTGCTCACTTTCTGAATGTTTAAAACCGGCATTTCAGTTATATGTTTTCCATATTTTGACAGGTGCCTTCTGGAGAAGTTTTGACTTTTGGTGACAATAATTGTGTTCAATATGAAGAGGCTGGTGTGCGGGAGGCAAGGAAGGCTGCATTTGTCCTTGTTGCTGGAGGTCTTGGAGAACGTCTGGGCTACAATGGCATAAAGGTTATACTTTGTCATTTTCTTGTTAGCACAATCATGGCCAAAGCGAACATAATTTATCTAGAGACTGGATAAACTCCTGTATAATTTCTTTTGTTACTTGTTTGATCTATATGTAAAGCCTAACATGGCATGAATATTTTTGAAATGTATGTTTACGAGGTCAGTTTAATTGACAATTAAGAAAACAATTTATGTTTTTGGTTCTTGACAGTATATTCTTGTCTTTTGCAGCTGGCTCTGCCTTCTGAATCTACAACTGGAACATGTTTCTTACAGCATTACATCGAGTATATACTGGCCTTACAAGAGGCTAGCTGCAGGATAACTCAAGGTTCGTTTACCAATGGTTTTTGGTTGACAAATTCGTGCTGTCCATAAACCGTCATCGCAGAGAGTTTTACTTGTGCTAGACTTTCAGAACCCTTTGCCGTCATTGATATATTTTTCTCACCCTTTTGAAATTCAGGCTTTATTTTTAGAAATGGTTCCTTGTATATATATATATATATATATATTGTGTTGTGCTCGTTCACATATGAGATTTGAGTTCATAAATTTGTTACCTGAATTTTTTTTTAATCAGACAAAATAAATATATAAATGAATAAGCACCAGAGGTACTTAAAAAGTTAGTACAATTTAATAGAGTAAATTAGATAGCCTTTAGGCAAATGATAGGCTCATTCCAATCTATGAATGAATAATTAAACTTTACACCGCTTTTAGTATGAATCCAAAACCAAGACCTAAACAAAACTAGTTCAAAAAGATAGTCATCCGAAGACTCTGCTCCTCTGAAGAAAAGTTTGTTAAGATGCAACCAAATAGTCCACACCACAGTCACCCATACAGTTAACCATCATTGTCTTCCATTATGGTGCGTCCAAAGTCCCTTATGTTAAAGATAGTTTGGCACCGTATCTTTGTGCAAAGCCACCTTGAGTATCTATTAGAAGGATCCAGCCTCCAAACGTCATATATCTTCTTGGTCATGTACCAATTGGATCCTGCTAAGAGAAGAAAATAGGTTATTTAAAATATCACGTTCCCAATCAAACAACTCTCTTCTCCAATCCCATCTCCAAACCCAGGATCCCTCCACCCACGCATCACCTACTAAAATGTCTATGTCTCTAGCAGAACTAATCTAGGATACCTATTCTCTAAAGAGATGTCCTCAACCCACGTGTCTTCCAAAATTTTGTTCGTAGCCCATTCCCCAATTTCCTTCTTAAACACCCCTTTTGAACCAACACGATGAATCATACAAAGTATTGCACATTAAATCTTTCCACCAAGAAGACTCACCATTCCCTCCCCCTAGACCTCTATAACCCTTTTCCATACCATAACTCCCCTCTCATTACCATACTTAGATCTAATGAGCTGATGCCACAATGATTTACCACTTTTCCCAATTAAGCTTTTTTGAACAGATCCAGATTACGAACCCCCAAACCCCCATTTTCCTTTGATCTGCAAACATCAGACCATCTAACCCAGGTTATTTTCCTGTTGCGCTCCCTACCCACCAATAAGAAAGTCAACTGAATCGACTGAAACTTCATTAAAACAGCCTTTGGAGCACGGTAAAAAGAGAAGTGATAAATCAGCAAGGAAGTAAGCAAGGCATTGAGCAATACCAAACGACCCCCCAAGGACAGACTCTTATCTTCCCAAGAAGCCAACTGTTTCCTGAATTTTTCAACCACCGAATCCCACAAATTTTTTTTCTTTGTATTCGACCCAATCGGTAAGCCAAGGTATTTGAAAGGAAGCTTACTTACTTTACAAGTCAGCATGCTTGCGAGACTTTCCAAATGCAAATGATCCACATTAATTCCCACCAAATTGCTATTGTGGAAGTTTATTTTGAGGCCCGAGATTAATTCAAAATTGTATAGGATGGCCTTGACAATTAATGTTCTGATTCGATGCTTCACCCACAAACAATTTATCATCCCCAAACTGCAAATGTGGGATCATGATTCCTGCCCCACCCACTGTCAATGGTTTTAAGATATTAATTCGAACAGCTCTATCAACCATTTTGCTCAAAACTTCATCAACAATCACAAACCAGAATGGTGCTAAAGGATTCCCCTGTCGAAGACCTTTCTTCATTTCAAATTCCAGTGTCGGGCTTCCATTGAGTAAACCCGAGGCCTTTGCAGATGTTACACATTCCATAATCCATTTTCTTCACTTGGTATCAAAGTTCATCAATTTAACATGATTCAGAAAATTCCAATTAACGGAATCATAGGCCTTCTCAAAATCCACCTTGAATATCATCCCCTTTTTTTTTTTCAAGTCATCTAATAGTTCTTTATGATCAATACCCCGTCTAGAATGTGTTGTTGTCCAACAAAAGCAGTCTGTGATCCTAAAATTACTCTGTCTTAACACCTTGCTGAGCTTGTTAGCGAGAATTTTAGAAGGACTTTGTAGATGCACCCAATAAGAGCAATCAGGCGAAATTCTCCAATCTTAATCGGATTCTCTTTCTTTGGTAAAATCACTATGAAGGATGGGTTTCCCCCTTTCACCAACTTGCCATTACTGTGAAATTCCTGGAGAAATTTTATGAAATCAATCTTGAGAATATCCCAGAATTCCTTGATAAACCGGAAATTAAAACCATCAGGCCCCGGGTTCTTTGAACTGACACAATCCCACACTGCATCCTTGATTTCTTGTTCTGAAAAAATATCAGTCAACTGAGCATTCTCATGATCTGTGACCTGTTCAAACTCTAATCCTTGAATGTATGGCCTGTTCCAATTTTCTTCACTGAAATGATTGGAAAATTAATTACGATCCCCTTCTTTCACTCCCCGCACGTTGTCAATCCATTCTCCATCGATGTTTAGTCCGACGATTTCATTCCTTTTTCTTCGCCGGTTAGCCACTTTATGAAAGAAGCTAGAAACATCCCCTTCTTGTATCCAGTTAATTCTTGCCTTTTGGTATAACATCGTATCTCTCATACCAATCAGCTGTTGTAATGTACTCATCTCTGATCTTCTTAGCAAGGCCTCATCTGTCGATAAATCTCCTTCTTCTGCTTTTCTATCCCACTCTTTTAGATTACCTCTTACTGTTCCAATATTGATGTCCAATGATGCAAACACCTCACTGTTCCACTTTTTAAGTTTTGCCTTCAAGTATTTAATTTTTTCCTTCAAAATGAAGCTGCTCCACACCTGAACATCACAATCGTTCCATGTATTTTCCATAAAATCCCTGTAATCTTTGTTTCAGCTATCCAAACACCGAAACGGTTTTGGGCCCCAATTCGATTTATGATTCTTTAATATGGTCGCACAATGAGCTGACACCAAACGTTTTAACCCCCATTGTAGCATTGATCTCAGTACAACCCTACATTATGGACACAGAATGAGTCAGTGATTAAGGGGAGAATTGGGTCAATGACCCTACACAATTTTGAATTAAAAAACAAAATGACCTCCATTTTGTTAAAGTAGCATTGTATAATGGGTTATATAATGTGTTTTTAGTTAAAGCATGTCATTTTTTTAAACAGATATAGAGGAAAGGTCATAAATAAATGGCCCCTAATTCAAGCTAGTCATGCCACTAAATGGCCCGTAATTCAAGCTAGTCATGCCACTGAATGGAACAGAATAATTTTTCAAGCTGCCTCGCAGCATGCATTAACCCATCTTCTCATATTTTTCTTATCGTTTCATTGCAGGTGAAGGACCAACAGAGATTCCTCTGGCCATAATGACATCAGATGATACTCATCTACGTACAGTAAAGCTCTTGGAGTCAAATTCTTATTTTGGGATGAAATCCACACAAATAAAATTACTTAAGCAGGTAATTAGCTTAGCCTGTCTACCCAGTTCATGGATTATACCCAAATCGTACTCAAAGGACTCAGATGTTGACTTTGACGACTACTAGGAAAAAGTTGCTTGTTTAGCTAATAATGATGCCAGGTTGGCTGTGGATCCTCAAAATAAATACCAAATTCAGGTAGGCTTTGTGTTCAATTTTTTTCCGTAGAGATGGAATCCACCTCACAGTGAAGAAGTAAATGTCCATAAAAATAATATACTTTTTATAAAACATAATTTCTTCTTTCTTTGTTCCACATGTTTTTATAGACAAAGCCTCATGGTCATGGTGATGTTCATTCACTTCTTTACTCAAGTGGACTCCTTAAAGAATGGTATGTTTAGTGCATGGATTGGGCTTTATTCACTGAGATATTGTATGCAGAACTGCAAATTACCTGCTCTTTGAAACTTTTTTTCCTTTCTGAAAATTAGCTTTATTTTGTTAGATTTACTCTGTTCTCATTGTTGCAGGCATGATTCTGGTCGCAAATGGGTTTTGTTTTTCCAAGATACTAACGGACTTCTATTCAAGGTTTTGTTGAAAGGCGGTTATCCGATTTCATCTATTTTTATTAGTAATTATTGTTTCATGTTACGAAAAAAATTTCCAAACAACTCATATTTGAGCCCGTAACAGTTCGGCTGCGGACACCTTATCCTTTTCTGTTTTGCATTGCAGGCAATTCCAGCTGCATTGGGTGTTAGTGCCACCAATGAGTACCATGTTAATTCTCTTGCAGTTCCTCGAAAAGCTAAAGAAGCTATTGGAGGCATTACAAAGCTCACTCATCAAGATGGTATGTTTGTTGATAACAGATTTATACGACACTTTGACAGCTTCTATGAATATTTTTTTACTTTGGCAAGGGAGGATGATGGTGATCAATGTGGAATACAATCAACTTGATCCATTGTTGAGAGGAAGTGGGCATCCTGAAGGAGATGTCAACTCTGAAACAGGCTATTCCCCCTTCCCGGGAAACATAAACCAAGTATGTGTTTCTTTTCCGCCACCAACACTTCCTTGAAGTCTGCTGCTATGAGTACTCTACAGTCGAAGGTGGTATATAGGGTTGCTGGTGCATGTAATCGCGGATGGAATCACGATGAAAGAAACAATTTTTGTATGATGGGATAAATTTTTAATAATACAAGATGCACTTCCTTTTAAGTAAGAGTATACATATTTAAACCTGACTTGGAAGTTTATGAGATGCAGTTGATTTTTGAAATTGGCCCTTACATGGAGGAGCTGTCAAAAACTGGTGGCGCCATAAAGGAGTTTGTTAACCCCAAGTAAGCTTATTTTCTTTTTTTATGTTCGTGAACTCCATTTGTGCTGAATGGTGCTTGATTTGATCAGCATATGCTGCAATGCTACTTTGACTATGTTATTCATAAAACATTGGAAACAAGATTTTTAAGGCATTAGTTTAGTAAATTATCATTATAGTCTGGATTATTCATTTTTCCGGAGCGCGAAAGGCATAATGTTTTCTTCATTACTTATTTTGCTAATGTTCTAGAAAAAAGGTGCCTATTTGTTTCTTTTTAGTTGGATTAATAAAGATAAATTTAATGATGACCATGAAGATTGCAAGTATGTTTTAATCATGACTATTCTTAATACTTCTAATTTCAGATACAAAGATTCTACCAAAACTGCATTCAAATCATCTACTCGACTTGAATGTATGATGCAAGATTATCCCAAGACGCTGCCTCCTTCAAGTAGAGTTGGATTTACTGTAAGTAGCAGCTATGGCTTCTTAACTTTTAAATTCGTAGTTTCTCTTTCTTAACTTTATACCTTTATATTCCATTGCAAGTTCCATTTCTGTCAAGTGTTGATGTTTTTTTTTGTTCGACCACTTAGGTGATGGATAGTTGGTTTACTTATGCGCCTGTGAAGAACAATCCTGAAGATGCTGCTAAGGTATGTTTGACTGTTTAATATCTGTGTACATTCATTGTTTTTTTTTTTTCTGGTTTATTTTTAAAAAAAAATCATTAAAAGTCTGGTTTGACAATGTCTTTTTTATCATCCCTCTAATGTTTTTCAAATCTTTTAAAGGTACCTAAAGGCAACCCATACCATAGTGCTACTTCTGGAGAGATGGCCATATATAGGGCAAACAGCCTTATTTTAAAAAAGGTATATAGTTCTATTAACGACTAAACTAAGTTGAATGTCACGGAAAGCATTAAGCCTAAAGTAGCTGAGGTTGGCAACATCAAACGTGCTTATCTTATCTTAATTTTCAGCCCTGAATGCTAAGCTTACGCCTGTTTGCTGCCACCACAAAAATAACATTTTCTCATATGATATAACACTGTTGAACCCTGTATTTACTTTAGCTTAGTGATTAAACATGTAATTATGTGAAGAATTGTGAGGTAAACTGTGAGGAAAAGAAGACTGTGATACCAAATACAATCTGAACATACATAGCTGCAAGCAAAACATGGAAGTCCTAAGACTTAGCTTCTTTCATGCAATCAAACTCCAAGAAACCCTTATATTGTTGGATTAGACTGGAAAACTCATGTCTCTTTGTTTCCTCGAGTCCATTTTTCATAATTTGCATCATATGAACCTTTGCATGTCATAATAATCGGTACAGAGTTTCAGTCCTGAAGTAGAGGTCTCTCTTTTCCGATGTGCTTTCAGCTCATGAGAAAGTCTTGTTTAGTAGCTTCAATACAAATTGAATTGGGCTTCCTCTCCTTTCCCTCTTCCATGCATCCAACAACTGAAGTTGACTATTTAACCATCTTTAACACCTTATTTTTATCTTCATGTTGTTGCTACAAAATCATTTTAGTGCCTACTGGGAAATTAGAGATTTCATAAAAAAATATTGTTTAGACATGAAAATAAAAATTCTGTTCATTTTGCACAGGCTGGTGTTAAGGTTGATGATCCCGTTCGCCATGTATTCAATGGACAGGAGGTGGAAGCATGGCCTCGTATTGTGTGGAAGCCTAAATGGGGGCTCACATTTTCAAGTATTAGAAGCAAAATTAGCGGGAATTGCTCCGTTTCACAAAAATCTACTATGGTCATAAATGGCCAAAATATTTACCTCGATGATCTCTGTTTAGATGGTGCTCTTGTTATACGTGCTGCTGACGGTGCAGAGGTATGGGAAAAATTTGGAAACAGTCAGACTAATCATTTTATTTATCGACCATATTTCTTACCTTATTTTCGTTGCTATTCTTAAGTATCACAATTTTTTTCCCCAAATTAACTTTTGTATGCCAAGAATATAAGAGGAGAGTGATCTTAGTCTTAGATGGAGTTTCAACATCTGAATATAAGTAACTTTGATATATTGAATCCATTTTATAAAAGGAAGCAAGTGTTGACAAAGATATGTGTATGATCAAAACTGGATGGACAAAGTGAAAGCATGCAAGTGAAGTTTTAGAAGTCACCTTTTGGCTGGCTATGCTATACACTAGTGGCTTAGGATATGAAAATACAACATCTAGTGATACGAATATAGTCGAAAGATGGATTGCAATGTAAGTGGCAATAGATCGAATCAGAAATGACTTCTAGCACGTCCAATGACATCGATCTTTTGAGGCACTTGTGAGTGAGTGAAATGAGATTAGGAGCCTAAATGAGAGACTTTACATGATTTAAGTAGAAACTATCTCGCCTTAAATGTTTTTTTTTAAAAAGCGACAGAGTTACGATGATAGATTCTTAAAGTTGGTTGGAACACGTTATGTTCGAAGTTTTTGCACGATGATTTAACTGTTTGAATGTAATCGTTGGTCGTATATTTGAGTGAACCAGGTGAAAGTAGGAGGATCTGTCCGCAATTCGGGTTGGATCCTGGAAGGTGTTGATTTTAAAGATACTTCGTTACCTGAAGAAGTGAGGATCAGGGGTTTCAAACTAAACAAGGCTGAGCAGGTGGAAAAAATATACAATGAACCAGGAAAGTTCGTGTTGAAGCCATGATTTTTTTATTCTACCACAGAGTTGGCTCTATATATCTGTTTGTTTTGGATGACAATTATTTTTATTCTTTGTAATTCATGCCATTAAAATAAATTAATGGATGGTGTCATTTATTTCTTGGGAAATAAATATAATTGTTTCTTTGATATTTGGAGATGGATTTTACATGGGTCTGTCTCGAACTCAAGTTCGAGACTTATTCCATGTTGAGATACTTGGTGACACAAATTGCCTATCTTGTCTTTCATATTGGGAAGTTATTTTATGTATTACATCTACTACTGCTGATGGGGTAACAAGAAGTTTTGGTATGTTGTTGGTTGGACGGGCTCGATGACTCTGTATAAATTAGTAGTTTTTAATCCTTCTGACCATGTTCTTGATTCTGGGCCAAGAGGTATTGTGATGAGGAAAATTAAATATAATTTCTGAATGAAGGATTCGGGGAGAGAGTTTTGATGTGAATTGTGGTTTAGCTCATTTATGCGTCAACAGTTTAGTTATTTTTTTATTGCTATGAAATAATAAATTATTTACTGATTCTGGCATTACTTAGTTAAAAAACACTTATTTTAATTAAAATAAAAAACATAAAAAATTTATATAGAACATATGACTTTTATTTTTAAATAAAAAATGAAACAAAATCAATGAAAATCACATTTCACTTCTTGTTTTCCAAGAATGAGTTTGTTTGATACAACTCTTAAGGGCACCACGCTTAAGGATGATATCAAGCGATACGTGGTATTTTAATTTTTAATTTTTAATTTTTTTAATAAAAATATATTGTATCATAAGATGACACCGTCAAGAGCACGACGACATCAAAAATCACGAGAATGAATGAGTATCCACTATCCACTACAAGGTCACCAAACTTTGAAAACTTTTTATTCTAAGTAAAAAAATCTAATCGTAACCAAATTAAATTAAAAATAAATAAAAAATTGTGTCATTTTTAAATAATTTGAAAAACAAAATTATATTTTTTTTTTAATAATTATAAATATTTTTGAATATTCTTTCAATTGAAATATACTTTATTTCTGCCTGTCAAATTCGAAAAAAATATGAATAATCGAATGTGCATCTATACTATCCTATAATTTCTACCCCTATTTTTGCAATAGATGTCGCAGCAGAGTAACAACTTTTATATAATTATGTCAGCACAAAAATAACAATTTCACCCCTAATTTAAATACAAAGAATATTATAAAATATTAGATAATTATTTTAGTTAATCACAAAAAAAAATTCGTATTAAACATTTATAAAGTTCTTAATTTAAATAAATTTCTATTTTTTCCAAAACAAAGTATCTACACAAAACAATTATATATAAAAAAACTAATTTATGTGCACAACGTATGTATGTATCAGTATCATGGGCGGAGGGAGGGCCGACCGCACCCCGAATTTTTTTATAACGTTTTTTTAAACATAATTTTTTAAAAAATTATGTATTACCTTAAGTTTTTTTCAAAAAAATCCGCTCCCCTAATCAACAGCGAAAACATTATTTTTTGGAATGGGGGCAAAAAAATTTAGGCAAAAAAAATTTAGAGGTAAAATATAAATTTAAGGGAAACTCATAGTCAAACATAATTGTGGAATCAGTTATCATGCCAGATAAACATAATTCAAACTCCCTACTGCAACTCAAAGTTTGTTCTAACTCCATATCTTAATCAAATGACTATGATACGCCTCAATTAAAATTTGAACTTTTAATTTTGAGAAATCATTACACTAGGTATGAAACATATACAATTTTGGTACAAGTTACATATGAAATTGGTGTGAAATCTATACAATTTTGGGACAAGTTACACATGAAATTGGTATGAAACCTATACTATTTTCGGTTCTTATTACACGTGAAGTTGGTATGAAACATATACTGTTGGGTTTTTGGAAACCCGAATAATCTTGGTTTTGATGTTAACAAAACTTGTTATTGTGTTGCTAACATATTTCATCAAGTGTGCAGTTCATAGATCATAATTAAGAGCTTGATGAATTACAAAGAAGTAGCTTGAAAGCTGGACCAAGACTGAAATCCTGGCAGAGTGGATTATTTCGATCATATCTCATAGCTCGGCTATCGAAATGGCGTGATTCTAAAGAGGTTGAACAGCCAACTCAAAATACTAAAAGTCAAATTTCACAACAGATCGGCTAGTTCGAATGTTATCAAGGAGGAAAGACGCCTGCAAAATTGAGCTGTACCGCGAAGAAACAACAAGCTGTTACAGCAAGAAACTGTCAGTCTGTTGGGCATAACTCTTAGCTCGCTTATCGGAACGAGACGATTCGGTATGGGTTGGAAAGCTAAGACAAAGATCTACAAGTCATCTTTGGAATTCAAAGACTGAATCGGACGTTAAGATGGCCAAAAAGCTTCTGCAAGTCACGCCATGTGCTGCTGCATCCAGCAAACATACAGCAGGATCATCGTCTCGTATTTCGAGCATAACTCTATCATACAAACTTGAAATCGAGCGATTCTTGATGGAAAGCTAAGAGAAAAGGGCTACAACTTTCATGTAGATCACTTTGCCCAGAAATCAAAGAATCAAGATTCAAGAGCTGCAAGCAACATATCAGAAGAACAAGTTTATCAATCTGTTCTGTATCAAGCTGATTGTCCAGACTGATCCGGCCAGACTGATATGTCCAAGCTGATCCGGCCAGACTGATCTGTATAAACTAATCCGGCCGGGCCGGTCCGAAATACAAAGAGCCCAGAAACCAGAATATGATCGTTGCAAGCTCGGGAATGGTGCATAACATTTTTCAACGGGCATATTCTTGTGTCTAACGTATGTAACATTGTTTGGGACTATATACAAGTCAAGCTCAATAACAGTAGATTGAAGATCAATCCAAGCCTTCCAAAGCAAACCCACTTGGGATTCAATTGGGGAACTTCAAAGACAAAAGCTGCTAAATAAAGAGCACTCCCCAAACCTTTGTCACCACTTACCTTGCTATATCAGATCTAGTTAAAGATCATTTATGCCATATATATTCACTATATTCATTGTATTTGAGAGCTTACTGGATGAGTGAATATCATTGTAACGGTTGATGATTCATCACAACCGAGTGAGAGGTCTTTGTATGTGAGACATTAAAGAACATACCTAGTTGAGTTGCTAGGAGTTCTAGTTGGATGGGGCATTCCCAACTGGATCGGGTTTGTACAACGGGATTGTATAAATCAAAGTCTTCTAGTGGAATCCTTCCATGAGGTAGAAGAAGGGGAGACGTAGAATGATTACACCACCTTCGAACTTCCATAAACAAATGCTTGTTTATTTACTTTAATTGCATATCTTCAAAATGTCATTCAAATGGTTAATCGGTTATAGAGCAGGTTATTTCGAGTGTCTTCCGCTCGGTTTTGTAACCGAACTCGATATAATCTCTCGGTGCAATTATTTCAAGAACACGAGCTATTGAAGCTCAAGTTGGTTGAACTCGGGTGTGGACTGGCCACCCACCCCGATCGATCTTGATAAGTGGTATTAGAGCAGGTTGTTCTTGGAAAGCATTTGAACCGATTTTTAGCGGAAATCTTTTAAAGAAAATATTTCACGAGCATGAAATTATTTTCATAGCATAAATTTCAAAATTTTGGTGTATGAAAATTTTTAGCATAAAATTCAATTTCATTGTATTCATTTTGCACGAAAAATTATTTTAAAACCTATTTTAAATGTTCAAATTCTCATTCAATCTCTTTTTGACTCGTTTTTAAGTTTAAAATTTTTATTTTGAGATTTTATCTAACAATTTTCGAAGCATTTTAGTTTTTCTGGCAGCTTGCAGCGACTTTGGGAAAATTGGCATAACTTCTTGCTCGGATGTCCAAATGACGAACCGTTTTTTGCATTGCAAACTAGACTCATGGAGGATCACAGCGGTATAGGTGTTGCAGCCCAAACTTGCTCGAGCAAAAGCAGTTTATTAGTTCAAGTTGGACTAAGTGTGCTGCCATGGCAGAAAGATGAAATGGACATTGTTGAGTTTTGTCAAAAAACAAAAATCAAATTTGTTGCCAAGTATGCTTCATCTATCATCAAAAGAGGTTATTTTTGGTCAAAATTAAATGTACATTACTTTTTTTTAAATTTGTTTTAGCCTATCACATTTGCCTCTCACTTGCTCAAATTTTCAAACAATTTAAAATTAAGGGGGAGAGTTTAATCTCAATCCTTGAGGGGGAGTAAATTTTATTTGTCTTCCATTTTGATTCACACAAAAAGGGGGAGAAATATGTTGTTTAAAAAATATGGTTTTTCTTGTTACGCAACATTGTACTTTAATGTTCATATTTTTATCCAAGCTTTGTGATCATCAAAAAAGGGGGAGATTGTTGGGTTTTGAGAAACCCGAATAATCTATATTTTGATGTTAACAAAACTTGTTATTATGTTGTTAACATATTTCATCAAGTGTGCAGTTCGTAGATCATAATTAAGAGCTTGATGAATTACAAAGAAGTAGCTTGAAAATATCAAGCTGGACCAAGACTTAAATCCTGGCAGAGCGTATTGTTTTGATTATATCTCATAGCTCCGATATCAAAATGGCGTGCTTCCAAAGAGGTTGAACAGCCAACTCAAAATACTAAAAGTCATATTTCACAACAGATCGGCTAGTTCGAATGTTAGCAAGGAGAAAAGACGCCTGCAAGATCGAGCTGTACCGCGAAAAAACAACAAGCTGTTACAGCAAGCAACTGTCAGTCTGTTGGGCATAACTCTTAGCTCGCTTATCGGAACGAGATGATTCAGTATGGGTTGAAAATCTAAGACAAAGATCTACAAGTAATCTTTGGAAGTCAAAGACTGAATCGGACGTTAAGATGGCCAAAAGGCTTCTGCAAGTCACGACATGTGCTGTTGCATCCAGCAAACATACAGCATGACCATCGCCTCGTATTTAGAGCATAACTCTCTCATACGAACATGAAATCGAGCGATTATTGATTCCGTGGAAAGTTAAGAGAAAGGGCTACAACTTTCATGTAGATCACTTTGCCCAGAAATCAAAGAATCAAGAGCTACAAGCAACAGATCGGTAGAGCAAGTTTATCAATCTGTTTTGTATCAAGATGATTGTCCAGACTGATCCGGCCAGACTTATCTGCCCAAGCTGATCCAGCCAGACTGATCTTGTGATGCCCAGGGATTAATGGTGTTAATCCCTGTGTGGTAATAATCCTTAATGGATTTTAATTGTGGCAATTATGAATTAATTGCGGTTTTGGGACTCCTGGGAATTTTAAATCCGGTTTTTGGAGTCGTTGGATCCAAAGGATGAGATTGTATTCTCATCGTGGTGATAACCTTGGAATTTGGGTTTTTAGTGGAATGTGGGGTCCGGAGTACATTGTACTGGGGATGGTAATGGAAATTGAGATTGGTAGGTAATTATTGAAAAGAGATGATTTTTAATGAGTCATGACGTATTTGTGGAAGGATTGGTATTTTAGAGTTTTGGTACTATATATACCAAGTAGACTCGGTATTCCGTCATTTGGCACGGATCCCTTCCCTCTCTCCCCTCTCTCTACGCCTAACAGTTCTCCCCCATTTCCCCTCTTTTTCCTCGGAAAAAAATCGTTGGTAGCTTGGCTCGGGAGCCGGATTTCTCAAAGATAATCAGGTATTAATCTTCCCCTCACCATTGTCTTCGTTTTGGTAGTGGTATTGTAGAGTTTGGTTGAGTTTTGAGTTGGTTATGGAATTTGGGGATTTTAAAGTTTTTATTGGTCCTTATTGGTGTATTTGAGGTGTTAATGGTGTATGGGGTGTTGGTTTTGAGTTTGGGTGTGAAAAACACCATGGAAGCTCGAGTTTTTTGGAAAATCGCAGGTAGCGATCAATCGCCGAGGGGCGCCAATTGATCGCGACGTGCAGCTGAAATTTTGGTGAAGATGAACAGTGCGGGCGATCGATCGCGAGGTCTAGGCGATCGATCGTGAGCTGGTTGGCGATTGATCGCGAGGGCTGGCGATCGATCGCGAAGAGGCACTGTTTGGCTACTGTTGCGGGATTGATCGCGATGAAATCGGCAATCGATCGCCGCTAGCAGAATGTTTTTTTTCAAAATTTTGGAAAAATATCGGGATTTTGGAATCGATGTTTAAATGGCCCATTTCCGGGCAATGTCTACATTCCAATGGGAATGCCATACTTTTAAAATGGATTGGTTGGAGCCAAAGTTTAATAAAACGGAATTCTCGGTTGAGTTTTTGGCTATCTTTTAAACTTATAAAATGGAATATTTTGGGTATTATGCATGTTTAGCCGGTGAGCTTTTATTTTGGTAATCGTCATGGATGGACGATAGGTTTGGAAGTTGTGAACGTTCTTGGGCACGTGATGGCATACCTATGTTTAATTGTGAGCTATTTATGTGTTAGCACATAACTCATCGGGACGTTAGGCAAGGTTGGACTCGAACTACGAAATTATTAGGTACGTATAACGTACGAGCATAGCCTGTTACAATATTGCAACTGTGAAATGCATGATATGTGGTATTTACAATAAATGGGTATTGAAATGCTTGGTATGTGGTATCTACAATAAATGGATATTGAAATGCATGGTATATGGTACTTGTAATAAATGGATAGTGAAATGCATGATATATGGTAACTGTGATAAATGGACATACATTGGGAATCATATGGTGCCGCTTTTGAGCGAGCAACGATTGGGATGTTGTCGCCGTTGAGCGACCATCGGTTATAACGTCGCTAACGTTGAGAGTGTGTGGGGTTAAAAGGCCGCTATTGTGGAGCAAGCTATGAAATGGAAATACGGAATCATTGGCTAGATACATGTGATATCTGTGGTACTCTATTTGATGATTTAATCATATTTGATTGTGGAACTGGTATAATAGGAATGGTTTTAGTTGATCAATGAGATGATCAACTGGTTTTTGAGAATTTAATGGTTTGGTTATTTTGAGAACAGGGACAATACAGGGGGTCCCGGATGAGGATGATACCATCCACGGAGTATCATTTAAATTCATGGCATTTACATTTTGTAAATTATGAATTGCAATATTATGATTATTGGATTGGTGGTATTGGTATGCTCACTCCGTGTGGGGGCTGTCTCTGTTGGGGTAGGTGATACAGGTGCAGCAAGTGGCTTTGGAGTTGAGCTCGGGCTGTCGATTTGAGGTACTTCCAGGATTGAAGTACCAGAGCTGGTTGATTAAGTACGTAGCTCCGGAGTTGAGATCGAGCGATGCATGGGAGGTGCTTCCAGGATCAAAATACCAATAACCGCACTCGGTAGAGTATCTTATACATTAGATACACATTTATTCATTGGGTGCTCTCATGTGAGTACGTTTTTACGTTTATATATAAATGGGCGACGGCTTTTCTCTCTTCATTTATTGCTGCATGCAATTAAATACGGAATTGCTAAATGAACTGAGAGCATGTTAGTGTATTATGAGGGTGCATGCTATGTAAGTGATCTTGGTTGGGGAATTTGAATATATGTGGATCAAGTGCAAGAAATTTTCTGGATAGTATATGATGTTATACTTGCATATGGCTTTTCCCCCATGATAATATGATTGTATGCACAAATGTTATTGATCAATACACTAATAACGGGTTAAGGGCACGGGGGTCCTTATATTAGTGGTATCAGAGCCAGGTTTGCTCTTTGGGGCTGTTGAGGGCCTAAGAACATGTTAATGGGAATGAGAAGCACATACTTATGCATGATGGTTGTTAGTGTTGTGTGGGACAACTATATTGCTTATGTGCGTTTATGATATATGTTCATAATTGGAATATGTTGTTGCTAACCATGGTGGTTGCAGGGTCATATGAGACATGGATTATGCATTACGGTTGCATATACATGGGAGTGATGATTTTAATGCTTTGCCGCTAAATGTTGAATCGATGGTAAATTCCGCATGTCACGTTTGAAGCGAGGTGCATTAAAATACACTCATGAGGATGTTTATTGGGATACAGATTATGCATTACGGTTGCATGCATGGCGTAGCAATGTGATTACTTGCCGCCTTCATGGCGTAGCGATGTGAATACTTGCTGCTGTCATACCGTAGCGATGAGAGAATATTTCCCGCTGATATGAAGCGAAGAACACGGCCGCTGCCATATTATAGTGATGAATATTATTTTCTGCTGGTATTGTCTAAGCGAGGGGTATTTCCGCTGTCATGTTAACGCGAGGGGTATTTCCGCTGTCATGATAAAACGAGGAGAAGTGGCGCCGCTGTCATACCATCGCGATGAAGAATATTTGCCGCTTAAGCGATGGATATTATACCGCTAATATGGCGTAGCGATGAGCTTTTCGCTGTCATATGATAGCGATGGAGGATATTTGCCGCCTAAGCGAGGGATATTATGCCGCTGGTATGTCGAAGCAAAGTAGCGAAGATGGATATTTGCCGCTGTATAGCGAGGGATATCATGACGCTATTCTATTGGCGATGGTTTATGTCGCCGGGTATTCATAGCGATGGTTCATTCCGCTATTCTATTGGCAATGGTTTATGCCACCGGGTATTCATAGCGATGGTTCATTCCGCTATTCTATTGACGATGGTTTATGCCGCCAGGTATTCATAGCGATGGTTCATTCCGCTATTCTATTGGCGATGGTTTATGCCGCTGGGTATTCATAGCGTTGGTTCATTCCGCTATTCTATTGGCGATGGTTTATGCCACCGGGTATTCATTAGCGATGGTTCATTCCGCTATTCTATTGGCGATGGTTTATGCCGCCGGGTATTCATAGTGATGGTTCATTCCGCTATTCTATTGGCGATGGTTTATGACGCGGGGTATTCATGGCGATGGTACATTCTGCTACATCTTTTGGCGATGGTTCATGCCACCAGGTATTATATAGTGATGGGTCATTCCGCTACCTCTTTGGCAATGGCTCATACCGTCGGATATTTATAGCGATGTTTTATGCCGCTGACTCTATGGCAAGGGATCATGCCGCTGATTCTATAGTGATGGGTTATACCACTATGTACGTAACACTGGATTACGCCACCTACGAACGATGGGTGCTGCTTGCGTACCACTGGTGGACGATGGATACAGGTATGTCGCTATCTTGTTAGCGATGAGGTATGGTGTATTACTATTTTACTAGCATTATTGTGGATACCATGTGTTGTTATATACCGTCATGTGTTTGACGATGAGATTGTGAATGTCAGGTGTTGACATGTACCGTCACGAGTTGACGATGTCATTTTGGATGTCATATTGACATATACCGTCACAGGATGACGATGACATAGTGGATGTTCTATGTAGACGCGTAGCGTCGTTTTGATGAATAATACGTCTGGGTGTATGTATTTAGTCGTATGGTTTGATTGTCGATGGTGAGCACAAGGTGATGTCTACGTCACTGGTTGACGAGACTGTTACGCCGAGCAGGTTTGCTCGATGGATTTTTGGATGCATTGTACCGGTGAGTGTACCACATCATGCAATGGAGGTAAATATTGGTCAAGTAGTGATGCCTTTGAGTATACTCGCTGGAATGGCTTAGGCCAAGTGATTGGTGGTAAGAGTAGTCATTGAGGAAACTACTCGCTTGTCGTTGTGATGTGTGATAGACATGGTCACACCCACCCTGAGGGTTAAGTCCTAATGGTTAGGATTGCATCGTGGTTAAGCAAGGACACTGGGACGTCCATTATGCTTTGGTGTTTTAGAGAAATATTGGGTGATGACCCACTACTCTAATGGTTTGTACGGTATGGCATACCGGGATGGAACGTATGTTACGTTGGTAGGCTTGATATAAGCCTATGGAGGCAGCGATTTGCTAGCCAGATATCGTGGCAATGATTTAGTGTGCTTGTTGGAGCCATTGTACTGCACGTTGGGACCGAGTTTGGTGAATCGTACGGTAATACAATGAGGGTTTATGGTAGACTCTTGTAGTCTCTATGTGGCATGATGATTGAGGAATGGAGTACCTCACGGGGACGTTTATACGTCAAATGTTTTGAGGGACTTGTACTGGGACACAATTGGAATTGTGGGATATAGCTAGTGGGGCAACACTACTATATTGATTTTATCTCTTGGAGAGATTTGGATTGTACTGTCATGGAGACAGTCGGCATCGGTCGTGGGTTGATTGTGAAATCAGCCATGGTAAGCATTACTGGTGTTGGACCGAGTAATGGATTACTTACCTTTTGGTGAGACGTTCGAGGAGACGTCTACGGGAGAATGCTCGAGATTGTGTAGTACTATGGTATTAGTACAGAGCATTGTTAGAATGAGTATACGTTGTGTATACGGATTTTGTTTTGGTAATAGTGGCATTGATGCACTATACTTGACCAGTTGTGTAATTTATTGGTTCTAGGATATGTTTTGGCATAAATATATCCAGGTTTTCCGAAACGACGGTTCGAGGTTGAAGGGTCATGAGTACATGACATTTTTCCTTGTGAGGAAGGCGATATTGATATACCTACCGATTGGGAATCTTTGGGAGATTCAATGAGTCGGTTTGTGTGGTGTTGATGTTGGAATCACACCATTAGTCGTTGGTCTGTCAATCATTATTCTCCGCGAGGTGAGAATAACTGGAGATTGACAGTTGTTTTGGGGGCTTTGGGTATGATTGGTGATACCCGAGTCGATCACATTGAGTATGCAGGTTGTATTGATACTTATGCATGTGTACCAGTGTGTGTGTACGAATGCCAGCTTTTATTTAGTTCTCGTCGAGCATCGGGTTAGTATGCTTGGATGAATGAATCTCCGGTGTGAGAATGTGGCACTTTGAGATTGGTAATCTCGATGGCACGATGTGTTCTGATGAATGATCGTGAGGGTTGGTTGATTTTCCCTGAGGAGGGATTGTCTTTTTTTAAGCCATGGTAATTCATTCTGAGTAATTTGATTACATCCCTGTGTTAGGATCGTTGAATCCTAGGGTGAACAAGGGATGGCCATGTTTGGATTTGTAAGGTGTCGTGACTGACACGTGTGGCGGGGATGCAATTGATTGTTCTTGCATGTCATTTTGGGAATTTGAGACCTTGTAGAGTCTCGATGATGTGTTGGACCAAGATGTGATTTCTTGGAACTTATGGATGTAGACATCTTTAGAGATGTGTTTTGTGTTGATCGGTAGCGATGAAATGCCCGAGACGTGTTGCAAGTGATGCAACTGCTCCTTTGATGGAGGCGGAATTGGAGAACGGGAACTGGATTTAGTATAAGTACATTGTAGTGTACTGGTGGTTTCCTTGGTGACGATGTATAGTTAACATGGTAGGCTAAATCGTTGAGATATCATCGAGGCGATATCTATTTTGGAATCACGAATGATTCGTTTGATTTGCAGTTAAGCTTGGCTGACTGCTCTTGGGATGGATTGCATTGGGGAATGCTGATGTCTTTCGTGGATTTGTGTTGGTTTGGGAGGTTACCCCATTCCGTGTGCTGGTGCGAGGTCGGTATCCTCGCGGTTGGTATGTTATTCATGTTATGTTCATAATTCGGCATTGTGGATCCGTTTGGATTGCGTGGTCTCGGCGTTACGTGGAGTACGCCGTGCAAATTTCGAGGATGAAATTTTATTAGTGGGGGATAATTGTGATGCCCGGGGATTAATGGTGTTAATCCCGGTGTAGTAATAATCTTTAATGGATTTTAATTGTGGCAATTATGAATTAATTGCGGTTTTGGGACTCCCGGGGATTTTAAATCCGATTTTTGGAGTCGTTGGATCCAAGGGATGAGATTGTATTCTCATCGTGGTGATAACCTTGGAATTTGGGTTTTAATAAAACGGAATTCAGTTGAGTTTTTGGCTATCTTTTAAACTTATAAAATGGAATATTTTGGGTATTATGCATGCTTAGCCGGGGAGCTTTTATTTTGGTAATCGTCATGGATTGACGATAGGTTTGGAAGTTGTGAACGTGCTTGGGCACGCGATTGCATGCCTATGTTTAATTGTGAGTTATTTATGTGTTAGCACATAACTCATCGGGACGTGGAAATCAGGCAAGGTTGGACTCGAATTACGAGATTATAAGGTACGTATAACGTACGAGCATAGCCTGCTACAATATTGCAACTGTGAAATGCATGGTATGTGGTATTTACAATAAATGGGTATTGAAATGCTTGGTATGTGGTATCTATAATAAATGGATATTGAAATGCATGGTATTTGGTACTTGCAATAAATGGATAGTGAAATGCATGATATATGGTAACTGTGATAAATGGACATACATTGGGAATCATATGATGCCGCTTTTGAGCGAGCATGATTATGATGTTGTCGCTGTTGAACGACCATCGGTTATAACGTCGCTATTGAGCGTGCGTGGGGTTAAAATGCCACTATTGTGGAGCGAGCTATGAAATGGAAATACAAAATCATTGGCTAGATACATGTGATATCTGTGGTACTCTATTTGATGATTTAATCATATTTGATTCTGGAACTGGTATAGTAGGAATGGTTTAGTTGATCAATGAGATAATCAACTGGTTTTTGAGAATTTAATGGTTTGGTTATTTTGAGAACATGGACAATACAGGGGATCCTGGATGAGGATGATACCATCCACGGAGTACCATTTAAATTCATGGCTTACATTCTGTAAATTGTGAACTGCAATATTATGATTATTGGATTGGTAGTATTGGTATGCTCACCCCGTGTGGGGGCTGTCTCTATTGGGACAGGTGATATAGGTGCAGCAGTGGCTTTGGAGTTGAGCTCGGGCTGTCGATTTGAGGTACTTCCAGGATTGAAGTACCAGAGCTGGTTGATTAAGTACGTAGCTCCAGAGTTGAGATCGAGCGGTGCATGGGAGGTGCTTCCAGGATCAAAGTACCAATAACCGCACTCGGTAGAGTATCTTATACATTAGATACACATTTATTCATTGGGTGCTCTCATGTGAGTACGTTTTTACGTTTATATATAAATGGGCGATGGCTTTTCTCTCTTCATTTATTGCTGCATGCAATTAAATACGGAATTGCTAAATGAACTGAGAGCATGCTAGTGTATTATGAGGGTACATGCTATGTAAGTGATCTTGGTTGGGGAATTTGAATATATGTGGATCAAGTGCAAGTAATTTTCTGGATGGTATATGATGTTATACTTGCATATGGCTTTTCCCCCATGATAATATGATTGTATGCACAAATGTCATGGATTAATACACTAATAACGGGTTAAGGGCATGTGGGTCCTTACAGATCTGTACAAGACTGATCCGGCCAGTCCGGTCCGAAATACAGAGAGCCCTATAGCAACTACTTTGTATCCGTCCTCGCTCTACGAAAATGATTAACCCAAGTTGCTATAATAGTCCATTGTAAGCCTTTATAAACCACTTTAAATTTTCATCCACAACCAATGTGGGACAAGGGTATTACAATCACCCCTCCTTTAGAACGCGACATACTCGTCGCGACCTAACTCATTGATCCACCGGCACCGAGAATCTAGAGGTGGCTCCTACAGGTTCAAGAGGTGGCTCCTGTCATGTAGCACTTTGCCCCGCAGGTTCAAGAGGTGGCTCCCACGCACGTGGCACTTTGCCCCGCAGGTTCAAGAGGTGGCCCCCGTCGTGTAGCACTTTGCCCCTTTAGGCTCAAGAGGTGGCTTCCATGCACGTAGCACTTTGCCCCCGCATAGCACTTATTCTGTCACGCCCTGGGCCCAGGCCCGCGCAAGCGACTGCACAATGGGCTCCTATAGCAACTACTTCGTATCCGTCATCGCTCTACGAAAATGGTTAACCCAAGTTGCTATAATAGTCCATTGTTAGCCTTTATAAACCACTTTAAATTTTCATCCACAATTAATGTGGGACAAGGGTATTACAATTACCCCTCCTTCAGAACGTGACGTCCTCGTCGCGACCTAACTCATCGATCCACCGGCATCGGGAATCTATAGGTGGCTCCTACAGGTTCAAGAGGTGGCTCCCGTCATGTAGCACTTTGCCCCGCAGGTTCACGAGGTGGCTCCCATGCACGTGGCACTTTGCCCCGCAGGTTCAAGTGGTGGCCCCCGTCGTGTAGCACTTTGCCCCTTTAGGCTCAAGAGGTGGCTCTCATGCACGTAGCACTTTGCCCCGCATAGCACTTATCTCCAGGTGTTTTCTGCCGGTGACCGGCTCTGATACCATTCTATCATGCCTCGGGCCCAGGCCCGCGCAAATGCGACTGCACAATGGGCTCCTATAACAACTACTTCGTATCCGTCCTCGCTCTACGAAAATGGTTAACCCAAGTTGCCATAATAGTCTATTGTAAGCCTTTATATACCACTTTAAATTTTCATCCACAACCAATGTGGGACATGGGTATTACAATTATTCTGTCACGCCCCGGGCCCAGGCCCGCGCAAGCTCGACTGCACAATGGGCTCCTATAGCAACTACTTTGTATCCGTCCTCGCTCTACGAAAATGGTTAACCCAAGTTGCCATAATAGTCATTATAGACTATTCGTTCCATCTGTATCAGCTCTTAAGGGTGAAGTTTTACAAGATTCGCATCAGACAGTATTGGCTATGCATCCAAGACAGAATAAAATGTATCAAGATATGAAGCAATTATTCTGGTGGCCAGGAATGAAACAAGATGTCGTGAAATTTGTGTCTAAATGTTTAGTGTGTCAACAAGTGAAAGTTGAAAGACAAAAGCCAGCAGGGACACATGAGAAACTTGGACATACCAAGTTGGAAATGAGAACATATTACCATGGATTTTGTGACAGGACTGCCCAGAACCACCGGAAGGATACAGTGTGGGTTATTGTGGATCGACTGACAAAGTGTGCTCATTTCATACCGATAAAGAAGAATACATCGATGAACGACTTAGCACAGTTCTACATAAATCAAGTGGCATGTTTACATGGGATACCAGTCAGTATAAAATCGGATAGAGATACTCGATTCACCTCTCAATTCTGGAAGAGTTTACAATCCGTGTTGGGAACAAATTTGAAATACAGCACCGCTATCCATCCACAGACGGATGAACAATCTGAGAGGACGACTCAAATTCTCGAGGATTTACTTAGAACACGGGTCTTGGAGTTTCAAGAACAATGGGATCGTCATCTGAAACTGGCAGAGTTTGTGAACAATAACAGTTACCAATCCAGATTCTTATCTATCACATGTAAATTGTGTCCCAATTGTCTTCTGATTGTGTATGTGCCAAAGTATAAGAATAAATAACTTTGAAGATCTAAAATGGACATGTAAGCTGGTTTAATCCTTAAGTATGCAGCAACAATATTTTAATTTGTACATATTTACCATTCTAACTGGTTTATGGTTTCTATATGGGCTAAGTAACAAAGGGTTATGAATAATAAAACAAAGAATACTAAACATTTAATCGAGTTAAATTGAATATTGTTTTAATAATATTGAAATATGTGATAGGAAACCCTTGATACATTTGGAGACTTGTTGGGAAACCTTGTAGCTTGAACAATTTAGAAAGCTTCGAGGTATGTAAAGGGAGTCACATTTTCTGCAAGTATTTTCTGTTATTTATTTTTGAAATGTTTTGCGGTAGTAAACATGTGAATTACTTTTGGAAAATGATTTTTGATATAAATATGATTTTTCTGAAAATATGTTTTGAATAGCTTTTTGTTGTGTGGAAAATTATTTTTAGATGCCATGCTTGTTTTGATTCAGTGAATATGATTTGAGGTTGTGAACTGAGGACGTTCTTTGTTTCGTTTGTCTCGCTTGCGACGAGGGTAAAAACACAAACACTTTTGAGCTCGTTGGCGACGAGAATAAATATACGCATTTTATTTTGCCCAAAGGTGGAGGGGATATAATATCTGTCAATACCCTTCCAGCGGGTATAGTCTGGAATGATATCATCGTGTCACTTCCTTATTGAGTATGCATTTGTTTAATTACAGCATAACCACTACATGACTATTGTATGAGTATCGTATGGCTATCATGTGATTGTTATATGATTCTGTTAGTTGGTTATCTGTGCAGTTGTTTTCGTTACGATTCTTTTTTGTGAAAGTTAGCTCTGTTAACTGCTCAGATTAACTTATATATGTGAAAGTTATTTTGATATGCAAATGTATTATTTTTCGTCACATTATGGAAGAAAATGATGATTTTACTACTTTTGCCAAATATTTTACAGTGTTTACTTTAAAATGATGCGACTCACATTTACCTGTAATGTGACATATTAGTGCAGAGGACATATGATGGACCGATGAGGAGAGTATTTAGAGGGATAATGAAGTTTATTTATATTGGGAATGATATGTTTATTTTTTTGGACATTGATTTAAGTTTAATCAGTTTTTAGTTTGATTTGATGATTGAGATTTATTGATGTTGTTGGGATGATTGTTGAGTTTATATTGATTTTAGTTTAGTTCCCGGATGTAATTATTAAAAGGGAGACTCTGCCCATTTTTTTTAGAAAGTTCAAAGCATTTTATTTAGTCAACCTTTGTTAGCTAATATAGTTTAATTGAATTGGTTTTGAGAGTGACGCCTTGTGTTCATGTCATTGAACACGGCGGGCGACCGTAGGGGCGGGCCGTCACAGTTGGTATCAGAGCCGGTCACAGGCAGAAAACACCTGGAGATAAATACTATGCAGGGCAAATGCTACGTGCATGAGAGCCACCTCTTGAGCCTAAAGGGGCAAAGTGCTACACGACAGGGCCACCTCTTGAACCTGCGGGACAAAGTGCCACGTGCGTGGGAGCCACCTCTTGAACCTACGGGGCAAAGTGCTACATGACGGGAGCCGCCTCTTGAACCTGTAGGAGCCATCTCTAGATTCTCGATGCCGGTGGATCAATGAGTTAGGTCGCGACGAGGACGTCGCGTTCTAAAGGAGGGGTAATTGAAATACCCTTATCCCACATTGCTTGTGGATGAAAATTTAAAGTGGTTTATAAAGGCTTACAATGGACTATTATAGCAACTTGTGTTAACCATTTTCGTAGAGCGACTACGGATACGAAGTAGTTGCTATAGGAGCTCATTGTGCAGTCGCGCTTGCGTGGGCCTATGCCCGGGGCGTGACAGAATGGTATCAAAACCGGTCACCGGCAGAAAACACCGGGAGATAAGTGCTACGTGCATGGGAGCCACCTCTTGAGCCTAAAGGGGCAAAGTGTTACACGACAGGGGCCACCTCTTGAACCTTCGGGCAAAGTGCCACGTGCGTGGGAGCCACCTCTTGAACCCGCGGGGCAAAGTGCCACATGACGGGAGCCACCTCTTGAACCTGTAGGAGCCACCTCTAGATTCCAGATGCCGGTGGATCGATGAGTTAGGTCGCGGCGAGGACGTCGGGTTCTAAAGGAGGGGTGATTGTAATACCCTTGTTATCGAGCCTTAAACGCATGGTTGCGTTTAATGCGTTAATTTATCCCCGGTTTATCTTTGAGTTTTGATGATCAACCAAACTTGTCTTTGTTGTACTAATACATCTACTTAGTGTGCAGATTAAGCGATTAAAAGTGGATTGGAATGAAGAAAATGATGTGTGCATGTTCTGGCACAGATTGCCTCAGGCGATGGTGACCATCGCCTCAGGCGATGGCAGCCATGGGGACTTCGCCACGGCCATCGACTGGAGCGATGCCGAGGCATGCGCGCAGGGGGAGATCGCCTGGCGCGATGGCACGAACGCCTAAGGCGATGTGCTGAACGCCTGAGGCGATGTGGAGTTCGTTTGAGGCGATGCAAGATTTTAGGCTGCTGAGGCTACGTCATTGGAAATTTAATATGGATCGACTGAGGCGATGCGTGATTTATGCTGACCGTTGGAGCGCGGCGATGGCTGAGGCGATCGACGAGTGATTTCAGCCTTTTGTGTAGCAACGGCTAGTAGGAGCCTAGGGAGCCTCCTACACTATAAATATTGATGCTTTGGAGCATTTTGAAGACAAGGAACAAGCCTATAAACTTCTACAAAGCTTTGCCAATTATAATTTCAAATTGCATTGCAATCTCCATACATTGTTGTTGTATTGGAGCTTGTAATTCATTCTTTTGTTAGAGTCTTGTTTCTTCGTGTGAGAACACCGTGAAGGTGTTTTTGATTTGATCTATTATAAAGGTCCTCAACACCAAAGCAAGTTGGAAAATTGTAAAGTCATCAACAAGTCTAGTTGGTGCAAGTGTGTGGCTATCCTTGGAGCCCTTAAGGCCAAGAAGACTCGTGAAGAGTGTTGGTAGCTCGGGAAGAGCTTTGTGTACTCGGGAAGAGTATTGTGCTCGGGAAGAGCTTGTGTACTAGGGAAGAGTAGTGTGCTCGGGATGAGCTTTGTAAACTCGGGAAGAGTTGTTGTGTGGCTAACTTGGAGCCCTCAAGGCCAAGACCTTTTATTCTAGTGGAACCTCGGTTGGAGGTTATCTAACCGGGAAGAGGAGACGTAGGCGATTCATCGCCGAACTTCTATAACAAATCTTTGTCTCTTTTATTGCTTTAATTCCTTTACGCATTTATTTATTTTGTTCTTTTTATTTATCGATTGACTAAAGGCTTCCGCAAGCGCAAAACTCTTCTATTTTTCAAACTCATTTTAAAACGCTAAAGTAGCCAAGGAATCTCATTAACCCCCCCCCCCCCCCCCCCCCCCCCTCTTCGATTTCAACAAGTGGTTTCAGAGCCATTTAATTTTTGTTTTTAAATCAAATCTTTTTTATGGCTAATCTAGCAAATGAGTTTGCTCAAGGTCAATCGACTAATCGCCCTCCGCTTTTCACGGGTGATAATTACGGCTATTGGAAAAATAGAATTTCTCTATACATCCAATCCTTAGATTATGATCTATGGAAAATTATTGTGAAAGGTCCACATACTCCTTTAAAGGATGTTGGGGGAATAAGTGTTCACAAAGAAATGGACGACTTCACAAAAGCGGATATGATGTTAATATCTCAAAATGCTAAAGCTATTAATATTTTGCATTGTGCTTTAGATATGAAGGAGTACAACAGGATCCCAATGTGCTCAACCGCTAAGGAGATATGGGACAAATTGAAAATTTGTCATGAAGGAACCAACCAAGTGAAGGAGACAAAGATAGACCTCCTACAACTCAAATATGAGACATTTGAGATGGAGTCCGGAGAAGAGGTGGATTCCATGTTTAGGAGGCTCACCCAAATTATCTATGAGCTTGCCCAACTTGGAGAGAAGTATCCTCCAAAACAAATATGGAGGAGAGCCCCAAGAGCATTGCCTAAGGAATGGGACGCAAAGAGGACGACCATTATCGAGTCAAACAAAGGTGAAAATGCTTCCTATGATCTTGATGAGCTCCATGGCACATTGGTGACCCATGAGCTTGAAGTGTCAACAAGAAGAGAAATAAAGGAGGATGATAGATCCAAAAGAAATGGGATTGCCTTGGTTGGAAGGAAAGACCATTCCGATGATGAAGAAGATGATGAGGAGATGATCTTGTTCACAAAGAAGTTCAAGAAGTTCTTCAACAAACATAGCAAGTCAAAGACCTCTAATGCTACCAAACAAGAATCCAAAATGAGGTAACTTGTTATAATTGTCAAGATAAAGGCCATTATGCTAACAAATGTCCTAGGAAGAAGAATGAGGACAAAGGGAAGAAGAAGGCGTTTATAGCCACATGGAGTGATAGCGACTCCGATGAAGAAGAAGCCACAAATCTTTGTTTAATAGCGCTTGGAGATGAAGGAGATGAAAGCGAAGACGAGGTACCTTCATTTAATGAACTTTTAGAGTCTTATAATGAACTTATTGATGCTCTTGGCAAAACCAAGATACGTAACAAATTACTCAAACTTGAGATTGCTAAGAAAGATGAAGAAAATAATTCATTGAAAAATGAATTAAATTCTTTAAAGATATCTTTTTACAAATATAGTGAAAGTAGTCAAAAGATGAGTTAATTGCTTGGCTTACAACGTTGTAGCTTTGACAAAGCCGGGTTAGGCTACTCAAGCAAATCAAAAACTTTTTCTAGCTTGTTGGCCAAAGCAAAGCATGATTCTCCTACTTGTAACTATTGTTGTAAAAATGGTCATACCAAGAACAAATGTAGATTTGCTAGAATCCAATACCAACCTAACAAAAGGTGGAAATGGATTCCAAGGGTGCCATTGAAAGCTAACCATCAAGGACCCAAAAATGAAATGGGTACCAAAGATCCTCCTATTATTAATTTGTCTTGTAGGGACAACAATGGAATGAAGGATGAAGGACCAAGCAACTCAAAGGAGGAGTTTGTATTATTCACCACTATAGAAGAGGCGCGAGACGTTGGACCAATGACAAGAACGAACTCTTGTCATTAAGGGTAAAATTTATTTTATGCATTTTAAAAGAGCAATTCAAAATTTATTTGGCACAAATTAATTGTGACCAATAAATTATGAAGCTCAATATTCATTGGTAGTAAAATGCAATACCCCTTAGCATATGCACATATAAATTGTTTAATGCTTGATGTATGCTTATCTTTTTATAGTAAGTATCTTGATATGCCTTGCATTCAAATTTGATTTTGCTATGTGAAAATGTGCAATTATATGTTTTGTTATCTAATGATGCTTGAGGATTATATTGTTTATTGGGCATAGGTGCATGGAATCTTGGTGGAACATATGCATAATTTTCAATGTTTAAGATTCATTATTGTTTGCCTTAAACGCATGCTTGTATTCCTCTATATGATTTAATCTTATGCTTGATGAGAAACATATGTGTAAGTTGTTAAAATATGGCTATGTGTCAACATATTTGAGCTATGTTTATTTAAATTTTATGCATTTTGATTATCACAAAAAGGGGGAGAATTTTGTGATAAACTTGAACCTTAATACATGCATAGCTTAAGGGGGAGAGCTTGTGTATGCATGGTTTGAGGGGGAGAGTTATTTGTTTAATGCTTTACTTGTTTAACTTGTATGTGTTATGCAATTGTTAAGGGGGAGTCATTTTTACTCACACTTCATGCATATTACTTATTCAAGTTTATCAAGTTTTGTGATCATCAAAAAGGAGGAGATTGTTGAGCCTTAAACGCATGGTTGCGTTTAATGCGTTAATTTATCCCCGGTTTATCTTTGAGTTTTGATGATCAACAAAACTTGTGTTTGTTGTACTAATACATCTACTTAGTGTGCAGATTAAGCGATTAAAAGTGGATTGGAATGAAGAAAATGATGTGTGCATGTTCTGGCACAGATCGCCCGAGGCGATGGTCAGGCGATGGCAGCCATGGGGACTTCGCCACAACCATTGACTGGAGCGACGCCGAGGCATGCGCGGGCATGCACGCAGGGGGAGATCGCCTGGTGCGATGGCACGAACGCCTGAGGCGATGCGCTGAACGCCTGAGGCGATGTGGAGTTCGTTTGAGGCGATGCAAGATTTTAGGCTGCTGAGGCTACGGCATTGGAATTTAATTTATATCACCTGAGGCGATCGGGACATCGCCTGAGGCGATGCGTGATTTATGCTGACCGTTGGAGCGCGGCGATGGAGATCGCCTGAGGCGATGGCTGAGGCGATACGAGTGATTTCAGCCATTTGTGTAGCAACGACTAGTAGGAGCCTAGGGGGCCTCCTACACTATAAATATTGATGCTTTGGAGCATTTTGAAGACAAGGAACAAGCATATAAACTTCTACAAAGCTTTGCCAATTATAATTTCAAATTGCATTGCAATCTCCATACATTTGTTGTTGTATTGGAGCTTGTAATTCATTCTTTTGTTAGAGTCTTGTTTCTTCGTGTGAGTACACCGTGAAGGTGTTTTTGATTTGATCTATTGTAAAGGTCCTCCAACACCAAAGCAAGTTGTAAAATTGTAAAGTCATCAACAAGTCTAGTTGGTGCAAGTGTGTGGATATCCTTGGAGCCCTTAAGGCCAAGAAGACTCGTGAAGGGTGTTGGTAGCTCGGGAAGAGCTTTGTGTACTCGGGAAGAGTATTGTGCTCGGGAAGAGCTTGTGTACTCGGGAAGAGTAGTGTGCTCGGGAAGAGCTTTGTAAACTCGGGAAGAGTTGTTGTGTGGCTAACTTGGAGCCCTCAAGGCCAAGACCTTTTATTCTAGTGGAACCTCGGTTGGAGGTTATCTAACCGGGAAGAGGAGACGTAGGCGATTCATCGCCGAACTTCTATAACAAATCCTTGTCTCTTTTATTGCTTTAATTCCTTTACGCATTTATTTATTTTGTTCTTTTTATTTATCGATTGACTAAAGGCTTCCGCAAGGGCAAAACTCTTTTATTTTTCAAACTCATTTTAAAACGCTAAAGTAGCCAAGGAATCTCATTCACCCCCCCCCCCCCCCCCCCCCCTCGATTCCAACACTTGTCCCACATTGGTTGTGGATGAAAATTTAAAGTGGTTTATAAAGGCTTACAATGGACTATTATAGCAACTTAGATTAACCATTTTCGTAGAATGAGGACGGATACATAGTAGTTGCTATAGGAGCCCATTGTGCAGTCGCGTTTGCGCGGTCCTGGCCCCGGGCGTGACAGAATATTGTAATACCCTTGTCCCACATTGGTTGTGGATGAAAATTTAAAGTGGTATATAAAGGCATACAATGGTCTATTATGGCAACTTGGGTTAACCATTTCCGTAGAGCGAGGACGGATACGAAGTAGTTGCTATAGGAGCCCATTGTGCAGGCGCGCTTGCGCGAGCCTGGGCCCGGGGCGTGACTGAATGGTGTCAGAGCCGGTCACCGGCTGGAAACACCGGTGAGATAAGTGCTATACGGGGCAAAGTACTACGTTCGTGGGAGCCACCTCTTGAGCTTAATGGGCAAAGTACTACACGACGGGGGCCACCTCTTGAACATGTGGGGCAAAGTGCCACGTGCGTGGGAGCCACCTCTTGAACCTGTAGGAGCCACCTCTAGATTCCTGGTGCTGGTGGATCGATGAGTTAGGTCGCGAAGACGACGTCGCGTTCTTAAGGAGGGGTGATTGTAATACCCTTGCCCCACATTGGTTGTGGATGAAAATTTAAAGTGGTTTATAAAGGCTTACAATGGACTATTATAGCAACTTGGGTTGACCATTTTCGTAGAGCGAGGACGGATACGAAGTAGTAACCCAAACAAACATTAGTGAATAAAATTAATACTCAAAAGAAGCAATTTTCAAGACTTTCGGTTCACATATGTAATCCCCATAATTCGCCTATTAGTTAATAATTGAATTCAAACATTTTAAGTTGACGAGTTTTCCTAATGCACCTGTTATACATTGGTCCGGCTATAACAAATCTAATACCAACGTTACAATAAGCCACTCTCGTAACCTTATTGATCAATTAATACTGTATGTCGATCTATGAAAACTTCTAGCCTTCGATTACTAGATATCTATAGCTATCATACGTGTATTTGACTCCATCTCTCGATCTCAGTCTGAAATCCACGGCATAAATTACTATTTCAAATTCCAATTTTATCTCTCGATCTCAATTGCAATTAATTACCATTCAAGGGTGGCCAAACCCTCAAAAGCATGAAGAATAATGATATATGCACTTAGAAATATAAGAATCAATCAAAACATTAAAATTTAAATCATGGGTTCATACAAAGGATCCTCTTAGTCTTGACAACAAACCTAGCCAACAATCTCCATCAAATAACAATGCATAAACATGTTTTGCAACATTCTAAACATTAAAATCTAATGAAAATATAGAACTAGAGTTAGAAATACGGAAATAACGATAGGCGTTGACTCATTGCGTTGCTCCGTCTTCCCGTCACTTCTGATTCGTCTTCTCTTCAAATGAATTATGGTGTATGGATGGTTGGAGATGAATAAGAGTGATGTAGGCTGAGTATGTAGGGTTTAATATGAGCCAAAAAGTCCAAAAACGTTCATGGTAATCCATATTTATGGTAGGAGGAGTTTCACCAAGTTTGGACACCAAATAACCAAGATGGAAATAAAATCCCGAATTTTTCGAGTCCTGGCGATCCATCGGCAATAAGTGGAAATCGATCGCCATAACATTCTGCCTTGAGTCGATCGATCGCCCGAAATGAAGCGATCGATCGCTTCCTCTAAAATTTCAGCAAATTGCGATTTCGTCCCTCCTTTTCCTTGTTTGCTCTTTTTGGTCCATTTTCATCATTTTAAGCTTAATTCCTCCACTTTTATGCATTTGGACCTGGATTCCTGAAATATACAAATATATACCAAAACACGTAATATTTTCTAAACGCCCTTAATCTTATATCAAATTAAGTGTAAAAATCACACTTCTCATAGTACCAAATTTATATAAGTTTAATACAAATTTCATGTGTAAATAGTATCACAATTATATATGTTTAATACTAATTTCATGTGCATCTAGTACCGAAATTGTATATGTTTAATATCAATTGCATTTGTAATTGGTATCAAAATTATATAAGATCATTTTCAAGTGTAATTAGTACCAACATTTTATAGGATTAATACTAATTTCAATTTGTTGGGGTTCAACAATTGCCTCTGCTTTGTGATCGGTCGAACACGTGGGCGCTTGTGCCAGTGTATGGTTGAAAAGATTGATGTTGCGCCATTACCCTTAACTATAGTTATTGGTAAAGCGGTAAGCGCTCGATCCTACAATTGGTATCAGAGTCAAGGTCGCGTGTTCGATTCCCATGAGTTGCAGAGAGTGCAATTTTTGGGGGAGGGATTGTTGGGGTTCAACAATTGCCTCTGCTTTGTGATCTGTCGAACTTGTGGGCGCTTGTGCCAGTGTATGGTTGAAACAATTGATGTTGCGCCATTACCCTTAACTATAGTTATTGGTAAAGCGGTAAGTGCTCGATCTTACACAAGTATAATAGTACCAAATCTTATTGGTTTAATGCCATTTGAAGTGTAATTAGTACCCAAGTTACGTAAGTTTAATACTAATTTCATGTGTAACTAATACACACATTATATATGTTTAATACCAATATATAATGCAACTAGTAACAAAATTATGTAGATTTAATACCAAAATTATATAGGTTTAATACAAATTTCATTTGTAATTAATATCAAAATTATATACGTTAAATACAAATTTCAAGTATAACTTGTACCAAAATTATATAGGTTTAATACCAATTTCATGTGTAACTAATATCCCAATTATATATGTTTAATACGAATTTCATGTGCTACTAGTACCAAAATTGTATATGTTTAATACTAATTTCATGTGTTAGTACCAAAATTATATAAGTTTAATATCATTTTGAACGAGGGTTTATCGGGAAAAAAATGGAACTTCCACCCAAAAATTTTACTCTAAATGCTGCACATAATTCGAACAATTGGGAGCAAATAGTAATTGCATTTGTGTTTCTGCTTGTTTGGTCCAATCTCCATTCCCTAACTTCAACTACAGGAACCTAAATCTTATGGATACTTGCTACAGTCGAATTACCGTATCATTCTTCACTAATAAAGTTTGTTTGTTGCTAAAAAATATATAGAATAATTGGGAAAAATTTTTTAGGACAATTTCAAATCATTCCATATAAGACTCGCCGAAATGTCGCCCGTGAATTCCATATTCATGTTAAGAAATGGATTGTCCTACGATTTCTTGTACTAAAAGTTGAATCAATTTCTTGGAATCAATCTTGAATTTGAAGTAGTTCTTCTTGAATTTTGTTACTCTATGATTTCTTGTGGGTTTGTGATGATTGGAGAGAACGGGATTTTTCAAATAATTGCAAGGATATTTTGGTACTTTCAAAGCCTTTGGGGAGTTGAAACAAATTAATGATTGGAGTGGGGACTGACTCTATATTCTGACATAAGTACATGAACCAAATTCAAGCTTGACCTTATTGATTTTATGCCACTTTGCCCTAAATTTAATGGATAAACTACAATTTTTAGGGTAAAATTGTAATTTTTTAATTTTTTTTTCTAAATAAGCATTTTTCTGAGGCATGGGGGCACTTCTTAATACATAGCCCTTGCCATAAATTATATTCGTGGCTCCGTTGAATGTGATGACTAACTCGTTTTTTTAAAAAAGACTAATCATTTATCAAATGGTCGAAAAAATTAAAATGGAAGTGCCAAGAAACCAAAAAATGTAAATGACACCTGTCGGTTTTGAAAAAGACTAATTATTTTTTCCAAAAGATTTGGGTTAGCCGGTTTCCGGTCAAGAAAAAGGCCGTGAAAACTGAAAAGTAGCGAAAAATAGCTTTTAAAGCAATTTTACATGTGCGAAAAGTCCCTCTCATTTTCAAATTTCTAACGAACATACTCCTATCTAGGGTTCCAAAAATTAACGGCTCTGAATTCGTGCGCTCTCTCTGTCTCCAGTAAGTTTCTTCCTCGCTCGCTAAGTTTTTTAATTCGTGTTTTTGACTTATGTTTCATTCTTGAAAAAATTGTTTTATTGAAGTGAATTTTTTTTTCAAGTTCGAATTCAAGTGCTTTGTTTCTGGGGTTTTTATGTTTTCGATTGTATATTATGCCTTAATTGATTGGGTTGCTTTAAGTTGTTGAATTTAGCAGGAAACTCGAGATTGTTGGATTTATGGCTACAAGATCTCAGTTCTTGAGCTGCATAGTTTGGTTATATTTTTATTGGTACTGAGTGGAGAATAGGCATGGTTGATATAGTGAAAGATAGAATTCAGTGTGGAGGCGATAGTGCGACTAAGAGTGGAGTAATGGTGCCCAAGGTTGTTTCTGAGAAAGTGAATGGCATTGCTATGGATGTTGAAACTGTCACATCAGGTATAAGAGATGATGGTATGATTGCTTACAAGAGGCGAAAGCATGCCAACATTCACGATGGTGGAAATATTTGGAGTGATTCAACTAGTCACTTTATCCATAAGGTGTGGCAATATTTCCCTTTATTTGAGTTATGCAATCTTCTGATTTTGGCGCTTTATGTTGCTTTTGTACCTGCACACTAGCGGTTAATTATTGAAAGATACCTCTTGTGGTCTAATTTTTGCACTTACATTTCAGTTGTTTATGTAAGAATTATTTGTCAACGAATTTTTGCACTGAATACGCCATCAATAATGTGTGATGCATGAGTAATTCATGGTTTGGATGATTCTTTTGAAAATATCGGATAGGCTACTTTGGTAATTTAAAAATTCTCAGTATTAGAAATTTTGCTCGTTCGACATTTTCATTTGCTTCTTACACCACCATCTTTGCACTCATGCTTCAACCTTTTAATGTCAGGAAGATTTTCTTTCAATACTGTCATCTCAAAAAATTTGCGTGTGGCTATTTGACAATTTCCTTTAGAGAATTGAAAAAATTCTATGAAGATTTCAACCTTAAATGTCAGTGTGAGAATGATCGGTGGTGAATTTTTGTTGAATTTTCTCTCCATTTTGATTTTTGTTTCTTGAGAAACAACTAGGCTAGCATTTTCATTTGGTTAAGAGAAATATGTGATAGATTATTGTACATGTATTATTTCAGGAGATCTTCTAATGTCAAATCAATTTGAATTTTTCTTTTCATGGTGTATAACATCATTTTTTGTTTCTAGTTGACAAAGTTTTTTCCACATAGGGAAATGCTGTAAGAACAACTTTCTTACATTATGCTTTATGCTGTTGCTTTCCTCCTGTAACCAACCTTTACAGAGTGAAATGAATTTGGGAAGTTCAACCTTAAGATCTGGTGAAAGAAAGATGGCTGGAATGCATATTCTAATGTATGAAGTCCGATTAACTTAAAGCACCCAAGTCAAAGTAGTGATGTTTGCTATATTGTACTACCATTTAATCTAATCCTTGTAACTAGTAAATGGTGATTTTATTATTGGTTTATGTAGATGATTGAGTAAAACTGGTGTATAAATGTGTTTATTGTGTTTCCTTATGTAGAGAAACATAGATAGGAAAGTATCAATTAGGGACAGAGTTAATATTCTTTCCTTTATTAGCATAGGATTGTTCGATGCATATATACTGTAAAAGTTGAGATTAATGATCAAGAATAATATTTCTACATAAGAATATTTCTTCTTCATGGTATCAGAGCCACCAATTCTGGTGGCCTGTTAATCGTGTGTTCGTCTATCCATAAACACAATCGAAGATGGCTTCCGAAGCTTCTTCAATTGCCGGAACCTCAACTCCCTCGTCCAAAGCTACTCTCACCCCTTTGTTTGACAATCACTCACTCCAAACCACGCAACACAAATTGAACGGGATGAACTTTCATGAATGGTTTCAATCAGTGATTCTCGTCATCAAGGGCAGAGGAAAAAGTGGCTATTTGACAGGAGCCATATCAGTTCCGAATACGAGTACGACTGAATGTAGCACTTGAGAGGCAGAAAATTTGATTGTTATTGCTTGGCTCATAAACTCTATGGAACCTAGCATCGGGCACACGTATCTGTTCTATCAAACAACCAAAGAGATTTGGGATGCGGTCCAAGAAATCTATTCTGATCTCGAAAACACATCTCAATGTTTCGAGATTAGGCCAAAGATCCGCAACACCAAACAAGGAGGTCTTTCAGTCACTCAATATTTCAATACTCTTATGGAATTGTGGCAAGAAATTGATATGTTCTACGACATTGGATGGGTGTGCACTACTGATGCAGAAAAATACTGAAAATTACTTGAAAAAGAGCGTACTTTTGATTCCTTGCACGATCTGAATCAAGATTTGGATGAAGTAAGAGGAAGGCTGCTTGGTGTGAAGCCCTTTCCAACCCCTCCGAGAATCCTTTGTGGAAGTCCGACGTGAGGAAAGTAGGAAACATGTCATGCTACAACCTTCCAAGCAAGACACTACTTCATTGGAAATACAGGGCTCTGTTCTTGTGACAAACAATTAAGATATTGGTTTAAACAATTTCACAAGTTTGTATTGAATTATTCCTGTCCAGTATTAATGTCCTTCGAATAGATAATGGAGGAGAATATTTTTCGAGAGAGTTTAACCAGTATTTAGGGGAACATGGGATACACCATCAAAGTTCATGTGTTGACACACCAAAACAAAACGGAGTGGCTGAAAGAAAGAATCGTCATCTCTTAGAAGTGGCTAGATCTATCATGTTCAATAGTTCTGTTCCACATTCCTATTAGTCGTCTATCTTCAAAAAGTCTAAAATATCGAACTCCGGTGAGTGTGTTGGTTGAGCATTTTCTCAGTGTTAACATTTTCAATTCCTTGTCACCCAAGATTTTTGGATGTACAACATTTGTGCAAAACAAACAGCCAAACTGAAGTAAACTAGATCCCAAGGCATTTAAGTGTGTGTTTGTAGGATTCTCTCCAACCCAAAAGGGGTATAAATGCTACTGCCCTGTTCTAAAAACATTCCTTGTATCTAAGGATGCGACTTTCTTTGAGAATGAATTTGATAGATTCCAAGATATAATCGAAACAATATGAAAATTGTATTGATATGAAAAACTGAAAAAAAGGAATTACAAAGTCACTCAGTGCTAACTACTACTGAGGGAATAAACCGTCCCAGCCCAAGCAAGATGCTTGCCTCACAACTCTCTATTTTCCAGAATACCCTCTCTCCCACTTTCCCCATGATTTTATTCCCCATGCATAACTAACTTCACGTGCTTCCCTTCTCTCTCCTCTGATACACGATCATGGGCTTTGATTTATGGGCTTAAGTTGTCGGTCCATCTTGATCTTCTTGATTTGGGCCATATGGACTTTGGTCCGTATCGATACCATCCCTGCTGACTTTAGCATTGTTCTCAAGGCTGAATAATGGAAATTGCTCCTGAACTGTTGTAATATCCTCCCAAGTCGCCCCCTCCTCCGTCCAAAGTATCGGCATTTGAGGTATCAGTTCATCACCTTTGTGTATCACACGGCTATCCAGAACTTGTGCAGGCTGTAGAGTTGCTTCCAGTTCAATTTTTAATCCTTTAGGCAGCTGTACAATTGTGTCATATTCTCCTCTGGCTCTTTTAAGTCGAGATGCATCAAACACTGGATGCATTCGCCATCCTTCCGGCAATGCCAACTTGTAGGCTACAGTTCCTACCCTTTGCAATATTTGAAAAGGACCAAAATACCTGGCTGCCAATTTTTGATTAACTCTTTTGATTACGGTGATCTGTCGATATTTAATCAAAGCAGGTGGTGCTATGCCATACACCACTTCAAATGGAGTTGACCCAATTGCTGACTGGAACCTGGTATTGTACTAGTATTCAGCCCAATGTAACCAATCTGCCCACAACCTTGGCTGCTCCGATGCAAAACACCTCAGGTATGTCTCAAGACATCGATTGAGTACTTCAGATTGGCTATCCGTTTCCCTGCAGCCTGAAATAAGCAGTCCAAAAACAACTTACAAATGTGGGATCTCGATCACTTACAATCGATCGAGGTACCCCGTGGTGTTAACCACCTTTTTAACAAATATTTCAGCCACTGTTTTAGCCGAATAAGGATGTTTTATCAAAATGAAATGGCCGTATTTGGATAAACGATCCACTACCACCATCACCATATCAAATTCCTTCGAGTTTGGAAGGCCCGTGATGAAATCCATTGCGATGTCCTCCCAAATGTTTTTTGGAATAGGTAGTAACAAGCCTGCCGGTGAAGCAACTTGATATTTGTGACGTTGGCAAACATCACAATGAGCCACATATCGGATGATGTCTCGTTTCATGCCCTTCCAGTAAAGATTGGATGCCAATCGTCTATAAGTACGGTAAGCCCCCGCGTGCCCACCTATTGGACTATCATGGTACTCTGCCAATATCTTGCCTACCCATTCTGGACTGGCAGGAACCACTAATCTACCCTTATACAGTAATTGCCCATGAATCAGTGTATACAGAGATGGTTCCTGAGATTTTTCTTGCAGTTGTTGGATAATTTTTTTCAATTGAGCGTCTGCTTCTACTGCCCCTTGCAAATTCTCTACCCAACAAGGTATAGTCAGGACGTGCAAATCTTGCTCAGTACCCATCCGAGAGAGAGCATCAGCTGCCCTATTGGTCACTCCTACCTTATAAACCACTTCAAATTCATACCCCATTAACTTGGCTAACCAATTTTGTTGGTCGGGAGTGGTAATGCGCTGTTGGGTTAAATATTTCAAGGACTTTTGGTCAGTCAAAACCTTAAACTTCCTACCCAACATGTATGGACGCCAATGGTGGATGGCGAGGACAAGAGCCATTAGTTCCTTTTCATACACCCATTTGGCTAAGGTTTTATCAGCCAGTGCCTCACTAAAATAGGCAATGGGCCTTCCTTCTTGCATCAAAACCGTCCCAAGTCCCCTCTCCGATGCATCACACTCAATGATGAAGTCTTTATTGAAATTGGGTACTGCCAATACAGGGCAGTGGTAATTAGGTGCTTCAACATTTCAAAAGCCTCACTCGCTTCACTACCCCATTTGAAACCAGTTTCTTTTTTTAATAAAGAGGTGAGTGGCTTTGCAATTTTTCCATAGTCTCTAATAAACCTACGATAATACCCCGTAAAACCAAGGAATCCCCGTACCCCCTTAACATTTACTGGGCAGGCCACTCTTTCACACAATTTATTTTACTAGGATCCACCTCGACCCCCTTGTTCGACACCACATGACTCATATATTCAATTTGTGATTGTCCAAAACTACATTTCTTCCTGTTAGCAACAAATTTATTAGCTGTCAGTAACCCAAACACTAACCTTAAGTGTTCCACATGCTCACTGTTCGAACCACTATGCCCCAAAATGTCATAAAAACACAAATTTTCTTAAATAAGGGCGGAAATGTAGTTTTGGACAATCACAAATTGAATATATGAGCATAACCCAAACACTAACCTTAAGTGTTCCACATGCTCACTGTTCGAACCACTATGCCCCAAAATGTCATAAAAAAAAAACAATCACAAATTTTCTTAAATAAGGGCGGAAATGGTCATTCATAGTTGCTTGGAATGTCGCAGGTGCATTTTTCAATCCAAAAGGCATTACAAGAAACTCATAATGTCCTGAATGAGTTTTAGACATCCAGTCACCCCCTAACTTTGCAGGGCTCCTGAAACTGTTCCGGACATCAGCAGCACCCATTTCACGTTCCACTGCCCGAGCCAACTCAATCGCACTCATGGCAGTCATGGGTCGACAAGTCTCAACCCTGTAGCGAATCATATCGCGAAGCCCACTAAAAGCCAATGTAATGTTCCTCAGTGAGTTCATGAATTTGAGCAATCAATGCTTCAAAGCTTTCCACATTGACACGAACTAAGGCTAATTGTTGATATGGATTAGCCACCATTCCTCCACTAAAGCGCCGCAACAATTTGAGTTTCAATTGCTCCCACACTAAATTGTTCCTTAGTTTAATCCATCGAAACCAATGCATGCAGGACCTTCCATACAAACACATGCCATGGGTACCCTGTTTTGAACGGGCGTATGGTTAATATCAAAGTATTGTTCGGCTTTCACAAGCCACTCCAAGGATCAAAACCATCAAACACAGGGATATCCAATATGCGTAGAGTGTGCCTCATTTCATCAAACCCATAGTTTCGATCAATATTCTCATCACCTCCTTCCCCGGACGGCGCCTCTCCCCACTGTGCCGGGTCATTAATACCCGTGCCCCGCTCATCTGAGTTCCCACCTGTAGGTCGCTTACCATCAGTTTGCAAACGGTTGTTTCTCATCATTTCCATCATCGCACTTACGGAATTTGTGTGTTCCGTAAGACTACTGTCAATCCCAATCTTCCATTCTAAATTCATACATGATCCTGATGCAATTTTTCCTGATTGAGTACGATATTTTCCAGTGCTTCAACTTTGGAGTCTGAACGTGTAGGCGCCATAATCACCAATCCTTGGATTAGAAACGCAGGTCGGACCAATTGATAGATTCCAAGATATGATCGAAACACAATATGAAAATAAGGAACAAATTCAGAAATTATGATGCTGAAATCTAGATTGTATTGATATGAAAAACTGAAAATAAGGAATTACAAAGTCACTCAGTGCTAAGTGCTAACTACTACTTAGGGAATAAACCGTCCTTGCCCAAGCAAGATGCTTGCCTCACAACTCTCTATTTTCCAGAATACCCTCTCTCCCACTTCCCCCATGATTTTATTCCCCATGCATAACTAACTTCATGTGCTTCTCTTCTCTCTCCTGATCATGGGCTTTGATTTATGAGCTTCAGTTGTCTGTCCATCTTTATCTTCTTGATTTTTGCCATATGGACTATGGTCCGTATCACAATTCTTCTATTCACACAGTAGTATCCAGGGGGAAATACATGAGAGTCATTGGGATCCTACTATGTCTCTTCCTGTATCACAAAATGTGTGTCATCCTACGGCCCCATCACCACCAGAACACCTTCAAAACACCTCTCAAGGTTACCCTTCGTCAACTCTCAGCCCCTCACCAGATCACGTTAAGAGGGAAGACTTAATTGAAGAGTTACCCTCAAAGAAACCTCTTAAAACTTACTCCCGATGACACAAGATGCCTCAGCATGACCAGTCATCCAACTGGGAAGTGGTTCCTGAAGTAAACAATGACCAGAATCTTTCAATCGCTCTATGAAAAGGGGTAAGAACTTATACTCAACATCCTAGCTCTAATTTTCTAACCTGTACAAAATTATCTCCTAGTTTCAAGAGCTTTACATCAAAAGTCGACAACATAGAAATTCCTAGAAATATTAATGCTGCATTGATGGATCCAAAATGGGAGAAAGCCGTACATGAAGAAATGAAAGCTCTACATGATAATAAAACTTGGGAGATAGTTGATCTACCAAAAGGAAAAAAGGTGGTTGGAAGTAAATGGGTATTTACTTTAAAGTATAGGGCCAATGGAGAGGTAGAGAGATATAAAGCTCGATTGGTAGCTCAGGGGTTCACCCAGACACATGGAATTGATTATGATGAAACATTTGCTCATGTGGCAAAACTCAACTCAATACGTGTACTATTATCCCTAGTTGCGAATCTCGATTGGGAGTTGCACCAACTTGATGTAAAGAATGCCTTTTTAAATGGCAACCTTGATGAAGAAGTATACATGAATATTCCCCCTGGTTTCCAATCTGAAATTGAAAGAGGAAAAGTATGCAAACTAAAGAAATCATTGTACAGATTGAAACAATCCCCTCGTGCATGGTTTACACGGTTTAGCTCTACTCTTACTCGATTAGGATATACTCAAGGGAACGATGATCATACTATCTTCATGAAAGAAGGAGAAAAAGAAAAAAGGTCCATCCTTGGTGTGTATGTGGATGGCATTATAATAACAGGGGATGACAGTGATGAGATTACTCAACTCAAGAAAAAATTGAAAGAGGAATTCGAAATTAAAGACTTGGGGTCATTGAGATACTTCCTTGGTATGTAGGTTGCTAGAAGTAAAGAAGGTATTCTCATTTCTCAAAAAAAATTATACTCTTGATCTATTAAGCGAAACAGGGAGGGATACAAGCCTGTTGCTACTCCATTGGAAAAAAATTGGAAAAGCAGAATTAAAGATGATGAGCCCTATACAAATATAGGGTGATATCAACGTCTGGTTGGACGGCTAATCTACTTATTACTCACTCGTCCAGATATTGCCTATGTTGTAAGTGTTGTAAGCCAATATCTGCACTCGCCTACTAAAAGACACTTAGAGGCTGTAAATCATATTCTACTGTATCTTAAAGGAACTCCAAGGAAGAGGATTTATGTTATTAAAGGGCGAGTACTGAAGTATTGTGGGGTATGTTGATGCAGATTGGGCTGGAAGTGAAGATAGCAAGTCAACCTCTGGATACTGCACAAAGTTGTGGGTTAACCTGGTAACATGGAGAAGCAAGAAACAAACAGTTGTAGCTAGAAGTTGCGCCGAGGCTGAGTTTCGAGCTATTGCTCAAGGGATATGTAAATTATGTAGATTGGGCTGGAAGTGAAGATAGCAAGTCAACCTCTGGATACTGCACCAAGTTGTGGGGTAACCTGGTAGCATGGAGAAGCAAGAAACAAACAGTTGTAGCTAGAAGTAGCGCCGAGGCTGAGTTTCGAGCTATTGCTCAAGGGATATGTAAATTATATGGCTCGAAAGATTGATGCAAGATTTGAAGATTCAAATCAGTTCACCCATAAGGTTATACAATGATAGCGAATCAGCCATTAGTATTGTTAACAATCCAGTGCAACATGATTGGATGAAGCATGTAAGAATTGATCAAAGATTTATCAAGAATGAAATAGGAGGAGGTATCAAATTGTGTTATATCCCTACTCAGGTACAAGAGGCTGACATATTGACTAAGAGTCTGTCAAAACCGAATCATGAAAGTCTCCTTTGCAAGCTTGGAATGCGAAACATCTATTCCTAAGCTTGAGGGGGAATATAGAAGATTGAGTAAAATCTGGTGTATAAATGTGTTTATTCTATTTCCTTATGTAGAGAAACATATATAGGAAAGTATCAATTAGGGATTGAGATAATATTTTTTCCTTTATTAGCATAGGATTGTTCGATGCTTATATTCTGTAGTTGAGATTAATGATAAAGAATAATATTTCTACATAAGAATATTTCTTCTTCAGTTTAGTTTGAAAACACAAGTTCATTTCATCTTTTTGCGGAGGAATATATTTTACCTTACGGAGGTTAAATTATTTTTAAAATTGGTAATGATGAGTAAATTATATGCTTGAGTACGAATGTGGTAAGTACCTCACTTTACTTTGTTGAACAGACATCGTTTGGCAGCCCATAAGGACCGGTAATGGAATTTCTATTTAGTGACAAGATAGCCATGAAAATGTTACTTTCTAACTATTTGATAGTGCCACATTGCTTACATATATGCTCAAGAAGCTGTACATGATGTAGAGGCTGAAAACTTAAATTCTTTTTAACTCTTTCAAAATTAAACACGTTTTTAGCACCCGGAATAAAAAAATTGTGAAGGATATGGATTTGTGATTTCTTGTCAGAAGAAATATAAAAATGCCTTTGTTTGGTTGTGTTTAACATGATATTAATTAGATCTATTGACATAAGCCCGTAATTTGTCATATGTATGAAGTGCAGCGGGTATTTGATCGTGCTTTATTGAAGATTCTATATCTTTTTGAGTAAACGGCTTGAAATGCCAAATTACTTTGAAATAAGCATTTCTTCTCGATGTCTTTCCATCTATTCCCTCCCTATCTGCTTGATTTTCTTCCTTTTTGTTCCTTGTACAATTTTTTTAATTGCACGTGTTTTAACTGAATTTCATGTGATGGCCACATGCTAGACTTCTAGAATGAAGGAGCATACAAGAGTACAAGACTTGAAGTACAGATAATACCATGGTTCTTTATCTTTGGACTCATTTGTGAGCGAGAAGCTTATTCAACAGTTAACTACATTCTTTGGGTTGTAATCCAGTTATTGTCTTGAACAATAGATTGTTGCATATTCTTGAATGTGGGTATTCCATAAGGCATCAACTTGTTTAGTTTGACAGACATTTTTGTGTGAATCTGATGTTACAGTAGATTTTTTATGATGTTTCTGTATGTTTTTTGGTTTTCTGAGAAATTTTTACCTGTTTTTGCGAATATTCTACCTTTTGATCTCTTTGCTGCTTTTATACTGAGATTTCTTCATTTGATTTTGCAGCCAATGAATCATATATTAGATCAAGTTGGCTGTTTTCAGAAGCATTCACATGAAACTGCTTCCAGTAATTGCTCACTCAAGCACCCAAGAGATATTATTCTAGAGCAAATATATCAGTCATTAGAGGGCGAAGATGGTTTGAAAAGTTGCATCCAAGATGCTATTGCGTTTCATCCTGGAATTGATAGCAGATCTAATGTTAAGGTATTTACTTATATTCATTTTTTAGAACCTATCCTTCTAATAGTATGCTGTTATTTGATATTTAAAAATATATTTTTTATTTGGATGAGAATCGTGGATTGGATATCTTCAACTCTCTATGATTTTTTCAAGTTGCATTAGTCATTGAATTGTGTAATTCTATACCACCAGCTTCAAACTGCAGACAGCTGCTGGAGATGGAAGCTAATTCATCCATTATATAGCAAATATCTAAACAAATTATTACGGTTATTGATGCAGAAATCTGCAATATCTTGTGAAAATGGGGAGAAATACACCTTGCAGGTTGGTTCTATTTGTGACGGTCTCCAAAAGGAAGCGAAGATTATGCGATGCAATGGATCGGTACACGTATCGAATCATCACTCAGTCACTGAGATCTGTCGGTCCACACTTTATGATATTATTGTGTCGGAAAAGTTTTCACAATTATGCAGTTTACTCCTTGAAACTTTTCAAGGAATGAAAATTGAAAAGTTGCTTGATTTGAGCCACGTAAACTCAAGGATGAAGGAGAAAGCATATGAAAGTTCACCTGTACTATTTCATTCAGATATCCAACAGGTTTTCTTCTGAAAGTTAGTGAGCATTTTGCTGCATTGAATGTTTTTATCTTGACTTTTGCCAAAGAACTCTGCATAAAGAACAGCTGATATTTTACTTACGCTGGGGTGGCGATTTGTACTAAGGCTCTCTTTCACTCCTTGTGTGTGTGTGTCTGGGAAGAAACCGGGTGTCGATGTTACGGCGGATATTGCTCAACCAGATCAAGGTGATAAGTGAGATATTATCTATAAAAGATTCACTCATGAAAAACACAGGAAGAAAGATTTAGCAGCTTAGATTCTTGATATATTTTCTAGGATTTGGATTTGTTCAGATTTTTTATTAGGATTGGTTTTGTTTCTTTTTTATTAGGATTTGGTTTGGATTTTATTTTTTGATTAGGATTTGGTTTTGATTTTTGATAAAGTTTGGTTTTGTTTAAATAGGATGGTTCATGAATAAAAAAGATTATTGAGTTTATTATTAAAAGAACACATTGTGACATCTGTTATCAGCCCCTTGCAATCCCTCAAACACTTTGCCTTCTTTCTTTTGATAAGTAAGCGCTGCAATCATAGGGAAATCAGGGAAAAACACGAACAAGAAGCAAGAAATTACTGATCTTACCGATCGTCCCATGACCAGATCCTACGCATGCACGTAACAATTTGGCATCAAAGACAGGGGTTATGACAGATTTTAATGCCCTTCAACGTCAATTCACCGAGTTTCTGGCCTTATACAAGGCTGATAAAGAATCGCTTACATCACGACTCGAAGAATTTAGCCCTCCAAATCGCCAGTGCACAATTTGACTAAAGAATGGGAATCATGGCCATATCGAAATGGCGGATCCCCGTTTCCGTGACCAACGCAACAACACTGAACAAAGAGAACACACCGTGTGCCCACCCCGATTTCTCAGGTTAGATTTTCCAAGATTGGATGGTCACAACGACCCCTTGGGTTGGATAGCCCATTCTGAACACTTCTTTCGCCACCAACATACACCTGCCGCCGAATTCATCTAATTATCTTCGTTCCATTTGGATGGCAACACACAACTATGTTTTCTCAAATTGGAAACCGATATACCCAATCTCACATGGGAGGAGTTCAAACACCACTGCCACTTACGATTCGGGCTTAGCAGTAATCACCTAGGAAAATTGGCAAAGCTTCGCCAAACAGGATCAGTGGACGATTATCAGCGCAACTTTGAACATTTATTGATGCGCGCTTGACCATTAACTCGAAACAGGAATTGCAATTATTCCTCAGTGGCCTACAAGATCATATTGCGGTTGGAGTTTCGATCCACCAACTATCAACTATTACAGGTGCGACGTGCCTTGCGAGCCTATACGAAGGACTTCAAATGCCTCGCCGGTTGGACCAACATCGTCGCCCACAAAACCAGTCCTCAAACCGTGCTCCCTTTATCAAAAGTCTGACAAAAATAGAAATGGACGAGCGACGAAAGCGTGGGCTATGTTTCAATTGTGATGAGGAATACACTCCGCATCACCAATGCAAAAAAAATGTTCGATCTCGAACAACCGATGAACGAGGACAACGAGGTGGAAATTTCACTGCACGCCATTACGGGATCATGGCGTGCCCAAACCATGCAGGTGTTGGGCACCGTACAGGACACGAATCTGCGTGTCTTGATTGACTCCGGCAGTACACATTGCTTTCTTGATGCCTCCTTAGCTACCGCCATGGCACTTCCAACCCTCCGTCGCACAGGTCTGCGCGTAATGGTGGCTAATGGCCAACCCTTGGACATTTTCGGGGTTTGTTAGAATATTTGCTTATAGCTGGGCGGGGAAACATTTTCCATCGAGTTTTATTTACTCAAACTAGGCGAGTTCGGTGCGGTGTTGGGTGGTGTCAATTGGCTCCGAACGTTGGGCATCGTTAAGTGGGATTTCAATGTGATGCATATTCAATTTAACCACCATGGCAGGCTAATAATCCTTCGGGGTTTGCAAACCAATTCTACATCAACCAGTGCTTGCTCGGTTACACTTTTACCTACATAAATTCTCAGATTTATTTTCTGAGCCTCATGGTCTTCCCCCTGCCAGATCATTATGTCACCGAATTATTCTGGAACGAGGAACTGATCCCATTGTCTTACGGCCATATCGATATCCACATGCCCAAAAGGATGAGATTGAAAGACAATGCGCCGAGCTTCTGGCACATGGCACCATCCGCCACGGCACCTCACCTTTTCTCTTCACTGGTGTTACTAGTTAAAAAGGCAGATGGATCTTGGCGTTTCTGCGTGGATTATCGATCCTTAAATGCCAAAACAATTAAGGATAAATTCCCGATTCCTGTTATCGATGAAGTTCTAGATGAATTATACGGGGTGCGCTATTTCTCAAAACTAGACTTGCGTGCGGGATATCACCAAATTTTGATGCATGCTGCCAGCATTCCATTTCCGGCTTTCCGTACACATCATGGTCATTTCGAGTTCCTGGTTATGCCATTTGGGTTGACCAATGCTCCCGCCACACTCCAGGCTCTCATGAACTACATTTTTGCTGAATATCTACGCAAGTTTGTGTTAGTCTTCTTCGACGACATTCTGATATACAGTCGCACATGGGAAGCCCTCTTGCTGCACCTTTTGTTGGTATTTGAAATCCTCTCACAACAGCGACTTTTTCTAAAAAAAATCTAAGTGTGCTTTCGCCCAAGCCAAGGTCGCCTACGTGGGTCATACTGTTTCCTCCGTTGGGGTTTCTGTAGATGCTGAAAAAATTGCAGCCGTCACTCAATGGCCTCAACCAACGAACCCTCGTGCCTTGCGGGGATTTCTTGGGCTCACGGATTATTACCGAAAATTTTGCATAAATATGGCCTTTTAGCAGCACCCCTAATCTCTTTATTAAGGAAGAATGTCTTTCAATGGACCCCCGAAGTAACACAGGCGTTTGATTCTCTCAAACACGCCCTCACAACCACCCTAGTGTGGGCACTCCCTGATTTTTCATCATCTTTCGTCATGGAATACGATGCGTCGGATTCGGGCATCGGGGCAATATTACAACAACATGATCACCCAATTGCCATCTATAGTTAGTCTTTCGGCCAACGCCATCGTAGCTTACCAGCTTATGTAAAGGAGCTTATTGGCCTTGCTAAGGTGGTGCGCCATTGGCACCCCTATTTTTGGGGTAACTCATTTGTTGTAAATATCGACCACTACAGGCGCAACAAGAAACTCGTTCCTCGTTACTTTGGGCCCTTCAAAGTGGTGGAACGCATTGGCACTATGGCTTACAAGTTAGAACTCCCACCACCTTCAAAGCTTCATCCGGCCTTTTAATGTGTCCATGCTCAAAAAATTCAATGGCCAATGTCCAAGCTCTCCGTCCCTCCCACCTATTGACCATATGGATTTTAGCCCCGTCCCGCATACCATATTGGACAACCGCTCCAACCAGGGACGACCACAAGTTCTAATCCACTGGGTGGGATTATCTCCGGCCGATGCCTCCTGGGAAGATGCAGCCGCCATCGCCAACAAATTTCCTTCTTTCGTGTTCGAGGTTGAACACGGTTCTCGACGGGGTAGTAATGTTACGGCGGATATTGCTCAACAAGATCAAGGGTATAAGGGAGATATTATCTATAAGAGATTCACTCATGGGAAACACAGGAAGAAAGATTTAGCAGATTAGATTCTTGATATATTTTCTAGGATTTGGGTTTGTTCAGATTTTTTATTAGGATTGGTTTTGTTTCTCTTTTATTAGGATTTGGTTTGGATTTTTATTTTTTATTAGGATTTTGTTTTGATTCTTGATAATGTTTGGTTTTGTTTAAATAGGATGGTTCATGAATTTAAGAGATTATTGAGTTTATAATTAAAAGAACACCTTGTGACAGAAACTTCCATCTGTTATCAGCCCCTTGCAATCCCTCAAACACTTTGCCTTTTTCTTTGGATAAGTAAGCACTGCAATCATAGGGAATTGAGGGAAAAACACGAACAAGAAGCAAGAAATTACTGATCTTACTGATCGCCCCATAACTAGATCCTACGCACGTAACAGTCTACTGGTAAAAATTGTGCCAATTATTTATTCTTTATTTTATGCTACTTACTGTTATAAACTTTTTTCTTTTGATTTTTACAATTAGATTGATCGGAACAAATAGATGTAGCAAATAAATATAATTGGGAAAATGTTCTTGGTGGAAAAAAATGTGAATGAAAGACCTTAGATTTTGCCTCGATTTGGTACCGTTCTCGCGGCTTCCAAAATACATCGTAAGCCAAACCGGTGCTGACAAATAACCTTTTCTTCTACCATACATAGATTGGCCGTATAGAATATTGATCTTGACAAGAAATTATATACATGATAAAATATGTATCACATGCATTAAGTTGAGAGGGTATCCTAGGAGATAGGTGTAGAGTTTCCCTGGCCTGTTTTTTCTTGAATTTTAGTTGTTTCTTTGTTAATGCTAGTACCCATCTAAAATCAGTTCTTAGTGGGGAAGGATGATATCTTGTACTCTGAAAGTTGAGTATTTTTGCAATACTGGAAGATTTACAAAAGATCAATGTATTATTGCTTGGTCATATAACAAGTCAACATGCATCATGTATGTTTATGGCATAATACCCAATTGCGAAGTTGATATTACTTTGTCTAACTAATATGCTTTAGTTCTCAATTACGAGTGCTGACTTTATTTTGTAGGTATGGACAAGGCTTCAAAATGTTGGCACTGATATAGTTGCCCTTGCAAAGTGCCTTTCAGAAAAAACAATGGCATCTTTTCGAGAACAGGTTGGTTGAGTTAGCTTGAATATGCTTAGTTTTATGCATGTTTTTTTGACATCCTCTTTGTAACTTATATATTTCATTTTCTCAGGCTGGTAGTTCAGAACTCGACCATTTTGACGATGGCAAACATTTGGTATTGTTCCTTGTTTTTTTTTGATGGTTTTTTCGCTTTTGTTATAATGCCTTTTTCTTCCCAATGGAATTCAAGTTGAGAGAGGACCACTCTTAATCTACTATCCCTTAATATTTAACATCCTTGTTTTAACTTATGTTTTTCATTTCCTCAGGTTGGGAGTTCAGCACACAACATCTCTGAGGGTGACAGACTTCAGGTAATTGCTTCTTTTTTAGCGTGAGAGAGCATTCTTTTTTATTGTCTAATCCCACATTAATGTAATTTATTTGTTTGATATGATTTATGTTTATATGACCAAACAATAGTAAATTATGAAATATGATGGTTGTGGTGATTGCTACTTTTCCATCATAAAAGTTGAACCGTCTGTATGCCAGTATATATCAAAGAGCATTTTCATTGTGTTAGTTCAGTGTTTGGCGACTGTTTACCTAGAAAATTTAGTTTTTTACAACCTGGAGTTTCTCTCTAATTTTCCATAGTTCCACACTGTAGTTTTTCCAATTGCTTCTACTCTCCTAAGCAGTATGCCCAGATGAAGATTTTTTTTTTTTGGTGTGGTTGCAAAAGGTATTTTGAGAAATACACGGGAAGTTTTCCTGTGTTGCTTGTTTATTTGGATTCTATAGTTGGAAGGACTTGAGATCGTGAATCCTTGTTAAAGAAATTTTAAATGTTCAAACTAAAGTTAAGAAATATAACTTCCTAAGGACTTGGGTTTCTCGGGAAAAAATTATGGGAAACTACTAAGTTCTTGATGTTTGGATGGTTGCCGAAGTACATGATGTTCCCATTTCTGATGCTGACAGCTCCTTGCTCAAGAATATGTCACACACACTAAACAGTGGCGAACAATGGTCCATGCTCTTGATGAAATCCATACCTGCAGGCGCTGTGGGGAGAAGGCCGATGGAAGAAATGGTCTAGTTTGTGATTCATGTGAGGAGATATACCATATCTGCTGTGTGGAGCCTGCTGTTAGAGAAATTCCCGTTAAAAGTTGGTATTGTGCCAACTGTTCTTCAAAGGGAATAGATTCTCTACATGACAACTGCGTAGTCTGCGAGAGGCTCAATGCTTCATTTGATGGCAATGAAGAGGATGAGTTTCTGTATGAGGAAACACAAGAGGAATTGGAAGAAAGTTCAACGGAAATAGTTGCGAATGAAAGGAGTAAACGGATTACACAGTGCAAGGTGTGTAGAACTGTGATCAAAAGAGTCGAGGATTACAGAATATGCGGCCATCCCTTTTGTCCTCACAAGTTTTACCACACAAAATGCTTGACAGGTAAGCAGTTGATCTCTAACGGTGACTGCTGGTATTGCCCTTCTTGTCTGTGTAGAACTTGCTTCACTGATCATGATGATGATAAGATTGTTCTTTGTGATGGCTGTGATCATGCATATCACACATACTGCATGAACCCACCTCGCATCGACATACCCAGGGGAAAATGGTTCTGCAGAAAATGCAATGCCGGAATTCAACGTGTTCGCAAAGCTAAAAGATTACATCAGAACCTGCAAAACAACTCGAAAAAGAGAGCCGTGGATGGAAAAATAAAGAGAGAAAAGACTTCCCAGAAGTCTGGTGGTGTAGATATGCTTCTAAATGCAGCCAAAACTCTGAATTACGAGGAGAATTTGGTGGCAATGGGGTTAAAAGCTAAATAAGCATATGTAACTAGGCGGGTATTTTGGGCTGACAGAGAAGTTTCATCATGTGGTTATAGTGTACACATTATGTGGTACCTGCACCATGTGAGCAACTAACATTTTGCAGATTGGTAGATGGACAGGCTTAGGCTACGAATTATGGTGTAGATTTGATCTTGTTTTTCTCCATGGGTGACGACTAGGTATTGTGAAATTAAAGTAGTTGTTGTACTTTGTGGTGTATGCTCCTTTTTCTGAATATGGTGCGGGATTTTCAATTTCAGACAAAAAATGATGTTTCCATTTGTTGTAAAACGACACATTTTACTTGTGCATTCCCTTATTTTGAGGAACATTTTCTCCTTTGCTTTTGGTTGGTAGTTTGATGCTCAGTTGATTTTTGTAAAAAGGGGTGTCAAATGGAATTCTTTCTAAACTGGATCCTTGTTTTGAATTGAGACTCAACGTCGTTGCACTACTTATTAAAAAAAATTAATTCGTTTTTATTTAGATATAAAGAAACTCACTAAGATAATCCATTACGCGGTTCAAAGGTACTGTTTTTCAAGTCAAAATCACTGCTTAAAAATTGGGAACGTTCTCTAGAACGTTGAGTTCTGTGAAGGAATCAAGAATTTAGATGGGGAAGGAGGAGAAAAACCATACTTTAGGAACAAAAAGGAAACACAACTCCCTCAAGCAAGAATACCTTGATCCTAGTCATAAAGGGCAAGTCACAGTGCACGAAGCTCCCGTTATGCACAGGAGCCTGTCTCAGCAACCTGGAGTAGTTGAGCATCAAGATCTTTTAGCCTTATCCCCAACAAGGAAAAACGACTCTCATTCAGATTCAAACCTGTCGAATGAAGCTGCTTTCATCTCTTTACTAGAATGAAATGCAGTCTGCCTATCATCTTTTGCATCCTCTGCATAAGAGACATATTATGACACATAAACCAAAGTTCAAGTTAAACGATTCAAAATGACAAGGGCAAAAAGGGACATCAATCTGTCTTCATATTCTATAAAGCAAGAATCTTGATGTGCATGAGCGGATCTGCAGGGTCCCAAATGAATTGGCTTATGAACACAAACGAAATCTTGAATTGGGCTGATGGGAAGAATACCGTACGAAACATAAGGAAGATGAGAACGAAGCTAAAGCTTGAAAACTGCTTCATGCCCTACCTTAATAGCTAATGCTTTGTCAAAGCTCTCAATGGCAGAATCAGGCTCCCCAAAGTTTAACTGCGCTCTTCCAACAGTAATCCATGCCCATTCATAATATATAGGATAACGATAAACAACCAAGTATATATGATAGATGTATCATGTATGTACAAGACATGGCAGATATAACTTTTTCAGCTAATATCATCCTGGAGGAAGGTCATCGAAGATCCAACTTGGAAATATTAAAAAGCTGGTGATATAGTATGTTTTTAAAAATAAATGTAATAGCATGATTGATATTCAACAATCATGTAGACTGAATAATCCGTAAAGAATTGGATTGCCAACCAATATGTAAGGCCCTCACTTAATCCACATAAAGTTACAGTATTACTGATTATAGAGTTTGGTCAATTACTTATAATAGTAGTTGTACTAATTCATTACATGACATAAAAGAGTACAAAATCATTCTAAAAAACTATCGCTTCTTCCACTTCTTAATCGACTTCTCTACAATCATTGCAGCACAATGAACTCTCAAGTCTGGCCTCCCTCGTCCCAAAGAGTTCCTACTTAACAACCCACAAACCATGAACACAAACTGATATAACAACACATATCAACATGAGATATATTAAACAAATGTACAAATACAGTAGTTACAAATACTCCTTGTATTTCAAATATATTTCGTGTCTCCTTGGGTCGTTCCTGTACATTATTTCATGATAAAACAATCATATAATGCATATGTCATGACATGTCACCATCCATCTCAGTCACATCAATCCCATTCCAATGAATGTCATTCTCTCATTCACTTTACTTTACAATGGCTGCGTATCATATAATCACTCCGTATGAGCAGCACATATAATATTAATATTACGCTCAATATGATCCCATCATATTAGTAGCCAATATTGTATTGCCGTTCTGCTCCATATACTAATCTACGATTATATTATTGTACGCCCAATATAAACACATAACCGCCTCAATGCGTAGGTAATTACTCATCATACATAAATCATAATAAATGTACAAAAGTATGCTCGTACGTTCCACGTACCTGGCCATGTCCAATATATATATATATATATATATATATATATATATATATATATATATATATATATATATATATATATATATATATATCACCATCAAATATATTTCACCCTGCTCAATGTCCTGTGTTATGTGACGGCTCTACACAAAGATAAGATATTAGTATCATGCCCAAAACTATCAAAAATCATGTAACTAAACACATTTATCATGGTTTCACACTTGTAGATATCATAGACAACTTCCTATACTGTGACTCAATACAAAAACTTATTTTTCCAAATTTTATACCAATCGATCGATCGCTTCATAAGCCGCGATCGATCGCCGAAACAATCTGCACCTCGCGATCAATCGGTCTTCATTAGCGATCGATCACTACTCTGTTTTCTGGACAAAATTTGAAACACAATAATATAAACATACTTCAAAACACATCAAATTCACTCTACCATTGTAATAACATCTCAAAATCAGATTTTTCCATGTTGAAGATGGTGGGTTCGGTGGGGGAAGAGGATGAAGGGGTGTAGGATTTTTTTGGCACCTAGCGATGCAATGTTATATTTAATATAGATTGAGGAATTTTAGAGTTTAATCCCTCATCTTTATTCTTTCTTTCATTTCCATCCCATCCTATTTCATAAATATCATTTTGACCACATTCTCAATAACCGACACTCTTATGTCGTTCGATATCGTCATTTTTATTCACATTTGTAATTGCAATTTCTGATGAACAGTAATTAGAGTTCAAGCATCACACAGTAGCTAGAAGGACACTGATATGCATAACAAATCCGATGCATCGAGCCTGAGAATCAGTAGCACGTTTAATAGCGACTCCAGCAGAATCACCGTAAAGCATACCCACTTTAGCCACCAGATCTTGAGGGAGAGACACGACTTCAGCTACAACAGTAGTAGAAACTAGATTCTCTTATTCCAATGGTTCATTTTAAATATTGGTAATTGATAGATTCTCGTATTATCTCTTTAAAATATGATCTTTTTTATAAAATAACCTTAAAATATGTACACAAAATAAAGGGATAAACAATATCTCAATTTAAAAATGTTATCTTTTAAAATCATGTTCAAAACAAACATCATTTGTTTAAATAATCCATCGCTCTGGATTAATGATTCCAAAGCTCCGCAAAGTAAATATTTTTTTTATCATTTTATGTAAATGGAGAAAAATATTATTTTTACTGAACAAAATTAACATAAAAGTTAGTAAATTTATTATCTACCACGTTTTCATATTTTAAAATTTCTCAACATTCCCAAATATTTTGCTATTCTTATCTATATTTTAGCGTTATTAATATTTGATGGCCAAAATCAACTTGGACACAACGAGAAATGAAAAATCATTAGGCAAAATCACAACTGTAGTGCCACTGCCACCCAACAAAATCTTGCCACCAAAAGAAGCTAATTTTAGTTCAACAGCTGCTTCTTTGGCATCTGTCTTTACAGTATTACATAAACACAGACCACCCTTCCCATGGCCAGAAGATCCATTCCCGCATTCTCAAAACTGGGATCATACCCAATCTTATTACATGAAGGAAGGTCGTTTGAAGGATGCCGAGGATGTGTTTGTGAAGACCGTTGAGAAAGACACGGTGGTTTATAACGCTATGATCGAAGGGTACAGTAAATCCATCGAAACCGTCAAGAAGGTGATAGAGATGTATGTCGATATACGACGCTTGGATTTGATGTCTACAAATGTGGGAGAACAGAGGATGCAAGATGCATTTTTTTGATCACATGACCAAGACGAATGTCTTTTCAAGGACTTCAATGATTGATGGCTACGGGAAGAATGGAAGTCCAAGTGAAGCGCTTGAGCTCTCTGATAGCATGACAACAGAGTGTCACATTGTACCAAATCATGTGACTTTTCTTGGTGCATTGTCTGCTTGTGCCCATGCTGGATTTGTTGTTAAAGGAAGAGACATATTTGAGAGCATAGAAAGAGACTATTCAATGAAGCCAATAATGGAGCATTATGCTTGTGTAGTTGATCTGTTAGGACGCACAGGGAAACTGAACCAGGCTCTCGAATTTGTGATGCAAATTCCTAATTCTGATGTTTGGGCAGCTTTACTTAGTTCTTGTAGACTTCATGGTGATGTGGATCTGGCTAAACTAGCCGCAAATGAGCTTTTTAAGTTGAGCTCTTACAATCATCCAGGGGCATATGTTGCGTTATCGAATACATTAGCTGAGGCTGGGAGATGGGATGGTGTAAGCCATTTGAGGGAGTTGATGAAGGTAAGAGGAATATCTAAAGGCACAGACTTCACTTGGATTGGGTCTTAACACTGGTTTAGATGCTTTCCATGCAGGGAAACAAGTAACAAAATGATAAAAAAAAAATCTAAATCAGGCGATCATGCATCGTGGGCCTCGTACACAGGTTCAGAAACATCAGCAAAAACTCTGGAATAGAACCCCCCATCTGGAATACTGAGATTGTACGAGATGAAAGTAGAAAGGACTGGGAATTGAATTTGCATCAATTCTTGCATAACTACTGAATGGGTCCCATTCAGTGTAAAAAATATATGGATATCTTGTGTTTTATTCATGTTTTGACACACTGTTACTTGGGTATAGAGTTAACAGAGGCAATTTCCATGTAAATTCTGGTGGCGTTGGAGTCACTGGAAACATATTTTGACCCCTAAAATGATTTGCAGAATCCTATGATCAAGACATATTTTGACCCCTAAAATGATTTGCAGAATCCTATGATCAAGACATATTTTGAACCCTAAAATGAATTGCAGAATCCTATGATCAAGGCTATACCGTACATACCAGAAAGTAAGGTTTGAAAGGAGGAGAAAAACTTCAGTTACAGATTGTTCGCGTTAATCTAACAGCGGTGTATGAATCATATGTATTGCCGTATAAGGGGTACTCGAATACCAAAACTTTTACCATCTATCAAAGTTTCATTAGATTAAGACAAGCTAAAAATTCTGGAACCCAGTCCGACAATGAATAAGGAGTAACGTTTAATTTTGCAGTTAACCAATCCAGATTTTCATTTTGATAGTTTCGATTAGCCCATCGAAATTTGCTTCCTCTCCCCTAAATATAATTCTGTTTCTTTACGGCCATAGATTTCACATTACACAATGCCAAATTCCGTCAACTCTTCCTTATATTTCCTATTCAGAATCTTCATTTTGTGTTGAATGAAATGTTAAACCACCAAAAATTGAGACATGTTTAATGTTTTCGTTGAAGCACGAGTAGGATACAAATTAACTTGGCTAGTTATCAGAAAACGCTAGAATATCTGCTTTAAATTGTTTAGAATAACTGAATAGGTACAATTATGCAGAAACTGCAATAACACATTTTCATCAAACAGATTTCCAGCAACCACTTCCATTACAGGAAGGTCTCGTTGCGCCATCGGCGATCAGTATAATCTCGTTAATAATGAAGAGCATATAATATCAAACAAATTACATCATTTTTGAATATATTCATCTTCATACCGTCTCTGTTACAGGACCATCACTTTCTTCAGTAATAAACTCTTTCTGCGCTTACTGATGGGTGTAAACAGTCTACGCTAATAAAACCGAAGGCTTCAGCCCGACTGCCACAAGGCGGTAGAGGTGTCCGCCTGAACAATTAAGTTGTCAGCATTTTCCAGAATTGACATTTCTGGATATGCAAATAACCCAGCGTCGACGGCGCAAAGAATATGCTGCTTTTATTAAGAAACAGGGAACAAGAAACATTCATCACATAGCATGTCTTCAAGAATCAGCTTCAAGCTCCAGTAGTTTTGTTCTATCACTGTCTGTCATCTGATTAAAACCAGTTTGAAATGCTGAAGTCTCGTAGCTTTCTGAGATGTTTCTCCATATCTTCCCTGGTTTTAGCCCACTCTTCCTTCTCTATCACTGTGGTTGGGTCGTCCCTCTCCTCCTACGGATGAAGAAACAGATATCCATCAGTTAATTGAGAAAAAAACATGGAAGAGTCAGTTATATCAGTTTCGAATAATGACCGGTCGAATTATTTTAAAGGAGTTCCCATTATCACGAACAACCAACAAGTCATTCTTTCTATCTCGATCTCTTCCTTCTGGAACTGTCACCTGAAAAAAGATAATAGTAGCATATGAAGCACGTAAATTGCAGCGACAATAAAATGGGACATATATTTATGTATATATAGAATAATTATACTATTTATTAAGCAACAGACTTTCAGAGGGTATTTGGCGTATCACCAAAGATGGTTACTTGACCTGTTCACCAATTGAATTTACCAAAATGACTTGCTTTGATTGTTTAGATGAAGTTAGAATCAAATTTAATTTTTTATCCACTATCATATAAATTTAATATAACAATCTAACGTTCTATTGAAAAATAATGTCATTCTTTTGATCTATTTAATTGAAAATAACAGCATAACGAGAATAATTTAGACCAAATAACTTATAGCACACAACTATTGTATATGCTACCGAACCCACGTGTGTGTAGAGGGAAAGCGAGAGAGAAAGACTAAAATCATCAGGAGAAGCCATTGAACCTCTTGATGATTCACATTATGTATTTCAATCATTTAAAAATTTCACAATGAAACAGAATCTAATAGTTCAGAAGGCACAGCAAATTCGAAGGTCCTTTATAAACTGTAAGAGCACAAGTGTTTTAATAATGCCACTTCAAAGAGAAAGAAAGAAAGAAAAGGAGAAATCATTTAAAGAAAAGTTGCCTACCACAACTTTTGCCCTGGTGATTGATTTGGTTTTCGAATCAATAACATAGATCTCCTCAAAATCCAGCGCAAATTCAGGATCACCCAACCGGCGGTTCCTATAGTGTTTTGTCAAGAAAACCTGCAAAGAATATGATTTGTTCTACGCCAGGAAGAAAAAGTTCAATTGCAGACTGTAGGAATACTCAGTCAAATATTTGTATTTTTAGTAATAATATCAATCTTGATTCTTGGCTGAGATTTATTCCTTAGTGTGATTAGATTTAGATATCTATAAATCGTGATTCTATATTCTCATTGAAAAAGGAGGAACAAAATTATGATTTTTGCTCCATTTTTAAAGGACGCAGACCACTATTTCCACTTAGAGAGGAAACATCAATGAAAACTGCACAAAATGTGGCAGACAGCATAGCTAAATACTAGGACATAAATATTATGAATCCTACCCCAAAACCATTTGGATTTAAAATCATATATTGTGGATGGATTATGTTACCACAACATAAGTACATTAAGACCGGAAAATATGATGTTTTGCTCAGACCTTGAGGACTTCCTTCTCAGATTTATACATGGGATCTCTGGGTGCATCAATAGGTGGCTCTGTTACATTGTAGCATCCATAATCACTCAGAGCGCATCGAATATACTGCAATCCGGTGGTGGTAAATAGGTTAAGAAAAAATTACTTTGGCGAACCATTTGAATTAGGTCATATATTACTACATCTTTAAAAAAAATAGATACCTTTTGAGGCATTGGTGCAAGAACCTTAGGGATAGCATATACATCTGTGTCTGGTGGGGTAACATACATCTATACATGACAAAAACATGCTATATTTTGTCAAAAATAGTGGATCCACTGTGGTTGTTATCAACTCAAGAATAAGATAGAACAATAAAAACAAAAAAAAAACAATTATGAAGGAATCATATCACTGGCTTATCTGCAAAATCATAGAAAATCATACTGCAAAATCATAGAAAATCATAGAAGCAGTTTTTAGCCGAACATTAACATTCTTTTGATGAAATAAATCATCATAAGGATCAGGTACATACTTAAAAACCAAGCTTGACCAGGTGACACATTGAACTAATTCTTCTTTCATTCATGGGAAACTAGCAACATATTCCGCGCATACTCTTGAAGAGAAGTTTCAATTTACAGCCATTATTCTTGAAAGCACATAGACCTTTTGAACATAAGATTCACTACGTTCCGCACCAAGAGGCAGACAAATACAAGAAACAAGCAAGATCTAGATTTATACCAACTCCAGCACAATTAGAGAACTCCTTAACAAGTCCAAAAAATAAGCATTCAAATCAAATCGACCTAATTTAACAGAACACCCTACAGAACTCGAGCGCATTATTTATTATTACCTCTCTAAAATCATACACGTCACTATCAGGATCAGGAGGCTTTCTAATGAAAAAGTCACAATCCAATAAACAAATTTTGTGGAACTCGTCTTCATTTATCCGATAATCCACGATTTTCTCCGAGTCCCAACCTTGAGTAGACACGAAACTCTTACTGTCCACCATTGCGATGTCATCATCTCCACCATGCCCAGCCAGGGCAGCTGCGGTGTCGTAATCAACATCAAAATCCTTCTTATTAGCAACCTCATCGACCTCGTCCTCATCCATGTCGTAGTCTTCCGGGCCTTCACCGTCGGCATCGCCGTCGTCAGCCCAGGCTCGGAAGTCTGGTCTGGAAGGTACGAATTCAAGTCTTGTGGTGTTAAATAGCCTAATCATGGTGGAATTAAGTGAAACTGAGCGTGACGAGGGTTTCGGAGGTACGGCCAGGCGGTCAGGCGGCGGTGGTGGAGGTGATAAGAGGAGGAGAGAGGCGGCGCTCATGGTGCTAGAGGACGGCAACTCGAAGCAAGTTTGGGAGGGGAAATTTAGATTAGATTTTGGTTGCAAAGATAAGAGAGCGAGTGTTTGCTTATTCAAATTTTTTTAATGTTATTTTTACTCAAAATAGAAAAACATTACTTTTAAATAAAATATTAAATGTGCTATTAAAATAAGAAAATTTATTAAGTGGATGTCTGGTTATTTTTCAAAACTAATTATTTGTTTTTTAAACAAAAATATAGATTTTATTGTTTCTGTTATTACTTAGGTAAAACAAAAATAAAAAATAGGTCTTACAAAAATTAGAACGATAAAATAGACAAAATCTGGTTTAAAAAGTTCTAAAAACAATTGCAAACACAAAAAAAAAAAACAATATAAAGCAAACTTTTTAGCCAATAGTATTACAACATGGGAAACTTTATTGTTGTCCTTAAGGGCGCTGCCCTCAGGAGTAACATCCATCATCCAAGTTGAATCTTTTTTTTCCTTTTAAAAAAAAAAATTCAAATGAATGGTGATGATCCCCTAAGGGCACTAGCCTTAAGGGCATCATCAAACAAACCTACAACATGTGTGTAGATAAATAATAGTAGAATCAAAGCAATAAAACAGACCAAATTTGTTTTCAAACAGTTTTTAGAGAAGTAATGCAGAATCAAGGAAACAAATATATTTTAAGCAGTTCTGCAAAATACATTTTTTTTGTAAAAAGGCAAAGCAAACATTCTAGCCAATAGCCATATGACACGTGTGCAGAGTCTGCAAAATCATTGGGTCACATTTTTAATTGAAACTTTTTAGAATGTTTTTAAATTAAAAAAAGTAGAGTTAATTAATTTTTATCACTAAATTTGAAATGAAAATCCGAAATATTTCAATCCGAGTACAAAAACTCAATCATTTTGAATGTATAAAAACTAGGGTTAATATTTTGTAAAATTTTAAACTATTTTTAGTTATTATTTTAAAGATAAATAATTTTACATAGAATTATATACATATTTTTTATTTTATTAAAAAATTATATACATATTTATTATTTTCTTAAAACATATATTAAGGTACCGTTGAAGTTATGGATATGATAAGTAATGTAATGATTAAAAGTTATGAAATGATTGTAAAAATATTATGTGATAAATTAGATGATGTTTGATTGGATGAGAAGATTGTGATAAGGATTATATTTGATACAATGACAAAAATACCCTTATTATTATAATAATAAAATTAACATTATTATAATATATATATACGTATGTATGTATATAGTATAATATATACTATAGATTATATCAATAATAATATAATAATAATATGTAATAATATATATTATTATTATATTATAATATAATAAATAAAAAATAATTATCCTATATAAAATAATAATAATAATAATAACTATATAATACAAATATAATATAAATTAATATATATATATAGCATAAAAAACTATATACTATAATATTAATATGAATAATATTAATATACATCATTGACTCATAATATAGAAATAATAATAATCATAATATATAATAATATATATTCGGAGTATGTATATATATAATAATAATATATATAATATATAATATTATAAATTATTATTACATTATAATATAATAATAATAAATATATTAATATTAATAATCATAATAGTATATATATATATAATCATAATATAGAATAATAATAATCATAATATATATATATAATAACATAATTATAATATATATATTATTATATGCATATATAATAATAGTAGTAATATATATATAATTTATATACATTATTATAATATATATATATATATATACACGTGCGTGCGTGTGTATATATACATAATAATAATAATAATAATATATATATAATATATATAAATTATTATATTAATAACATATTATAATAATTATTATTATTACATAATAATATATATATTTATGCATATATATAATAATAATAATAGTAATATATATAATTTATATACATTATTATTATTATTATATATATACACACATATGTGCGTACATGTGTATATATATATATATATAACAGTAATAATCATAATAATATATTATTATTTTTTGGCGGGAATTTCAAATTTTGAGATAGTGAAAAAGGCAGAAATTGGCATTTATGTCATTTTGTTATAAAGTGGGATTAGAGTGTGATAAATATGGTGGGATAATTTGTGTTAAAAATCGAAAAAAAACATGGGATATGACAAGTAATACAAGGATTACTAATGTTATCAACCACTCCAAACGGAGCCTAAGTGTTTCAAAAACACATGTTTTCCGTTTCAGGTATTATTTGATCCTGTGGTCAAGATCTATAATATGTGATAAAATTGATAGATATTACTTAGTGTTATTAATTTATATAAGTTTGACATGTAAATTGAATTTAGATTGAACAATCAAAACCATCTTATGGTGTCACGAAAAAAGCTAGATGTTAATAAATTCAGGAATAACACTGGAATTAAATTATAATCTTTACTAGAATAGAATGTCATGTCCCGTGAAGGACATGTCCAGAGAGGGGTACTTTCAGGGAAGGAAATGTCATGAGAATGGCATATCCCGCGAAGGAATGTTCTTATCTCAAAATGTGGATTGAAGTAGTAATGACAAGATCCCTAGAATCATGGGATTATGGAAGGGGTCATAAGATGTCTTAAAATGATCGACAGACGGTATGTGAGATCACGTCGCCTGTGGAAGTAATGATTAATAACATATCGGGAAAACAAACGAGAGGTGTCCAAATCTGAGATATTAGGAACAAGGAGACCCACTGTCATCATTATAAAAATGAAGTGCTAATATTGTTTTTCGGAGTATGAGGAAGGTGATTACATGATGGTACGATAATTACATATTATAATAAAAAAGAGGGAGGATATAAGGATCGAAAAAAGAAGAAAGAAGAGAGACCTCTGGAAAAGCGGGTACAACCCGCCCATCACAAGATTTTCAGATAACATTGGCGCAGTCTGTGGGAACATATTTGACTCTAAGGCTTAGATATGGTGAATACTCAAAGAACACGATAAAATAACAATCAAGAACCTGAAGAATCCTCAAGCGTTCGTCGGGAGCAACCCCCACCAGGTGTCCCAACGGTGAGAGCTTTAATATGGGAACAACGGAATCATCTGATTACTGCTACTGTGGAACAAGTGTTGGATCGTATTTGCCTCCGGGTAAACATAAGTCATGAGGAACTTCCGAAAGGAGCAGCTACGAATCCTGATGCCACCTCACGCAACCAAGAATACATTGCCCCGCATTTAAATGATCAAATGGATGAACTAAGATAACAAATCCATCAGATGAAGGAAGAACTGACTAAGCTTTCACCTGGCAAAAGAAATATTCCTTTTTCTTTTGATATTGTGGAAGAAGCCCTGTCTAGCAACTTTCGATTCCCTAGCGTGGGGAAATATGATGGTAGTTCCGATCCTGAAGAACACTTGGGGCGCTTTGAGAATGCTTCAATGTTGCACTGTTATTCCGATCAACTCAAGTGCAAAGTATTTCTCACAACTTTCGTTAAGTCCACCCAACACTGGTTCAATCAGCTTAAACCTGGTTCTATAACCTCTTTCGACGAGTTCAGTACTTTATTTGCACACCAGTTTTCCAACAGCAAAAAACACAAGAAGACTTCCTTAAGCCTTTTTGATTTGAAACAAGGGGAAGGGAGACTCTTCGTAATTCTATCAAGAAGTTTAATAATGTCTCTCTAAAAGTCCCTCACTTATCAACAGAGATTCTTGTCAGTGCATTCGCTCAAGGATTGCGAGGAGGGGAATTATTCCGATCTTTAATCAAAAAACAACCCGCAAATTTCGATGAGTTATTGTCCAGAGCGGAGAAATATGTTAATGTAGAAGAAGCTCAAAGACATAAACAAGGTGATTCTAAAGAAGTCGGACGAGGGGTGGAGAAAGTGAATCGGGCGGGGGATAAGCGGCTGGGAGATAAAGCGGATCAGTTGGGTCGATTTTCTCAATTCACGCCTTTAAAGATGGTGAAAGAGCAACCAGTGAATATTTGTGAAGATTATCAATCATCACAAAGAGCAAGGTACCAGCCTTCACAAAACTTGGGAAAGTTTTGCACTTTCCAGCACAATAGCACATGACACCAATGATTGCAATACACTCAAAAGAAAAGAGAGATAATATTCGCAAGGTTTTCCTAGACCCCTTGCCCCAGTTCGTCCGGGCCCTAGGATAGGCGGCGTAGAGGGGATGGTTCCTTGTGTCGGGCCACAAACTCCTACAAACAATGGTCAGGGATCCAGCCCGGCCCAGGCCCCAAGCTTTCATCATGCATCTTAGGAAGGGGTCCCATCATGAGAAAACCTCCCTTTTCGAGGAGTTATTAACATGATATCCGGTGGTCCCACGGATGGAGATTCGTATCGTGCGAGGAAGGCTAATAGCAGAAGGGAGAGTTATCTCGTCACTAAGTCTATTGGTCATCATAAGGGACCAATTATCAGTTTTGGGCCTATGGATCTTGAAGGCATTCTGACTCCCCATAACGATTTTCTAGTCATTCGAGCCACCATCTCGAATTACGACATTGCTCGGGGATTTGTAGATTCAGGGAGCTCAGTCAATATACTTTTCCACGATGCCTTTGGTCAGATGGATCTAGGAGGCCATAAACTGGAGTCAGTGGAAACAACATTATTTGGTTTTGCCGGACATACGGTGTATCCTCTCGGGCTAATTATCTTACCCATGACTATTGGGTCAATGACGTTAGAAAAACCATGATGATAACCTTTTTAGTGGTGGATGCCCCATCTTCCTACAATGTCATCCTGGGGAGGCCAGCTATGAATGAGTTCATGGCCATAGCTTCAACGTACCATCAAAAACTGAAATCCAATACGGGAACGAAAATTGGAGAAGTGAGAGGAGATCAGCCTTCCTCCAAGAAGTGCTATGCAGAAACCGTGAAAATGGAGTTAAAACGAGCTAGAAAAGAAGATATGCATGGCGCTGGTCAGAAAGGTCAAGAAGTATGTGTGGTAGGAAGAGAAGAGGTGCAATATGTGATTGATGAGTAAGAGGAGATGACCTTAAATGATAGCCAACCAAGGAGGACCCTTCGAGTAGCTAAAGATTTGGAAGCCTATTTAAAAGCTGATCTAATATCATGCTTGTGGGCACATGAAAACTCCTTCGCATGGTCACCTTCGGACTTAATAGGGATATCTCCATTTGTAGCGGAGCATGCCTTAAATGTACGGGATGATGCCATGATAATTAAACAGAAAAAGCGTCATTTTGGTCCCGAGAAAGACAAAATCATAAGAGAAGAGGTGCGAAGGTTGTTGGAGGCAGACCATATTCGGGAAGTCCAATTCCCTGCTTGGCTATTTAATGTGGTTTTGGTCCCAAAGTCTTCAGGAAAATGGAGAGTCTGTGTTGATTTTAGGGACTTGAATAAAGCCTGCCCTAAGGATTATTACCTTTTACCTCGGATCGACCAGCTCGTCGATTCTACCTCCGGTTTTGATATCTTGTGCTTGATGGATGCCTATCAAGGATATCCCGAATCCCTCTGGTCAGAAAAGATCAGGAGAAAGTAAGTTTTATTACGTCCGATGGGATTTATTGTTATATTGTCATGCCATTTGGTTTAAAGAATGTAGGGGCGACGTACCAGCGACTGATGGATAAGATCTTTGAAGGACAGCTCACACGAAATATAGAGGTGTATGTGGATGATATCCTCATCAAATCCAAAAGCCATACGACCTTATCTCCGACTTGGAAGAAACTTTTGTTACGCTGAATAAGTATGGAATGATGTTGAATCCATCTAAATGTGTATTCGTAGTCAAAAAGGGGAAGTTCTTGGGATATATTGTGATAGAGGAATGCATTGAGGTCAATCCGGATAAAGTCAAAGCCATTCAAGACATGATGTCTCCCAGAAATATAAAAGAAGTACAGAAGTTGACTGGACCTATAGCGGCCTTATTTCGGTTTATTTCCAGATCGGCTCATCGCAGTTATCCATTTTCCGAGTATTGAGGAAAGCTAGCAATTCAATGGGGAGAAGAATGTGAAAAAGCCTTTCAGGAGTTGAAGTTGCACTTAACAGCCTTACCCACTTTAGTGAAGCCAGAGCCAGAAGAAAGATTGTGGATATATCTGTCCGCGATGGAGTATACTGTCAGTTTGGTGTTGATTAAGCAAGAAGGCCGAGAACAAAGACCAGTATATTATGTAAGTCATGCTCTGAAGGGAGCAGAGTTAAGGTATCCGGATGTAGAAAAGTTATATCTATCCTTGGTCATCACCGCAAGGCGTTTGCGACCATACTTTTTATCTCATCTGATCACGGTGCTCACCATTAGCCCTCTAGGGAGGATTATGTCACAGCCGGAGATATCAGGCTGGCTGGTGAAGTGGACGATAGAGTTGAGTGAGTATGATATCGATTATCAAGACTGCCATTAAAGCTCAAGCTCTTTCAGATTTTATTGCCGAGATGATCCACGTTGAGATATAGGATTTGTGGAAGATTTATGTGGATGGGGCGTCGAACCAGGAGGGAAGTGGTGCAGGGGTGGTAATGATCTCTCCCGAGGGTGAAAAGGTCAAGATAATAGTTCGGCTGGACTTCAGGGTAACCAATAATACCACTGAGTATGAGGCAATAATCATTGGTCTGCGTGCAACTTGAGAGATGAATGCCCAAAGAGTGGTCTTGTACTCCGACTCCCAATTGGCGACCCAACAACTGAACGGTGAATTTGAAACCCGTTGTGAAAAATTGATTGACTACCACCAGCTGATACAAGACATGTCCAATCATTTCACAGAGTGGAGAATTGAGCAAATTTCCAAGAGAAGATAATGAGGAAGCAGATCGATTGGCTAAGTTGGCTACTTCTTTTGTAATCATATCTGATAGAGAATTGGTGCCTGAGTAGAATTATTGCCTCTCAGTGACACCTCGTCTCAACCAATGGCTACTCCCACACTTGACAGCTGGATGACTCCGATATTGAAGTATGTGCAGGATGTTGAGCTACCCTCTGATAAAAACTTAGCCAGGCAGATACAGAAAAAGGCTTCTCGATTTGTTTTGATTGATGTCATCCTATACAAAAGATATATTGTGCAACCTCTATTGCGATCTTTGACACCTGAAGATGCTCAACATGTGCTGAGAGAGATCCATGAGGGATGCTGCGGAAATCATCTGGGAGGATATGCGTTGTCACGAAAAGCTTTGTTATCATGACACTTTTGGCCCATTATGGCGAAAGATGATTTCCAGCTAGTGAATTCTTGTGATAGTTGTCAAAAGCATGCTCGTTTCCAATGGCAACACGGTGCAGATTATCTTGCATGACATTTTCACGCTCTCTTGGGAGTTGTGTATTTTGTTAGTATTAAACTAGTCTCTATTTCTCACTTTTTGCTTCGCGAAAGATCCTTGAGAGGTCAAAATATTTAAGATAAGGGTTTCACACAAGGGCCTTTTCTTGACAACAGTTCTTTAAAATTTGGCGCAATATAGGAGAAGCAGAAAGTCCGGTGCACATATCATTCCTTGAGAACGAATGGGCAAGGAATGCCTCGGGGAAATAAAGAAGAATGCCCTTGTTAAAATACGCACGCGTCTACTAAGACCGCATTGTTGAATAACATTTCCATACTTTTCTTGTGGCACGATTATGATTATTTATGATTTGTTATACTAGGATTTTGACTTATCTTCAATTATCTAGTCAATATAAAGAGTTGAAATGAGAAAACGTCATACATTCCATGCAAAACTTTGCTTTTTGTAGAACCATTACATATCATCGGGGAGGGATGCTATTACTAGATTTAAATCCAAAAAGTCAGGATCTTGGTCGTCCGTAGGGAAACCATGCGCCTTGACTTGGTCCTTACAACCTCGAAACCTATCTTCAAAAGGGGGAAGACCTTGGTTCCCACTAGCTCTGCAAACTGCGAAGACTTGATGAAATCATCTTTCCTTCCCTCTTCCTCGTGTTTATAAGCCTCCAACTCATTCCTTGCACCATGGGCTCTGGCCTTGAACTTTTCTACTTCAGATTTGGCATTTATGGCCTCAGTCCTCAAAAGTTTTATTTCCTCATCCTTACGTACTTGTTCAGCTGTAAGCAACGACATCTCTTTCTTTAAGCCATCCATAGTTTGGGTTAGGAGAATCACCTCCGCTTTCCTTTGAGATGCATCCTCCTTAAAAATTTCTGCTTTGCTTTGCGCTCAGAAGAATCCATTCGGGCAGCCGAGGCACCTTCACGGGCTTCTACCAAGTCCTTGCGTGATGAATCCATTCTTTGACGCAGAGAGGAGATGTCTTCATAGGCTCTCTCCAAGTGCCCCTGTACTCCGATCAGTTCTTGCTGCAAAGAGGTGACTTACGCCACGTGCAATTGTCGGGCACGTTCAGATGTAGCCAAAGCCTGGGTAATAATCCAAGAAATGGCATCATCCTTCTTCTAAAGTTTGTGAATTTGCTTCGATTGGACCGAAGATTGAGCCGCTGCTTCTGCCAGTATTCACTAAGCTCTGCAGGAACAAAATTATGAGTCGATACAGGTGATTAAAACATTAAAGTAAGAGATGCGTTAGAGATCATTACCAATAGTGCTCGAGTCAGACCCTCATGGAATAAGGATTGGGTAGGAATCCGAGACATTCCTAAGGAGTCTGTGGCGGGGGTCAGGCTTCGAATGATCTTTGAGGCCAGATTGGAGGCCCCAGTGTCTAGTAGACTTGTGATGCCCGGAAATTAATGGTGTAAATCCCGGTGTGGTATTGATCCTTAATGGCTTTTAATTGTGGCAATTATGAATTAATTACGGTGTTGGGACTTCCGAGGATTTTAAATCTGATATTTGGGGTCGCTGGATCCAAGGGTTGAGATTTTATTCTCATCGTGGTGATAACCTTGGAATTTGGGTTTTTGGTGGTATCTAGGGTCCGGGGTACTTTGTATTGGGGCTGGTATGAGAAATTGAGATTAGAGAGATAATTATTGAAAACATATGATTTTTAATGAATCATGTTGTATTTGTGGAGGAATTGGTATTTTGGAGCCTTGGTACTATATATACCAAGTGGACTCGGTGTTCAAGCATTATCTCCTCTCTTTTCTCTCTCACTCCTAAACCCTTCCCCCCTTTCCCCTCTTTTCTTCCATGGAGAAGAAATCGTTGGAAGCTCGACTTTGAGGCGAGATTTCATGAATATAATTGGGTAAGATGCTTCCCCTCGTGTTTATCTTCGTTTTCGTAGTAATTTTGTGGATTTTGGTAAAGATTTGTTATGGGTTTGAGATTTGGGAATTTTTGGTAAAATTCTTAAATTGAAGTTTTGATGTTTGTATTGAGTTTAAATGGAGTATTGTGGTGTTGAAGGTGTTTGGGGTGTTGGGTTTGGGTTTGGGTATGAAAACACCATTGAGGCAAAGTTTTGTCGAAAAATCGCAGGTCGCGATCGATCGCGGCTCGGCGCCGATCGATCGCGACATTATTCTGAAATTTGGGGAAGATGTACAGTGTCGGCGATCGATCGCTAAGTCTCAGTGATCGATCGCGGAGACTCGCGATCGATCGCGTAAGTGTTCTGTTGGGCAGCGGGTGCACGCGATCGATCGCGACAAAAGCGGCGATCGATCGTGGCTCGAAGACTTGAGTTTTTTTCAAAACTTTGTTAAAAGTTGGGATTTCGGAAACGGGGTTTAATTAGCCGATTTTCGGGGCAATGTCTACATTCCAATGAGAATTCTACACTTTAAAATGAAATGGTTTGAATTGAACTTTGTTAAGGGTACTACTAAATTGAATTAATTGATAGCATTGAACTTAGAAATGTGATGGCTTGAGTATTACGCATAGTTCATTAATTGTGATTAATCATCGTGGTAGGACGATGCATTTAGGGGTTGTTTACATGCTTATGCATGAGGTTGTGTGCTTTTGATTGATTGTGATCCATTAAATGTATATAGCGAATAATTCAATAAATCCCAGGGCAAAGGCAAAGATTGGTTCTGGCTACCGGATTATAAGGTACGTATAACGTACGAGCATAGTTAAATATATTATTGTCATTGTTAGATGAATAATATATCCTTGTTGCAATGAGTTATTACATACTGTGAATTATGATGTTGTCGTTGTTGAGCGAGTATTGGATTGTGATACCGCCGCTGTTGAGCGTGCGATGGGTTAGAGTGACGCCGCTGTTGAGCGAGCGATGTGATACGATGTGATGAAACTTTGAAATCATTAAATTGAGATACATGTAAATTATGTAAATCATTAGTGTAATGATTTAGCTATAATTGATTATGAAATTGGCGGTATGAGATGGGTTTAGTTAACCAATGTGATGATTAATTGATTTTTGAATATGGTGATTTTGATTATTGTAAGAACAGGAACATCATGGGAAATCTCATATGGTAACGGTACATACAGGGAGTGCCTTCTAACTTTACAACATTTAAATTTTGTAAATATTGTGAGATTATTAATATAGAGATTGTGTTATTGGTATGCTCTCCCCGTGTGGGGGCTGTTTCTGTTGGCACAGGTAGAAAAAGGTACAGCATTGACTCTGGAGTTGAGTTCGGGCTGTAGATTGGGAATGCTCCCAGGGCTGAGGTACCAATACTGGTATGGAGTAGTGTGCCTTATACATTGAATACACATTTACTTATTCGGTGCTCACCTGTGAGCATTCTGATGTGTATATGGGTTGTATAATAGGTTGTTAGATTCTCTTTTCATTCTTGGTTGCATGCAATTAATTATAGGGTATTGCATAATGAATTGAGAATAATATCGGTGCATTGAGATGTGTATACTTCTGTTAGTTGAGTTGAGATGAGAACTAGACATTAAGAGAATTTATGTCGCAAATTTTATATACGTCATGCTATTGTTATTGAAGCATGTGCTGAGAATTCCCTAATGTGATGAAAGTATGCACTAATAGAGATGAAAAATACACTAATGATGAGATTAGATATTTGGGTTACTAGCAGTGAGTCTAGATGACAAGGAAGGCTGAGAGGTACCTGTTAGTAATCCATAAAGCATACAACACAGCGGAATTTATAATTTGGATTACTAGACACCGGATCTATACATAGGGATTCATATCGGATAAAGGTTTTACAAAAGTCTCACCCTTGTAGCGTGTTTGAGCAGATTACACGGAGCACCACCACGTCCAACGTCTCCTTCGAGTCACTAGCAAAACTTGTCAAGTTTTGCCTCAACGGTATCCACACGATCAAATCGGTTGAAGAGATAGTTTAAGAACAAGTTGCTAGACAAGTTCTTAAACCGGAACAAGAAACACACTCGATTCTAAATCGAAAAGATGGCACGAAATCACCACCCTCCCTTCGGCTATCACGAAACCGAGAGAGAAAAGGAGTGAGGCGGCCGAGTCCTTCTTTGTGTGTAGGTTGGAATGAATAATAAAATTGTCTCCTACAATTAATTATATCAAGTAATTAAAGGGGCTTAATAAAGTTCAAGACTTTCTCAAAGTCTTATGGGCCTAAACCCATGATTTAATTAAAACCTTTTAATCACTTAATTAAGACTCTTCTTAATTAATTAATTCATCCAATGAATTTAATTTCCCTTCTCGATTTAATCTTTTGTGCGAGCCGATAGGATCTTGTAATGTTGGCAGTGACATAAAATCTCATTTTATGTCGCAAGCAATGAGCGGTATCTAGCAACACATCAATGCTACCCAAATTACAAGAATGTCAATGACTCGACATAACCTAGGAACTTGTGATAATATTAACCATGTAACTTAATCCCTTTGTCCTTTGTGTTTATATTGAACACGAGTCATGGAATAGTCATACTCGTATATTCAATCTTTATTTCTTGATCCCCAAGTAGAACTAGAATAAACGAATAAGCTCGATATCTCATATCGACTCATTCGAGCATGGCCATGCATTTTAGTTCTCACTTGATCAAGGGCCAAGCACATCTCCTGTTATATAGGAGGGACAAATCCTATCTCGATCAGTCAACATCCCTCTACATAATTCGTAGTGTATCCAATAGTTGCCTTTATAGTTTACCATGTTACAGGTAACGTTTGACAATATCAAGATACATAACTCCTTATGTTGGGATCTCTGATGATCACAAGTCGTAAGGATTACATACATTATTATCACTATGAGAATTGCTTATGACACTCATATAACTATCCATGTAGCATTCTCATGGTGGGTCTGTCCAGTACATCGTTCTCTAACATGTACCCATGTGTTGATTTGATATCTCATATCAATGAACAATTCATCAATCAACACATACTAGTCTCTATGTATTTTCATTATCCTGATTCATGATAATACTTGACTAGAGACAATGTTTAAGAATACTACAATATTATTCTAAGGACATTAACATATATATTTATTCACATTGCACAGTTAAAAGAATAATATATAATAATGAATTGCCATTCATAAAATCACAAACATTGTATGTCAAAACAATCATCTAATGACTTGTCTTATGGCATATCCCAACAAATCTCCCACTTGCACTAAGACCACTCAGACATATACCTAATGCCTAGAGATCTAGTATGACGATCATGCTTCTGCTGTGACAGTAGCTTCGTCAATGGGTCAGATACGTTATCATCTGTGGGTACTTTGCATATTTTAACATCTCCCATTTCAACGATTTCTAGGATGAAATGAAAGCGCCGAAGTATGTGCTTGGATCTTTGGTGAGATCTAGGTTCCTTAGCCAATGCGATCGCTCCATTGTTGTCACAATAGAGTTCTATCGGATCTTTAATGCTAGGCACCACTCCAAGTTCAGAAATGAACTTCCTAATCCAAACAGCTTCATTTGCTGCATCCGAGGCAGCAATATACTCAGCTTCCGTTGTAGAATCGGCTACTGTTTCTTGCTTTGAACTCTTCCAGCTCACAGCACCTCCATTTAGGCAATACACATATCCAGATTGCGATCGAAAATCATCTTTGTTGGTTTGGAAGCTTGCATCAGTGTAACCCATTACGTTGAGCTCTTCCTCACCTCCATAAATCAAGAATGTATCCTTAGTCCTTCTCAAGTACTTCAGGATGTTCTTGACAGCAATCCAGTGACCTTCACCTGGATCAACTTGATATCTGCTCGTCATGCTCAAAGCATACGATACATCGGGACGAGTACATATCATGGCATACATGATAGATCCAATAGCTGACGCGTATGGAATCTTACTCATGCGTTGTCTCTCATCTGGTGTTGAAGGACACTGTTCCTTCGAGAGATATATACCATGTGTCATAGGCACGAATCCTTTCTTTGATTCTTGCATGCTAAACCTTTTAAGCACTTTGTTTATGTATGTACTTTGACTTAGGCCGAGAAGTCTTCTTGATCTATCTCTATAGATCTTGATTCCTAATACATAGGTGGCTTCTCCCAAGTCTTTCATCGAAAAGCAATTCCCTAGCCAAATCTTTACAGATTGTAAGGCAGGGATATCATTCCCAATGAGAAGTATGTCATTTACATACAACACTAGGAAAATGATTACGCTCCCACTGACCTTCTTGTAGACACAAGGCTCATCTTCGTTTTTGATAAAACCAAACTCATTGATTGCATCATCAAAACGAAGATTCCAACTCCGAGAAGCTTGCTTCAATCCATAAATGGATCGTTGTAGCTTGCATATCTTTCCAGCATCCTTTGGATTGACAAAACCCTCGGGCTGTGTCATGTACACATCCTCGAGCAGATTTCCATTAAGGAAAGCTGTTTTGACATCCATCTGCCAGATTTCATAATCATGAAATGCAGCTATTGCAAGTAAGATCCTTATGGATTTAACCATGGCCACTGGTGAAAAGGTTTCATCATAGTCAATACCATGAATTTGTTTGAATCCTTTGCAACCAGCCGACCTTTATAGGTTTGTACATTACCATCCATATCGGTCTTTTTCTTGAAAATCCATTTGCACCCTATGGGTCGTACCCCTTCAGGTGGATCAACCAAAGTCCATACTTGGTTTGAATACATGGATTCCATCTCAGATTTCATGGCCTCTTGCCATTTCTCAGAATCAGTGCCCATTATAGCTTGTTGATAAGATGACGGCTCATCCTCATCAATAAGTAGTAAGTCACCTTGTTGAGTCACAAGAAATCCATATCTCTGTGGCTCCCGGTGTTCTCTTACAGACCTACGCTGGGCTTGTGTCTCTTGAGCAGGTACTTCTTCCACAACAGCTTGCGGTGCCTGCTCTGTTTCCATCTCAATCTCAGGTTCAGTGTTTTCTTGTGGTTGAACTTCACTAAGTTCTATTTTTCTCCCACTGGTTTTTCTAGAAATAAATTCTCTTTCAAGAAATACACCAGTCCGAGCAACAACTACTTTGTTCTCGGTGGGATAATAGAAATAGTATCCTTTCGTTTCCTTAGGATACCCCACAAATAAACACTTATCAGATTTGGGTCCAAGTTTGTTAGTGGCGTGACGTCTAACGAAAGCCTCACAACCCCAAATCTTCATAAAAGACATACTAGGACGCTTCCCAGTCCATATCTCATATGGTGTCTTTTCCACTGATTTAGATGGAACACGGTTCAGTAAGAAAATCGCTGTTTCTAGAGCGTGTCCCCAAAACAATATCGGAAGATCTGCATGACTCATCATTGGTCTAACCATGTCTAACAAGGTTCGATTTCTCCTCTCGGATACACCATTCCATTGTGGAGTATACGGAGGAGTGAGTTGTGGGATTATCCCACACTCCTTTAGATAGTCATGAAACTCTTGGCTTAAGTATTCACCTCCTCGATCTGATTGAAGGATTTTGATACTTTTGCCAAGTTGGTTTTGTACTTCATTCTTGAAATCTTTGAACTTTTCAAAGGTTTCATGCTTATGCTTCATTAGGTACACATACCTATATCCACTGAGGTCATCAGTAAATGTAACGAAGTATTGAAAATCACATATAGCTTGTGTACTTATTGGTCCACATACATCACTATGTATTAGTCCCAATAAAACATTTGCCCTTTCAACATGTCCCTTGAAAGGGGCTTTAGTCATCTTGCCCATTAAACAAGATTCGCATGTTTCATATGATTCAAAATCAAATGAATCTAATACTCCATCCTTATGAAGTTTAGATATGCGGTTCTCGTTTATGTGGCCCAAGCGACAATGCCAGAGATAAGTCGGATTACAATCATTATTTCTAATCCTTTTAGTATTTATGTTATAGATAGGCATATCAAGATTTAATAAATAAAGACCATTCACCATTTGTGCACTAGCATAAAACATATCATTTAAATAAATAGAACAACAGTTGTCCTTTATTATAAATGAAAACCCACACTTGTCTAAACAAGAAATAGAAATTATGTTTTTGGTAATGGATGGCACAAAATAACAGTCTTTTAAAATCAACGATAAACCAGAAGGCAAAGATAAATAATAATCTCCTATAGCTAATGCAGCAACTCTTGCTCCATTTCCAACTCGGAGATCAACTTCGTCTTTCGCCAACAATCTACTCTTTTTGAGGTCCTGCACATTTACACAAATGTGAGATCCACATCCAGTATCTAATACACATGATGAAGAAGTAGATAAATTGACTTCTATAACAAAAATACCTGAAGTGGAATTCACACTTCCTTTCTTTAGATCCTCCAGATATACTTTGCAGTTTCTTTTCCAATGGCCGGTCTCACCGCAATGGAAACAGTTCCCTTCCTTTGCTATCCCTCCCTTTGGCTTCAGTGCTTAAGACTTTGGCTTAGATTTAACAAAGACCTTCTTTGCTTTCTTATTGCCTTTAGCTTTGGCCTTACCTTTGCCCTTATTCACAATAAGAACATTTGTGGCCTTAGTCTTCTTTGTATTTGCTTCATATGTTCTCAACATACCAAGCAATTGTGGTAGAGTCTTTTCCATGTCAGTCATATTGTAATTTACTACAAATTGACTGAAGCTCTCAGGCAACGATTGCAAGATTACATCGGTGGCCAACTCTTGGTCCAATGGAAAACCCAGCTTCTCCAGATTCTCAATGTACCCAATCATCTTGAGCACATGAGTTCCAACTAGGCTTCCTTCTACCATCCTGCACTGGAACAACGCTTTAGAGACGTCATACCTCTCTTGTCTAGCTTGCTGTTGGTACAATTGCTTTAAGTGTTCGATCATATCGAACGCCTCCATTTCCTCATGTTGCTTCTGAAGCTCAGAGTTCATGGTGGCAAGCATAAGGCAGCCAACATCAAGTGCGTCATTCTGATGCTTCTTGTAAGCATCCTTATCGGCTCTCGTAGCCGTCAGGGGAGGTTCCTCAACAGGTAAGGGTTCCTCTAGGACATATTGTTTCTTTTCTTGCTTGAGGACTATCCTCAGATTCCTATACCAGTCTAGGAAGTTTGTCCCATTTAATTTGTCCTTCTCAAGGACCGATCGCAGTGATAATGTGCTAGTTGTATTGTTAGTTGCCATGGATATCTACAATATAAATATGCAAAATAAGTTTATGATTTAATCATTTAACATGGTCTTATATTAAATGATACTCCCACTATTTTGTTTAAAAAAATATCAACCCTCGAAATCTTTAGTGGGCCAAGATCCATATTTCGCCTAATCTTGAGTTAGCTTTGGCTAATCGCCCAAGACTCGGTTATTTAGGTAGACAACACTTTGTCAATTACATCACATGTAATTCTTGGATAGTTGGACGAACAACACTTTGTTCAATTCATCAAATGAATTATAATCCAACCCATGCCTCTAAGTTCCCAATCCTATTGAGATAACCTAGTTAAGTCGTACCCAATTTAAAGTATAACGGATATCACTTTTATCCTTTCGCGCCTTACTAAGATTGCAACGGTGCTTTGCTTTGGCAAACCCACATATGTACAATCGAAGTTTTTGACGAGTACTTTTAATTTTGGAAGGCATCTAAAACTTAATATTTTAGAGGGATTTAATGATCTCATGATTAGTTTGATAATTTAAAATATGTCCACTACATATAGTTGTATACATATCTACATATATGTGTAATACAATTATCAATCTAAAACATAAGATAAATCATGCATCAACATACATAATTAAACGTGACATGGTTATAGCCCCTACTAACGATTTTCTCAAGCCAATGAGAAAATCCTAAGAGTCAACCTAAGGTAACTTCACAAGCACCTTCCTTTGGCTCCAATTTGTGAATGGCCTCCTCATCCCGACACGATGCTCCATCTTCATTGATCATCATCAACAATTAAACTATACTATTTACAAGATATAGAATTCCTCGATTCACCTTCGAGGGGAACATTAAACATTCAAAAATCCTATCTAATAGGTCAAAGGGCTATAACCATGCACCATGCTCAAACAACACATAAAGCATGCTTTAACATTTAATTAATTAAATTCTAAACATTTTAAATTTAATTCTAATTAAAACTGTAAAATAGAATTTTGAAAAAGTACGCTCGGGACATCACATGCCACGAACTAAAACGACTAAACCATGAACCATCATGGTTCGAAGCATCATGGACCAATCATGGGCCTAGGGTTCGAAACCCTAGCCCACGGCCGAGCCATAGAGCAAGCGGCGGCGGCGCTAGGGTCTAACCCTAGCCGCCTTGCTCTTACTTTGTTTCTATCGGTCCAACCATGTACGGTTCATGATGGTGGCGGCTCAACCATCTCGAGCCAAAAGGTTCGAAAACCCTAGCCCTCATGTGGTGTAGCCGTCGTCCCTCACAATTCCGTGGACCATGATCGAACCAACTTGCACCGCCTCAATACTTTATCGAGCCAATAGAATTCAAAACCCTAGCAAAGGGGCGACGATGGCCGAGCCCATGCACGGCTACTAGGGTTCGAAACCCTAGCCGTCACGAGCCAATGGGTTCTAAACCCTAATCAAGTTTCGACACTTCCATGCACAATTATTAGCCACAACGGCTAAACCATCTCGAGCCAAGGGTTCGAAAACCCTAGCCCTCATGTGGCTAGCCGTGTGTCATTTGTGATGGTGATGGCCGAACCCACGTGATATATGGTTCGATTTTAGCCTTCTTGTATCATATACAATAATTCGCTAATTTATATCAAATATAATATCATGACAATTTCACAAATTCGATTTAATTCATATCATATATGAATTATACAGTTTTAAAGCATGCAATACAAATCTAAATATGATTAAACTATTTAACCACATAAATCCGATATGAGCCTTGTACACGGCTCTGATACCACTGTTAGTAATCCATAAAGCATACAACGCAGCGGAATTTAAAATTTGGATTACTAGACACCGGATCTATACATAGGGATTCATATCGGATAAATGTTTTACAAAAGTCTCACCCTTGTAGCGTGTTTGAGCAGATTCCACGGAGCAGCACCACGTCCAAGTCTCCTTCGAGTCACTAGCAAAACTTGTCAAGTTTTGCCTCAACGGTATCCACACGATCAAATCGGTTGAAGGGATAGTTTAAGAACAAGTTGCTAGACAAGTTCTTAAACCGGAACAAGAAACACACTCGATTCTAAATCGAAAAGATGGCACGAAATCACCACCCTACCTTCGGCTATCACGAAACCGAGAGAGAAAAGGAGTGAGGCGGCCGAGTCCTTCTTTGTGTGTAGGTTGGAATGAATAATAAAATTGTCTCCTACAATTAATTATATCAAGTAATTAAAGGGGCTTAATTAAGTTCAAGACTTTCTCAAAGTCTTATGGGCCCAAACCCATGATTTAATTAAAACATTTTAATCACTTAATTAAGACTCTTCTTAATTAATTAATTCATCCAATGAATTTAATTTCCCTTCTCGATTTAATCTTTTGTGCGACCCGATAGGATCTTGTAATGTCGGCAGTGACATAAAATCTCATTTTATGTCGCAAGCAATGAGCGGTATCTAGCAACACATCAATGCTACCCAAATTACAAGAATGTCAATGACTCGACATAACCTAGGAACTTGTGATAATATTAACCATGTAACTTAATCCCTTTGTCCTTTGTATTTAGATTGAACACGAGTCATGGAATAGTCATACTCGTATATTCAATCTTTATTTCTTGATCCCCAAGTAGAACTAGAATAAACGAATAAGCTCGATATCTCATATCGACTCATTCGAGCATGGCCATGCATTTTAGTTCTCACTTGATCAAGGGCCAAACACATATCCTGTTATATAGGAGGGACAAATCCTATCTCGATCAGTCAACATCCCTCTACATAATTCGTAGTGTATCCAATAGTTGCCTTTATAGTTTACCCTGTTACAGGTAACGTTTGACAATATCAAGATACATAACTCCTTATGTTGGGATCTCTGATGATCACAAGTCGTAAGGATTACATACATTATTATCACTATGAGAATTGCTTATGACACTCATATAACTATCCATGTAGCATTCTCATGGTGGGTCTGTCCAGTACATCGTTCTCTAACATGTACCCATGTGTTGATTTGATATCTCATATCAATGAACAATTCATCAATCAACACATACTAGTCTCTATGTATTTTCATTATCCTGATTCATGATAATACTTGACTAGGGACAATGTTTAAGAATAATACAATATTATTCTAAGGACATTAACATATATATTTATTCACATTGCACAGTTAAAAGAATAATATATAATAATGAATTGCCATTCATAAAATCACAAACATTGTATGTCAAAACAATCATCTAATGACTTGTCTTAGGGCATATCCCAACAGTACCCTCATCCTCAGGTTGGATGGGAACCGAAAAAGTATGGCGGGGAGCAGCCTCTTTCCCATCTTTGGATGATTTGAACATTTTGGGTTTTTGGAAGGAGGAGGAGCAGACATCTCATCCGTGGTCTGCAGAATAGCATTGGCCCCATCTTGGGGATATGGGTAGTCAATGGTTCCGCCGAAGGAGGAAGGGATACTTGCGGTGCAGGGGGAGGAGATGTAGTGTCTGGTATAACCACTTGTGCAGGAGTAGAGGATTTCCTCTTTCTCCGAAATACTAACTGCTCCGAAGAAGCACTCTCTGGAGGACTAGGTTGAGGTAAGGGGCTTTCCGAAACAGGCATCGAGGAGGGTTGCAGTAGGACTGTTGTTATTGGAACATGTTGGAGGACGGTTTGGGAATTCCCGAGAGGGGAATATTGAGACCCGGCTCCTAAAGGGCTGGGAAGGTAGGCACTGAATCCCGAGAAGAGAAGGAGGAAGTCTTTGAGGTACCCTCCCCTTCTTCAGTATGCTTCCGAGCTAAAATCGCTTTCAAATTCATGTCTTTACCTGAAAACATGTAAGGACCCCCGTGCCCTTAACCCGTTATTAGTGTATTAATCCATGCCATTAGTGCATACAATCATATAATCATGGGAAGGAACCGCATGCAAGCATCGCATCATATACCATCTATAAAATTTCTCGCATTAGAACCCCATAATGTTCAACTTCCCAAACCAAAACCACTAATGTAATATGCACCCTAATAACACACTAACATACTCTCAGTTCATTTAGCAATTTCGTATTTAATTGCATGCAGACAATAAATGAAGAGAGAAAAGCCATGACCATTTATACATTCCATATACACGTAAAAACGTGCTCACATGAGAGCACCCAATGAATAAACGTGTATCTAATGTATAAGATACTCTACCGAATGCGGTTATTGGTACTTCGATCCTGGGAGCACCTCCCATGCATAGTTTGATCCCAACTCTGGATCCACATACCCATTCAACCAGCTCTGGTACCTCAATCCTGGAAGTACCTCAAATCGACAGCCCGAGCTCAACTCCAAAGCTACCGCGGCACCTGTATCACCTACCCCAACAGAGACAGCCCCCACACGGGGTGAGCATATCAATACCACCAATCCAATAATCATAATATTATAGTTCATAATTTACAGAATGTAAATGCCATGAATTTAAATGATACTCCCTGGATGGTATCATCCTCATCCGTGATCCCATGTATTGTCCATGTTCTCAAAATAACCAAACCATTAAATTCTCAAAAGCTAGTTGATCATCTCATTGATCAACTAAAACCATTCCTGCTATACCAGTTCCATAATCAAATATGATTAAATCATCAAATAGAGTACTACAGATATCACATGTATCTAGCCAATGACTCCATATTTCTATTTCATAGCTCGCTCTACAATAGCGACAATTTAACCCCACGCACGCTCAACAATAGCGGCGTCATAACCGATGGTCGTCCAACGGCGACAACATCCCAATCGTTACTCGCTCAAAGCGGCACCATACAATTCCCAACGTATTTCTGGTTATCGCAATTACCATATACTATACATTTCACTATCCAATTATTACAAGTACCATATACTATTCATTTCAACATCCATTTATTGCAATTACCACATACCATGTATTCCACAGTTGCAATATTATAACAGGATATGCTCGTACGTTATACGTACCTTGTAATTCCGTAGTTCGAGCCCAACCTCGCATGAGTCCCACGACCCGATGAATTATGTGCTAACACATAAATAACTCACAAACACAAGCATGCAACCACGTGCCCAAGCACCCCAAACCTATCGTCAATCCATGACGATTACCAAAATAAAAGCCCTGGCTAAACCGAGAATTCCATTTTATTAAATTTTGGCTCCAACCAATCCATTTAAAAGTATAGCATTCCCATTGGAATGTATACATTACCCCGAAAATGGGCCACTTAAACCTCGATTCCAAAATCCCGACATTTTCCAAAATTTTGAAAAAACAACATTCTGTGAGCGGCGATCGATCGTCGATTTCATCGCGATCGATCGCCCCCATCCAGTAGCCAAACAGCGCCTCTTCGCGATCGATCGCCAATCCTCGCGATCGAACGCCAACCCGCTCGCGATCGATCGCCCGCGCTGTTCATTTTCATTAAAAAATTTTCCCCAATGAGGCGCGTAGAAACCATCTGCAAGGCATATCTGATGTACTATGTTTGCACACAACTTTCCATAAAGTTTTTGTACTTTTGACAACAAGATACTCACGTTTTAAAATCCGTACGGAGTAATCCTTCACAGCTGCCTGAAGATGACCTTTATCTTTAAATACCATATTCAGATGGATATCTCCTTTCGAATAATCGTAATAACTCCCCCACTTACCAGTTGGAAGGTCGATCGAATCACCAAATACGTCTGCATGTGTCGTGGAGAAAAATGGAATTGTTTGATAAAGCTCAGGTTCATTTGTTGTGGTCGTGTCTGCTACAGTAACTGGCACCTCTACAATATCAACCTCATCGTCAGCAGACTCATCCTCAGATGGAATCCCCTCCGGTTCAGACCGAATATCATCTCCAAAATCCACAAAACTGTCTGCTAGTGGCTCGGGAACAACATTGTCAGCAACTATCGGAGCATCATCTTGAATCATAGAGGTAGTTGGTCTTTCTGTAACTACTACAGATGGACCACTACCAGTTGTTGGCATTTCTGTAATAAAATCATAAGCACATGGTTCTGTTTGTATATACATCTCCAAAAAAGTATGATTTTGTTCAATATCCAATAGCCATGCTAGATTGTAATCGCTGTCGACGGGAAAAATTGTTTGTTTCATCCCCGAAAAATCACTGAATATATATTTACAAGATATTTTCAGAATGAACTGGTGACGATCGATCCCAGTAATATCATATACATCGCTCAATAACTGTAAATAATTAATATTGCGAGATATTGTCATGCCTTTTGACGGTCCACGATCATATCTAACAGATTCTGAATCTTGTAATATTTGGCCTCCCCAATACAACAAAACTTTAATTGACATACCTTAAAAAATAAAGATAAAATTCATAAATTAATACATGATATATAATGCTGTTAAATATGATTATTTATATAACAACGTACCTAAAGTATGCTGATCGGAACAAATAACTGGAGGATATGAAATGAGTTATATGAAATGAGCTGAATATATGAAATGAGTTATATGAAATGAGCTGATTTCGTTCAAATAAATAGATGAAAAAATTGATTAATGTCGCCATCTCAAATGGCGACATAAAATAAAAAATGATTTTTTTTTTATTGTCGCCATCTGAGATGGCGACAATGTTATAATTTTTATATTTTTACGTCCTTTTCTGCCGACAACACGTAAAAAATATTTTATAATGGTATTGATGTCGCCATCTAAGATGGCGACATTAATAAAAAAAAAATTTATTGGATGTCGCCATCATAAAAAAAAAGTTTTTATTGATGTCGCCATTTCAGATGGCGACATCAATAAAAAAAAAAAACTTTTATAATGTCGCCATCTTAGATGGCGACATCATAAAAAAAAAGGTTTTTATTGATGTCGCCATTTCAGATGGCGACATAAATAAAAAAAAAAATTTAGTATGTCGCCATCTCAGATGGCGACAATAAAAGAATTTGGTAATTGTCGCCATCTGAGATGGCGACTTGGGTTACTTTTATAAAAAAAAAAAAATTTCGTTTATTTTTATAACTTTAATAAAAATTGTGGTATAATTGTTAAAAAACCCACTAAATCATGTCACTTACAATTTATTTAGTTAACTAAATCGAGAATGAAAAGTCCAAAGTTTCTGCAATCTATTTTTTCAAAACAATCCTTTTTAAAAAATGTAAACAAAATTATAACTAAAAAACTAAAAAAAATCAAAATATTTATTTAAAAAAAAAGAAAAAAGAAAATAAAAGTTGGAGGCTCAGATCTTCAGAAAGAGGGCAGAGGAAACACAACCACGCCATGGCTGCAGATCACCGGTTGCATGCGAAGAAGAGCAGAGCCCATTTCATCACACCGCCGTCCGGGACCGCCCCGCCAAGATACGGGTCGGATCATCCCATGCCCGACCCATTAGCTCAACAGATTGAAAAAAAAAACTGAAGAAAAAATCATCGTCACAGCCTCTAACATACTTCGCCAGATCCATAACGCAGGAGATCCCATCAACGATAGCTCGTGTGAACTAGCAGAAAACAGCAAGATCAAGATCGAAACAGCGGGTTCAAGTATCTATATTGAAAGATAAACCAGCAAATCTGTACTGTATATACACATATACACACACACATACATATATACAAACATCTGTATTGGCAGATTTTAGGGTTTATCTTTCGTCGAAGGGCTGTTGGTATTCTGAGAAAATCATGGGCTGAACAGAGGGGTAGGCAACCGCCCTCGAAGAAATCCCGTCCCTCTGTTGCCTCATTTTCTCTGTTTCTCGAGCTAATGGGCCCTTGTGAATTGTGGCGATTGGTGAGTGAACTAGATGCCTAAATATTTTTTATTATCAAAGTACAGAAAAGAATTTCCATATTTTACTCGATTTATATAAATTAAAATTAACCATTATATTTATTTCTTTTTAATAAAAAATTAGATATTTTTAATATCATGTAATAATACTATGTGGTATAATTATTAAATAATTAAGGGTGAAATATATATAAACCTCACTGGTTTGAATAATAAAAATTTCCTATATCTAGTTTAAACAATAACAAACAATAATTTATGACTCTTCTGCTATGTATTTTCATATCAAATCATAAGAGATACTGTAAGTCCCTCGTACAGTATTATCGAAAATCATGTTTAGTTTCTCAACAATTATGTGATTTATCTTATGTTTATCATATGATTGATAATAAAATGAGGAATATTAGCTTTGATAACAACTTGATAGCATACTTAACATTTTGTAACTGTGATGTCCCGATATTTGATAATGAGAATTAAGAGAAATTTGTACATTTATTTGTTAATTAGTTAGAAATTAAGTAATGAGAATATAATATAATTAATGAGAGTAGAAATTGACATTGTACATGTCAATTGATAGTCGGGTCAAAACATGGTGAATGACAAATATATTTGTGAAATATTCGGATTAATAACAAAATTTTATTAAAATGATTTAATAAATATAAAATTTGTATTAAATCTAAAGATTTAATTTTTGTGATTCAAATAAGGACACGAAGTCAGGTGTGGATTGTACATGTGATGTACATGCATCAGTACACCGGTGACACCCCGATGTCCATGATTGGTCGGGAATTAATATATATCGGTGTAGATAAAACACACAGTAAAAACATGTAAAACACACACAGATCGCGGACACACACTAAAAGGTGCGAAAACATGCATTTCTCGTGCGACAACCGACCACCGTGTACTTATCCACTCTGTTCGCCACCGTCTGACCATCTATCGACGATCCCGATATATCACCGAGTTCACAACTCTCAGGCGCACATTTCCATACCAGATAATCAAAATTTGGCGTTCGAAAAGTGCTTCAATTTTACCCTGGAACGGACGAAATCGTGCAGACTAGGGTTTGAGCACTTTTGGTTCGATTTCTTCGATGCTACAACAAATTGGACGAAGCTAAGGCACTGAATCTCTTCCTTGTACCTGAAACTTTCTACACCAGCCACCGCCTCTACTACCGCCGGAGGTCGCCGGAATCGGAAGAAATCCGTGCGTGAACTGTGTGCGATTTTGGGCAAACTTTGATATCCGATTTTTTCGATTTTGCTTCGATATTTACCAGTTAATTTGGACTATAATTATTGAATAATAATTTGAATTGGTGAAAATAATTTAGCAAATTAATTTATGATGTAATCGCATCAATTTAATTACCCTAAATTGGTTAAGCTGTGACTAAAATTGATAACCCATTTTTAATGATTGGTTTATTGATTGTGAATTTATATTGATATACAGTGACTACTTCTACCCTACAAGCTCAAGTATCGAGAAGTAAAGATATGTTGCGATCGGGTAACATACGACAGGTATCTGTATCATTTGATATATGATTTGTTGTTGAATAATGTAACTTACGTGGCTACGTGATTTTATTTAAATTATGTGGCATTCATAACATTCATAATTGCACATCGATGTATGAAAATAAATGTTTTGTTAACACACATCAGTTTTTATACATACATCGATGCATGACATACACGTTGATCTATATCCTTGAATATCCTGATATTTCTTGGATTCTGATATCGATCATTGGGGATTGGTATTGCGATACTATGTTGGCATTACATGGCCCGATAGGCATAGGGAATCGTGGCCCCCTTTGATTGGTATGATTTGTTGAGACGGGGATTGGTGGCACCTTGCTGATGGCATTCGTCTGGATATCCCTATATGATTATGTCATGTCAGGACCTGGGTTGGTGGCGCTTTGCCGACGTCCATCCGTCTGGATACCCTATAGGCTTGACAGGCTCGAGCTATTATGATATGGTTGGACTTTCATTTATTGATTCAGATATACCCATTGGATGGGTGTACGATATGATACCGACATGACATGGCATGCATTGCATTGCATTTCATTTAATATATCATTTTATAGATACATGATGTATATTCTATGATCGTTCCATTTTGGGCTTTTGCTCACCCCCAAGGGGGCTGTTGTTGTGTTTGTGTGTGGACAATGGCAGGTGGTACAGGTGACCAGAACACCAGAGAGGGCACGTCCGGTGGGAGTCACACTTGAGGTTTTACTCTTGTTTATCCCAGTCGTCTTTGTACCAGGGATGTATCCCTGTAGTGTGATGAGTCTATGTGTATTTAATTTATTTTACCCTTGTTTGATTTACGTATGCTGGTTTATGTTGATGGATATGAAATTGGTGGTATTTATATATTTTCAGTATATGTTGATTTGTGTTGGTGGTATGTTCCTCGTGCGATTATGTCATGTCGAAATTTTAGGGCCACTTGTTAATAAATGTTAAACAATTCTTCCGCTGTTTACGCTATAATTAACATTGTGTGATTATTAATCACCTGATTAGGATTGAGACATCACAGATACAATGATTTTTTAAGTGATATTATAATGCAGCTAATAGATAATGCATTATTGTTTAAACTCTATGTCAAAACTTGTAATATGATGCACAGATACTCCTATAAATTGCTCGATGTAGTATCTAACATTTCTATGATATTGGCACCCTCGGAGACTCCACGTGGTGTGTCTTTAATTTTTTTTTCAAAAAATAAAACCGGATAGGAGAACTATAATTTTAGTAGTTTGCAATATAATACATGTTTGTATCCTTAAAATTTTGTAAATTTGTGTCGTCGTGTCAGTGTTCGTGCATCCTTAGATTTTAATAAATATTTCTATATAGGATAACTATAATTTTTCATATAATTAATTTAATAGTTGGATCAACCTGTAAGACATATAATTATTTTTTAAGATAAACATAAATTTGTTCAAATCGATTTATCATAAATAAATCAAAAATCGAGATTACGTCAATCTGTATAACCTATCATGTTCATACAACAAAGACAACCTTTGGAACATGAACTATTGATCTCAGAATAAAAATTATAATTTATTTCTTTTTATGCCAATGTGCTTAGATACAAGAAAAAGAGATCCTGAATAACTCTTAGAAAATAGATAATTTCAAATCACCTTCTTCACAATATTTATATGAATTTTCATATATGCGCATGTTGATGTGACATTGGAATCACAGATGATTGAAAATTTCTATCTATACAGAGTAATACTTTCTATGTAGTTTGAGTCATTGGATAGAGTAGAGTCCATAATCCAATGATTATATCCACACCAAAAATGATAGTTATAGCCACACCGAAAATGCTACTCCCGGTATATGATAGAAATTCCGAAGATGATTTTATGTGCATCGAGTGATTGATGAAAGGAATTGGAGTCAAGACCAAGTCCGACAGGAAGAAGGAATGGAGGATGGTTGCCACCATCTTACGGAACAGAACCCCTTTTACACCAAAAAGGGAAAGCAGAGGAGGTCCGGAGGCCTTTGACGGAGACGGAAAAAATGATTGCAGTCCTACGAGGAGAACCATTACATCCCACAAAGTAATGGAAATAATCAACCTGTAAGATCTTCATGATCTTGCTGATTCATTTGCGGGATTAAATCTCGTAGAAATCAAGACAGGAGAGCTAGTACAAAGACCTCCACCACAAGAGAGCTTCGGGTCACACAATCCACCCGAAGGAGATCACAGCATGCCACATAGGGACGATTTCACCTCAGCAACTTTGGATCCCCCTGTTGGCACGAGGAACCGTTCCCGAAGGCCAGATATTCATCAGACGCCCTACGGAAAATCCCAGCTAGATCCAATCCATCCATATGGACTTATGCTCAACATGGATATCTTGGATTTCAAAAACAGAGAAATTCTTATTGATGAATGGGCTTCAACAATGAGAATAGCAGCAGGGACACTTGACTTAAGCAAAGAAGGATTCATTTTACTTCTAAAAATGAGTCTGGAAGGATCAGTCAAGATTGCCTGGGATCTAGGAGACCCAGGAACCAAGGAAGAAGTCTTAGCCGGAGAGTCCCTGAAAGAGATCGTGGACAAGATGGCAAGATTCTTCAAAATCTATTTCCTCGGAATAAGCTACTTCGAAGGTATGGAGGAAGAAAAGGGTAAGAAATACAGACAAGCTCTAATTAGCCTGGAACTACATGACATCTGCTATGTGGACGAATACATCAAACTCTTTACAGAGTATCGATGGAAGTCAAAGATAGCGGAAAAGGATGCGGTAGAGCTGTTCTTTGCCAAAATTCCAAGCCCATGGAGAGAAATGTTTATCCAAGAGTATACACCGCATGCAATCGAGACGGTGGCCAGGAGAATGTCCTTTCTTAAAGTCAAGCTTGCAGAGTGGTGCTATCAAGCAAAACTCCAAAAGAATTTCAAGAAACTCAGAGGAATCAACAAAATGGCTCCGCTTTGTTGTACGACAAATGATATCTCTACGATCATTGGGAACTACCTACAAAGGCGAAAGATGAAGAAGCACAGAAGTCATCCATATGCCCGAGGAGGTAGTTCAAGAAGAAGTAGGTCTTCATGGAGACCTAGAAGGGTCTGGTCAAAACAGAAAGCCCGAAGCTACAGATCGGGGCAAAGATCAGGACCAACAAGAAGTAGAATCTCGTCGACAGGTTCTAATCAAGCCAGTTCTAGCAGAACACCGTCAAAGAAAACTTTCAGACGCACACCTATTCGTGCAAATGAGAGTTTCAGAGATTGTAATTGCTGGACATGTGTAGCAAGAGGACATATCTCTACAGATTGTCCGGAAAACCAAAGCCGAGGAGTAAGACAGTTCGAGCATACCAAGGAATTTGAAGATGCTGTCTATTTTTAGGATTTGGTACAGGTGTATCAATTTGAGGATATTCCCTCAGATGAAAACATCTACGAAGAGGAGATCTATTCTGAAGATGGAGGTGAATCTAGCTCAGAATCAGAGTGAATGAGAGTTCCTTCAACACGTAATTAGAGAAGAACCATCGGGGTTTTTCTCGCATACCACATTTTCTCATAAAACCCTTATGAGGATCATGAAAGAAGAGCCAAAGCTTCAAATGTATGATCATTTACAATTGGAGCATTGGAAAAAGCCATGGATATGATTGGTCTTCGTAGCAGAAAGTATCAGATTATCATATGGTGACTACAGTTGAATTTGCGATCCCAATGGAATTCACGGGAAACCAAATTGAGATGCAATTAATCCCCTACAGAGAAATCCAGGAGATTAAGAACAAGGTCAAAAGAGAAGTTGCTAACACCCTCTCATGGATTCATATTGGAGCCATTAGAGTAATCATCAAGGCAACTTTCAAGGAAGGAATTGATTCGCCCCTCAACCTGGCGATCTTTGACAAGAGAATCCCGAACCTCAAAGATTCTTGTTTGGGAGCTGCGGCAGGAAATCTGTATGCAGGAAAGATGGCTTTCAACATCTATCCGATGATTGCATACAATTTAGGAGATCGAGACTTCAACAAAGTTCTCACTCTTCATCAAGATTTTAAAAGAGAAGATTTGATGAAAGAAGGGAACAGGCCTTACTCGATCACCTACAAAGTGTCCTACGCACTCTCGAATACTCATCACTCCGAGGTATTCTTGAGAAAGGAATTCATCAAAGTCCCCAGAATCTTCGAAGACTTCGCCAAAGCAGTATTGCCGGACATCATTGATACTCCGACAATAGGAGAAATCGACATGAGGATACAAGATCAACCTGTTTTGAACAGAAGCAGGAGCCTCATGATCGAGCCAAGAAGGATGTCTTTCCAACAGGATAGATTAATCAGCAACTATCCCGGGGAAAAACAGAAGGCACCCTCAAGCAGAATTCAGAAAGTTCCTGATGTATTCCAAACAATAGGAAAACTGAAATGCCCAGAAGGCTGGAGAGCATATAGTTTTTGACATCACTGAGAAGAACAATATCTTCCCCTGCGATGTCCTATATTATTTGCAACAACCTACAGTTGGCAAGTTTCACGGAAACCTTCAAATTGGTGAAATTGCTCTCACAATTGAAGGAATTGCTGGACGGATCCCAGAACAGCTTATTCTAGGGATTGAATTTCTTGAGGAACATAAACCTTGGGAAAGATTGCAAGATGGAATGGAGTTCACGGTGGAAGGAAAAAGATATCGAATCAGATGACCACCAGTGTCATCCAGTCCATTCTCCATATACATCTCCATTGGGATGTTATACGAGAAGTACCGGGCAGAATACTTTGCAGCATACATTGACTCAGGAGCTGGAATATGCACTGCCAGGCGAGAAATCTTCCCCAAAGACGTTGGTGAGAAATTACCAGCCATTGCCGGAATAGACTTTTCCAAACGGATCCTTATTCTAAATGAAGGAGTCAGGGGAGCGAAAATAATTATCGGAGGAGCAGGCGGTACCCCGTGGTACAAAGTCAAAACTCCACCTATATATTTCCTTGATACATGCGCCGATATGCTGCTAGGAAACAATTTCCTATAGACATTCAAGCGGTTCTCGCAGGAGAATGAGACCAGGAGACTTATTTTCACAACCCTTTGTGATCATAAGATTATGTGCAAAGACTACGGGAGGCGTTCCACAGAAAATTCCCAATTAGTTTTCGTAACAAGCGTGGTGATGAAGGAAAACTTCGACACCCAAAGATGAAAGATCAGCGGAAATTTGGAGAAGCAATTCTTCAGTTCCGACAACAAGGTCCTAGTGAAAAGGATTCTCAAACTTTTGACTGGGTTAATAACATGTCTTTCAGAGAGCAGGATGAGGAAAGAGTAACTCCAGAGACCCTGTTGCTACTGAAAAATGCGTTACAAGAAGATGTTCCACAACCTGAATCTACTCTCGAAGAGCGAATCACTCTAGAGGATGTGAAAAGGAAGATTCGTAGGAACTACAACGAGGATCCACTGGCACGGTGGAACAAAAATGAGATCAGAGCTACTTTGAAAGTGAAAACTGGAAAAGAAAATGAGTATGTTAGTTACAGGCCGATCCTCATGAATCAAGAAGATCGGAAGGATATGCAGATCATACTTAAGGAGCATCTTGACCTTAAGTTAATCTCAGCAGGTATTTCTCCATACAACAGCCCAGGATTACTGGTAAGGAATCATGGAGAAATTAAACGAGGAAAGCCGAGATTGGTGATCAACTATAAAGGGATCAACGAAATCTTGGAGTTCGATGGATATTTTATCCCAAGCAGAGAACATTTGGTAAATAGCATCAAGAATGCCAAAGTGTTTCTAAATTCGATTGCAAGTCTGGGTTCTACCAAATTAAAATGGAGGAAGCAAGCAGAAAGTTCACAGCATTCTCCACACCACAAGGACATTATATCTGGAATGTCATGCCAATGTGATTAGCAATTGCTCCCCAGATATATCAGAGAAAGATGGATAATCTTTTTAAGGATTACTTCAGCTTCATGTTCGTGTATATTGACGTCATCCTTATAGCATCAAAAAACATGAAAGAACATCTTAAACATCTGGAAATCTTTTCAGACGTTTGTTACAAGGAAGGATTGGTGCTTTCCGAAAAGAAAGCAGTAATTGCTACAAGACAGATCGAGTTCCTTGGAATCGAGATCGACGAATCTGGAATCATCCTGCAGAATCATATTGTTGAAAAAGTACAAGGATATCCGGATGACCTTAAGGATTTAAAACAACTTCAGAGTTTTTAGGAGTTGTTAATTTTGCTGGGATGTTTATCAACAATCTAGCAAACCACAGGAAGGTGTTCAGTCCACTACTCAAAAAGATGTTAAGTTTGAGTGGAAGGAAGATCACAGACAAGCTGTCAAGCAGCTTAAAGAAGTATGCAAGCAGCTACCAAAGCTTGCAATTCCGAACGACGATGATGAACTGATATTATATACAGATGCCAGTGATCATTTGTGGGCTGCAGTTCTCATGAAAATTACACCAGAAGGAAAAGTGCCATGCAGATATTGCATTAGACTATTTGATAATAACGAAGTTATCAGATGGCATATCAACGAGAAGGAGTTCTTTGCTGTTCGAAAGGCTTTTAAGAAATGGCCACTTTTCCTACTTGCAAAGAAATTTATCTTGAAAATAGATAATACGAATGTCAAGGCCTTTTTAAAAAATAAAATTGAATCAAAACCAGAAAAGGCTAAACTTTTAAGATGGCAAGCTGAATGCCAATATTATGATTATGATATTGTCATTGTAAAATCTGATAAAATATTCTTGCAGATTTTTTGACGAGAGATGGAAGCGAGTGAAGCTAATTCCATCATCACGAGATCAAAGCACATCCGAGAAAATCTGGAGGAGCTAGACAAGAAGATCAACGGCCTGGTGATTAATTCTCAGGTTGCGGGTCAAGTACAGGAACTGGATCTCACGAAGGTCCAACAGGCTATGAAGGCTACCATGCAGGCTCACACCTGTTTATGGGACAATCTTTATATTCCCCTCCGACGGGATGCTTCAGCGGTGAAGCTAAAGTCGTGTTTCAGAGAGCCGGGCTCATCAACCGGTGTGGAGGATTCAAGTACCGCCACTACAGGTCCTAGTATTGATCCTTTCGGGGAAGATACAGAAGGAAAAATTGATTCCAAGGTATCTGGGATATCTGACGAATCGAGCCAACCCAGCACCTCAGGGGTTAAAAAGGGAGAGATTAATCTTAGGCCATCGGCGGGCAAATCTAAGATTAATACTAACGAGAATATTGTTTCCCCAACTTCCCCTTTGCAGGAATACCATAGATCATGGGAGAAACTTTGTACAAGAGTGAGTATAATTCCTGGAAAAATTACAGCAGACTGGTGAGGAAAATACCCAAGAATGTGGATGCATCCTGGTGTTAAACCAGGAAGTGTTTGTGAGTGGTTTGATTTTGGCTGCCTAGCCTCAGTCTTTACCACAGCACCAAGTTTTCCGAAAATCACAAAATTACCAGACTGGATCTATGAAGGAGTGTATGACTCATGGCAAAATAATCATACACTGGGACGAGGAGATGTTCTGGAGCCGAAATTCATAACTACAGCCCCAGAAATCACAGGAAAAGGCCTTCACCCTAGCTTTCATTTTGTAAAGTTGCAGAGGCCTAACTGGAAGGCGATGGATCAAATAAAACCACCGTCCGAAGGAACAACACTTGTTTCCCCGCTCACAGAGGATGACATTACGACCAGAAGAGCTTGGGGATTATGGGTCTGTCTCACGGAGATGGACAAAGTCAAGTATCCGTTAAAAATATTCCAGAAAACAGCGAACTGATCATTCATGGTTATTGCCATGACAAGCCATACTACAAAATTTACCGAGGACATCTTTGAAAAGAAGAGGCAGATATTATGGGACAACAAGATTCCGGCAACCAAAAAAACTAGCCGGAAGTTCTGCAACATGGCTCTTGTGGGAAGATGGCAGGACCACATCTGCCCGAGCTGCCCAGAGCAGAAAGAGCCACTGTTCGGGAAAGGATTCCCTGTCAAACGGGACCAAAAGAAAGAGGACAAAGCTGGACCTGGCAAACATGGAAGATTCCCACGCGGACTGCAAAGGCCAAATTTTTAGGGACCACAGGGAGACAAGAGCCACGTGACTCTGACAAGGACTACTACCATTTGCGAAAGAAATCAAAATGGTAGGACAGCTCTTCGGCCGAAAGTCGAAGGGACCACAAGAAAGAAGACGCATGCAATGACGTCTGATTATTAACAAGAGTTGAAGTCCGGATTTCACATCCACCTCCAGACTTCTATAAATACCAAGGCATTCAGGAAGCTAAGGACATAAAAAATTCTCCATAGTTTTCTGAAAAAATAAATAAATAAATATTGTAGTATCCAAGCTGTGTAATCTTCAGCTTTCTTAGCTTGGTAATATTTCTTTTCTTTCTTTCATTTCATAAGTGTCTGTAATATTGTTCTGTTTGTTAAACGTGTATGTGTTCTTGAGTCGAGCCCCATCTATATGAGAGGCTAAACAAGTCCGCCTCCTCCCAAAAGGAGACGTTTTAATGTAATAGATATTATAAGTATTCCAGAATAAAAATAAGGTTGTTGCCCAGCTATCTCCCAGATTTCTTTAACTCTTTTTTATATCTTGATTATACCTTACGCCCTAAGGTAGGAAACGAATTAGGGATGTGCTGTGCGGTTTTTGAAGGAGTCGGATAACTGGCAGACTAGCCTCGCCCGTGTACTGAGGTTGAATGGTGAGGAGTCATTCGTAAAACAGTCTGGAGGCAGTAAGTTTTCGACTGGTGGCGTTGCGACACCTCACCCGGTGCCGTTATGATCAAAATGGTATATTTCAGTTTGTTAAAATTTTATTGTAATACTGAAGCATATTGGGCCTTTTATTGTTTTTTAACATGATCTTCAAATCGGGTTGTGGATTATAATTAGAATACTGTTACATGAACTGTGAGTCCTTTGCAAAAGTATGCTCTTGGGTTCGCCCGAGATGACAGAAACCGAAGGATCTCATGTTCATAAATGCTACTGTTTCGTGAATAAAAGGATAAGGAAGATGATAAATAGTATATAGATGCTTATTTGTTCTTTAAACATTTTCGTAGTGTTGATAATGTAATTTTATTAAGAGTTGGTGGGACCACATGGACCACTTGGACCACATGGGGGTTTTATAGTCATTTCAACCAAGAATGGACCTAAGTGAACTAAGATTTTTTAACTAGACTATGATGAATTAAGTTTCAGAAAAGGGTACCTGCCCGCAATTTTCCATACTTTATAATGACGTTATATATTTTATTATCAAAATTTACCCCTCACAATATTTTTCCTTAACAGAAATAGATTTGGGAATGTATATCTAGAAGTCCAAATGAAAATTATTATATGATTCTTTAAACTATGCTTCAATTTTTTTTTTTAAAATTAAGATTAAGGTTGTTTTTGAAAAAAACACATCTCACATCTCAAATAAAAGATTATGATGTATTCTTTCTTAATATATATACTATATTATAACGTGTGAGCACCTTAGAGTAATCACTTTGATATGATCATTGTGAAATTTCAAAAATACCCTATATTTGCTTTAGTAATAACCATGAGACCATGATATAAATCGGAAGATCACATATTAACTTCTCAACTTAGTTCCCAATTTTTCATCAGTTTTTTTCCTTCCGAAAATATGTTCAACCATTTTTTCTCTTCCCCATAAAAAATCATATTTAAATCAGATTTTAAATATAAAAATTTAGTACATATACAAAATATAAAATATAATATTTCATTACACACGCAATGCGTATGCGTCGGCCGCTAATAATATATAATATATAGAGATAAAAGAGAGAATAAAACATTTCACTGGAGAATTAGGATCCAAATTGATCCAAAAAAAAATATTTGTTCATGCTACGATCACAAGTGCAATAAGTATCAGATGTGAAAGGATGAAAATGAATGATGCAACAATGAAGAGTAACATTGAACAATCTGGAAGAGGTTAACATCTTACAATAATAAGAAGAAGGGGAGGTTCAAGTAGATGCGACAGTGGGCAAAGAGACTGAAGAGAATGACGCATGTGAATAAATAGAGGGAAAAGTAGTTGTAAAGGTAGTTAAGCAAGGTTGAGCTATAAAAATACTTGAAAACACACATTTCATTCATTCAGAACATTAATAAAAATCTTCTTTCTTGAGCTCTAAGCTTTCTTCTTCCCTTTCCCAATTTTTAGAAGACCGACGATCTCGAACTCGTCAATCACAATTGTATCAGTTCATGTATTACAAAACTACAATGGTAGGACACACCTTATATGTAATTATGATGTCCCGAGTTCACATTAACTAGATACGAAAATTTACAGCCCTCAACTACCGTAGCGCATGTAGGCCAGCCGGATTTTTTGATGTTACCCCTGGGGTCTATCCATAATATATTGGGAATATCCCAAATGGAATATTCCCAATGTATGGTAAGATGTATATATCACTAAGGACAGGCATCTATGCGTCACTCTCAGGAGCCGACTGGACCACAGATGCCGCCCGTTTGCCATCTCTAACATTAACAAAGACAAAAACACAAAATTTTTCTATCATTCGGTTGTGACCTTCTGATCACCATACCCAAAAAATGTCCTACATGTCCAATTATAGTGAAAATTAAACAAATAAGAGATGCATAGTATCCTCAAATCCAGAACTAATCTTGCATCAAATATACACGGGGTCTATGAGTCTGATTAGTGTGTCTATACAAAGCACCATTCCATCACCAAAGAAACGAGTCTAGTACACCTATATATATTTCATTGTTCTAATATTTTTTCCTCAAATACACATATATACAAAGAACACTGTCATGTCTGTTCAACCTCACATGTATCAGGCCAACGTTCCCCGAAAACATTTTGTATCATCTGCTACATTCGATACCGCGTCTTTAAATAGAGGATGTTGTAATAATATCAAACCTTTTGACAAGATCTTCAAGCAGTTTTTTACATTCCATGGTAGACCTGAGGAAGAAATTTGTTTATAACTTATATATGCATAACCTCATTAACCATGGTGCCAAGTCACATTTCCGAGTTCAAACAAAGAATAACAACCAAGAGTTATACCTTGATTGTTCTATCGGCCTGTCCAACAAATAGCTTCCCTTCCCAGTACAGGAGAGCGATTATTACAGAATCACATGCAATAGTTCCAACGGGAATCGAAATTATTACATCTCCATCTTCTGCTATCTCCTGCATATCACAAACTTGACTGAAAATAGCAAAATAGAATGGGACCCATGCTTATTTTTTTCATAAATAACATTTGCTTAGAGAATATTCAAGAACATGGCATCAAGTTTTGAAAAAAACTGTCTAAAAAGTTGAGTAGATTCAATTGTATTATCAATAAGGTGGTATGTTTAACTCCAGATCAATCAAAGTATATGAAATTAATGGTTGCAATGAAAACTGGCATGTACTTTACTCGGCTACCTGCACATAAATTTTCTTATCCCATCCCCCGCTAAACAGCCATTTCCCCTTCTTGCTGACAGAGAAGACCGAACCATTGTGTGTCTGTGTGGACTGCAGAAGCACATCGTTATGCCACACCTAAAAAGAAAAAAGGCAAATAAGAACCAATCTTTCTATCACCAATCAGAGCACAAATTGCTATCAATAATTAGTAAACTTTGGTTTTTAGAACGTTGAATTGGAACACATGCGCTTGGACGTGTCAACTACGGAATGGAGATTGGATGCTCATGTTCTCTTTCCTCTCTTTTTTTTCCTTTTTTTAGTATTGCAATTTTCTTAAAGAAAATGAAACCATTTACCTTTATGCAACCATTTTCGTGACCCACAAACAGCAAATGGTGCTCTGCAGAAAGAGACGTGATAGAGGCCAAATTTCCGAGTTTGTCTTCCCCCAAGACTGCTAAAGAACTATGATCACTAAGAGACCATAAGCGGACAGTCCCATCCCAGCTTCCACTATAAAGCACACCATTGCAAACTACCAGTGATGACACGACTGACTTGTGACCACTCATAGAACACGTTAGGGTGTAATCCTGAGCAACATTGATTCAAATACTGCAATTATTGACTGAAATATAACCAGTGGAGGAGTTACGAAAGAGTAAATACCTGCAGAGACCATGTTTTTATTAATTTGTCACCACCGCCTGTGTATAGATATCCGGCTCCAGAAACGGCTAGTGCATGAATGCCACTAAAGCGCCAATCTTTCTGCTCGCACAACTTCTTTATTGGCGCATTATTAAAGGGAAAACTGGCTTCCCAAATGCATATAACACCTTCATTATCACCACTGATGCATAATGGTTCTGTTCCATCGACAAAACATACAGCCATAACTCTATGATCGTGACCTTTAAAAGAATGCACATGCGTAAAATCCTGATATTAATTTGACAAAAAGAATAAGAATATTAGAAGGGGTATCCAATAATAAACCAATTCCACATGCAAATAAAAAAATGTGCACCCACAGTTAGAAGAAAGAGAATCAAATCTTGCATTTCTGAAATGCAATGTAAAATTTTAGGATAACACATTTTTTCATAATATTTAGGAAATAGAAGCACGTTTTGTATGCAAATGGCTTATAGCCACTCCACAGAAGGAGAAGTTTCTGGTCAGATGTCTTTCTAAAAGAATGCCTTGAAAATCTTTCTTTGAAGCTGTTTTAGCTTAGGAATATTTGAAATCTTGCTATTTTGAAGTAATTTGTAATATTATGGTCCTTGAATCTTAATTTCGTCATCGATATTTTGAGTTCCATTTAGGGTCCTCGACTGTATTTATCAAATAATCGATGTCTTTTTTAAGTTCGTAGATACTTGCATAAATCTCAGCCTCTGATGAGTTGTTCCACTTCACAAATCAAGAAGGTGACACCTAAATTTGCCTACTCACCGAAGATTTAACAAGAGTTTTAGCACAAAACAGATACCTGCAGAGACCATACACGGACCATCTTATCATATGAGGAGCTGAACAGGAAACCTCCTATACAAAGTAGAACAAATGGACATCAAACATCAAGCTCAAAAAAAACAACAAAAGAAATGATAGCACGGTATTTGGATGGAATGATTTATGAGAAAACTTCATTAAATCCAATCAATTTGTGTGGATAAATTTCAAATTTGTTAAAACCTTAGACAACCAATCATTTTAAGTTATTTTTTCAACCATTACAATGTGTTTCAAATTATCAATTATTGAAATAATTCAGTCCTTCAAATCCATCCCCCAAATCAAATACTTCAACAAAAACAACCTTAGTTCATTAGAATTGAGAGGCTTCTAGAAAACAGAAAAATGCAGGTACATAACTGTTAATAAACATATTCTTCTTCCAAATGCTTGACGGGTATATTGCTTACACGAACTGACATAAAAACAAAATCTTTACAAAATTAACATACAAACTGATAATTATAATGTATGAGCAACTTCGTAATGATTCTAAAGTTTTGTCTTTACTGCCTAATAGATTGAAGCCCAAAACCAGTCAAACTTGTGATAACTTTGATTTTGTTTTATTTTTTTCTTGTTGCTTCCAATTTCTCTCATTTCTTCATTTTAAACTATGGTATAACACAAAATATCTTTTTTCAGGAAATACGGTATAACATGTTATTTCCACCAAACAAGACTGCAGAAACAGATTGAAAATGCTGAATGGCTAAAAATATAGTGATTGTTTCATATGATGAGAATTTCTCTACAGAGAAATCAATAAAATTTCAGAATTGCTTTTAGAGTTCAATATCCAACTACTACCAGTTAATCATTTGTATAAAGGGACTAATTTATTCGTTCATATGCGGAGAAAAAGTGATCCAACCTTTTTATTACATTTCTAGTATATAGATTTCTATTACTATCAACGAATAGGCAACAACAATTTTGGTGAAAGCCATCTTTAAACTTCTGACAGAATTAAAGCATCATAGTGACTCAAGGTTTATGCAAGTCGTTTTGTCATTTCCTTCCGGTCAAACTTCAAATTCTGAAAGGTCATCGAAATCCATCAAAAAGCAAGGAAAACAAACTCCTCACAACTCAATGCATAAACTGATTAGATATATCATACAGAATGAAATGGATAGAAAAAAAAATATGGCAATCATATAGCGATGCAAAATGTACCCCCAATAGCTAATCCTGTGATACAATCAAAATGTCCTTTCATCTCAATACATTTCACACGTCCCTTGGACAACCCATCACCAACATCTCCATTTATCGCTCCAGTTTGATCAACTTTATCTCTTTCGCTATCACCTTGAACACCTATCAACTTTTCGTTAGTTTCCTCAACTATATGACATAGCTCTCCTAGCACTACACAGTAGCCTAAGTTTTCCTTTTTTATTTCCGACTTTAATGTGATTCCTTTATCATGACGTGGTTGAATAACCAACTCTCTTAGGAATTTCCATAGTTCAGTTATAGTTGGTCGATTTTCAGGGTCAAACTCAAGACACCTGCACAATACATCGTTTAGAACAAAGCATTCCAATCCCACTCTACCTTCTAACAGAGCCATTGTTTTTCTAAACCAAATCAAATACAAGCCAGAATAGTCAAATTCCTTCTTGTCAGTAATTGCATTGGCAACACTGTGTACGTGAGTTCTCATCTCTTCCAAGAAAGAGTTGCCAATAATAAGCCAAACCAATAAGCTAGCGATTGACCAAACATCTGAAGCACCCGAAACTTCACATTCCGGTTTCCCACAATGCAAATCAAAACCCTTCTCCGTAAGAAAATGTAACATTGTCTCTGGACTAATGGACACCAGATTTTCATCCAATATAGAGTCCTTCAAACTAATTTCCAAATCTTTGTGACCCTTTCTTATCACTGTGTTCAATCTCCTCCCCATATTCAACACCGCAGCTAAATCAACAAAGACACGACCAAATTTATTGAAACCAAGACAACTCAAACTCAGACAACCGATAGCCAATCCTTCCAAATGCAAACAACTTAAAATTTCACATAACTCCATTCCAAGCATCCCAAAACCTCTCATTTCATCAATACTCAACCTCTCCCCCACCTCTCTCTTAATCATATTCTTCAGTAAATCACACGATTTAAACTTCTCAAAAACAATATACACACACTTATCATTCTCATCATACCAAAAACCATAAACCTTCGCCACATTACAGAAGCTGAAATTCAAACGCAAGATTAAACCCAATTCAATTTTCTCTTTTTCTTTCATCGCATACAAAACGCTCACTATTCTTGACTCGTAACTATGCTTGAAATAAGTTGTTGGACTTTCATCCTTCATAAAAATCCCAACTTTAACAAGTCCCAACATTTCATTCTCCCTCACAATATCCCCCACAAAATGATCACTCCCAAAAGACTTCAAAATTTTTCCGCAAAGCATCCCATGGTCATCTTCTATACCCTTTTTCTCGATCATTACACTGTCTTCAGGTAGAACCCACCTTTTCCATTTAACATAAAATTCATACGACCATGATTTCGGAATCAAAGGCATAGGAAGCGACAGATTCTCATTCTTTTCCCTCGTAGATGATCGGGAATTATCCCTTTTGCCCTTGGCGGGGTGGTGCTGTAGAACCGAGGAGATGTGGAGGAGATCGAGGTTCTTGGGGAGAGTCGAGGGACAGTTGGCGAATTTCACAAGGAGGGTGCAAACAGTGCAGCGAAGGGTGTTGGGGAAGGGATTGGGGAGCTGTTTGAGACAGGCCTCGCAGGTGGTGTGGCCGCAGGAAAGTACACGTGGGATAGCGGAGATGGTGTCGTAAGGCTGCAGGCACACCGGGCACTCCGGCGGCTCCGCCTCTTCCATGGCGGGGATGGAATTTGCCGGCTGAAAAGCTGGAACTGTTCTTATGCTGATTTTGCATTTTCGGTTAAACATATTTGTTCAAAAAAGGAAAAACTTTTGTTTTATAAATTTTTATATTCAAAATCATATAAAATTTTATTTAAATCGAATATTTAAAATTTAATTTTATAATTAATATAAAAAATTATAGAGAAAACAATTTAAGTCTCTATTATTTATATATATATATATATGTATAAATATATATATAATTTTTTATATAATTTATCTTTCACAACAGAAGAAAAAATGTATTATATTTTAAAAACACAAGTGAAATTTATAATATATTTGATTAATATAAATTTTCTAGTAAAATATATTTATTTCATTACTATATATTCTATATATATAATTTGCTATAGTTTTATCTCTCAAAACAAAAGAAAATTGTACTTTGTTCTGAAAATAAGTAAAAAATTATACTATATTTAACGATAATGAATTAATCAAACTTAGATTCTACTAAAAAAATATGGATTATATTATAATAATTTGTATATTAAATGTGCAAAAGTTATTTAGGAATAAAATATTTGATTTTGACCAATTGACTTTCGTGAATTTAGTAAAATAAATTTTTGGGAAAATTACCAAAAACATCATATAGTTTATTTCCAATTTCACTTTGCAACCATTGTTTGAATAATACAGTTTACATCATCGACTTTCATGAATTGTAAAACTTTGCATCATCTTCACTCGATTTTGTGTTTTTATCAAAACTTTATTGCTAGATTTCATCATCGTCTTACATATTCAAACTTAAAGACTTAAAACTAGCTATTGCAAAAAAATTTTAAAATCAAAATAAATATTTGGGGTGTCAGTTCCATTTTCCATAATCGCTAACTTGAGAATTTCGATACTAAAAATATTATTTTTTATTTTTTAAAATTTGAAATAATTAGCTTAAATAGATCTAATTTTGAGTATGTAAGAAGACGATCGAATTCGGCGATACATCTTCGATAAAAATACAAAATCGAGTCAAGAGTATGCAAAGTGTTACATTTCATAAAAGTTGGGGATGTAAACTGTAAATTTTCAAACAATTGTTGCAAAATGAAATTTTGACCAAAACATATGATGTTTTATGTAATTTTTCCTAAATTTTTTCACTTTTTTAATTCAAAAATTTGTAGCATTATTATTTTTAAATTAAATATGGCGCAAATGACGATCGAAGAGACATAATTCAAAATTACATATAAAAATATGGAGTCTTGATGGATTAACAAAACGCGTTTTGTTTAAGTCGCTACTTGACATCTTGGCTTTCGGTGCATTTGGCTTATTTTCTTCGCCGATCCAATTTCCCACCGTCAGATTTTGACTCAATTCCAATAAGGTGAGACTTAATCCCACTGTGTTGAGACCCTTATGAACTTTCAATTTGTTTATGGTTGAACTCATTCAATTTTTTTATAGATCGAGATTTGTTATTGGATTTGGATTGGGTTTTCGCTAGATTGTTAGAAGTGAACTGCATTCCTGATCTGGGTCATTTTTTTTAACTGGTTTAGTTTAGCTGCAATTTATCTTCTGGTCGTGGTTTGTTTTGGGTGTAATCGCACGCAGTTTTGTGTTAAATCGAGTTCGCAAGCCGCAAAATTGTAGATTATGTGGTTCATTTTGAAGTTCAGAAGTTTACTCATGTCACGGTCTGATTTCAGGGGTGAGCAGGGTTTTTTGAAATTTTATTTCTAATTATTTTTGGAACTCACAAGTTTTTGCTCCAAAATATATTAAATCACCCCTTGATGGAATTATTGGGTTTGTCATGGTATATACTGAATTTTATGGCTAAAAAGATGGCATGTGAAGCAACAGATATCTTGAAATAACGTGTATGTGTCTGTGTGTGCAAGCAAGCACAGCTGATTCTCTGTGTATATGTGAGAAGATTGATCACTCTTGTGATTTCTAACCTGTAATGTGGAGCTTTAAGTGAATTTTTTTCCACAAGATTTGTGTGTCGGGCATATCTGCTTGATGTGGAAGTAGATTACTGACCTCCAAAAAGGGGAGCTATCAACTTGGATTGGAGCTTAGCATCACACAAATGTTCCATGAGTTTTCCTGTTTCTTGAATTGAAATCATGTTTGGGGACAAGAAGAAGATCTGTAATCTTGGGATAGTTTTCTGTATGTATGGTTTCTGATTTTGGCGGTCTAATAATCAATTTATGTATATCTTTTGAACTTTAGAATTCTGATTTCTTGTGGTTGGTTGACTCTTTGGGTAGTCGGATATCTGGATCCCAGTTATGGCATTCGATACCGACACTCATATTTTACATATCAAATGAACAAGTGTGAAATGATACACTCTTAAATGTAAGTGTATATGCCAGCCAATATATGATAAGTGGACTGGGACATTGCAACTTTGAGGTAGAAAAAAAGTGGGCTGGGACATATGGGTGAGCATCCAAAGAAATCTATGACTTGTAATCTACAGCTGCCCTGCTTGGAGTAGACACAAAAATTAGAGAACTATGATTACCGCTCATTTAAGTTGCTCAAGTAATATACTATAGACCATTTTGTGAGCGAAAGTCATATTGATGAAGAATGAGGATATTTAGTTGTTAGATCAAGGGTGAGAAGCGAGACCAATTAGAATGTTACGTGGATATGAAAAATAAGATCTTGCAAATACTTTTTTAGCTTTGGTATTTGAAACATTGTAGTTGTTTTTAGATTTGGGATTTCGTTTGTCTTCTAGATAACTCTTACTTGATCCATACTATACTTTTAGGAACATTTCATATTTCTAAGCTACTCATTAGAATCATTTGAAAGTTATCTCAAATCTTTAATGGATGCATATGCGGCTTGCAGTATATAAATTATTCTAATCACTAGTTGTTGACATCCATTAGTTGTTGACATCCATTTGTTTTTAAATTCATTAGGTATCGTTCTAACGAGTTTGATTGTGTTTCTCGATTTTTCAATGTCATTGCAGTAGCATGGCTGCGTCTGGGAGTTCAATGCTATACTCATTTCTCCTATTCGTTGCTACTCTATCTCTACAAGAAATGTATAGATCAAAATTAGCATCTTCAGAGTTATTTACTATTCTTGGAGGATTTACCAGCTCTCTCTTATTCCTTTTGCTTCTAACAGTAAGAAAGTTTTCTGTTGATGGCTTTACTTATGATGGTGTAAGGCATGGTCTGAACCTTTTTCTTATGCCTATCATCTACTTTCTTTCTTTCTTATTTTTTCTATAAATCAAGACAATCCTCCATTATGGACAATTGGAGTAGCGTATATCAAAGTGCTTATCTATTTCCAATTCTTAATTGGTAGAAAAGGCTACCAGTTTTTAAAGTGAGCCTCCTTTATATTATTATAAATATACTCGGTTTTGTCCCCACATTTTTTTAAAATAAATTTCAGTTGGTACTCCTGATGATTAGTCTTTGAGATTGCATCTTCAATCTACAGAGCCTTGACAAAATCCTTTTTCTCACATGCATTTTAGTGTTTGGTTTAAATTGGGAGTTTTGGGTGAAAGTTTTCGGAAAATAAAATGTGTATTTGGTATCGATTTGGGAATTCAAAATTGCTACTTAATATATTTTGGGTTAATCTAATAATATAATCATAGAGCAATTCTTTGAAATGATGAAAAGTTTACTTCAAAGTAATGATTATATTAGAAGATGACAATGAGAGGGAAATTTTGTTTTGGGAAAAGAGAATAAAAATAAACAATATTTTTTTGTTTTTGTTTTGGATGGGAAATTGTTTCAGGAAATTAAAAAAAGGCTCTGCGAAGAATTTCTGATTTTTTCCTTGCGTTAATTCTTTGGATGTTGTATCAAAATCTGATTTACTTTTGGAACATTTTTCGTCATATATTCTGTAGAGCTGATCTCGTTGGGCCTTTTGATCCCTTTGTCAAAGTTCATACACGTACTTTGCAAAGTCATATGTAAAGGCTCATGTTACTCCTAGAAGTTATGTTACTTGAGCAACATATACAAAACAATGCATGCATTTATAATTGCATTGTAATATATGCACTTTTTGCTCTTGATAAATGTCCAACCATGCATATGCACTCACCATTCTAAGTAGGAACTCAACATACTGGGTGATCCAGGTCATGGGCCAAAACTTAGCTGGGTTGGTAAATCTGGTCTTCTTATAAATACGAGGTTCGGTTAGCTAGTTTGGCTTGGTTGGCATGATTGTATTAGCGGGATCAGGTTGGGCGACCATTAGGCCCGTCTTTTATTTTTCTTATTTTTTTTGCTTTTATTTTTGGTGTTATAATCATTGATTCAATATCTCGATAATTAATTATTGTGTCAAAATTAAATTATTTGAAAAATAATTAAAATTATTATAATGTCATGGTGTCAAAGACAAACATTGATTTTTGGATTTAAGTCTCACCTATTAAAATACTTCAATATCTATAATTTGTTTATGATATATTAACATTTAATAGGTAATTGCGCCGGGTACTTGTTGTTTTTAATAAAAAATGAACATGTAGCCTGGACCGCCCCATAAATGATAAAACAAACCCACTCGATACCTCGATCTATTGGGGTTAAAGGCTTAGTAGTTATTATTGTTGATACCCCGATCTCGGTTTTTGCTTGGCCCAGATCGGACCACCGGGTTCTCCAGTCTAAATTGAAAGCCGTAAGTGTAAGAATCATAATATTAGATTCAACCCTCGGCCTAACACTGGAAAATTGGTGCTTAATGATTGTGTGAGTGATTTGCTCTGTTTAATTGACTGATGCATTTATAAGATGACTGTCGTATGTGCCTATGACCTGATTTTTTGTCTCCAGTTCATCGGAAATTATCAGGAAACAAATGGTATCAAGACTGGATGGGGCACTGGTAAGTGTGGTGATTACTTTGACAGATTCCTTTGTTAATCTATTTGCATCAAAGCCTGAGAGATGGTCAAGTTTTGCATTGTTATCCAAATATCAGACTATTTTCAGCATCACTAGCTTGCTGCTTTGTAATTTTTTTCAAAAATTTTTTTCTCTTACCCATTCATCTTCATCTTTTCATGATGCAGTTATAATAGCTGAATCCGTGGCACTCGTAGCCGCTAGCACTGTTCATCGAGTTTGTATCACAACCTGGTATGTATACTATGCATAAATTAAAGGAAAGAATATAAAGCTAAAACCATTGAGATAACTATTTACAAAGTTTCTTGATATATTTGCAGCTTTCTGTTTTCGGTTGTGATACTTTATGAGGTCAACAAGCTTTCTGGAATAATGATCAGCAAAAGTGAATCAAAGGCAAAAAGATATTGATTTTGAGAGTGATTCCTTTGAGGGATGTATTAGGTCCAAAGTGGCCTAACCCCTTCCCGAGGCTCGCGCATAGCGGGAGTTTCGTGCATCGGGTTTGTCTTCGTTGAGGCCTGTTAGAATAAACCATGGTTCTCCTACCCTTTATACTATTGTTTTTTTTCATGTGTAGTTCAAATGTTGGACTTGTTAGTTAGAAGAGTAAGACTCAGAATTTTACAGCGATATTCACTTATTTAATTCAAGGGAAATTAGTGTGAGAGATCAACTCATATGTACTTATCTAATTGTTCCATGATTAACATCTGTGGGTTTGTAAATAATAGATATTTTATCTCATGTGGTTTGCAAAATATAAAACACTGTCCCACCTCACATGTCATACAATGGGTGTGGGTGTTTTGCACATATTCACAACCCACATATGTAAACTGTCTATTTTCAAACTACAAGAGTTAAATTCTATTTTCAAATCACATGGTGTAAGAGGAGTTCGTTGCCAAAAACACGTATATTTAAGTCCATCAAAAATATTGTTATTCTATATTCTTCGCTCAAGTGTCGGAGGAGTTTTATCGGGAATAATATGACAAACTCCAACACGATTTCGTTCGTGCCTTCAGGTCGTCGTCGTCGTCGGATGATCAAGCATCTGTTGGTGAGTGAGCAACATAAAAATTCAGCAGCATCAGTGAAAAAACGAGGGAGGATAAATAGATCATTGTTTCAGTGATCACCTAATGAAACACAACCATAGAGAGTATTAGTTAATGGAGACGAAACTTTTTACCTATAAATTTGTGACGACACTAATTTTTCTTGTGCGGTGCCAGATACTTGTATGTTGGTCAAATTTTTTTTAATTTGATCGAAAATAATATTTCAAATGACTGATTTTAAAAAACATTTTTAAAAAAACGACCATGCTATTGTCTTTTTTTAAAAAAAAAACTGATGTCCATCTTACTATAAACTGAACAAATAACATTTGAAGTTGCGTGCATCAATAATCGTTTAAGATATATTTTTTCTTAATAAATTCAGATCAAATCCGCGCATCAACAAAAACATATTTAATTAACAAAATTTTTTTTTCTAACTAAAATTTTTTTTAGTTAACAAATTAATTAGAAAAAATAAAATTATTTAACAAACCAAGCCTTTACTATTCATTTAAAGGCTTGGACACTTATTATAATATAAATAAAATAAGTAAATTATGCCTCCCCCTTTAGTAGATCTCCGTTTTGGCCTAAAGCCTCTTATGACATTGAATACAATAATAGTTTGTGAGCAGGTGCAAGTGTATGCATACAAATATGCGTGTGTATATATATATATCTTACTATCTTATAAAGTGTGAGGGTGCTAGAGAAACCAATTTGGTGAAACTTTTTTCAAAACCCCTAAATTTTCCTTCAAACTCCCTCTTTTTTCACGTTGTGTTCCACTTTATAAAATTTTAAACTTACCCCAACCTCACAATTTTCACGATTCTCACACCCATCCTAATAAACATCTAAAATTAGTCACCCATGTTTTCATTTTACAAATGAAATAACTCCTCCCTATTTAAAAGTTAAAGAGATGAGTTTACTATATACTGATGGGGAGAGAGAGAGACATTTGATATTGGAAGAAATCTTTTGATAACCAAATCTGCAGATTTAAAATTTAAATCTTTTTATCCTCTCAATTTATCGTTCAATCTCTAAGCTCAATATTCTTGAAGCTATATAATCTATACTCTCAATTTGTTCACAAGAAAAAGAAGTTCGTCTCAAGTTTGTCAATACAATCACAAGCAACAAAACCAATACTCCTCCTAGCAAATATTTGGTAGCTTTTATATTTGTTGTATTAGATAATTATAGTCTACATATATAATGACCAATTCATCTTATAATGTGAATTATGATGATGGAATTGATCAATTTCAACAAAATGAAGAAAGTGCAACAAATATTCAATCATCAACTAGAAGAACTTCTAAAAAAAAAACTAGTATTCGATGTAGAAAATGTTAAAGGGAAATGTTCAAGGGCAGTTTATAAAAAATGTAAAAAAGATTCTTGTTCTGATGGTACATGTTGTTTCTTAAAGTTGGGGTATTTATCTCAAAACAATTAATATACAAGTTTTTTTTTTTTTAAAGAGACAACATCTGAAAAGTAGTCAGCTTCAAATTTTTATGAATATGAACAGTCACTTGAAACAAAAGTTAAAAGTAGAAGAAAACATATTAATTGTTTGAGATAAATGCCGCATTGACATGCAATAAATTCTTATGTCAAGGCTTGCATTAAATTCTTTATTGCTCAGAACTGACCTTGACGTTGTTCCCAACAAATTAAGTCAAAGATTTTATTATTATATTGCAGGAAAATTAAAACCATTAATTATTATTAAAGGAATTTCACTAATAAACTTCAGTTCGATAACAGCCATTGAAACTGATTCAGTTGAATATCCACCAGTTGAAACCTTAAAATGAAAGGAAAAAAACGAATTCAAACCAACAATATTGTAAAACCAGTTGATAGATAAATATATTTGTAAAAATATATCATATTTTTGCGATTATTGTTGGGTCAACAATTCCCCTAACTAAGAAAGCAATAAAAACACAATTCCATGCAACAGACACAGGGCTCGATCGATCGAGCCTGGTGCTTGATAGATCGAGCACCTGTTTCCAACGAATGGAAAAAATCTGTCGTACGCGATCGATCGAGCCAAGTGTCTCGATCGATCGAGCTTATTATATTTTTTTCTTTTAATTTACTTCAAAATTCCAACAATCCCCACATGAATTAAATTAATGCATGTATGTAATTGAGTGCTTTGATGAATTATTATGACATCTGGAGAGATAACTTGCTGCTTTGAATCTTCCATAGTAGTATTCAATCGGATTTACTTGACTTAATAGTGAACTTATAGTATTGAACTATTTAGTCATCGGTGTAAACCAAGACAATTGAACCCACACCATAACAATTCTAACCTTAGTATAGGTTTGTTATGGTTGTGTCTGTTTCAGCCATGGACCACGCTTGGTTTCATAAGTGCTTTCCATTCTTTGAAGCGGCCACACTTCGCATTTACGTAGGTGATCTCCTAAATGAATATCCAGCTATACTCCAACATATCATAATATGTCTTAAGAATCATTAAAAGCCTTTTGTCTATCCTCATGCCCTTTTTGCAGGGTACACCCCTTATCATTGGAATGGGTCGGAGAATAATTCTCCAAGGGTTTTATACAATCTCATAGTTTGGTTGTCCCTTTTGAACCTAGATCTTGGGATCTGCAGTTACATAGGTTTGGTATCCACCACAAGATTTTGATTATAGGGTTTTAATCTCATTCCCCTCGATAAACTATATATTTGATCTCTATGCAAGCCTTCCGTGAGCGGATCCGTAATATGTTCCTTTGATTTCACGTAGTCAATCGACATAATGCCATTTGAGATCAACTGTTTAATAGTGTTGCGTCTACGACGTATATGTATAGACTTACCATTATACATGCTACTATGTGCCCTTCCTATAGCAGATTGACTATCACAATGTATTTTAATTGCATGCACATGTTTTTCCCAACAATAAATTTCTTCCAAGAAACTTCTAAGCCATTCGGCTTCTTCTCCCTCTTTATCCAAAGTTATAAATTCAGATTCCATAGTGGATCTAGTAATACAAGTTTTTTTGGTAGATTTCAACGACAATGCAGCCCCTTCAATGGTAAACACATAACCACTTGTCTACTTGGAGTCTTTGCGTGTCCGATATCCAATTTGCATTATTGTATCCTTCCAATACAACAGCATATCTTGTATAGTGCAATCCATAGTTCATGGTGTATCTTAAATATTTAAGTACACTCGTCAATGCCTTCCAATGATCATTGTTTGGATTGCTCGTGAATCTACTTAGTTTGCCAACCTTATATGCAATATCAGGACGTGTACATTACATGAGATACATGAGACTGCCAATTATCCTTGAGTATTCTACTTGCATGACAGGGTCTTCTTTGTTTTTAACCAAATGTAGATTCGGGTCATAAGGTGTCTTTACAGACGACGTGTCATTCACGAGAAATTTATCGAGTATTTTCTCAACATAATGAGACTGTTCCTTAAGATATCTTGGAGATTTTAATTCCAAGTATCACATCAGCTTCACCCATATCTTTCATTTCGAATGTTTCATTAACATTTTCTTTGTTGCGTTGATGATTTCTAAGTTGCTTTCCACTATGAGCATATCATCAACGTACAAGCATACTATTACATATGCTTTAGGCGTGTCTTTTTCATATATATGCATTTGTCACACTCGTTTCTTATGGCAAAGCACGAGGAGATTTATCATCAATATGATGATGGGAAACCATTTGACAACATTGTTTTGTCAAATTTTTCATGCCATTGTTTCGGTGTTTGCTTAAGCCCATATAATGACTTAACGAGTCTACACACATTTTTCTCTTGTCCGGGAACCACAAACCCCTCGGGTTGTTCCATATAAATTTCTTCTTCAAGTTCCCCATTGAGGAATACCATTTTTACATCCATTTGATGTATCTCTAAATTGTTTTGAGCATCGATATAAATGATCACTCTAATAGATGTAATTCTCGTGACTGGCTAATATGCGTCAAAGTAATCAAGGCCTTCCTTTTGTCTATATCCTTTCGCCACGAGTCTCGCCTTGTACTTATCAATTGCACCATCGGATTTATATTTCATTTTAAGAATCCATTTGCATTCCAATGTTTTACTTCCGGTTGGAGGGTCTACCAATTCCCACGTGTGGTTTTGCATTATGGATTCTATCTCGCCATTAATAGCCTATTTCCACATATGAGCATCAGGGCTAGATAATACGTCACTAACCGGTCTTGGTTCATTGTCCAACATATATGTCATGAAGCCAAGACCATAAGTCTTAGCCACTTTGCTCCTCTTGCCACGTTGGCTCTTCAATTTCTTTTGAGTCATAGATAGCTTCTTCAAACGTCCTTTTCTTAGGACATATTTCCTTGTTTGTTTTGTAGGGAAATATTTCTTCAAAAATACCACATTTCTTGATTCCATGATTATACCTTCATGCACATCACTTATTTCAGATTTATGTACTAAAATCGACATGCACTACTATTGTTAGCATAACCAATAAATACACAATCTATTGTTTTAGGCCCAATTTTCACTTGTTTTGGTTTTGATACTTCTACCTTAGCCAAGCACCCCAACACTTTCAAGTACTTGTAGGAAGGTTTGTGGCCTTGCCATAACTCATAAGGAGTTTCATCCTTATGTTTGTGTGGTGTTTTGTTTAGAATGTAGTTGGCCGACATGATTGCTTCCCTCCACAAGTTTTGTGGTAATCCAGAACTTATCAACATAGCATTCATCATCTCTTTTAGAGTACGATTTTTACGTTCGGCAATACCATTTTATTGTGGTGAATAGGGGGCAGTGGTTTGGTGAATAATGCCATACTCGGTGCAAAATTCTTCAAATGGTGTTCCATATTCTCCACATCTATCGCTTCTAATATTCTTTATCATTTTGCTACGTTGATTTTCAACTTCATTCTTGTATTGTTTAAATACTTTCAAGGACTCGTCTTTGCTTCTTAGCAAATAGACATAATAATATCTCGTATAATCATCAATAAAAGTAATGAAGTATTTTTTTCTACCTCTAGTTTCCAAAAACTTTAGATCATATAGATCCGTATGAATTAATTCAAGAGTTGTCGTAGTTATTTCAATTGAATGGAATGGCGGTTTCGTTAACTTGGCCTCGACACAAGTCTCACACTTATGTTTCAAGTTAACATTCATTTAGGCAATACGTTTTAATTTGTTAAGTGAACCATAATTCACATGACCCAAACAATCATGCCATAAATTACAAGACTCAATCAAATAAGTAGAATCATTCACTTTATTGCTTTCAAATTGACGTATAACCGTCATTACATTCATTTTGAAAAGATTTTTCTCCATATAGCCCTTTCCATCAAAACTCCATTTTTGGAGAGTACAATTTTTTCAGATTCTAAAACTAGTCTAAAACCCGACTTGACTAGAGCCGATACGGATATCATGTTCTTTCGGATGTCGGGAACTTGTATGAAATATATCAAAGTCAATTCCTTTCCCAAAGTCATCTTTAGAACCACATTCCCCAGTCCAACTACCAGAGATGTAGTGGAGTTTCCCATGTAGAGTTGGTGCCCACTTTTGGAGTATATGTGGAGAACATGGACTTTGTCCGAGCACACATGTCAGGTTGCACTGGAATCGACGAACCATTCCATAGGATTGTCCACCAAGTTCGCTTCAAAGATCACAACGGTTAACATTAGAACATTCAAGTCATCCGAGATCCGATCATGTTCGGTCACATTGACTTGATCTTTTGCTTTCCCACGAATGTCTTTGTTACGACAATCCTTTGCCATGTGATTGAGCTTTCCACACTTATAGCATTTTCCTTTGAACTTTTTCGCCTTGCCATTGTTGGAGGCCGTACCGTTAAACTTACGCTTTGATCCGGTTCTTTGTTCAACAAGGTTAGCTCTTGGTTCCATTTGAAACCTACCCGCCTTCCTTTTGGAAACTTTGTTGTCCTCCTCGATTCGTAGATGAACCACAAGATCTTCAAGACTCATCTCCTTTCGTTTGTGTTTCAGATAGTTCTTGAAGTCTGTAAGGACCCTAGTTCCTTAAGTGCGGAGTAAAGGCATAATTAGAGCTAACATAGATTATCAGAGTAAAATGATCGTGTTGAGACCATGAGCTTTAAGAATTACATGCCAAAAATAAGGACTATCAAATGGATTAGTTACATTCCCAATCAAATGAATGTATTTACTATAGCTTCACACTACTCCTAGAGTAGACACTATACAAAAGTAATCATGTCCTTCATCTACCAAAAGTGTTCTTCACAAGCTCACCGCCTCAACCCGCTTTAGCCCCTTTTTATCATGCCAAAAGTACCTACAAGGACAACCCCCAAACGTGAGTATATAATAATTCATATACAACACAATATGAATTTAAGGCGTAAATGCATAAACCGTAATAAACACTTCCTGTTTTTCCCATGCATTTTAAACGCTCCCTTTTTGGTTGTCCCTGTACCATAACTCATGAGTATAATCAATAGATTATTTAATGGTCCACACATGCCATGACATAATACCATTTCATCATCACCAAATACCAATCACCAATCCCTAGTCTGTTCATCACAATGTATTTTAATGCCCCTCGCTTATTTACATATAGGCGGCATAGAATAACCTCGCTTCAATGGACATGCGGCGCTCCCACCCCTCGCTTCACATTGAGCGGCAAATATTCTTTCCTCGCCCTATATGATAACCACGCTCAAATGTGACATGCGGCGCTCCCACCCCTCACTTCACATTTAGCGGCAACAAATCAAATAGCGGCAAGCATTAAAATCATCAAGGGATGACCACGACTCATGGGATGTACACCAATAACCATCATATGCATATACAATCATCATGCATAATTCAACATGTATTTGCATCCACAATGCATAATCCCATATATACTCGCATCCACAATGCATAAACAATGAGTATATTAGATACATGTACCGTTGGGTGCCCGTACGTCTTCTACGTACCTTTCCAAAAGTAGGATGTGGTAGGACTTCACTTCCTTGGCTGTGTTGCCACCTGGGATGGTTCTACATATTCACACAAATCAATATTAGAACCCAATAATAGTCCAATACCAAAAATCCTACAAAAATAACCAAAAAACATCACATTTTGTAACTCGCGATCGATCGCTGCAAAGGGCCGATCGATCGCGAGATTATACTGCCCGAATCCCAATTTTTGTTCTTTCGGCGATCGATCGCCACACTTGGCGCGATCGATCGCCAACCTCGCCGATCGATCGCCCAAGTGTGGCGATCGATCGCCAAAAGCTTCTGGAGCACACTGCCAGCTCGCGATCGATCGCCAAAAACGGGCGATCGATCGCCGAGTCCTGCACTTCGAAAAATCGCCATTTTTGCTCCAAAACTCATTTCCAATCCATACCAACTCCCCTACCATCAACCCAACGACATCAAACACAATAAAACCTTCCAAATACACTTTAAACATCTCAAAAATCCAACATTCAACCAAAATAATACCAACCCAAAATAACCCATTTCAAACCATATCAAAACCACCACAAACTCAATCCAAACACAACAAAAACATTAGGGAGGTACCCATACCTCTTGGGGACTCCAAAACTCACACTAAATCCCACAAAACAAGTTTTTGGAAGGACTTCTCTTCCACTCTTTGCTCAAAAACGAAAATGAGGAGGGAAGGGTTTGTGAGAAGTGATTTTGGGGAAAAAGAAAGAGTGATGGGTTTTTTGTGGGGTTGGGGGTATTAGTGGGTTATTTGGGAATTAATTAAATTTGCACATCCACTATTAATCATGATTTATAAAAAATACCACAACATGGCATTTTAAAAACATTGCACCAACATGCACCAAAATCACAATTAAACTCATGCTTTCCATTTAATTGATAACCATAACAAATAAATCATGCTAATATTCAATTCTCCCAACATGCCCAACATGTACCCTGAAATGCACTCCCGGGTCACTCTTTCCATGTGACCATGCATTTCCATATGATAATTAATTCCAACACATATATTAATTATCACCATAAAAACACATAACATAATTAATGCCCAACTTGCATATAATTATTTCGAGGATATCACAATACCCCCTACTTATAAGATTTCGTCCTCGAAATCACATGCACTTACCCCAAAATGAAACTAAACATAATCACATACCAGAGAATAGTTCCGGGTAGTGCTGCACCATATGCCGCTCCGTCTCCCACGTAGCCTCCTCGACACCCCTGCGATCCCACTGAACCTTGATCATAGGTATCACTTTGTTCCGAAGTCTACGGTCTGCTCGATCCAGAATTCTGACGGGCCGTTCCACATAAGACACATCGGATTCTAACTGAACCTCGGAAGGCTGCAACACATGAGATGGATCCGACTCATACTTCCGCAGCATCGATACATGAAACACATCATGTATACCCGATAAAGAAGGCGGCAGAGCTAGTCGATAAGCCAAAGTGCCAATGCGCTGCAAGATCTCGTACGGTCCAACATACCTCGGAGATAGTTTTCCGCGCATCCCAAATCGTACAACGCCTCTGAAAGGCGAGATCTTCAAGAAGACCTTATCTCCCAACTGAAATTCCAACGGTCTCCGCCGTTTATTCGCATAAGCTGCATGTCTGTCCTGGGCTGCTTTCATTTTATGCCTTATCATCTTTATCTTCTCTTCCATTTCCCGAATCAACTCAGGTCCTCCGACCGATTTGCGGTCCAAATCATCCCAACACAAGGGTGATCTACACCGTCTGCCATAAAGAGTTTCAAAATGAGCCATTTGAATGCTCGCCTGGTAGCTGTTATTATAAGAGAACTCTACCAAGGCCACCGAATCCTGCTAAGAAACATCGAACTCCAATACACAAGCCCTCAACATGTCCTCGAGCGTCTGGATAGTACGCTCGGTCTGGCCATCCGTCTGAGGATGATAAGCAGTGCTCAATCTAACTTCAGTTCCCAAGGCTGACTGAAGACCCTCCCAAAAATGAGATGTGAAACGTGGATCTCGATCCGACACTATGGAAATGGGGATCCCATGCAATCTCACCACATCTCGAATATACAATTGCGCCATCCTCCAAAAGGTGAAAGTCATGCTATAGGGGATGGAATGAGCTACCTTAGTCAATGTAATATCCCCGAAATGGTTAATTGCATTTGGGCATTAATTACGATTATTATGATTAATTATGTGGTAATTAATTATGTGTTGGAATTTATTTACCTTATGGAAATGCATGGTCATGTGGATAGGGTGACCCGGGGTTGCATTTCAGGGTGCATGTGGTGCATGTTGGGTAAATATTATTGGAAGCATGATTTATTTGCCATTGGTAGCAATTGATTAGAAATCATGTGTTTAATTGATATTTGGTGCATTATGAGTAAATGCTTTGAAAAATATAATGTTGGGGTGTTTTATACACCATGGAATTCTTTTGGTATATATTTTAATTAAATAACTCACTCTTTATACCCAAACCCACCTTTACCATCCAATTCATTTTTTCACTTTACCAAAAACAACACCCAAACCCTTCCCCTTCACATTTTCGAGTTTGAGCTCAAGGGTGAAAAGAAGTTCTTGCAAAATCTTGTTTTGTGGAGATTATTGGGTGATTTGAGGTCCCCAAGAGGTATGGATACCTCATTGTAAATTTTGTAAGGTTTTGTTTAAGTTTGGGTTGATTTTGAAGGGTTTTAAACTGAGTTTGTGTTGGGTTGTTGTGGTTTTGGTATTAATTTGGTTGGATGTTACATATTTGAGTTTATGTAGATGTTTATTGTTGGTTTTGAGTAGTTGGGTGTGGTTGTTGTTGAGTTATGTGGGTTTGTTTGAGTTTGGGAAGGAGAAGGGTGAATAGTGCCCGATTCTCGCTTGCCCAGAGCTCGGCGATCGATCGGCGCCTTCTCGCGATCGATCGCGAGCAGCAGAACTGAGGCAGAGAGCTTCAGCGATCGATCGCGAGATGGGCGCGATCGATCGGCGAGGCCGCGATCGATCGGCGCAAGCTCCGCGATCGATCGCGGATTGTTTAAAATTGTTGCCCGAGACAGTGAGGTCTCGCGATCGATCGGGGCCTTATGGCGATCGATCGCGAGACACCAAAAATGGTGTTTTTGGTTATTTTTGTGGGAATTTTGGTATTGGACTATTATTGGGTTCTAATATTGGTATTTGTGAATATGTAGAACCAACCCAGGTGGCAACGCAACCAAGGAATTGAAGTCCTACCATATCCTATATTTTGGAAAGGTACGTAGTGGACGTACGGGCACCCCAACGGTACATGTATCTTATATACTTATTGTTTATGCATTGTGGATGCAAGTATATATGTGGTATTGCATAGTGGATGCAAATACATGTTATGCATGATGTTTATAGATGCATATGATTATTGGTGCATATCCCATGAGTCGTGGTCATCCCTTGATGATTTTAATGCTTGCCGCTATTTGGTTTGGTTCCGCTAAATGTGAAGCGAGGGGTGGGAGCGCCGCATGTCACATTTGAGCGTGGTTATCATATAGGGCGAGGAAAGGGTATTTGCCGCTCAATGAGAGGCGAGGGGTGGGAGTCCCGCAGTCCATTGAAGCGAGGTTATCATATGCCGCCTATATGTAAATAAGCGAGGGGCATTAAAATACATTGTGATGGACAGACTAGGGATTGGTGATCAGTATTTGGTATTGATGAAATGGTATATGTTCATGACATGTTTAGACCATTAAAAATAATCTATTGATTATACTCATGAGTTATGGTACAGGGACAACCAAACGGGAAGCGTTTGAAATGCATGGGGAAAACAGGAAGTGTTTTATTATGATTATGCATTTACGCTTTATCTTCATATTGTGTTGAATATGAATGATTATTATTGCTCATGTTTGGGGGTTGTCCTTGTAGGTACACGTTTGGCATAATGGGAGGGCTAGACGGGTTGAGACAGTGAGCTTGAGGATGCTTTTGTGAATGAAGGACATGATTGTTTTGCCTAGTGTCTACTCTAGGAGTAGTGTAAAACTAGTTGATAACATTCATTTGATGGGGAATGTAATTAATTAATCCTTTCGGTAGTCCTTATTATTTTTGGCATGTAATGCTTAAGCTCATAAACTCAACACGTTATTTCTCACTCTGATCATTTATATTAGCTCTATTATGCCTTGATTCCGCACTTAAGGATTAGGGTCCTTACAGTCAATCGATCCACGACCACCCAAATAGCATCAAAACCTGAAGCACTCCTCGGTAAGTGAGTCACGAAGTCCATGGAAATGTGTTCCCACTTCCACTTCGGTATCTCCAAGCTTTTCAACTCGCCCCCAGGTCTCTGTCTCTCTGTCTTAACCTGCTGGCAGATCAAGCACCTCTTAACAAAAGCGACGACATCACACTTCATTCTTTTCCACCAAAACTGACCACGCAGATCTTTATACATCTTCTTCCCGCCTGGGTGGATGCTAAGTCTGCTACTATGAGCTCGCTCCAAGATCCCTCTACGCAACTCCGGCGTACTCGGAACCACCCAACGGTTACCCAATCTCAAAGATCCGTCCTCGGCCACTCTGAACTTCGTTGGTTGACCAAGATGCAATAAAGATAACCATCTATGAATCTCATCATCTGACTTCTGAGCTCTCCTGATATTCTCATGGATATCTGGCTCAGCTAATAAGGTTGATACGTACACTGGTGATGCATCTATGCCAAAATCATAGCCCAGATGGCAATATGAGGTCATCATAGCTGACAAATGGATGACGTCCTCAGCAGAACTCCTCACTTTCCGGCTCAAAGCGTCTGCTGTCAAATTAGCCTTTCCAGGATGGTACTCAATCTCACAATCATAGTCCTTGAGTAAGTCCATCCACCTTCTCTGCCTCATGTTCAGCTCCGCCTGAGTGAATAAAAACTTGAGGCTCTTGTGATCCGTGTACATGGTAAACGAAGTACCATACAAGTAATGTCTCCAAATCTTCAGGGCGAAGATGATAGCCGCCAATTCCAAGTCATGGACTGGGTATCTAGTCTCATGCGGCTTCAACTGCCTCGACGCATAAGCTACCACACGCTTATCTTGCATCAGTACACACCCAAGGCCCTGAAGTGATGCATCGGTATACAAAACAAATCTGGAGTTTTCTGTAGGAATCACCAATACTGGCGCCGTCGTCAAACGGTGCTTCAACTCCTGGAAGCTCTCCTCACAAGCTTCTGACCAAAAGAATGGTACTCCCTTCTGGGTCAACTGTGTCAATGGCTTGGCGATCTTCGAAAATCCCTCGACAAAGCGTCGATAATAACCGGCCAAACCAAGGAAGCTCCGTATTTCAGGTACAGAAGTGGGTGCAGCCCACTCCATCACAGCTTCAATATTCCTGGGATCCACAGATATCCCGCTGCTAAGATATGACAGCCCTAGAAATACTACACTGCTCAACCAAAATTCACACTTGCTGAGCTTGGCATACAACTGGTGATCTCTGAGAATCTGGAGCACTGTCCTCAAGTGTTTCACGTGCTCTTCCTCGCTCCGGGAGTAGATGAGAATGTCGTCGATGAATACAATGACGAACTGATCAAGATAGGGTTGGAACACCCGATTCATCAAGCTCATAAAGACAGCCAGGGCGTTCGTCACACCGAACGGCATCACTAAGAACTCGTAGTGCCCATACCGAGTCTGAAATGTTGTCTTCTGTACATCCTCCTCCCTGACTCGAATTTGGTGATACCCGAATCTCAAATCAATCTTGCTATACAGTCTGGTACCTTGCAACTGATCAAACAGATCATCAATCCTTGGGAGAGGATACTTGTTCTTTACTGTGGCTTTATTAAGTTGCCGGTAATCGATGCACAACCGCATCGAACCATCCTTCTTCTTTACAAAAAGAACCGGTGCGCCCCATGGCGATACGCTCGGGCGTATATATCCCTTATCAAGGAGATCCTGCAACTGCTCCTTCAATTCTCTCAACTTCGCCGGTGCCATCCTGTAAGGAGCACGAGAAATAGCGGACGTCCCCGGTAATAACTCGATCCCAAACTCGACTTCTCTAGCCGGTGGGAAACCTGGGATCTCCTCTGGGAATACATCAGCAAATTCTGCTACTACTGGTACATCCTCAACTCTCAATTCTTTATTCTTCCCAGACGTGTCCACGGCATAGATGAGATAGCCCATGTGGCCACGTTCCAACAATTGAGACATCTTGATTGCTGAAATTAACGGGATCTTCGCACGAGAACCGTTGCCATAAAAAGTCCACTGTATTCCCGAATCAGATCTGAACCTTACTGTTCTCTGCCGGCAATCTACCACTGCCTGATATCTGTTCAGAATGTCAATACCCACAATGCAGTCGAAGTCTAACATGCCTAACACAATCAAGTCTGCCTTCAACTTGTTGCCCTCAAAATAAATGAGGCAATCTGCCAGAAACCGATCGGCAACAACATTTCTTCCAGTGGGTGTCGAGACCATGAGAGGCGTGGGTAGAGAAGACGTGCGCATATGGTGTCTTTCCACAAAGCCCACAGATACAAAAGAGTGGGAGGCACCTGTATCTATCAAAATAAAAGTAGGGTACGTAAATAAATGACACGTACCGGCGATCACCTCCTCCGGGGTTGCCTGCGCCTGCTCTCTGGTCAGTGCATACACCTGTCCCTGGGACGGTCCCACTGTCTGACCTCCCGATGGTCGAGGCACAAACTGCTGCCTCTGGTGCACTGTCCTGTCCTCAAATCTCGGCCTTTTCCCTTGAAAATCTGACTGTCCTCCCCGAGTGGGGCAATACCGAGAGATGTGGCCCATCTTGCCACAACTATAACAGGCAGGGCACTTACTCGAAGAATGTGGCCCTCCACAATTGTCGCACCTTGGCTCCCCCGATCTATTCCCTTGCACAGGCCCTCGGTTGGCCGACCAATTGTTCTTCTTGTTCTCTTGCTTCTGACCATAAGGTTTCTTTCCACTGAACCGTGAAGATGAATAGGCACCACGAGGTTTAAATGACTCCCCTCGGGGCCTCAAGCTATCAGTAGCTTGCCTCTGTTGTGGCATGTGTGGGGGTACAGCACTAGGATAGGCCCCAACTCCAATCTCCGCAAGCTCTGCTCTCGTGAGAGCATTGTCAAAGGAAGTGGGGTTATTAGTGATAACCCGGTCAAAAAGCTCCGGTCGCAACCCCTTCATAAAGTTCCTCATCTTTGCATGTCCACTGGTGGCAATGTGTGGGACATACCTCAGCAACGAGGAATAATGTATGGCATAGTCTGACACTGACATGTTCCCTTGTTTCAAGCTTGCAAACTCGTCTTCCTTCGTCTGTCTCGCCGCCGCCGAGAAGTACCGATTCAGAAACCGGGTTCTGAAGAGCGTCCAGTCGATCACTGCACCCTGTGCTCTCAGTTCCATTACCGTGCTCCTCCACCACATGGAATGTTTCTTTGCCAACTGGAACTCCGCCAGCCTCAGCCATGCTGTAACAGCACAAGGAGCCGATACAAATATCTGTTCAAGCCTTTCTAGCCACTCCTCAGCCTCCTCTCCTGATTCTGTCCCCTCAAACCGGGGCGGGTGGTAAGACAGGAACTGAGTCAAGCTGATCTCACAAGGTAGTAATAACTGAGCCACTGGTTCCATGCCTACAGCTGGTGGAGGTAAAGGGTTTGCCTGAACAATGCTCGCATTAACACTGCCAACGTCACCCACCTCTTCATTGAGGTTTCCCAAGTTCATAGCCGCCATGCTGTAACACAAAGGTTAACAACAATTCCAAAACAAATATATATGTTATGCCGTTAGATAACAGGAATGATAATAAGCATGTTAGTATAACAGTATATACAACAATATGCACCACATGCATAAACATGCTTCAAATGTAAGCACCTAGCCAATCAAGCTAAGGCTACCCTTCACTCGTTCCCGGGTTCTCTAACCACTGCTCTGATACCACTAATGTAAGGACCCTAGTTCCTTAAGTGCTGAGTAAAGGCATAATTAGAGCTAACATAGATTATCAGAGTAAAATGATCGTGTTGAGACTATGAGCTTTAAGAATTACATGCCAAAAATAAGGACTATCAAATGGATTAGTTACATTCCCAATCAAATGAATGTATTTACTATAGCTTTACACTACTCCTAGAGTAGACACTATACAAAAGTAATCATGTCCTTCATCTACCAAAAGTGTTCTTCACAAGCTCACCGCCTCAACCCGTTTTAGCCCCTTTTTATCATGCCAAAAGTACCTACAAGGACAACCCCCAAACGTGAGCATATAATAATTCATATACAACACAATATGAATTTAAGGCGTAAATGCATAAACCGTAATAAACACTTCCTGTTTTTCCCATGCATTTTAAACGCTCCCTTTTTGGTTGTCCCTGTACCATAACTCATGAGTATATCAATAGATTATTTAATGGTCCACACATGCCATGACATAATACCATTTCATCATCACCAAATACCAATCACAAATCCCTAGTCTGTTCATCACAATGTATTTTAATGCCCCTCGCTTATTTACATATAGGCGGCATAGAATAACCTCGCTTCAATGGACATGCGGCGCTCCCACCCCTCGCTTCACATTGAGCGGCAAATATTCTTTCCTCGCCCTATATGATAACCACGCTCAAATGTGACATGCGACGCTCCCACCCCTCACTTCACATTTAGCGGCAACAAATCAAATAGCGGCAAGCATTAAAATCATCAAGGGATGACCACGACTCATGGGATGTACACCAATAACCATCATATGCATATACAATCATCATGCATAATTCAACATGTATTTGCATCCACAATGCATAATCCCATATATACTCGCATCCACAATGCATAAACAATGAGTATATTAGATACATGTACCGTTGGGTGCCCGTACGTCTTCTACGTACCTTTCCAAAAGTAGGATGTGGTAGGACTTCACTTCCTTGGCTGTGTTGCCACCTGGGATGGTTCTACATATTCACACAAATCAATATTAGAACCCAATAATAGTCCAATACCAAAAATCCTACAAAAATAACCAAAAACATCACATTTTGTAACTCGCGATCGATCGCTGCAAAGGGCCGATCGATCGCGAGATTATACTGCCCGAATCCCAATTTTTGTTCTTTCGGCGATCGATCGCCACACTTGGCGCGATCGATCGCCAACCTCGCCGATCGATCGCCCAAGTGTGGCGATCGATCGCCAAAAGCTTCTGGAGCACACTGCCAGCTCGCGATTGATCGCCAAAAACGGGCGATCGATCGCCGAGTCCTGCACTTCGAAAAATCGCCATTTTTGCTCCAAAACTCATTTCCAATCCATACCAACTCCCCTACCATCAACCCAACAACATCAAACACAATAAAACCTTCCAAATACACTTTAAACATCTCAAAAATCCAACATTCAACCAAAATAATACCAACCCAAAATAACCCATTTCAAACCATATCAAAACCACCACAAACTCAATCCAAACACAACAAAAACATTAGGGAGGTACCCATACCTCTTGGGGACTCCAAAACTCACACTAAATCCCACAAAACAAGTTTTTGGAAGGACTTCTCTTCCACTCTTTGCTCAAAAAAGAAAATGAGGAGGGAAAGGTTTGTGAGAAGTGATTTTGGGGAAAAAGAAAGAGTGATGGGTTTTTGTGGGGTTGGGGGTTTTAGTGGGTTATTTGGGAATTAATTAAATTTGCACATCCACTATTAATCATGATTTATAAAAATACCCCAACATAGTATTTTAAAAACATTGCACCAACATGCACCAAAATCACAATTAAACTCATGCTTTCCATTTAATTGATAACCATAACAAATAAATCATGCTAATATTCAATTCTCCCAACATGCCCAACATGTACCCTGAAATGCACTCCCGGGTCACTCTTTCCATGTGACCATGCATTTCCATATGATAATTAATTCCAACACATATATTAATTATCACCATAAAAACACATAACATAATTAATGCCCAACTTGCATATAATTATTTCGGGGATATCACAAAGTCCTTCCACATAGGAGGCAATTTTTCAATCATAGCGGCGACTTGGAATGAATCACTTAGACTCATTCCCTCCGCATGAATGTCATGTAAGATCACTTGTAGATCTTGCACTTGCGCCATCACTGGCTTGGTATCAACCATCTTGAAATCCAGAAACTGTCCAACTATGAATTTCTCCATCCCGGCATCCTCGATTTTGTACTTCTTTTCCAGCGACGCCCATAGTTCCTTTGCTGTTTTCACAGGATAATAAACGTTATATAATTTATTGTCTAACCCATTTAGGATACTGTTCTTGCATAGAAAGTTGCCTTGATTCCATGCATCAAGTCCCGCCATCTTTTGGGTGTCAGTCTCTCCCTCTTCAACCGTATGAGCCTCCTCGGTTAAGAACCTTGACAAACTCAATGTGGTCAAGTAAAAGAGCATCTTTTGTTGCCACCACTTGAAGTAGTTCCCATTGAACTTTTCAGGCCTTTCACCATGATGAACATGAGTCGTTGTTGCACTCGAAGAAGCCATTTGTTGCCTTTATTGTCTTAAGATTGTTGTAGGTTTTTCTCTCTCTCTCTCTCTCTCTATGTGTATACTAGGATGTAGTAACAAAATAACGATGGCTTCCAAGTTTTATGTCGAGGTGAGATTTGTAATATCCGTCCTTAAGATAATATTGCCATGTCTTGGTGCTAACTGGTTTGATATGGCAATTTGTCTCCCATGATACAAAGACTATGACTTGTGATAGGAGCACTCCAAATCACAAGTCCTCAAACCACAAAGGTTCAAAGCACTCAACAAGAAGAAATTTGATGAACGAACAAAATGCTCTCAATTTGATCTTTTATTTGATGTAGATTTCGAAATCCAATGTTAAACAAATGAGGGAACTGTTATATTTATAGTTAACCAAGAGATGTTCAAACGGACGCCATTTGGAGGCACCACATAGTGAAAAATCACACCCGAACATTAATGAAAACACAATTCATTTCAACACACATGGCTCGATCGTTCGAACACATATTTCCAATGAATGGAAAAAAGATGTCGTGCTCGATCGATCGAGCTTATTATATATATATATTTTAATTTACTTCAAATTCCAACAAAAACCTTATGAAAATCATCTCTAAAGTTCTTAATTTTAATATAATGTCTAAATTTTTTTGTACAAAATTTCTATGCACAAAAAATATTATATTCGACACATAATAAATTAGCTCTTTGTTGGGTCAAATTTATATTATTAAATTATTTGATGTCAATAAAATATACGAGAGATATGTGACCAAAATACCTTTATAAAATAAATACTTTAATATCAAATTGTCAACCAAATATTCATTCATGGAGAAATTGTTTTAGAATGAAATATCAATCAATACTAGATGATTATGTTCTACAGTTTATAATGGAATGTCCCAATATGCATATGTGCATTTGTATGTCGAGGTAGAGGCAAGTAACCATGATTTTGGTCTTGAAGGTCCCTAATCAAATCTTCCATATGTCACTGAAGATTGAGCAATATGATGGTCAATGATCAACCTTCTACTTCTAGCGGTCGAGATGTTGAGCAACAACAAAATTATCCTTATTTCGAGCATGGAAGTGGAACTTGGGATCAATATATAACTAACTCTTATGAAGAAAATCCTATATATTGGCCAAACACAGCACAAGTTTGGGGATTATGAGAAGAAATTACACCAATTCATGATTTATTTGATCCTGATGTTGGTGGTTCGGAGCATACAATTAGTTGGCAGCAACTGATGGGCCAGCCACACATGACGTACACGAAGACAATGATAATTCATCAAGCGATTCTAGAGAACATGGTAATGAGGCTAATGAGATGCATGATGAAGACAATGATAATGTCCATGTATTTCCCGGTGAGGAGACAACATCCCATGAACCACCTTATGGGGCGAGACACATGCAAGACACACCATTTTGCCAAGACGAATGAATTGCCACCATTTTTTAATGCGGTCAACGAAGAGTAGATTCCTGATTTGATTGATGTACCTTCTAGATCGCGAACCAGATATTACAACCCGGAGGTCGGATAGCTGTCCGTGAACATGATTTTCAAGGATAAGAAAGATCTGATTGCATCTGTGAAAGATTACTCTGTTAGAGTTGTCAGGCGTGAGTATTTTGTTGTGGACATCACACGCACTCTGTGGAAATTACAGTGCAAAAAGAGTTATCCTATCGTAAGTTGTAAGGGGTCTTCTAGCGTCTTTGAAGCCCAAAATGAGTTTTTGGAAATTAACGAAGTATGGTGGTCCTCACACATATATCTCAAGTAATGTTGGTATAGACCACCACAACTTGGCAAACACACTGTTGGGGATTGTACGATGTGATTCTTTGTACGAGATTAAGTATGTACGGGAGAATATTAAAGATAAATATGACTATGATATCTCGTATACGAAGGCATATGGAAGTTTGCAACGTGCGGTGGAAAATATTTATGGTACATGGGAGAGCTCTGTGCGTCTACTTCCAAAATACATGGGTGCGTTTTAAAAGTATAATACAGGAACAATTGTGGAGTGGGGGCATTTACGATCTAACAATCGGGCGGTGAATACATTGAATTATGTAGTTTCAAGTCATGCATAGATGGGTTTCGACACTGTTGCAAAATCATTAGTGTTGATGGTACTCATTTGTCCACAAAGTATAAGCATAAAATGTTGACCGCCATCACTCTGGATGCCAACAATCAGATATTACCGTTAGCATTCGGGATTGTTGATGAAGAAACATACGATTCATGGAAATGGTTCTTGGAGAATATCGGCCGGCATGTTATATGTGGTGCAACCGGTGTATGTCTTATTTCAGAAAGGCATAAGGGAATTGTGCGCGCAATTGAGGATCTACAACTTTTCGACCTCCTAAAGGTGTGCACTGTTTCTGTCTAAGACACGTGTGCTCCAATTTAATTCAAAGTTTAAAAATATCCATTTGAAAGATCTATGCTGGGAAGCAGACACACAACATCAGAATTATAAGTTTGATGCCACAATGGAGGTAATCAAAAACAAAAATATTCTGGCATATAGATATTTGGTAGGAATTTCAAAGGAAAAATGGACTTTAGCCCACGATGGGGGTTGGCGTCGTGGGGTAATAACTACAATATGTCAGAATGCTTAAATGGTGTGTTGAAGGGTGCTTGAAGACTAGCTATTTCCGCGATAGTACAATTGACCCTTCAAATGTGCGTTCAATACTTGATTCAACGTGTCACCAAAACTCAACGTATGATTCACAACAATCAACCCTGACCCTATTATGCATAGAAAAAATATGAACAATGGTCAAGAAAATCCATTGAGCATCGTGTTACCCGATAAGATGTACGTGATCAAACTGCTTCGGTTGCGACCGGCGGAAGACCAGGTCGGGGGCAACATGTTCAAGTTGTCAGAATATCAACAAATGAGTGTTCATGTGGTAAATGGACGATTTTTGAAATTCCATGTTCCCATGCTATTTGTACTGCCAAATATCATTCGTTGGATCCTACCACAGTTATTCAACCATGGTGTAGCATATCTCAATATTCAGCAACCTACATGGGAAAATTTAGTCCTCTTGCAGACATTCGATATTGTGATCCACCCACATTTAAATTGAACCACAATCCTGTAAGACGTGAAAGAAGAAGGGTCGGTAGAAATAGAACGAGTCATTTGAGAAACGAGATGGATAGACTTGTTACTAGCGAGAGACAATTACGAAATACGGAGAGGTAAAAGTAATTATAATTTTATGTTATGCCAAAAATGTATTTGTGTAAATTATATATATATATATATATATATATATATATATATATATATATATATATATATATATATATATATCCAACTTTAACAATTAAAAAATAGTTTACATTTAATATATCATATAAACAATTACAAATGTTTAAGTAAATGATTCAAGACAAACGTAATATCAGTATACAAAATCATACAACTACAATTGGCCACAAGTTCCACAACACGGACCAGTATTACTAGGATCATTTTGCTGTGTTGTAATCTTAGTTACTTGGGATATATTGTGAGGATCAGGTCCTAATCGTGCGTTTAATTATCAAATAATGATTATTTTATGTTAACAACGGAAGATTATTTAAAATTCATCAACATGTGGCCCAAAAAATTTCGATTTTACATATATCATAGTACTGAAAAATATGTAATTCCAGTTTCACAATTTAGCACGTTATTCATCGCATACGCATCACATATAAACTCCTCAGTAAAGTAATACTTAAAATACAGATACTTGGGGCATACCCCGGTAAATTGAATTGTATTTAAATATACTCTTAACAACTAATGGGACTCAAAACATAAAATATATACATGAGCTCGCTCTCAAGGAGCTCTGGTATTCATCGATGCTTCATCTCGAGCATCCACATTACGTCCACCTGTCATGCCCATACAACAAAGACATGACAGCCCCCCGCGAAGGGAGTCAGAACCCAGTACGAGAAACATGTAAAATCACAATGTATGACAAAGTAACATGCGATGCATGCCGTGCATGAATGCATATATATATGAGGGGTATCAAATCTCCAATATCAAGATCTTAGGAGTCCAAAGGAAAGATCATCAATCAATCAACAAGCTCGAGCAGGGTGTTGACACGCTCGTCGCTACGACATCTCTCTCAGTCGAGCCATCGGGGGTCCATCATCCCATGTGTCTGGGCAACGTCAGCACACTCGTCCCTACGGTATCTCTCAGCTCACTCTCTCCGCTGAGCCATCGGCGTGCCCATCATCCCCAGACACGCATCACAGATACCAAGGAAATGATATAGGTATCAACAAAAGAATCAATAGAATCAACATGACATGCTCAATGTGCATGTGTGTCAATGCATCATGCAATATCATAATCTCATGTGATGCATCTTAATATATCATGTCATCATATATGATGCAATCAATGTATCATGTAATTTACATACTGTAGTTCAACATGTCATATAGTCACTTAAGTAGCAAGTAAATATCACATGTCTTTGCCAGACATCGTGATAGAACCTGTTTTCTACGTACCTCGGACCAATGCTATATCTACTGAGCACTCCTCGCATAAACCTTGAGATCTGTTAACCTGGTCATTTACACCTCAATTATATCATCAAAGTGTTCAATTATTTCCAATAACAAGTTTATAATTCAAACATTGACCCTTAGGAAATTTCTTAAAATTTCAGCTTACATGCTCATAGTAATATGCTCATAAATTTTCCAATACTTAGCCAAATTACATGGGTCTAATTTATCTTGAAAAAGCTAACTCAAAATATGGCATTTCATATGTTTGACACTTCCCCAAATTAGATCATTTACCTAAGGCAAATTGGGTCTAAACATCACTTAAGTAAAAGAGGGGAATTTCTAAATTCTAGAGTGAGCACTTTCCGTAACAAATTCATAACTAATTCATACGACATCCAAATGATCTGATTTCAGTGGGAGAATTTAGATAACTCAAAAGTATATAATATATCTTTTATGATCTTTAAGCTAATTAGTTCATCTTGAGGTACATTCTTTGAAAAAACATTACAGCCTAAAAACTCTTAAATACCCTATTTTCAGATTGCATAGTTGTTGGTAATATTAGCATAACTTTTGCATATGAACTCCGAATTGAGTGAGGCCGATTTTAAATGCAATCTAACACCGAATACTACAACTCTTATTAGAAGGTAAAACTTCACATTCGTAGCCATTTATTTACAGAAATTCGAAGAACACACTGCATGAAACTCGAATGCACTGAATTTTCAGATTTTACACAGTTTGGTAAAATGACCATAACATTTTCATCTTAACTCTATATGAACTGATTTTGGTGGCCAATTAAAGCTCAGAATACTACAACTCTAATAAGGGACACCAACCTCAAATTCGAAGCCCATAATTTTTGAAATATTTAGCAAACCTACTGCATGTGCCAAAGTCATAACAAATACAACATACAGCAACCAAATCTCATCTCATACACCAAAAAATCGAGCCTTTAACCTAAATCAAAGTTGATGAAACTCAAGAATGGTGGTATACCTTCAATTATCTTCAAGATTTGAGCACCGAACCATCACTATAGCTCCTTCCTAGCTTTCCAAGAGCTTTCACATCCACAAACACCTCCAATTCCAAAATCGCTTGAGGGTTATTGCCCCTCTCCTCAATACCTATGCAAATCTATATTTGCATGCAACATGCATCCACAAATTCACAATAATTTGGGAGCTAGAAAGGTCTAAATTTTCGAATTTAGAGAGAATGTGGAGGAAAGTTTTTGTTTGAGTGGGAAGAGAGAGAAAGAGTTGGTGAAGAATGTGTGATGGCTGAATGTTTAAGTCTTCGTGGGTGATTTTTTAATCAATTAATGTATTGTGGAATCCATGTGTCAATACATCACTATCTTGCAAGATTAATGGTCCAAAATCATGTATTAAACATGAGATAATTAATTAGTGGTATGTGTTCTTCAAGTGCCATGTGATCATGCACATGCTCATGCACTAAAAACATGTTCCACTAGTTACTTGATTCATTGAAGTCTGAAACACCTTAACTCAAAGTCTGTACTTTTAATTATCTGGGTTTGCTTAACCATCGTTAATCCAGATTAATTAACATCGTGGCCTTACATTTCTCCCCCTTATAAGATTTCATCCTCGAAATCACAAAAATTACGAATTCCAACACATAAATTCCATTTGTTCAGCTTTAAAAATGCATTGATTGCTCGTATGAATTAGACATGGGACACAAATCAATGTTCTCAGATAAGTACGACCATTCATGTCTCAACTTGGCCTCCAAATCCCATGATTTCTATGTACCATGGTAACTCATCAATGGTTACGATTCTATGGTACCTTCTCATTACTGTTCACAATCAGATAGCTCGTCCCTCAATGACACTGTTCATCTCAATCTCTCTCGTCTGAAACACGCGAGATTGATATAGTTCCAAATTCCTTAGTAGATGTATATGAGGTACATTATGTATTATCGGAATCTTCTAAGATCTGGTAAGGACCAAGTATGAGGTGACAGTCTACCTCGACGTCCGAGCCGAAACGTCCCATAAGGAGATTCTAAAGAATACTCCATCGCTGATCTCCAATTCTATTGATCTTTTTCTCTTGTCGGCAACGCTAGCTTGCCTATTTCAGGTTGCCTTCATATATTTTCTAAATCTTACAGGCTTGCCTGCATTTCATTATGATAATTTGGGAGTTTTTCTTCATCTTTAGAAGAATCACTCTTAGAATTTACACTCAGTGCTCATTCAAAGCTTCATCTGTTAATTCAGATCGTCTGAATATGATGGATAGTACTCATCATCAACTTTTGTATCCATGGTTGCTTGGAAACTCCTAATCTCGATATGAATTTCGAATCTCTGTCCGGATAATGGAAACAGATACTCATTATACACGAATCACCTTAACAATCGTGTTGTTTTCTTTAGGTAAAGTACGATTATACGGAAGAATGTGCTAATTTCGTCGGTCTTTCAATCCCGACCCATATTGTATCGAAACTTCTATTCGATTTGGGTAAGTGAGTCACAAAGTTCAGAGCAATGCACACTTAATTCCATTGTGATACTTCTAAAAGTTGAAACATAATATTTAGTTTCATTCTTTTTCCTCTTTAACCTCTTGAGAGGTTAAACATTTGTTCATACATTCTTAATTTCTTTTCATATTTTGCCCACAAGTGTCTCATCGAGGTATATCTTACAGTTCGATTCGATACTAACAGGGACTGCAGTACCTCACGAAGTAAATGTTTCTTCTAGTTCGTAAGATTCGGTATCAACAATATGTTACTCTTTCGCCATCCAACTACTACACGGTACATAGAATCTAGATGGTTGCTATGACATCACATATTCTCTCAACAGTGGATGTTGGAGTCTAATTCTTGAGCCTTCAAATCATTGAGCTACATGGTGGCTCAAAAACTCAACAAGCGATACAAGAAAAAGCCTTCTTTGTGACTAACATGTCCATAAGGATGCATACAAATTGTCGTAATTCAGTCATACATGCATAGATGCTACCTTGGCATCTGGAGTTTTACCACTCAAAGAATCTGTTTCTTGATCTGTCTTTCCTGGATGCTACTGTAATTCACCGAAAAAGTCTTTTAGTAGTTTTAATCATCGCTTCTGATTCGTATTCAATTCTGACTGAGTCCATATATTTATATACCAACCTCTTATAGTCAGGTGAATAATGAACTACTTTTCATATAATTAGTGGTGCCATAACTTCAGCACAAAAGTAATGCGGTTAATTCGAGATTATAGACAGAATGTCATTTCTTGTGAGTTTCAATTGCCTTGAAGCATTGACAATATTTTCCATACCACATGAGGATACATTTATAATCCTCTAGTTGTTGTGTATGCATAATCACATATTCTCTTGATCCAGATCGCAAAGCTAACACTGGAGCTGTAGTCAAATGTTGCTTCAGTTTATGGGTACTATTTTTATATTCATCTGAACAGCTGAAACCCCGATTCTTCTGGGTCAATTGGGTAATATACTTGGCTATCTGCAAGGATCACTTAATGCAATGCCTGTAATGATATGACATACCCTAGAAACTTCGAATCCCCAGTGCATTTGTTTGTTTGGACCAATTTATCACTGCCCCAATTTTACTTGGATCAACTGATCCTCTGGAACAGATACCTCATGATCCTGCCCAGGAGATTTCTGAACACTCGATTCATCAATACTGTAGCGCCTTTCTTAGACTAAAAGGCATTACTCAATATTTAAGCTCAAATATCTAGTCCTAAACTGTCTTAGGAATATCATCCTCACGAACTCTTAAACGGAGTGGAGATTTATCTTTTAATAGACTGTTACTCCTTGAAGTTGATCAATTAGATCATCAATTCTAGACAACATGTATTTATTCATGAAAGTAACTCGATTCTGTTACCTGAACTCGATGCATATTGTCATCATACCATCTTTCTTCTACATAAGAACAAGTGCTCCACATGGTGACATACCCGAACGTATGTAAGCTTTACTCAAAAGATTCTGCAACTACTTTATCAATTCCTTGAATTATGTTGATGCCATCTCATATAGTGTTTTAGCAACTAGCGCCGTACCTAGCATCATTTGAGTGTCGAAAATGATTTCCCTCCTTGATGGAGAATTCCGAAATCTCATATGACTAACACATTAGGAAGTTCTCTATCACATCAAATTGTATGGTAACTGCTGCTCTTCCTTTATGATACCAATCGTATAATTCTTAGATCCTTACTTTTCAAAGGATAACAACCGAAGCATATTCATCATCGATGCTAACAGTAATAGCATGGTATACTAGGCCATAACAATTCCATGTAGGACCATTCAATGATCGAAACCGTATTGTACCACTGAAACAATGTACAGTATCTCGGTACTCCGTGCGAGTATCCAATCAGACTTGTCTGTTGGTAGCACCATCAAGTTCCTGATCATGAACTATTATCATATTGTAGTATACAGTTAATGCAACATAACTCGTTTGAGTGAATCTATCAGCTGATGTGATAGTTGAAGTTCTTGTATCACAAATATTCGTTCATTGCGATCGAAATTAAAACATATACTTGCAATCACACTTCCTGAAATCTCTCCAACTTGGTCCTTTGTCAAAGCAAACACCTTGGCTTGTTGAGGTTTTGGAAAAAGTTGTGGAGTAGTACTCCCACTATGCGATTGATTGAACTACTGGTGAAACTGAGTGGATCAAAACCAAGAGCCACTTTCGAAAACCACCTCCAGCAAAGAACATCTGCTACTGTGGTTGTATCCATCCCTAACAGTCAACTCTGGGATAATACTCTATCTGACCATAGTCTTGTAAGACTTTCGAATCTCTACACATTAATCAGTAGGTTGTCTTTATCCTCAATAATTCACTATCTAGAAACAACCCATAATCACTTCTAGAACCACTGGTTCCGAATGATCCGAAGTAATATCTTCTCAATCTTCGTACGTTTCGATTTAAACCTCTGCTATTTCTAAACTTGTTGCGGCCTCTGCTGTTATTGATATACTATTGGAGCTACTATTGAATTGCTCCAAACCTGAATATTCGGCTTCTGGGATGACTGAGGAACAACTAAGTGCTTCTTCTAATCAATTCGATCACAGCTTTCGATCAATCGGTTAAACTGATTCAAATCAGAGCCTCACTTGAAAGATTCTGATTGATTGGATTCACTCAATAAGATCCAAAAGATAAAGTTTACGATTTTGTCCTTGCCCCAGAGTCAATAAAATTGGGTAGGCACAAATACGGGGATCAAGATACTATATTCGCAATATAGTGCTACGAATAGCTAAATTTTTCCAGCAAGAATTAGATGGGAATCATATTCTGAAAGAAAGATACGGGATCCTAGTATTCAAGTTCTCGATTGGCTAAAAATCCATCTTTAGAAATTGTTTAGACGTAATACATGTCTCGATGTATCCTTCGGCATAAATCATTGCCTCATCAGTCTCTAGTTCCCGTTGTTCTTTGCCAATGTGTAAAGGTTAATCCTCAAAAGGATAATAACTCGTTACTTATCTACATCAGGTATAGGCTATTCTAAAATCCTTATTAACGATTCAATTAATATTTATGCCTATACATATTACATCCATACCTTCTAACTTTATCGATCACCTCAATGCTATAAACAAAGATTTATTCCATAATAAAAATAATATGAGTGTCAAATTTATAGACTATTAACAAATCAGTTAATATTCAGGTCTACTATAAGTAAATGATTAACTTCATATATAGGCCATTAACAAACTCAGTTAATATTCGGGCATTCTTAGATTTACATGCCTAAATTCAACTATCTATCATGAGGTCATATCAGACAAAATAGATAATAGCATGTAAAATCATGTAACGCACATGCACAAACATTTTACGCCTAAACACACATGTCCTAACTCTAGTTCGAGCATATCCCAGATTATGCTCTGATACCAACTGTGAGGGCCCGATCCTAATCGTGCGTTTAATTTATCACACAATGATTATTTTATGTTAACAACGGAAGATTATTTAAAATTCATCAACATTGTGGTCCAAAAAATTTCGATTTTACATATATCATATTACCGAAAAATATATAATTCTTTCACAATTTATCACGTTATTCATCGCATACGCATCACATATAAACTCCTCAATAAAGTAATACTTAAAATACAGATACTTGGGGCATACCCCAGTAAATTTAATTGTATTTAAATATACTCTTAACAACTACTGGGACTCAAAACATAAACTATATACATGAGCTCGCTCTCAAGGAGCTCTGGTATTCATCGATGCTTCATCTCGAGCATCCACATTACGTCCACCTGTCATGCCCATACAACAAAGACATGACAGCCCCCCGCGAAGGGAGTCAGAACCCAGTACGAGAAACATGTAAAATCACAATGTATGACAAAGTAACATGCGATGCATGCCGTGCATGAATGCATATGTATATGAGGGGTATCAAATCTCCAATATCAAGATCTTAGGAGTCCAAAGGAAAGATCATCAATCAATCAACAAGCTCGAGCAGGGTGTTGACACGCTCGTCGCTACGGCATCTCTCTCAGTCGAGCCATCGGCGGCCCATCATCCCTCGTGTCTGGGCGACGTCAGCACACTCGTCCCTACGGCATCTCTCAGCTCACTCTCCCCGCTGAGCCATCAGCGTGCCCATCATCCCCAGACATGCATCACAGATACCAACGAAAGGATATAGGTATCAACAAAAGAATCGATAGGATCAACATGACATGCTCAATGTGGATGCGTGTCAATGCATCATGCAATGTCATAATCTCATGTGATGCATCTTAATATATCATGTCATCATATATCATGCAGTCAATGTATCATGTAATTCACATACTGCAGTTCAACATGTCATATAATCACATAAGTAGCAAGTAATGACAAGTAAATCATACCCCGGGAACATCACATGTCTTTGTCTGACATCGTGATAGAACCGGTTTTCTACGTACCTCGGACCAATGCTATATCTACCGAGTACTCCTCGAATAAACCTCGAGATCTGTTAACCTGATCATTTACACCTTAATTATATCATCAACGTGTTCAATTATTTCCAATAACAAGTTTATAATCCAAACATTGTCCCTTAGGAAATTTCTTAAAATTTCAGCTTACATGCTCATAGTAATTGGCTCATAAATTTTCCAATACTTAGCCAAATTACATGGGTCCAATTTATCTTGAAAGCTAACTCAAAATATGACATTTCATATATTTGACACTTCCCCAAATTAGATCATTTACCTAAAGCAAATTGAATCTAAACATCACTTAAGCAAAAGGGGATTTCTAAATTCTAAAGTGAGCACTTTTTGTAAAAAACTTCATAACTAATTCATATGACATCTAAATGATCTGATTCTAGTGGGAGAATTTAAATAATTCAAAATTATACAATACATATTTTATGAACTTTAAGCTAATTAGTTCATCTTGAGGTACATTCTTTGAAAAATGTTACAGCCTAAAAACTCATAAATATCCTGTATCCAGATTGCATAGTTGTTGGTAATATTAGCATAACTTTTACATATGAACTCCAAATTGACCGAGGCCAATTTTAAATGCAATCTAACACCTAATACACAACTCTTATTAGAAGGTAAAACTTCAAATTCGTAGCCATTTATTTCTATAAATTCGAAGAACACACTGCATGAAACTCGAAAGCACTGAATTTCCAGATTTTACACAGTTTGGTAAAATGACCATAACCTTTTCATCGTAACTCTATATTAACTGATTTTGGTGGCCAATTAAAGCTAACACAAAATACTACAACTCTTATAAGAGACACCAACCTCAAATTCGAAGCCTATCATTTTCGAAATATTTACCAAACCTACTGCATGTGCCAAAGTCATAACAGATACAACATACAACAACCAAATCTCAACTCATACACCAAAATTTCGACCCTTTAACCTAAATCAAAGTTGATGAAACTCAAGAATCTTGTTATACCTTCAATTATCTTCAAGATTTGAGCACCAAACCATCATTATAGATCCTTCCTAGCTTTCCAAGAGCTTTCACCTCCACAAACACCTCCAATTCCAAAATTGCTTGAGGGTTCTTGCTCCTCTCCTCAATACCTATGCAAATCTATATTTGTATTCAACATGCATCCACAAATTTACAAGAATTTGGGAGCTAAAAAGGTCTAAATTTTCGAATTTAGAGAGAAGGTGGAGGAAAGTTTTTGTTTGAATGGGAAGAGAGAGAAAGAGTTGGTGAAGAATGAGTGATGGCTGAATGTTAAGTCTTGGTGGGTGATTTTTGAATCAATTAATGTATTGTGGAATCCATGTGTCAATACATCACTATCTTGCAAGATTAATGGTCCAAATCATGTATTATGAGATAATTAATTAGTGGTATGTGTTCTCCAAGTGCCATGTGATCATGCACATGCTCATGCACTAAAAATATTTTCCACTAGTTGCTTGATTCATCGAAGTCTGGAACACCTTAATTCAAAGTCTGTACTTTTAAATATCCGGGTTTGCTTAACCATCGTTAATCCGGATTAATTAGCATCGGGGCCTTACATATATTTTCATCAGATTAACTCGGAAACTGGAGAGGTGTTGGAATGTTTCTCGATGGTTGCATCTCCTCAAAATTTCTTTGGTATTCAAAATTCAATAGAATTGTATAATTATGAGTCTGTGGGGATTGTGGTGTATAATAACCTGAATTGTCAAAAACAGTAGATGGACCAACATCAATATCAAATCCACCGAAAGGCCCAACAAATGACAGAAAACCACCAGCTGGCCCTGCAAATTATGCAACCCACCAGCTGGCCCAGCAATTGAAGCAAATCCACTAGATTGACCAGCAGCAGTATCAAATCCACTGGATGGTCCAATAACATCAAAACCACCAGAAGCATCAAAACCACCAGATGGGCCAGCAGTGTCAAAACCACCGGATGACTCAGCAGGAGCAAATCCACCAGATGACCTCGCATGAGCAAATCCACCAGATGACCCGGCAGAAGAAAATCCAACAGATGGGTGGAAACCAATCCCATATACGTTAGGCTATATAACACTTACAGTGATTCGCTCGTACCACTGCATGTAGTCATCGTCAGTTGAGTTTGACCTACCACATGGTTCACTAGTGGCGACATTTCTTAGCCTCCTACGCCACGTCCTAAGATGTATGTTGGAACCTATGGGGGGGGGGGGGGGGGGGGGGATGAGGAATCCACTTTCACCTCTTGTTTGGTTGGTATTGATTTTTGACAAATCTACATTTATTTCTAACATGACCAAGCTTACAACAATAGGTACAAGTAGGGGGGATTATGCTTGGCTTTGGCCAACAAGCTTGAAAATGTTTTAGATTTGCTTGAGAAGCCTAATCCGGCTTTATCAAAGCTACATATTTGCAAGCCAAGCAATTCATGTAGCATTAAACCACTATCATTAAACTTCCCAAATGATTTCTTCAAATCAAGTAGTTCATTTTTCAAAGTGATATTTTCTTCTTCCTTTTTAGCCAAGTCCAACTTTAACAATTTATTACTCTTTTTAGCTTTACCAAGAGCATCAATAAGTTCATTATAAGCATCTAATAATTCATCATAAGATGGTACCTCATCATCATCCTCTTCATCTTCATCTTCATCTCCAAGAGCCATTAGACAAAGATTGCTACTTCTTCATCGGAGTCACTGTCACTCCATGTGGCCATTAAAGCTTTCTTCTTTCCCTTATCCGCCTTCTTTTTACTTGGACATTCATTAGAATATTGACCATTTTGTTGACAATTATAACAAGTTACCTATCGTTTAGTAGAATTCTTGTTGGATTCGGAGGTTCTTGGTTTGTTGTATTTCCGAAAGAACTTCTTGAACTTCCTTGTGAACAATGCCATTTCCTCATCATCTTCATCATCGAATTGTGCTTTCTTTCCAACCAAAGCAATCCCCTTGCCTTTTGCTTTTTCTTTCTCCTTCTTCATTTCCTTCCGGGTTGACGCCTCAAGCTCATGGGTCACCAAGGTACCATGAACTTCATCAATATCATATGATGCACTATCTCCTTTGTTGGATTCGATGAGAGCCGTTCTTTTAGAATCCCATTCTTTAGGCAAAGCTCTAAGAGCTCTTCTCCATATTTGTTTCGGATGATACTTTTCACCATGTTGGGTAAGCTCACTGATGATTTGAGTGGGTCTTCTAAACATTGAATCAATATTCTCTCCTGACTCCATCTCAAAGGTTTCATACTTGAGTTGCAAGAGATTGATTTTTGTCTCCTTCACTTGATTGGTTCCTTCATGACAAATTTGAAGTTTGTCCCAAATCTCCTTGGCGGTTGAGCACATTGAATCCTGTTATACTCGTTCATATCTAAAGCACAATGCAAAATATTAATAGCTTTAGCATTTTGAGAAATTAAGATCATATCCGCCCTTGTAAAATCGTCCATTTCTGTGGGAACATTCATTCCCCCAACTTCCTTCAAAGGAATATGTGGACCTTTCACAATAATCTTCCATAGGTCATAATCTACGGATTGGATATATAGAGAAATTCTATTCTTCCAATATCCGTAGTTATTTCATGTGAAGAGTGGAGGACGATTGGTCGATTGACCTTGAGCAAACTCATTTGCTAGATTAGCCATAAAAAATTTGATTTAAAACAAAAATCAAATGGCTCTGATACCACTTGTTGGAACCTAAGAGGGGGGGTGAATGAGGTTTATTGGCTACTTTAGCGTTTTAAAATGATTTTGCAAATAATTGAGTTTGCGCTGCGGAAGACTTGATGTCAATCGAACAATAAACAATATAATAAAATAATGTAAATGTGTAATATAAATAAAGCAATAAAGAACACGAGAATTTGTTATAGAAGTTCGGCGATGAATCGCATACGTCTCCTCTTCCCGGTTAGAAACCGTTTAACCGAGGTTCCACTAGAACAACTTCTTCTTGGCCTTAAGGGCTCCAAGGATAGTCACACACAACTTCTTCTTGGCCTTGAGGCTCCAAGGATAGCCACAACCTTTCACCAACTTCACTTGTCGGCGACTTATACAATTTCCCAACTTGCGTCGGTGTTGGAGGACCTTTACAATGATTTCACAATTTGTGTGCTTACAACAAATGACACATTCACGGTGTATCGACACGAAGAATCAAAAGCTCTCACACAAGAATTAAATTACAAACTCCAATACAACACAAATGTATGAAGTTTGCAATGCTAGAATGATTTTGATTGAACACAGCTTTCTTGTAGTTTATACTATTGTTTCTTGTCTTCAAAATGATCCAAAACATCCATTTTTATAGTGTAGAAGGCTCCCAAGGCTACTACTAGCCGTTGCTACACATAAGGCTTGAATCACTCCAAGATCACCTCGAACATCGCCTCGGGCGATCACCATCGCCGCGCACCAACGGTCGAAATCTTGCATAGTTCGCCTCAGGCGATCACCACCAAAAATAAATGCCGTAGCTAAAAATCTGGATCGCCTCAAATGAACTATCATCGCCTCAAACGTTCCAGGAATCGCCTCAGGCATTCCAGCCATCGCCTCAGGCGATCTCTCCATGCGCGCAGTCCTCGGCGTCGCTTCAGTCGATGTGGGGGCGAAGTCTTGAATGGTTGCCATCGCCTGAAGCGATGGTCAGCATCGCCTGGGGCGATCTTGGTAGCACGCTCGCCTCGCCATCGCCTCTGTCGATGGACGCGGCGATGCCTCGCCTAGCACCCATCGCTTGGGGCGATGACCCTCATCGCCTGGGGCAATCCGCTTGAACAAAAAAATTATTTTCTCTTGACATTTCAACACTTTGTCAATCTTCAATATGCTTAATTTGATCATAAATTATGCAGCATGCTCAACACAAATTATTAGTACAAAAATCATAGGTTTTGTAATCATCAAAACAAAAATGGATAGTTTTATTTAAATTAGAGAAATGAGAGTTGTAGCGTTTTAAGGCGCAACAATGTATTTTGTGAAATTTGGCTCAATCTATATTACGATGACCAATTCGGGTGACCTCATGTAGGTCATTACCGTCAAGTGCAGGTGATGGAATTGACTGTCATATATTGAATTGTCGCATCACCCGGTTAGGACAATGAATATCGACAATTGGAAGCAGATAAGAGGGCAAACACTTCAGACCATTCACGGGCCGGATCGGACCGAATTCAGACCGGATCCAACCAGTCTCGGGTTCCATTTGGGTTGAACCTGACCAATCCAGTTTCGAACCGGATTGGTCCGGTTCCATGGCCCATGCCATGGAACCGATCCAGTTCGGAACCCCGGATCCAAATTTTTGGATTGGTCTGGGGTAAACCGGTTCCAACCGAAACTGGTTTGGCGATCGATCGCCAAGATTCTGGAGATCGATCGCCATGCCAATTTTTTTATTTTTTTTTTCAGATTTTACGTTCATCCCAAATCGTAAAGGATAAATACATCATTTATTGAATATGGAAAACAACATAAAAGATACATCATTTGAAATTTATAATAAAAATACAGTATTCATCATAATTTATAAGTTTAGTCTTGGCCAATTCTTCTTCTTCTTCTTCTTCTTCGGAACTTTCATTGTCGAACTCGTCGACTCCTCCTTGTCTCTTATTTCTTCTCTCAGCATCGAACCAATCTCTTAGAAGCGTAAGCATGCACAATAATTCTGGTTTTATAGAAACTCTAAAGTCTCCAATGAGTCGAGCACAAGTTGAAAATTCCGACTCCGATGCGACACTGAATGTTTGGACTGTAAATACATCTCTAGCCATTTTGGCTAAGACTGGATATTGTCTTGCGTTCGCTTTCCACCACTCTAGTACGTCAAAATTTTCATCTGTAAGGAACATTTGACCCAGGAAGAAATGCAACTCATTTGAAGAGGTAGATGACACTTCGCTTCCTCTCTGCTTGTTTCTTCCAAGGCTCCTCAACACATTAATCCCTCCGCTTCGTGACTGACTAGCATCTTCTTCTTCTTCTCCTATTACACGTGACGATGAGCTATGTCCATGTTCACTATGATATAATCCAAACATATTTTGGAGAGAAAGCATGATTGACATTTTTTGATCGTCAACATCCTTATCCAAAAACGTACTGTAATATTCAAAGAAAGTATCGAAAGATCCTACACCCTGACTGGGGTCTAACAATATAGATATATAGTGCACGTGTGGAATTTGTTCCCAATATTTTTTAAACTTCTCCTCCATACGATAAACGAACGACGTCGACTCAATATCATCTAAATTCAATAAATTTACAAAACATGTTAAATACAAGTGGAAGAAAATAATGAGAAGTAGGATTACAAACACCGGAGAAACGATCTGTTGCATCTTTAAAAGTTGATAACAAAGTAATTAAATTATTAACAAAAAACCAATCCTTATCAGACAATAAATAAATTTCATCACTTTCAGGCATTTGATAAGAGTTGTAAAAAGAAGTTAAGCGTCTTGATAAGGTAATATCGATTCTAACATTTTGTGCAAAGAATTTCATCGACTTGCAATGGGCGGTGGAAAAAGAGTAAACCGAAGGTTCTGACTTGCACACGTATGTTTCCAATCACGCTTAATGCGTGATTGTCGTATCCATTGACAACAGTTTCTAAGTTTGTCTATGCTACTACATTCAGCATCTTCATAACCATCTTTTACTGCTAAATTAATTATATGATATGCACATCTAACATGGACAAAAACACCATTAAGCATTGGTCGTAAATATATTTTAAGTTCACGCATTGCCGCCGTATTATTTGAAGCATTGTCAAGTGTAATCGAACAAATTTTATCTGCAATTCCATAAAATCTACAAACATTAACAATAAATTTAGCAATTTGGGAACCAGTATGTGCATATTTTAATTCATCAAGTGACAAAATTCTTTTCTGCAAACACCAGTTATCATCAATCCAATGATAAGTAATAACAAGAAAAGAAAGTAGTGCGGTGTTCGTCCAAATATCAGTAGTTAAACTTAAACTACAATTAATAGAAGAAAGATGATCTACTAAAGTCTTACGGTAATCAAGAAACACATCCACAATAACATGGTTGGATACCAGAAGAAAATTCAATAAAGCCATCTTTTTCAGAAAAAGGGAAGTCTACATCTTACAATAAAACGAACGAATAATCTTTTGTTTTTTTTTCCGGTGTTAAGATAAAATTAGTGTCAGACTGAGGATTAATTTGAAGTTGGGTTGGTTATCTACCTAATGGTTGTAAAGTAACATCATCAAAATTAAGTTTTTTTAACTAGATGTTTCTTAAAAGTTCCGGTACCGCCAGCGGAACCACCTGTTTTATAATTATATGTGGTTTTGGATATTTTACAAATAACAACAGATTCGTTCGTACCTGATTTTGTCTCGACGTCAAAATGATCCCAAACCTTGCTTCGTTTGGGACGGTTACTCGTGCGACTCGAAGCGGCAGTAGTTGCGGATGACCCGCCGGGGGCTGGATTTTTGGGGGCCGCAGGTTCTGCAACGTGTTTCGCTTCTTCAACATCATAAGCATTATCAAACTCGGCAAAAATATCATAATTTTCTTGGAATAAATGTGGATTTGAGGAACCACGACGACCAGCAGAAGAGGATGCCATCGTATTATTGGAAATATGGGAAAATGAGATAATTGAATAAAAGATTAGGAGTGTAAGAGTAAGAGAGTTGTAGATGAAAAATTGGAGAGGGAAATGGGGTATTTATAGAAGCAATTCAAGGATTTTTTTTTTATAAAAAAAACAAATAAAATATTTGATTTTTCCGTTGCCCAACGGCTAAAATAACCGTTGGGTAACGGCGGTGGCCAATGGCTACACTGTCGTTGGCCACATTTTCAGTTTTTTTTTTGTTTTTTTAACCGCCGGATTGGCGGTTCCGATCCACGGGAATCGATCCGATCTGGGTAAAACCTGGATCGAGTTCCGGTTTGTACCCGGACCAACCGGGTCCGAAACGGTCTATCGGTCCGGTTCCTAATCGATTCCCGTTGTTCCGGCCCAATAAGCATTCTGACAAACGCTTCTCCAAATATCATTATTATATGTAGTAACAATGGAATTAACATCAGCGCCCTCTGTGTCATACACGATCCAGTTAAAATGCACATTGTCAAAATAAAAAAAATGGTCAACCAATATATTGAAATCATCATAAATTTTCAAAATTCAATTACATAATTTAGGTTTACCTCGTCCTTACTCATTTGGTCTAGAGAATGTCGTATAATTCGGACCGAATGTGTTGTTATATGGGTGTGACGAAACACAGTGTTCCACCTATTATAAAAAAAATTTAAATATTGCAATGTTTTATCATTTTAATATTAGTATTCAATAAAAAAAGTTAATTATTACCATGCACCATAGGGAGCAACATGAACATTCTCAGGGACAACCAGAGTTTTTAATTGTCAGTTAGGGTTCATACATTTTATCCTACTCTATGCCCAAATCTGCCTAAACATTAAAATATTTTAAAATATTTATGAATTTTCCTATAGTTGATGCATTGCACAATTCACGGTATAAATAAGCCAACATTGCACTGCCCCAACTATATGTGTTCACCTCTTCCAAATCTTCAAGTAGCTGCAAATACATGAGCTTTACAGAGCTACCTGGAAGCAAAATTCCACCTATAATTATCAAAACTATACACCGAGTGTACTTTATTACATCTATCTCTGAGCTCATATCAGAGATACGATTAGCTCGGCAGTGATTGTCTAGAGCGATCATCCTTAGGTGATCGCCTTTAAATTTTGCTTCTGGCGGCTCAAATCCCAGTAGCTCAAGACATGCATCTTGCCATTCTTCCACACGTTGTGAATCATCTACCCCAGTTACTGGTTGACTATCAACTTTCAGACCCCAAATTATGGAAATATCTTGTAAAGTGCTGGTAGTCTCACCAAATCTAAAATGAAATGTATGGGTCTCAGAGCGTCATCGGTCAACAAGAGCGGTAATCAAATGATTATCATAAATACAATAGCCAGATTGAAAAACACCGTAAAATCCCATATAAGTGATATGCCTCCAAACACGATCGTGTATCGCATTCTCATTATACAACCCCGGATAAGGTTATCTATACGCTTCACTCGTAGAATATTATCAATATTCTCGGAACAAACAACACTGGAGATATGCGTAGATTGTAGATATAATACAGTTGAATCTTCGGGACCTTGATTTAATGTCATCCTAAAATTAATAAAAAAAATTAACACACATATCAACCATTTATAATATTAATCAAAATATGATATACGTACATATTTAAAAAAATAATGAATTTTTTGATTCATTTAAAAAAAATTATGTAACAAAAAGAATAGACGAAAAATTTATAATATTTTAAAATAATTTACTAACCTTTAAAAAATTTATAATGAAGGCGCACAAACACTGGAGGGAGGAATTTTTTAGTAGAGGAAATGAAAGGTGTATGAACTGGAGGAAAAATAGAGATGAGTGTATTTGATAAAATTTTATCAGATATTTTATAGATGGTTTTCGAGTTTTGGGTAAGGGTGGGTGACATTTAATTGATTAGTTGGTTTTAATTCATCAGGTGAGCGGCCCTTAGTCAGCGAGTGTCCGCCTATACAATAGGCGGCCACTCCTTAGTCAGGAGCCGCTCTCTAAGAGGGCGGCCCCTAATGATGTAGCGGCCACAGGCCACCCACGTTAGGCATGAAGGAGCCGCTACATTGTGAAGCGGCTCCTCAAAAGTACTCAGTCGCCACCTCGAACGTTGTTTTAGGGTATATTTGCAACCCCCACATTTTCGTTGTATTTTTGAAAAATAGTTTTTTTTTTTTTAATTATATTTTTTTTAAAAAGTCAATAATTAAGTTTTAGATAAATTGCCTCATTTGTTTTGTCAATTCTCCTTATAAGGGACTCTCTTGATTTCCATCAATAGAATAAACATAATACTACTATTTTAGTTTAATTTCACTTTGTGGATTAAATCGAAACCGAATCATTAATATATTTTCTTGTACAGAAATAATGACAAAAATTGAATTTAATTTTTTTCAATTTATTTTTTATGTTTATAGACTTTAAAATCAGTGCTTGGGATAATCACAAGCATTAAGTGGCTTATTGATGTCTATTCGTGAGCTTTCTCACTTTTGGTGCTTCTATATATCTACCATCACATATTTTTAATTAATATAAATATTTTATATTAATAATGATGATGTCTCCGAATACAGTGTTTTTAAGAACAACATCAAATTGACCTCTATTGTATGCCATCAAAAAAAAAAGTAACTAATAAAAAAGTTTATTTAACATGTGAAAATAAGATACTTTTTATTTTTTGAATGAGATTTTTATTACATGTGTCATGTCCATAAAATTTACGGGATTAATTATATCAAATAATATACAATCAATTGCTTTGGTGATGTTAAAAATTTTGATTTGTCTTCCTCAAAAAACAAAAAACAAAAAATTGAATTGTCTATGTCAGTGCTCCAACTATACACTATATTACTATACAGAAGTGTATAGGTGTATTTTTTGACCTTCAGTAGAGGACTGACTGATTGATTCTTCATTTGGATTCATTAGTTCATATTTGAGAATAGTTGTAGCATCTTTTGTACCTAAGTCTATTTCATTTATAGGTCGTGTATATATCCAGACAATGATAATTTTTAGAGTATGATAAAATAGTGATTTAAAAATATTATATTGAAAGATATAAAATTGAAAGAAAATATTATTTTGCGAAATATAATAAGTCTGTATTTGGTGTAATAATAAATAAGTCTTTAATCTCAATAGATTGGAGTAGACTATATGAACTATAGAAAGAATTAAAGCTGAGTCGCGCACATTCGTATATAAAAAAGAAAAAGGAAAAAAGAGACATTTCATAAATTTCTTCTCTCTAAAAAAATGTTATATTGGCTGTACAACATAATTCAAGTTCCCCCTCCCATAATTGAATTGAATAAATATCTCTAGAGGAAAAACTTGCTATATTCCCTATTTCCTACTTTCGACAAAAAGTCTCCACTTTCCTACTCCCATGTTCTTACACTAAAACTTACTAACAAAAGCCCAGAACCCAAAAGGCACAACCCACTGATTCCGATCTGCAAAACGCATACAGAATTCGCTCGAGATCAGTCCTGATCCCCCTCCGTGGCGGAATGGCATCGCTCGGGTTAAAAGAACAAACACCTTTAAAGACTTCCAAGAATTGGCGTCATGCTTGTATGATCCGTGAATGCGACTAAGATTCGACGAAAATCTTTTGATCTCCCTTTTCAAGAATCTTGATGGTGTGTATCTCTTGTCACGTATCCTCTATAAATATACTTCCGACGAAATCTTTGAATCTTTTCGAATATAGTTTTGGATCAACAGCTGAGATTGAGGCAGGGTCAACCTGTAATGATTTGTATGCATGTTCGAGTTTCTTGCTGATATCATAGTCTTGTAGAGTGTCGATAATACCAAAGTGCATGACTACTGTGTAGGTTTCACTGCTGCACCGAGGTGTCGAGCGGCTAAATCCACCGGGAGTGTAGCGATCGAAATCACTCCTACGAGCCACTCGTTCTGCTCGTGCAGGCATGTTGGTCCCGAGTCTGACCGATGGTTTCCTGATCAAGAACCACATGCAACTACAAATTCAGAACCTCATCTAACAATTCCAGTTATTTCAACAATCATGATCTATTCAGTGGAAGAAAAAGAACGATTTCAAGGCAACTCGAATGAGACAACTAGAACCGGCGTGAACATCATCCCGTAGAAAATTCAAAGGGCACAAATATATTGAAATTTGAAGTACTAGCCATATGGTAAAAAGATAGCACAACACAAGATTCATATAATTTGGCCATAAAGGCCGACATTAACGATGCCACACGACTAATTTAGAATACAATGATCACCTTTTTATACAAGTGAAATTATATTGGCATAAATATGTAAGGGAATCTGATTAAGAGTAAATAATTTCTAGCATAATATCATAATCTTAATAATATCAAATTCAATTGTAAAACATGTTCTTTCATCTTTACAAAATGACGAAACAAATAGAACAAAGCATGGCCAAAACAAATACCTGCCAACTAAAATCTGGTCCCTGCCTTGTAATTCAGCTTCAAGGAAATGATAGCTACGCATTGACTTTTCATTTTGATAGGAATCGTTCTCTCCTGTAGTTTCAACGATGTTTCTATGAGTAATCTTCAAGTCACATTAAAACTTTTTTAACTTTTTATCACTTTGAGTTAGTTTCTCGGGCTGAAATTTTTGTCATGACAGTAACAATCTGATAAAATTACCTGTACGCAACAGAAACGGCGACAAACCGATTTCATCTCCCGTATTATCATCTCGAAAATGAATACCGACTAACAGACTGTAATCCATAATCCTCTCGGCCTCCAAGAATTCACAATCACGATTTATTTGTCTGTCGAGATCAATTTAGACAATTACTAAACTGCCAAAATAATACAGCACAATAATAGGGAGGTAACAAGAAATACTCTGGAACTTACTTCATTAATTCTTGGTACCAATTGGTTTGCAGCCTAAACACAAAATTTAGATCAAGGTCCTTAAGTGTTGTGCTTTCATCAATCTCCCCCTCGTGCTTATTCGTTGTGCGTCCATGGGATGAGCCTTTCAAATCAAATCTTTTATGGATTCGATACTCGGAGTAGAATAAGTTTCCCATCACAATGAATCTTGTCTGGTTCGAATTAACACGAATACGATTAGCTATCTGACTGTGACAAAGTACAAACAGCAGAAACTGAGCATCATAACTCACAACATACCTTGATGCCACCAACTGGTTTCACACAATGGATGCCAAAAAACTTCGTGACGAGGGAATTTTTGTATTGGCATACATGTTTGTAATAACTTGGAAGCATCTTGATAAGCACCTAAGGAAACAAATAACCAACCTTTTATCAAAAAAAACATACAGATACATTATCATTGAATAAGAAATTTAAACAGAGGCATCAATTTTACATTTTGATTACTCAGCTTATGCTATAATTGCAAAGATCAAAGATCACAACTTTCGCGATAAATATTAAGACATAAAAGAGGTGAGCTACTAACCTTGGCTTCGGCTTTTTTCACTGTTTTGATAATAAACCTATCATCCTCAGTTAAATAGAAGAAACTTCCACTCTTTCCAGGAGATGAAAGCTCCCTAAGAGCATCATTTCCACAAACAGATAACATATAGTCGGCAGGATCCACTTGGAAAAGCTTCCTTAAATGCCTGATAACCCAATAAAGCAATCACATCTAAGACTCCAAATCTTGAGAAAATCACATCTGAATTCTCCAAAAGCTACTATAGTTTACAAACAACATATCTATGCATGTATATCAATCAATATTTAAATACTACGTCAAAATTATATTCAATACATTGTATTATACAGGATCAGAGAATCGATTACCTGAACACCGCAGGACAATAATTCTTCCATCGGAACTCCGCAGATTGATGTGGTGGTGTGGTTTTTGACCCTTCAGGGGGAAAACGAGTCCAAAACTTCTCCTTTGGATCAAAATCACTGACTTTAAGATCACTCAATACAGAGGCATGTTTCCCCACAGAGTGCCTATGCAAAGAAGAATCTCCAAATAAATAAACCAAAAAATATGACAACACAAATTTTCAGTGAAATCATGATATATAAATTCCAGTCAACAAATTCATTGAAACCAGCATTTTGATGTCATTCTTACCTAATACCCAATTGAAGATTAAGCATCAGATCATAATTCTTATGGCCTTTAGCTATCTTCTGCCCGGGCTTCTTCACTTTCTCATTTAAAACACAAGAATTCTTCCTAAACTGGTTAACACGATTTTGGTCCATCACCATTCCTCCACAGTTCAACTTCGATGTCTGCATATTATCAAGAATCTCACAAGTTATATCCCCAGCTTCGCCATCCGATCCCCAAATGCAAATCCGGGGAATAGTCATTTTCACCACCCCACTTTCGGACATCTTCCCTCCACCACCACTTATCACTGCATCCACAGTTTTATCTCCCACCACCATCAATGGCACCGCCAACTTACGACCAAAATATCCCTTCAAACCCTCTTCACATCCCTTGTTCCCATCAAGAGAAGGTGGAAAATGACACTTCAAGATTTGATCACCACACCCTCTTTTACAAGAATCCTTGGGCCAACGACCAATATAGCAACTCCCATCAGGCCAAGTGATAACCCCATTTTCCCAATTCACATCATATCTATTGCCATTCCAAACCCAAACACCCTTTCCATGTATATTTCCATTTTTCCACTCGCCAATATACTCATTTCCATTTCTCCACATATACCTCCCTTGTCCATCTTGCAAATTCCTTCTCCATTGCCCCTTATAATAATCCCCATTATAATAATGCTTCACTCCGTACCCATGTTTCCGATCAGCGGACCACGAACCTTTATACGTATCCCCATCCGAGCCAATAAAAGTGCCCGTACCCTCTATCCGGCCCAACTTGAATTCTCCTTCAAACGTAGCTCCCGAAGGCCAGGAAAATTTCCCCTTACCACTCGCTTTCCCCTTTTTCCACTCCCCTTCATACATACACCCATCTTTCCACAAATATTTACCCAACCCATGAGGAGTACCGTTAGAAAAAGATCCAATATACAGGTCCCCGTTGCTTAGATGCTTTTCCAGTGCTCCATCTTCCACTGAAACTGAAGTGGGAGTCACTCTGCGGCAAGCGGCCGGGGATTTACTTCTGGGAATGATAATAATTGATCTTCGTGTAGATGTTGTGGCAGCACCAATTAAGTTCACCTCGCTACCTTCTTGAAATGGCTTTTTCTTCTCGATTTCTCCTACTGATGCTGCTGGGTTCGCGAATAACAACGGCTCAGGCATTTTCGTATAATAAATAAAATTGGGTTTTGATTTTTTCAGCAGATAATGAATAATCAGATGGGAAACCTCAACTACGGTGGAGAAAAATACTACCCCGGTTCAATTCTCCTCTGTAAATCCGAATAAAACACAAGAAATTGAACCAAAAAAGAGAAAGATTGAAGAAGAGCGTGTGAATAAATGCGTGAACTTTGTCGGATAAGAGTTTTCCGGGCAGAGAAATTTGGAGTAAATTCAAGCGAGAAGAACAGGCAGGCGTTGCATGTAATGACAGGGTTTGAGATTTGTACAAGTGAAGGATTGCGAAGACACTTAATAGCCTTTTCAGTAGGTAATACCCTTCTTCTTTCCATTATATTACAAAATTGCCACCATTGTTCAAGTCAAATTTGGGGAGATTATGTTGCCCTAATTATGGGAATTGGCAATAATTCTCCATGATTTTTTGTTTGTATAATTAAAGAATAATCTTTAATAAAACAATAATAATAACGTTAATTTATCATAAATGAAATGATTTCAATCTTGTTTCTATAAAAGATGTCATTAACAAATTACCTTTTTGATTCAACAAATCATTTTATTATTCTAATTTATTCCTACAACTATTACACAAGCAATTTTATAGAACATAAATTACGTAAATCTTCATATAATTTAATCCAAATTTTACTTTGTCATCATTGTTTAAAAAATACAAGTTTATATCTTCAATTTTCACAAATAGTAACAAATATGCATCATCTTGACCCGATTTGATATTTTTATCGAATAATCATCGTCGTATTCCATGATCGATAAACATCTTCAAACTTAGAACCATTAAAGCTAGTAGTAGGACTAAAGTTTTTTGTACATATACCAGTTGTATACAAAATCCATCTGAAAATCACTATTTTATCTATAACACATTTTTTCATTAACAAAATCAGATTACATTTTTATTAAAATAGCACATGTGTACTTTTTTTTAATATTTAACTAGTTTAAACTAATAGTTTATAAATTTGAATTGTAAATGTATTAATATTATATACGATTATTTATATAAATTAAATTAATTAAATATATATAATTTAAAAAGAAACTACATTATGAATTAAAATAAATTTTAAAATATTCTTATTTTATAGAAAATGGAAAATAAAAATGATTAAACTTTTTCCATAAGGTGGATGTATACCTAAGTGGATCAAATGTGGGCCCACTAGAGGGCCCATTAACCTAGTCGAGATCCTCATTACAAACCATATAATTTTAGTACGTGTCATTTTCATCAAAAGTCAAACATTAAATGATGAAATTATTATGATATAACCAAAGAGTTCCCAAAGTTGGTTAAAGCATGTAAATAAAAGATTATCCTTAAACCTTTCACATTTAGGGGTCTTAATGGCCATTAAACCACTAATCTTTAGATAACGTTGAAATTATTATTATTTTTTTATATAGATTTTGTCTTATACTTCCACTTTCACATAAAAATATGTGTACATAAAAATTTGAAGTATGGATTTCAAGCTCGGGTTTATTATTATAAAATAATTGAAAAAATAAATTTTTGTTGCTCTCACAATGGGTTTTTACAATTATTCTTTTATATGCCATGAGTCCGAGTTTTGCCCGAAGAGATGACGACATTTTCCTGGTTCAAGAAATTCGGATATGATCACAATCTATACACACTCGGAGTAGATATTCTTGTCAAATCAACCACGACTCCTTTCATCCAGTTCGAACCTAGGATATATTTGTTACTTTCCTAATATTTTACTATTGAGTCATGCTAGTGGGGATCGGTTGATACAACTATTGCTTCTAGTAAATTATGTGCAGCTTAAAGTTTTCATGAGAGGTGGCATTGAATTTGATTGCATGTCTTCAAAAATATTTGATAAAATTAACCAAATTTGCACCGACCCATTATGAACATACGTTGGACTGTGACCATCATCCCATTAAAATTAAATGATTGTTGAATTTACTTTTAAAAAAACTTTAAGTACAATTTACATATGCCTCGAATGTGGTTCACACATTAGCATTCACTTAACACATGTGTCTCAAGAGTCAGGTCCCCAACTTTGGATATATACATTATAGGTAAAATTTCTTCTTAAATGATGTTAGTCTTGCATAAAATTTCATGTTTTAGTTCAAATGGGAGAGTCCTCTTATATAATGATTTATGTGACATAATCAAAAGACATCATTTGAGGATAAATTTTCATGAAAAATCACACCCTTACACAGAAGGGTGGTGCATAAAAAGCGAAAAAAAAAAGTTTAGGCAGGTGCCATAACGCCTCCCTAAATCGTCTTAGACAGATCACCCTTTTTTGGGTGCCTCGTTCATATTCCACTTTTTCCACCCATTCGACATGTTACCATGTCTCTCGCCTAATTTCAATACGCTAAGCACAAAGCTTGGAATCTATAATGCACGGATACTTCTAAAGTTTTCACGGTCAATCGTCCGATACTTTTCGGATACCGATACTCACGGATACTTGCCTGATACGTATCCGATATTCCACGTGGCATATATGATTTAAAAATTATTATTTTTATTTTAGATACTTGTCTATATACGTCAAGATACTTCTGATTCCGACGTATCGGATACTCCATGTTAGGATCGAACGGAAGTGTTTAGAGGGGGGTGAATGAACACTCCTCCAAAAATTAATTCTTATTGATTTCACTCAGGTTAGTAAATAAATCTGTTTCTTAACAAGTACTTAAGCAGAACAGACTATTGAAATGAAAGTACGAAAACGGTCTGTTCTTAGCTAGTAAGAACGGTTGATGGCTATGAAATGCAAGGTAGTGCGAAATGTAAGTAGACGAGATATATTTTTGGAAGTTCGAATGCAAATCCTTCTACATCTCCCATTCTTCCAATCAAAGAAGGATTCACTAGAAGACTTTGAGTAATACAACTTTTTGTACAACCCCGATTCAGCTGGATTTACCTCACTACCAGACTGAAACTCCTAGTCTCTCAATATGTTCAGACAATCAGTCTGACAGTTACAAAGGAATCACTCGATCCCAAAACACCTCTCCCGTTATACGGAAGGGACAAATCCTATATTGATCACTCAACATCCATCTGCATAATTCGTAGTATATCAATATCTTTATAGCTTACCATGTTACAGGTAGCTTTTGACAATATCAAGATATATAACTCCTTATGTTGGGATCTCTGGTGATCTCAAGTCGTAAGGATCGCATACATAATTATCAATATGAGAATATCTTATGACTTTCATATAACAATCCATGTAACATTCTCATGGTGGGTCGGTCCAGTACATAGTTCTCTAACATGTACCCATATGTTGATTTGATATCTCATAACCATGACTAAAGTCATCAATCAACATATACTAGTCTTCATGTATCATTATTATCATAGTTCATGATAATACTTGACTCGGGACTATTTAAGAATAATATATCATTATTCCAAGGACATTATTATATATAAATCCATAATACACAGACAATGAATATAAGATATAATAATGATGTGCCATTAATGAAATATCATAATACAATGTTTGCCAAAATCATTCATCTGATGAATGGTCTTTAGAGCATATTCCAACACCTTCTACATCTCCTCCTACTCCAACAAATGGAATGATTCCACAAGAAAAATTTGATTTATACAAGTCATTTATATAAACCTACTTCAACAAGCTTCCCATGTTTCGCTAAAAGTCCTAGCTACCTTGTTGTTCCTCGACGATGAATTCATCTAACTCTCGATCTGTTCAGACAACAAGTATAGCAAGTATTCAAATCACTCTTAGACAATTAAGCTTATGCGATATAATAACTAGAGTGTTTGTTACGCATATTTGATCATATGCATGATCAGATTTTTCAATCAACAATGGTGCGTATATGTTTGTTGTATGGTCTTAACTAATCTGATATATTTTTTGAAGCTTCCCTTTGGGTCGATCACTCTTAGAAACATACTTGATGAGTTGTGAAAAGAGTTGGATCGTCCATCCTCTTGTTCTTCAATCTTCAAGTGTATAAATAGTCTTGACAAAGATTTGTCAATTACTCTCGGTAATATGTTCGTTGAGAAGTACTTGTACGGTCCTGATTTATTTGTACTTTCTTCTGACTTCCCCAACATCATAGTTGACATGTTGGCTATATGTAGCTTGTTCTCCGACCTTCCTTGTAATCTTCTCTGAATGAAAACTTGTTGGTGACAGTTTCGCTGATATCTTGCTAACGATCACTTTCTTGATCTTACTCTTGTAGACCTTTGCTGGTATTTAATATATGCAGCAGGGTAGATTTCACCTATGTTGGTCAGTGAGCTAGTATTTCTTTTTCTGTGTTCAGTGAGCCACTTTGCTATCCTGACGTAGATTGGTTCTGTTAATCCTCAGCTGGATATCGAGATTGATTTTGTCTCCTTAGTTGGACTCGGTCAACCGGAATGGAATGGTTGATCAGTGATGATGATCACTTTGCTAGTCTGACTTAATTGGAATGATAATCTACAACTTCGATGTTTGCAATTTAAGCAAGGAACAAGTTAGCTGAATACTTGATAGAATTATTAACAACAAAATGAACAAGTTTGCTAACATCAAAAGTTGGATTAGTGAGGTTCTCTTGACCTAACAATATTAAAACATCATAATGCAAACTTTCAAGCAAAATCCATTTTCACATAAAGATCTATGAATTCAAGTATATCTTTCATACGTATTACACTATCTAATAAAATATCTTAATAGTAACTTTAATCATGATTCAAAACATAACATAAAATCAAATACTTTTTTTTTACAAAAAATTGAACATTAAATTAAAATATATAAATTTATAAAAAAATATTATAAATGGAGGGACCTCAACCCACATCCGCTATTCTTATTTTAGTATATATTTGATACTCGACCATAACATACATTTATTTGGTTTTATTGTTGCTGTCCTTAAGGGCACTGCCCTCAGGGGCATCATCCACCATCCATTTAGAATCTTTTTTTTCTTTTTTTAAAAAAAGATTCCAAATGAATGATGATGATGCCCCTAAGGGCACTACCCTTAAGGACATCATCAAACAAACCCCTTTATTTGTGGTATTAAGATTTATAATGAAATTCACTAGGAAAAGTAAATACTTCAATCATTACATTAAGTCAATTAAACCAATATATTATATAAGGATAATGTATAGGTTGACATAGTTTTTCTACTAAAGTGGAGTTGACTAATGAATAATTAGTCGACATAAAATAAATATTATTAATTGGAATGGTGGCTGAAATGCTTAGCACACGAAAATTTCAACCAAATAATTTCAACTATTTATTGCTCATCTTAATAAAGGGTACATCGAATGCTACCGAATAATCGAAAATAGTACATGAGAGACGAACTAGGCCAAGACCGATCTAATTTGCAAATATCACATGGAAGAGTATAATCATCAATTAAATCTCCCGACAAAAAAACTAATACAATCTCCTAGCTAATGTAACATGAGCCATCTTCTATAACCGATGTGCCAAATCTACAAGTTTATAAGATATATTTCAAATCAAATTGCAAATTTAGTAATAGAGCAGTCAGACCTTATATGTTATATGGAGCTGAATATTGGTCTATGAACCGATTGTACGAGCAAAAGATGAGAATCGTCGAGATAAGCATGTCAAGGTGGATGTGCATACATATGGAGATTGACAAGATAAGAAATGAAAAAAGTTGGGGTTGTGCCTATTGAGATCTTAGAGGAACATAATTAAGATAATATGAACATGTACTTAGACGATCAATAAATGTTCCAGTTAACTGAGAAAGAAGAAGACCAAAAAAAAACTTGATTGATAACGATAAAACAAGATAAAATTCATTTAAATATAGATGATGATTTTGTAGAGGATATAACACAACGACGTAAGATGATTCATACAGTCAACTTCATTTAGCGAGATAAAGGTTCGATTGCTGTTGTTGTGTCGATTTAAATATGAAGATAGTTTTATGTGTTTGCCAGTCATAATTTAGAAACAAATGATTAAAATTTGTAATTTAAACAAGTGGAATCTAATTTCCTCTTCAGTTTCATCTCATTGATTGTGTCCATCTATCGCCATTGGAAGATATGGGAGCCATTAATCATCCCCAAGTGTTGTCCATCTCATCGACAGATTATTATAATTCGAAAACGACCCCTTTTCTGTTCATTAATTACAATTGACCCCCCTAATAATTAATATTTGGGCCACCTATTTAAATGACCATAATAATTATATTATCATATTATTAATTATGACCGAAAGTTGGTCATGATTCTTATCTATAAGGAACATATAATTTTTGAAGTATAATTCAAATTATTTATTGTAATTTTTATATAAAATAATACAATAAAATGTGATATAATATGAGTTTTGATGCAATTTATGTAGAGAACTTTAAAATTCTTTCTAAATTAAGTTATTTTTTGATGGATATCTTTTAATATTTAATAACTATTTAGATAGTATCTTAATGTATTTTTCATGGTATGCCATCAGAGGCAATTTTAGAATTTATGTTGAGTAGAGCAAAAATAATAAAATAAAAACGGGAGTTAAAATAATTATCCTGATTTCAACATCAATAACCCGAATAATTCTTGGATAGCCCATATGGTAATGTCCCAAGTGTTGGATCAATGACCCAATATTTGTCAATCCCACTTTTTATGTGGGGCACAATCCAGTGATAAATCTGGGACATTGATTCACCTCAGATAATAGTCAAGAAATATTTCAATAACCCCCAATCATTTGGAGTATTTGGGTCCACAATATAGTTTATATCCTACAAGCCCAAATATATTAGGATCGTTAGATCTGTCTCAAAATCCTAATCTCTTGGGTGAGTTGATGACCTCGTCAAGCACACAATTTAATCTAAAAATAGGTCAGAAAATTAAAAGTAATTAATAAAAATTATAAATAAATAATTGCGGCAAAGACGACTATGACATGCTCCAAATGTAATAAAATATTTGTTTATGAAAATATGAAATGGTAATTAAAAAACTTGTGGTGAAGATTAATTTTGCGGTGTGATTAAATTATTTTTTAATCTTAATTGGGACTAATCCTAAAGGGCTCTTCTACACCACAAAAATATAATTAAATATTCCCATTTTTTATAAGAATAAATAATATTTTAAAATACTATTTTGATTAATTAGTTCTTTGAGATATCATTATACAATTTTAATAATCTATACATTACGAGTATGTGTCCAAAGAAACAAATATATATTAAACAAATTTATATATATATATATATATATATATATAATAATAATAGTAATATTTATTAATAAGAGAAGTTATGTTATTATACCCTCCAAAATTTGTTCCTCTTAAAATAAACTATATCTTATAATTATTTTGTGATTCATGTAAAGATTTTGGCAAATATATTTTCTCCATAACTGTGAATATCTTAAAATAAATTACACAAACTTTGAATTTTATGAAAATGGACCCAAAATTTCAGAAAATGCTTCTATAAATCTGGTTTGTGTCCAATTATGGACAAACTCAATACAAATGTCTAAATGATTGGTATATTAGTTTATATATTTTTATTTTAAATGTGTTATTTTTTTAATATTGGGTTGGTATATAAGTGTGGATCAAATCAGATGCGTACGAGTATTTCCCCAAAATTTCCTCTTGGAGTGATTACCTGATATATGTATGAAACCCAAGCGGAAAATGTAAGGACCCCCGTGCCCTTAACCCATTATTATTGTATTAATTCATACCATTAGTGCATATAATCATACTATCATGGAGAAAAGCCATGTGCAAGTGCAACACCATATGCTATCCAGAAAATTTCTTGCATTTGATCCGCATAATATTCAAATTCCCCAACCACGATTATTTATGTAACACGCACCCTTATAATACACTAACATGCTCTCAGTTCATTTGGCAATTCCATATTTAATTGCATGCAACCATGAATGAATGGAGAGGAGCCGTAGACCATTTATACATTCCATATACACGTAAAATGTACTCACATAAGAGTACCCAATGAACACGCGTGTATCTAATGTATAAAACACTCTACCGGATACCGTTACTGGCACTTCAATCCTGGAAGCACCTCCCAAGCATAGCTCGATCTCAACTCTGGATCTATGCACTTGTTCAACCAGCTCTGGTACCTCGATCCTGGAAGTACCTCAAATCAACAGCCCGAGCTCGACTCCAAAGCTGCTGCTACACCTGTAACACCTGCCCTAACAGAGACAACCCCCACACGGGGTGAGCATACCAATACCACCAATCCAATAATCATAACATTGCAATTCAAATACAGAATGTAAATGCCATAATTTAAATGATACTCCCTGGATGGTAACACCCTCATCCGGGATCCCCTGTATTGTCCATGTTCTCAAAATAATCAAACTCATCAAATTCCCAAAGCCAGTTAGTCGCCACATAGATTAACTAATACCGCTCTATTATGCCAGTCCCATAATCAATATGGTAAAATCATTATATAAAAGACCGTAGATCTCACATATATCTAACCAATGATTCCATGTTCCTATTTCATTGCTCGCTCCACAATAGCGGCATTCTAAACCCCGCGCACGCTCAATAATAGCGGCGTCATAACCGATGGTCACTCAACGGCGACAGCATCCCAAATCATTGCTCGCTCAATAGCGGCACCGTATGGTTTCCAATGTATAACCATTTGACGCAAATACCATTTACCATGCATATCGTTATCCATTTATAGCAAGTATCATGTACCATGCATTTCAATACCTATTTGATGCAATTACCACATGCCATGTATTTCAATGTCCATATAATGCAATTATCACACACCATGTGTTCCAATGCCCATTTAATGCAATTATCACATACCATGCATTTTACAGTTGCAACATTATAATAGGCTATGCTCGTACGTCATACATACCTTAAGTTTCCGTAGTCCAAGCCAAACCTTGCTTGAGTTCCATGCCTCGAGAAATATGTGCTAAAACACATAAACAACTCAAAATCAAGTAAAAGCATACATTCACGTGCCCACGCACGTTAGTAAACCTCAAAACCCATCGTCAATCCATGACGATTACCAAAACAAAAGCCCCTGGCTAGGCATGCATAACACCCAAAAATATTCCATTTAAAACGTTTAAAAGATAGCCCAAAAACTCAACCGGGAGTTCCGTTGAATTTAACTTGGCTCCAACCAAACCATTTTAAAAACCTAGCATTCCCATTGGAATGTGAACATTGCCCCGGAAGCCGACCATTTAAGTCGCAAATCCAAAATCCCACGAAAAAGCCAAGAAAACCACAAAACCCATGCTGGCGATCGATCGCTATACCGGGCGATCGATCGCTCGATATAGTGATCGATCGCCAGACCTTACTGGCGCGAGGCGATCGATCGCTCAAAAGTGGCGATCGACGCTACCTCGAAGAAAAGCCTACTGCTCGCATGCGATCGATCGTTCCATGCCCTGAAACTCGAAATCCTTTATTTTTAAAAGCTTAAAACCTTCTCCAATCACACCCCAACTTCTCCCAACTCAAAACCACAACAAATCTGCACACAAGGACCTCCAACAAGGGTGTTAAACTCAAATTAAAACAAACCCAAAAGATTTTATGATTTTCACCAAAATCACCCAAACCAACCCAAACCCAAAACTCAACCAAAACCAACAAAGTCACAATCAAAATGAAGATAAAAGCTAGGGGAAGGAGATTACCAACTTATCTTCGAAGAATCCGGCTCCTAAACCGAGCCTCCGGTCATTTTTCTCCAAAGAGAAAAGATGAGGGTTAGGGAAAAGAGGGGTTACACGATAAGAGGGGGAGAGGAGAGGGAGAGAAGTGATTCCGTGCCAAATGACGAAAATCTCGAGTCCAACGGGTATATATAGCAAAAATGCCCCCAACATACCAATACCTCCACAAATACATCATGATTCATTAAAAATCATCTGTTTTCAAAAACTCTCTCTCCAACATCAAATCCATATACCAGCCCCAACATAAAGCATCCCGATCTCCAAGTCCCACCGAAAACCCAACTCATAAGTTTTCCACCAAAATGAGAATACAATCTCAACCTTTGGATCCAACGGTCCCAAATGACCGATTTAACAACCTCGGGAGACCCAAAACCGCAATTAATTCCTAATTGCCACCATTAAAATCCATTAAGGATTATCACCACACCGGGATTAACACCATTAATTCCCGGGCATCACAGAAAATGTTTGAAAAGCGGCCTAAGTGCCATTGGCTCATAGCTCAAGTGTCACGGACCGAGTCCGGAGCGCATGACACTGGCGTTGATTCCAAAAATTTATTCAAAATCAATAAGCCTCGTGTACAGATCTATGATAAAAATCAGCCTATTTATTCCATTAAAAATAATAATCTTCTTTACAACGGGAAATCAACTTGAAAAATTGTTCATAAAACACCTTAGATCTAAACAGAGTTTTGCGGAAACGTAACGTAATAAAATCTTGAAATCTCCTCGGTAGATCACCAGCCCAAAATTGGTCTTGTTCTTCGTCTTCAACCTATTCTCCGTCCTTAACTGGGGAGGGGTGGTAAGGGGTGAATATTTGAGAAAATACTCAGCAAGCATGATAAAACATACATATAAAGCTTTTCAAATAACTCTTTATCAAACACATAATAGATCGATTCACATACTCATAATTGCTCACACTAGAGCATCATCACATAAACACATAATCACATAATCTCATTCTTGGGATTAAAATGTGGCTCTCGTGGCATAGCACTTTGCTCTTAAGGATCGAGAGGTGACTCACATGCATGTGGCACTCCCACATCATGTAGCACTTTGCCCCGCTGAATCAAGTGGTGACTCCTACACACGTAGCACTTTCCCCCGCAGAGCCTTCGACTTTCGATGCACATTTCTCATAAACTTTCATAATATGATCTTTAAAATACATTCGTGTTCAACTGAAATTTTAACACATATATAGAGTTTCAAAAACGAAATGATATTCAAAAACCCACTTACCGTTATTGAATATTCGAAGCACGTTGAGATGAGATTCGGGTTATGAAAATTGTGAAAATCTTCTCCTCTCTTCCTTGTAAGTTTCGAAATATTTGTGTGTGTGGTGTGAGTGACATTTTCGAAAATGATGAGTGGTAGAATAGGAGGGATATAGTTTTCTCTCTTATGATAGTAGAGTTGGATAATCATCCCTTAACCTTGGCCAAATAAATCCCATAAATTGAGTCAAGTCAAGCAAGTCATGAATGCATGATTGGATGTCAATGGTGTTAATGTAATTGGGAGGAAATTAAGTGTGGTGGATTGAGGGGCATGAGTTAGGGTCATCAATGAGATAAACATATGGGGTCATCACCTTTAGTTTAGGAGCATGATTTAGAGACATTTAAGTTGATCAAAAATCCTAGCCATTTAGTTTTATGGTTTTAATAAGGAGATGAATGACTAATCAATATTGGAAAAATGCACTTGAATATGCAAACTGAGTGGTCATCACATTTCATAATTTGAGCAAGTAATGAATGTGATCATCAATGGGTAATGTAGAAGAATGGGTAATGTAGAAGAATTTATTGACAATTACAAAACTTTGGCAATCTAATGGCATGATTTAAGTAAGCCATTAAATGTCATTATATTGGATTGAATGGTGGCAAGAATTTGGATCATACAATTGAATGACTTTGAATGTCTAATGTCATGATTTTAGCAAGACAATGAATGACTCTCATGAGGTAATTGAATAATCATCAATTCATGATTGGTAAGGAAAAAGAATGAAAATAGGCCATTAGTGACATGATTTTGGGCAAGGTAATTGAATATGTTAGTGAGACACTTGAATGGCATGTCATAATTTGAGCTAGACACTTAAATATTATTGAATGACTAACGTGATTTGGGGCAAGACAAACTTTTGGATCTTCACATCAAGTGATACTAGGGTGCTCGAAATGAGCCTCGATTTCGAGATCAATCCCCTCACTCATATAAAAAAAACATAAATTATAATAATTATAAGTTAAATAATATAATATAAATGACAAAAAGAGAATAATAAAGTACAGACAGAAAAACAGTAGCTTTCAGAGCTTAGTGACTGGGCGGAGGAGTGGCTGGGCCACCAAGCGATATGGCGGTGCCACCTGTTGATTACTTTCGGTATCAAAATCGGCCATGAGAAATCTCCCACGTGGCATATGTCAAACTTAAACCTACCTTTTTTCCTTTGGGAACCAACCTCGACCACTAACAACATTTTCAATGGACACTCAAATAATACTTTTTTTAAGATAGAAAAAAATTATTGAAAATTATTATATGTTTTGATGTAATGGTAGATATGTATTCATGTAAATAGGTTTAAGCCTACCTCTTTGGTGGTTTCGTCGAGTCGAAATGACTCCAAGTGATTGGATATCTTCGATAAGATTCGATATTTGATTTGGGTTCGATTTTATTAAAAATATTTGAGTTCGATTAAAAGACGAGATTGGTTCAAACTCATCTTGGATTTTATTAAAAGTATCAGTTCGAGATGTGGTAATAATAAACTTGTAATATGACAATGAATATAAAAATAAACATCACATTGTGACGTAGAAAACCCCTAAAATTGTCATGGTAAAGACCATGGGTAAAGTGAAAAAAGATTTTATTGAGATGTTTTGTAGTCTCGAAACAGTACAAGAACAATCCCTATAAACTTAAGGATGAAATGAAATGAAGGCCTGATGAACTCTACTTATAGGTAACTCCCAATGTATTATATTTTTATACAACTAACGAACAATCCCTTCGATTGACCAAGAAAGTCTACAAATGTATAACTTCATGAATTATCATTAAATCTTGCATGCCATTGATTTATAATAATCTAGATCCAAATTGAGCTTATAAAAACTTAAATTTCTTTAAACTCAGTTATTACAGCTGTTTTTTTAGTACATTACATTCAAGAATTGGGGTAGGGATTGATGTTTGAACCCAAGACCTCGAGCTCCCAATTGGAATTGGTGTCACTTGAGCCAATGTCCCTCGGCTATTTCTAGCAGTTTTGAATACAACAAAAATATGATGGTACATATGGACTCACGAAAAAAGAATTATTAAGCCGGATGGTGTCAAACTTATTTCAGAAATAAAATTAAAGACAAGTCTAACTTGTTAATTTTCGATTGTATCTTGTTAAATAGAAGCAATCCGATCAAGGGTGGACTTAGAAATTCAATTAAGGAGCGAGGAAAGGCGAAGATCGTTTATGTTAGGATCAAACAATTACCAATATGTCAAAAGTTATATCTATTAACAAAGGCGCAACTATTTCCTTATACAGTAGCAGCATTGTAGTAAACGACATTGGACATGAGGAGTTGCACCACGTGAATGTGTCATGTTATTATGCTTGAAATGATAAATAACTACACTTTCATCCACGAGCGCATAAAAGAATTGGTGGGTCTACCACTCCCTACAATATACCATATATTAAAGTTTTTAATATTCATAATTTTTTTTTTTGGCAATCCACGTGCACGGGGAGGAACTCCATCCCTAATTTATAATAAAAACCAAAAATTTACAAGAGGGGGAACTAGGCCTAACCTCCAGAATTACATGGGAATTTTAAAGAAGAATAATCTAAATCTTGGAATTAAATTTGCAATATTCATATTTTCAAAAATATTAAATATAAAATTGAAATATTTCCCACCATTAATCTATTTATGAATAAACTAGGCCGCCCAAGCACTAGGATTTGTCTATTTCACAAAAGCATAGGGGTTATGGTGTGTGGGAAGGAGTTGTTTGTGACCCACAATTGCATGTGATTTGTGAGCTCCATTTTTAGTTGGCATAAATGCATGAATGAGACAACAGCATTTCAATCAACAACATTATGTGATTGTCTCGCTTAGTTTACTATTAGCTCTAAATTTCCTAAAAACACGATTTTAAGGAGTCAGTGACAATTTACCAATATAGATACTTTACTCATGAGGTGGGTTACACCCGAATCACGTCACCTATGATTTGAAAATAAACAGTTTATCCTCTGCAGTTTTCAAAATAGACATTTTACCCCTTATTTGTATTATGCATAGACATCTTAAATTTTGTAATTAAACTTTGATCTATACAATTAAATCTAACCCCTTATTTGTATTTTTTTAATTAAAATTAAATATTAATATTAGTTTATAGTACAATTGATGAACAATTAGTTTCACAATCTCATATATTGTAGTTATTTAGAAATTTTAGTCCAAATCGATTCAAACTGTAATCGAAAATGGGACAATTAAATATCGGAACCAAAACCATCTCCGATTTCGCCTTTAATTGGAAGAGGAACCGTGGTGAACCTACTTATTGAGTCCATTCTGATTCGGTTGACGTTTGGACATGCCACAAGTTCATCTTATATTGCTATCAGTTTGTCATTACATAATAAATACGTAGGGTAGATTTACTTGGTGTTGGGGAGTCACAAATCAGAAATTTGATTCCTCATTGGATCACCAATTCTTTTGCTTGATCTTTGCTAAGATATGATTTCGTTGATGACATTTAAAAGACAAGACCCGGTGTACGAAGCTCAGGATATGGACGGGTCCAGGAAGGGATCATGTCATTTTGGACCTAATATAAGCAATCTTTCATTGCAATGTAAGACACTATTTCCGCAACTCGAATCATAATCTCCAAGGTCACATGGCGGCAACTTTAACCACTTGTTCATGAAAATTATATATCAAAATTTGATAATCAACAACCAAAATATAATACATATACTAAACTTAAACATGACTACCAAACAAAACCAAAGTGAACAAATATTTATTTGGAATTTTTTACACTTTTATTATTATACAGTAAGCTAAATAAAAGTATTGAGAAAATTGAAGTAAAAAGAATGAAGAATTCTTTTATTGATGAAACAACTTTAGCTGCTTCACTTCAGGACTGTTCAATCACCAGCCATTTTCCCAACATATTTCCTATTTTCACAACCAAAAAGAAGAGTAAAAAACAAGAATGATTTCTTTCTACTCATTCTTCAATCTGATCAGCTGGTATTTGGCCAAAAATATCAGGGCAAGATTCCCAGTTGCCTTGCTCTTTTGCTTCCCAATAACCACCGATGTATCGGTAGGTATCGGATTCTCTGTCTTTCTCGAACCATCGTGGTTTCCAACCTCGTTCTTGCATGTTCCGGGCCTGGATTCCACAAATTCGTTAGTAATGAAACCAGGAACTATATAGTAATTCAACTGCTCATTTCATCAGCCCAAATCTCCACCGATTGCTGTATGAGATTCGTGCAGATAACACCATGCATGTTTTCAAAAAACAAAGCCGAGGCAATGCACTAATTCCATTCAAGGTAAGGGTTCAGAAAATAAAAGTTCGTGCAAACGAACTGAAAAACAGAAGAGTTACTACTTAATAAATGACATGGTGCAATCAAATTACCTGTCGTTGCCGCTGCTCTAGGCGCAATTTCTCGGCATTTGCCATTTCGTACTCCCCATTTTCCAAGCACCTTTGATCGGGTCTCAGTCTCGAGTCCGTGGGGGGAAGATTTTCCTGAAAAAGGTTATGCGACGCATTTGATAACATCGTCGAATCCATGAATATGTGACAAATTTGTCAAATGGATTACATCGGTGAAAAAATCAGTGTGATGAGAAAATCAAGTTGGCATCTAAAGCAAACTCAAATACTATACCACAAAAAGCAGACAATCAAAATAACAAGATATCAAACTATGAGTAGACCAACTTCTGAACTTCGACTCCAAAGCAGCTGCAGGCGACACACGCAAAACACAATGATTTGTCAAAAATTAACCTTTATCCCAGGTGTTAGCTCATTCAGTGTGATGGCAAAACGTGTCAAGTTATAACGTGTAGAAAACTTAGGAGGCTTGCTACGTTTCCAGAGCAAGTGGGCTTCTGCAAGAGATTCATGAGCTTTCCCTTTGGATGTGCAATCTCCATTCACATAATGCATACTTTCATCCCATTTTCCAAATAGGGTTGCTGCCGTCTTTCCAGTCTTTTCTTGGACTATCCCATGCACCTGCACAAGTCAAGTTCGATTAAAATATGACCGAAACAATCCATCAGACATTCACGCAGTGCAATAGGGGTAAAAGTTGAGAAACTGGAAGGATTGCAGTTGCATTATTCATCAGATGGAAAATTACATCCACCTTCCCTGTTCCATCCAAATTACAAAAGCCTCCTTTGAAAGATGATACAAGCAAATGCACCCTCAATCCTTCAACCAAATTAAACAAAAAAGAAATATCATCACCACGCTAATTTATCATACTCATTTCTCTATGATACCCAAAAATTGGAGTAAATGGATCTTTTAATATTTTTGGCGTGAACATTGTCATGCATAGCACTCCATATATATAATATGTGACTTGAAGATTTAGTTCAAGTAGTATTGTTTGTTTACCCAGGATGTTTTTTCCGATAAAAATATTCGAAAAGATAACTGCAGGTATCCGTTAAACTGTAATAAGAAATAAGAAACACCAAGATATTACAGCTAAAGGAGACTAGGCTACCTGATGAGGATTTCTGTCTATAATAGACTGCTCCTTGAATTTCAATTTACAGGAGTAACTGTGATTTCCTTGTATCCGCATTGTACCATAATGATCACAATATAATTTGCCCAATATGAGGTTGTAAATAGATGTCGTCACCTGTCATTACAAGCCTTATTATTGAAGGAAATTAAGAAAAATGAGCAATAAAATATTTTGCAAACAATACCTTACTCCATTGGAAGACTTCTCCATCGTCAAATTCTAAAGTTAGAAGACCAACTGGATCAAGCTGAATGGAACGACCCCAAAATTTGCTTCTCAGATTACTATCACCGTAAAACCTCCAGCCTGTGCCATCACAATGACACGCTACAATCATAGGATGGTGACTCACCTGATCCAAATAAAACAGCATCAGCACTCTGATTTGGTCATGGAAAATGAATGAGAAATTGGGCATAATAACATCAAAGTTGAACGCTTTCAGGCGATCAATAGACTAGGAGATATTACGGATTTCAGCCTACTAATTATTCTGCCACTGCTCATGATTTGAAAACTCGACCTGGTAACTCAGACTGACCTTCCATATTTTAAATAAAAGGGATTATTCACCACATAACATGATAAAAGAAAATCTTCCCCACCCCCACTCTCGCAAGTCCCCCAGTTTTTGTTTTTCATTATTCTGGGAATTCAAGACCAGATCATTAGGGTAACACCGCTCACAGTTTTAAATAATCATTTAGCACTATAGTGAATTTACTGTAAGAGCTAAAATAGCTTTTAAAACTAAGCATTTCAGATGAAGCAAAACAGAAAAAGTAATTACAATTATGCAAATACAATGTGGAAAACGCGACTGTTGCGTTTAGGTCACAAAATCAAGAAAATCCATCTTTATAATAATTTTGTCCTCCCAAATTAATATTCTTTTAAACCATTCTAGATATGAAAGTGCCAGAAAATTTACAGGATAGCACTTAACTAAAATGCCAACAAAGCCTTGAAAACGATAAGGGACAAGAATTTGTTCCAGGTAATAATAATAAAACCTTCTCCGAGAAAAAACGGAGGCCTTTATCTGGATAATCAGCTTCATAAGTCTCCCCTAACAATGGATTGAACGGTTTACAATTTCGTCCATCGGTAGAAGCATATCCAGATACTGCAAATGCTGCTACATTTAGAATCCTCATAAGACTGTTGCCCTGTCAGAAGTCATGTGAAAAAACAGATCAGGTGATAATAACAGAAAAATTATAAGTAACTGGTGTAAGAGAGCATTCTCATTGGACTTCCTTATCGTTAAGCTTAGAGTCCAACTTTGCCACACAAGAATCTGATAGTTCACCGAGGAAACAATGTAGAAATTTCCTTATTTTTCTTTGAAAATTCTAGTTTACCTATTATGTAAATCAATTAACATCATTAAACAGTGAAGTAAATAACACACTTTCGCCACAATCTACCTTCTTTCCCCATTCATAAGCCCGATCCAGTAAGTATGAATATTCCAAATCTTCAAAACATTTTTGCAGGGAAGAGAGAGGTTCATTGAAGTAGACCGGCAGACACACTTTGGTAAGATCTTTCCCTATATTATCTTTTATCATCGACCATAAACTCACTCCCTTTTCTTTCTCAACAGGATCAGGCAATTTCTTTCGCCGCTTAACATAAGAAAAGTTAGTTCCATCAGATCTAATTGCAGGATCAATACTATCCTCATCTTCAAAAGCATAAAGCTCATTGTCATCAGATGAAAAGGACGATGTCCTAAAGTCGGAACCACTGCTTTTGAAAGAGCTAGACGAAAGAAAATCTTTGGTGTCGAAGAAAGTATTGTCTTCTTCATCGGTATCTTCCTCTGCTGCATCTACTCTTTCATTTTCATCTTCAGATTCACTTGCACTCTCTGTTTAAATATATAAATATTGACATAAATAAGTGGAAGCCACCAAATAGTTCCTGATTCAATGGATAAAACATTTTTACCAATCGTAGATCAACATATACTAGTATTTTTTTGGAAACGACGTATGCATGTATATTAAATATTAATATAAAATGCAATTTTAGGTAAAATCATATAAAGTTCAATTTTGTGTAAAATAAATTTTTACATAAAATGTAATTATGTTATGTTTTTTCTCATAATAATATAATTATTATAGTTTTATTAATTCCAATTATTAAACTAATATGATATATTATGATTAAATGAAAACTTAAAGAACAAATTAAAATATAGTTATTTATAAAGGTTGTTTCAGGAAGAGCACATAAAAACATATCAAGTGACGGAGTTGGTTATTGTATGATGTTCTTCCTTAATAATACTATTATTATTATAAACAAATGAGAGGAAATAATTTCTGTACATATTTTATTAATGAACCAAGACACTCTTTTATACTAACAACGAGAACAACTAAGCCTTTAATTGTTCTATCAATTCAAGAAATTATTCTACCAAAATAAATTATTCTATCAAATCACTCTAACTGATTCTATCCTATTAAGTATCCGTAATTAATTCTAAACAATAATTTATATGGAACACAAAAGATGAAAGATTGAAATATTTTCTACAAATATAATAAGGATGAAAAGATAAAACAGCATGCAAACAGGCCAATGGCAAACTAGAATGCAACAATTTAGCTTGATGACTTCAGTTCCCAACAATGTAGCATAAACGTGGGTCATCACCTCAAGGTGGATTGCCTAATCATGCAAGCCAAAAATTAAAAAGAAAACCATGTGGGTCGAAGCATACCACTGTACTTATCCAGCCTCGATCTAGAGGATGATCCAACTTCTTGCAATTGCCTCTGGCTCTCATCAACTACCGTGTTCTCCAGATCGACCTTTTCAGTCTTCACAACAAAGAAACAAAATTTTAACAAACAACTAACAAAAGTCATGAGCAACAGAACAAAAACAAAAAGATCCTAATTTTACATAAGACTGAATTCGAAAGGTTAACTTGTAACAATATGGGTAGGAACTCAAGGCACAATCTTGATATAAATGTAGCTACTTCAAAATATGACTGCAATGAGTGAACAAGGGAAAGTAATGAAAATCTTCAAAGAGAAAAATAAAATAAAACAAAAGTAAAGACAAGACAAGAAACTAGCAAAAAATGTACAAATAAATGAATAGATCATAAAAAGGTGAGTATGATACTCTCAGTGAAGTGGTGTCCAACTGTAAAAGAATCAACCTCAATTTTAGCCAAATTATCAAGAAAATCACATTCCATTTTTCTTTATCTTCAGTTTAGCACCAGACCACATTATGTGTGCATATCAAATCCCCGAAGCATTCTTTTTGAACCAAAAGCCAAAATTTGACAAACCCGACTTTCAAATACATCCAATTAGCAAAAAGTATACATGAGCTACCAGATATTTCATTGCTTGAGTCGAGGAACAGATTATTCTTCACGTATTAGCAGAAGTACGAATCTTGAAGCTAAACATAAAGAGGGTGTGGTCGGAGATCGTCCATATTCCAACTTCGAAGTTAGTTATAAGTTCTAGACAGTGCACTTCAATATTTATCTTATGAACATACACACATTGAATAACCAACAATAAATCAAGCATTTATCCCACTAAGTGCGATGGGCTATATGGACCCTTATATGGACCCTCTCGATCCATACATAAGAAATTTGCCAATTTTATACTGGCAGGAGGGTGCGTTGTAACCTCCCCTAACTCCAGAACTCGGATTGAAGCAACTGTTGCATGCAAGTGGATGCTACTGTAATTTTAATACTGATATTCTGTCATTTCACAAACACTTCATAACTCACCACAGGGTGTTAGTTTATGACACAGAAGGATAGAGGAGTTTCCACACACAGGGATGGGGTTCGACATGGTATCCTGGACAAACACAGAAACTATTTAAGGCAATGTCAGAGCACATTAATAAGAACATCGCTCAAAATCAGTTAACTTTATGTCTGTCTATCCACAAATTTATGACGATACAAAGACCATGCAAACATCCATTGAGAAGAAACTAGAAAAAGCTTTGCTAGGTTGAGAAGGAAAAAAAAAACGGAAAAGTTAGCTAAAAAAGTATGAGCAAATCCAACATCACCAAATCCCATCTGCTTTCCACGCTGAAAAATTGGCAAATATTTTAAAGTACCAAATAATCAAAACATAACCACCTTGCGAGAAGATTAAAACTTAACCATTCGCTACCAAAAGCAAATGAAGGAGAGACATTGTTAATCGTCAAATTATTCAAGCGGAAATGTACCACCGAGCAAACAATACAAAATATTCAAGAACTAATGTCAGATCAAGCCATCTGTACAAAAGAACATGTATACAGACCAGGAAATCTATACAAAAGAATATAAATAAAATATAATCATTGATCTACAGCCACTATGCAGACTGAAGAAAAAGAAACAAACTGCTCGCAAGTCCAAGTCACCGAGCTGTAAGTTTAAGGAAAGACGAAAGCACTTTAATGTGGATAATTCTTTGGAAAAGAAGCTGAAGAAGAATTCTGAATTCGACTGGTATACGGCTTTCTATTAATCATAATGTGTACCTCTAGATGTCGCAGTGTGTCCATGAGGAGCCAATGTTTCTGCTTAAACAGCATCAATTGATTCTGCATCGAGGCAAACTCATTCCTCATGATCTGTTCGCTGTCCTGAATGGCAGCCTCACTCAAGCCTTCTTCCAACAATAGCTGCCTCAATTTCTCGGTCGAGACAACGCAATCTTCCATAGGAGCCATTAGCTCACTGTTAGACATCCTAGGGAACATGTCCTTTACAGCCTGCAATGCTTCCATCCATGTCATTCGATCCTCTCTGCTATCAGCTCTTAGATGAAGCCTCTTCGTTCCGGTAAAAATGGAAAATCTTTTATCATCTGATCTGCTCTCTCGAATAGACGAGACCTATGGAGAAACTATTCAATGGTAAAGACCGAGCATCTATAACTTCATATATCATCATGCTCCATGCATGCAAAAACAATAAAAGACATCATTAAAAAACTTGGATGAGAGTTAATGGGACTGTCAAGGATGCTACGAGAACGAGTTATATAATCAAAGAAAAAAATGTATACATCTCTGTAATCAAATAATTTTAATAGATGATGATTACAAAAAAAGAGTTGCCATAACTGATCCAAATGCAGACTAACACAAAAACACAACGTATCAGAACACATTTAAATCAAAAGGAATCAGGCCAGGAGAGAGCAATGAAAACCCAAACATTACTCAGCATTAGCAAAATAAACCATTTTCATCAAAATATCCCTCCTAGGAATTAAATAATATCCAGATAAATCCTTATCTGTCATCTTTAACAAGTATAATCTTAATCCAGACAATCATACTATCATACTCAGTCAATTCCAATGAATTAACATAAAATATCAGTCAATTCCAATGAATTAACATAAAATACCATAAACCTGCCAATAACACAACATGACTCACAATACAATTAACTTGAAAACATGAAAAATGAGACCTTCAAATGAACTTCACCAACAGGATTCCAACTTTTGGAAGGAGACCCATTATTCCCATTCCTTTGATGGTTATGATGATGGAGATGGTGATGGTGATTATGATGATGCCTAGAAATCCTTCTCATCGACTCTTCTCCAATCACTCTCGATCCCTTCTCGGTACCTTGATTAAGAACAATTTTATCAGGTCCATGGATCTTATAATAACTCAAAACCCCATCTTGTAAAACAAACCACCGAGGCCTCCACCCTTTACCATAATTAACCCATTTGTACAAAACTCCAGATATCCCATTACCCACTATATCGTTAATCTTCACTTCACGGGTGTGGTTGTGGATCATATTGCCGTTGTTATTCATAACACCGACCAAACTATGATCCGACCCAGAATCCCGCGCCGATGGGACCCGAGAGACCGCGAGATTTTGTTGACTTCTAATCTGCGGATCGAAGGGTGGCGGCGCCGGCGGTGAAGAGGAAGAGGCGTGCATGTTGGAATTGGTTAGTGCTATTGATGAAACACAGCAGAATGAATGCATAATCGAAAGATTAGCATAACTGGGTTGGTTTCTTATGGGATTTATGGAACTTTTTCAAGATTTGTCAGGAATTGAAAACCCAAAAAACAAAAAGAAAGAAAACTGTATGGATGTAGTTACAGGTGTTAGCGTGTGAATTGGATAAAGGAAAAGGCAATGAAATTGAGGGGAGAAGTTTGAAGAGGACACGGAAATGGATTTATTAGAGAGAAATTTCCGGTGAGACAGTGAGGGTTGGAAATTGCGGGGCTTGTTTTTGAATACTCGTGGAGAGAGGGTAAGCAAAGTTCAATCCAATTTTTCAACCATGGAACCATCAAGATTTTCTCATATATCACATGTGACAAGTATTCAAATACAAGTGGTCGAGTCATTATTATTATATATTTAAATTTTTTTTTTACATTTAATATATTTTATTATTTAATAGAAAAGATAAATTCATTATGTAGATAATAAATTCGTGATTTTAAAATTTAATATTCTATCCATAGTTTAAAAAAGATATCAATTTAGGAGATTTCTCTAAAGCTAATTCTTTTGAGTTTGGAATTTGCTATTGGATTTATGCCCTCACACATAACAAGAAAGTGAATTATTTTATTTATATGATCTAAGTGTTGATATTTGTCGTACAACAACAATAATTAAATTTTTAATCTCAATAAATTTTATTAATCTACAAGAACTAAGGATAGAATCAAGTCGGATCACACACATATATACCAGTAGAACTTCTTTCGATCATAATATATGTTTGCTATTTGTCATACGAATTTAAAAAAAAATCTTGAACAACAAAAGCATTGATAGTATTAATCGAGAGCAGTAAAGTCAAGTCATACAATGGTATGCCAAAAGAAAGGGCGTGTTACATCATACATGTGTAAACATGATCATTCCTTGTTTGCAGTGTATATACAACTGTTATGTTTTGATGAAGTATATTTTGCAGATAGTACGACATGAAAATGAAGAGGGGATGATGTTGGAAAAAATAGGATTAATTAATTGAAATTATGCACAAAAGACACGAGAAAAAGTCGAATATTTAAAAAATGGATGAAAACGAAACTATCTGGCACCATTTTGCTGCCTGGAATTTTTCCTAGCAGCAGGGGAGGTACTCAAGCGCCTCACAGAGGGCAGTTGAGCGCCTCGTGTGCTGCTTGGAATTTTCCAGGCAGCAATTGGACAGAAATGGAGGCGCTAGCCTGTGGAGCGTTAGGGCGCCTCCTGCACGTTTTCAAAGGGATTTGCACTTTTGCGCGTGTAGGTGTGACTTTTCATGAAATGATGCTTTGAAATGGTATTTTTGGTCATGTCTTATGGACTAATATATACACAACATCCTCACTTGAATTAAAAGAACTTTCCTACAAGATTAACATCTCAATCTTGAGAGAAATTAATGATCAAAGAGCAATTGCATTTCTATTCATATTGTGTTTTTGAGAAAATAGAGTTTAAAACTTTTGTGGTTGTGGGGCTTGTGATTTATAGTGCAACTATCACAAGTGAAAGTCATTGTATATTGGGAAAATATGGTCATATACCGTATGTACCGTGAGCGTGCAAAATCTTATTAAGGAGAAAGTGTGCAACACTTGCACTGACTTGATCATCATCATTCTCTAATTTCTATCCCCATTGTGGACATCAGTTCTAGGACCGGAAACAACAATCTTAAGAAGATTTTTGATACTTTCTGTAAATTTGTAGATGTCATCAACATCCACAAATGTTCCTGCAACATATGGAAAAACTACAGAAGTTCATCGGTGTCCAATTCAAAAGATGGCAACAAAGATTCCTAAAGAGTGATCCTCCTACCATTGTAAGAGATGAAAATGATGCTCGAGTGAGGGCTCCCGTAGATGCATGAAATCAAAGTGATTTCTTGTGCAAGAACTAAATTTTCAATGGCCTTGATGATGCACTATACAATGTGTATTGTCAAGTCTGAACCGCAAAATAATTGTGGAACATGCTTGAAACTAAATATAAGGCGGAAAATGTCGGCCATAAGAAGTTCATTGTTGGGCGCTTCTTCGACTTTAAAATGATAGACTCGAAATTCATTGTGTTTGTAAGACTTGTGATTTATAGTGCTACTATAAAAAGCGAAAATCGTTGTATTTTTCGGAGAAGATTGCCATGTATCGTAAGCATTGTGAGCGGGACAAAATTAAAGACAAAGTGTGAAACACTTGCCTCGACTTGATCATTATCATTCTCCAATTTCCTTCCTCGCTGTAGACATACGTTCTAGGACCGGAAACAACTAATGATACTCGAGAACGTATAATATGGTGTTTGGCACCAATATTTGATTAGTTTTTTCTCCCAATTATACTGTTTTACTTGCATGTTTGATTACATGTTTTAAATTCTCATTTATGACTTATCTGATTATTAGCAACTAACATGTATTTTAAATCTGTTAATCAATTATTAAGGTTGAGGAGTTTAGATCAACATACCTCTACGACAATAACTACTCTAACTCATGATAATTTACTAAATAATTATACAATAAAATAAACAAAATAACCCTACTCAAGATGTAATTCTAACTAACTACATACAATCTTATAAATAAATAAATAAATCACCCTTTGTATCTTACCTCATTGTAAATAAGTAAAGAACATGAACTAGCTTTCAGTAGGGTGTCCGAGTTGGTGGAGCAGAGTGTGCTCAAGATCGTAAGCCGTAAGGTCATGAGTTCGATTTCCCATGCCAACATTTCCTCGGTCTGAGCATGTCGCACCGAGATTGCCTAGTGCGGTTTACCTGTTTGCGTTGTTTGTAGCCTACTGCATCAGCCAGAAGATTTACCCAGTGTGCATCCCAAAGATAACGATTACGAATTTCCTCATCATCAAAAGGAAAGAAAAATAAGCCAACTTATATTGAGAATAAGGAATACTCTTCATCAACGTGGAATTGCATTATTAATCTCAAAATCAAGTCATACTCTCGGATTTTTCTATAATACATCAGCGGTCCCCCCTTTTATACACACGGTTTTACAAATATCGACACACATACAAATATATACATAGATATACAAATATATTTATGTATCTTGGTCTTTATAAACACTCGGTGTATATACGTATGTTCCCTACATCAGAAGCGTTTTTCCCTTATGACGTGGTTAAATTTAGTATTTAAATCTTCAACACGTGATGTGAATTTTCGTTAAAATGTTAGGGACACAACTCATCTAATGGTGTTGAGATATGAGAAAAATTACTCTACCATAAGCATACACTTAGCCATGTTTTACGGGTAATTCGATGCTGATAGAAGGGTAATACCCTAATCCGATAACATCATGACACGTGTTTTTTTTTTTCATTTGAAGTGTTTTTTTTTTTCATTTTGAATTCTTTTTATAATAATAAAAAAAATTCATGGACGCGCGCCTGAGTTGCCCGGACCCGCGCCCGACGCTCCCAAGCTGCCTGGGCCCGCGCCCGACGCTCCCAAGCTGCCTGGGCCCGCGCCCGACGCGCCCACGTGCTCGAGCGCGCGCCCATGTGCTCGGGCGTGTACAAAAATTGAAATTATGCAAAATTTGAAATTAACATGGTTTAAAAAAATAAACAAAAAAAAGAAAAAAAAGAATTCAAACTGGAAAAAAAACACGTGCCATGATTTTAACAGATTAGGATATTACTCTTCTGCCAGCATCGAATTACCCATGTTTTACACATTGGGGCGGTAAAACTGACTGAATCATAAGTTTAATCGCACACACGCAAGAAAATTTGGATTTAAATGCTGCAACTACTTCGAAATTACCCCAATCCTAAACAAAGATTATTTGCTATAAAATGAATAAATAATATAAATTCGTTTACAGTCGAAAATCTAATTTTGTTTAAATGCTACTTTGTCGTACATGTAATTGATTATATTAACATACTCGATGAAACTCTTTTCGTCGTCAAAGCCCACCATATTATCTCTCTCGAGACTTAGTCGTAGACATTCTCAAAGTCTAGAAAGATCATATGCAAATCTTTACTCCTCTCACAATATCACTCGACAAGCTGACGAAGTAAATTGATAGCTTTCGTTTTCAAAGGGATTTGCACATTTTCGCGTGTAGGGTGTGACTTTTCATGAAATGATGCTTTTAAATTGTATCTTATGGTCACGTCTTATGGATTAATATATAAATAACATCCTCACTTGAATTAAAAGAACTTTTCTAGCAAAATTAACATCTCATTCTTGAGAGAAATTAAATATCAAAGAGCAATTGCTTTCATATTCATATTTTATTCTTGAGAAAAGGAAGTTTACGATATTTATAGTTTTGAGGTTTGTGATTTGTACTTCAACTATCATAGACGAAATAATTAACTAATAAATAATTAATTATGTTTGACAATTTTAAGATGCTTTGTTTGTACCAAGACTAAGACTAAGACTCAGTCCCAGACCAAGGAGCAACTGACCAATTCTTTATAGAGAAAAAAATATATTATAAATTCGTATTGAACATTCTATTCTAAAAGATTTTATAAATTTTTTTGTTACATATATCTCTCGTGTAGAACAGATTTAATACAATTTTTGATTACCTTAATGTAGGTTCGCCTATAATTACATCCGATGAGGATATTTGATGGTGTAGACTGCACGAGAAATCCACCTTATCCATTGGCTTAAACACTCCCCATGTAAGATTGAATTTTTCGTAAAAAATTTAATAAAAAAAAGTATTTATTAGTTCATTTTACTACACTTTATTACTTGATTAAGCATTAAGCAACGAATATTCTAAGTTAATTGTATAATATTAGATTTAGATTAGGTATGCATCAAAATCATTGTACAACTAGTGTTTTAAATATTTATTTTTGTCGGAGTAAATCCTATTTTTCGGAATAAAATCAAATGTATGAGTATAACAATTCAGTTATATACAATTAATTACTCCCCAAATATTACATATTAAGGACGAATTATGACGAACAATAAGACAAGAGAGGGCAAGTACGCTTCTTCGAAATTTATTATTATTTTTTATTACCCCATAAAATTATAGTTTGCCTTCAAATTACAGATTGTCCCCCTTAAAATTGTATTTATCATCTCAAATTTTTTTTTCATTTTTAATGTTTTTGGCTCACTTCAACCTAACTTCTAAATCCGCATCCGTAAATGTACTTATGATGTATTTGTATAGCTGAGAATATTGTATAAAGGGAAATCGAGGATTTTATTCCATATTTTCCCTCGATTTGGAAGAGGACGAATATTTGGAATATCCAACCATAGAATTAATTAACGTCAAGATTGAAGGGAATGGTTGAGAAGTAATTGAGAAGCAACGAGAGAGACCAGCTGGAACATGGAATTAAATAACTTAAAACTATATATTTTTGTCATTTAATCTATTGTTAATTCTCAGCCCCATAAAGGTTAGTGAAGATACATTAAAAAAACACTATTTTATTATTATTATTATTAGAAAATTTATCTAAATATAGATGATGATTTAACAGGGGATGGAAAAGAATGACATAAGATGGTCCATATAGCCGACCTCACTTAGTGGGATAAAAACTTGGTTGTTATTGTTGTTGTATAATCAACACTTTACCAATTGTTTGTATTTTCATACTTATTTGATATCGATTTTTTTTTATATAAAAAAAATAGTTATACTCCACTTAGGGGTGAGCATGGGTTGGGTAGTCCAGATCGGATACCCGATTATCTTAGAGTAATTTATACTATCTCGAATTGGATCAGAGCGGTTGATATTCGATAAGATTGAATCTGGTTCGACCAATATCCTAAGGTATAAAAATAAAATATAAGCTTTAAGGGGTGTATTCATTATAGACTTTTATTGACTTTTACTGATTTTTCTTAAATGATAAGACTTTTGTGTGGTTGATAAATTTCTATTGACTTTATACAATTTCACAGTTATGAAAAAGATTTTAATAGACTCTTTTATAGATTTCTATTGATTTTTATAGAGTTACACATAGTTATAAAAATAATTTCATGGACTCTTGTATACTTTTTTATACGATGAATAAATCATTGTTCAATATATTGAAATCAAAATTTTCATTATTCAAGTCAGTTCAACACATAATTAATTAACCAATATTTTTTTAAACATACATAACAATATATTTATACAAAATGGAGGTGGCAGCCTAAAAAATGATACTTGCCCATATTTGATGGTAAAATAATGCTAGAGAAACTGTGAAACAAACGTGTAGTGTTTGCTGGAGATTCAATCAGAATTAATCAATAAGAATCTCTATTTTTAAAACAAGAATTAACCAACATACTACTTCCGGATTACATAAATATATTTTCTACACCATTCATACATTAAAGAAAACCGAGATTTTACAACATATAACCGAATAATTTTCCGATTCCTCCAAAAAAATCTTAAAAAATAATTAAAATATCAAAATTTACTCTGGTTAATAAAAATGCAACGAGCTTAAATAACAAGCTTATGACGTTGTTCATGGGATGATTCATCTTCATACTTGACACTCAAAAAAAGTTTGGAAGATTTTGCAGTAATCTGTGGATGAAGCATCATTTCTTTTTGGAGATATGAATAATATGTGTGAAAAGTGGAGCCTATGAACTTTAAAAGAATTGATCTTCAAATTCTGATGACTCTGAGTGAATCGATCAATATAAACATATAAAACAATGTAGCAAGAAGGGCTACAAGTGTAGGGTCTTCCTACCTTAACAGTGGTTTAAAAAAAACATAAAATGTACTAAACATGCATTAAGGACATCTTAGAGTTCCGGTTGTTACGTGAGCTATTAGGATTACAGGCAAAAAAAATAAAACTTCAAAAACTTATCAGCTACATTCCCTTAACTGAATGCTAATATTTAGATTTATACTACTCCTAGAGTAGATACTAATCATAACATCCTTCATATCCATCCTTGTGCTCCTTTAGCTCACTGTCTCAACCCGGCCCTTAGCCCTTCAGTCCAAAAGCGTACCTACAGGGACAACACAACATGAGCATATACATCCTTACTTAACATCATAAAAAAAAAAAACATAACGGTAAATGCATGAAATCTTAGTTAAGTAAACTTGATGGTTATTCGTTAACTTACCTTTTTGTTGTCCCTGATTCACATTCATGCATATGAGCATCTTACACTATCGTATGGCATCTTACCATATCATAAACATCGTATGACATCTGTTAGGATCGGTCCGGAGTGTTTAGAGGGGGGGTGAATGAACACTCCTATTAAAAATTAATCCCTTGTGATTTCTTTCGGATTAGTGAAAGAAATCTGTTTCTTAATCAACTCTTTTTCAGAACAGACCACTGAATATTTTAGTGCGGAACGGTCTGTTCTTAAATTAGTAAGAACGGCTCGATGGCTTGAATAATAGAACGAGTGCAGAATGATAAAACACAGAATATGTTTCTGGAAGTTCGAAGGTGGTGTAATCCTTCTACGTCTCCCCTTCTTCCACTTAAGGAATGATTCCACTAGAAGACTTTGATTTATACAATCTTGTTGTACAAACCCGATTCAGCTGGATTTACCTCACTACCAGACTGAAACTCCTAGTCTCTCGATCTGTTCAGACACACTCTATCTGACAGTTACAATTGTTTCTCACTTCTATATTTCAATACGGAATACACAAGATAGACTTTAGTCTATGCGCACAATGATCCTAAATGATCAAATATTACAATATACTTGTGCTTATGAAGATTTTCAGCTCGAGAATGTCTGAGCTTGTAAGCTTGTGCTGTTTTGCTTTCTTGTGCGTTTTTCGATTGATCAGACTCTACCTTGAGCTCTTCTGTTGCATCCTTTTATAGTTGCATGTACCAACGACATTATTTCCTTTAATGTGCAACTCTTGACTCTGCTTAAACTCTGAGTAAGCTACAGTCTTCTTCTTTAGGGTACTTGCCGTTCTGGTTCATGCTTTCGGCGACTGTCAGATAGGCTCTTCTTTGTCTTCTTACCTTTTATGGTAATCTTCAATCCTTGGTCTTTTTCATCATTAATTGCAACATTAAATGCTTCAATAAATAGCCGTTAATGATTCGAACTGAAGAGCCAATCTTATTCAGCCTTGACTGCTCTGATCTGATAGAAGTTGAGATCGATCTGAAGTTTCGATCTGGTCAGGCTGATTTCCATCGATCCGTTCTGTTTTGCGATATACCATATCAGCTTGATCTGTTTTGAGCGATCGATCTAGTCAGTCTGATTCTCGATCCGGTCTGATATGTTTTGTCATCTTTAAAATCCGGTCTGTCTGGTACTTCAGGTTCCGGTGGATTGTCTCTTGACCTGTTATCTACAATCTCATCATCACTGTTAGCTTCGAGGTGGATATTTTCCATCTGATTTTGAATTGATTCCTTGCTACCCTCAATACATAAAGATTCATCAAAAACTACATGAACAGATTCTTCTACAGTTAAAGTGCGATTATTGAAAACGCGAAAAGCTTTGCTATTAGATGAATATCCTAAGAATATCCCATTATCTAGCTTCAAATGATGTAAGATGATTCTTACCATTATTGTGAACGAAGCATTTGCAACCAAATATATGAAGGTGAGAGATAGACGGTCTGTTACCAGTCCATATTTCATATGGAGTGAGATTCAACTTCTAGTTAATCATAGACCGATTTTGAGTGTAGTACGCAGTGTTTACAGCTTCTGCCCAGAACTTTTGCGAAATGCCAGAAGCGTTCTGTTTTCTTCGTTCTGCAACTCCATTTTGTTATGGAGTTCGGGCGGCTGAAAATTCATGTTTAATTCCTTGATCTTCTAGAAAGGATTCAAGATTCTGATTTGAAAACTCAGCGCCTTTGTCACTTCGAATCCTGTCTATGCTTGATGATTTCTCATTCTGAGTGCGTTTCAGCAGCTTGATCAATTTCGGACCGGTCTGATCTTTAATGCTCAAAAATATAGTCCAAGTAAAACGTGAGTAATCATCAATAATAACAAGAGTGTACCGCATTCCCCCTAAACTTGTTATTGGTATAGGACCAAACAAGTTCATATGCAATAGTTCTGAGCAGCGTGAGGAGGATTTGACATTATTGTTTTTGAAGGATGATCTGATCTGTTTGCCCATTTGGCACGCTTCACAGATCTTATCCTTAGCAAAGTCGATCTTGTGCAGACCGACGACTAAATCATGTTTACACAGGCTAGAAATAGTCTTAACATTGAGATGATTCAAGCGTTATGACATAGCCAGTGTTTATTATCATTATTAGCGATGAAGCAAGTAGGATTATCAGGTTGAGCAAAGTTCCAGTTAATCTTATATGTATTTCCATTTCTGATTCCTACAAGCATGGTCATACCGTCTGACGATTTAACAGTGCAAGTGTGTTTGTGAAATTCTACAGCATAACCATTATCACATAGTTGACTTATACTAATCAGATTATAGCATAGATTTTCAACTAACAGCACGTCATTGATAATACTATTACCATGGACAATCTTACCCTTGCCCACGGTCTTACCCTTTGAGTTATCTCCGAAGATGATCTTGGGTCCAGTACATTCTGTGACTTCAGACAGCAGCTCGATGTTTCCAGTCATGTGACGAGAACACCCACTGTCTAAGTACCAGTCTGATGCAAGTTTCTTTGGTACCTGTCATCAAACAAAATTATTGTTGGTACCCAATCCTACTTGGGTCCAGAACGGATTATCCCTTTGGGAACCCACACCTGCATCAGCTTTAATGGCTTGTGTGTGTCTGGTGTGCTGTGAACTGATCTGTTTCGATGTTGTGTGTGATAATGTGTGCGATATGGAAACCTTTGATTCTTATAAGGTAGTCTATATCTTCGTTGAACTGGTTTTGAGTTATAGTAATTGTATTGTCTTCCTTGCCTTAGATCTTGCACCTTTAGATTTGGTCTGAAAGACGCAAAGCTTGCTGGTGCCTTTTCTTTGGCTTGGTTAACATATCCAATCCCTTTTCTCAAACCTTGATTCACAAAAGAAACTCCCATTTGAATTGTAGGTGCTTCAGTTTTATATACTGTGCTGGATTTAACAAATGTCATTTGTTTGATTTTGTTCTTTACCAGCAACAGTTCAGATTCATCTTTGGTGCAGTCTTTGATATCAAAGCCTATGCCGGTAACATCGCCGACATTTCTTTGTACCTCTTGCAATTCTTCCAATGATGTTCTGGATTTTGTCCATGTTTTGAAGATATGAGAAAGCTTAGCATTTTGTGTGCTAATTCTCTTATTTTCTTCGTGGAGCTGATCATAAGAGATTTTTAGCTTATTCAGCTCAATCTGTAGATTGTTGCACTCACCCAGCTCAGAGCAGCTTCGTTTGATGTGCTCATCCATTTGATCATTGGCTTTAGCTTTGGTTTTCTCAAATGATTTAACTAAGATTCTATAATCATTAGCCATGTCTTGCAGTGCGGACATAAGCTCTTCACGTGTAAATTCATTTGAGTCAAGATCGAATACCTCATCTGTTTGACTCATATCTTCGTCTGCCATTAGACATTGAATATCTTCTTCGCTTTCGCTGGAAGAATATTCGGAGCTTTCTGAATCTGAATCAGTCTGAGCCCACTTGTTGTTTCCTTCTTCTGCTACTAGGACCTTTTGGGAC